>OX384043.1:16825432-18025432 GCA_947534325.1 Agonum fuliginosum | reverse complement strand
ATTGTTAGTCAGTATTTATAAGTGTTAAAGTTGTCCAATATACTTTATAAATTAGCAATTAAACAAGTTGTATAGCCTCTTTTACTTCCTTGTATGTACGGAGTAAAGGAAGTATTGTAATCGCGAAAAATTTTGGTTCTCAGATTTTGAAGGAAATATCCGTTTTGACCTTTTCTGAATCCATTATGACTAGTTTCGTCGTGACGTCTGTACGTACGGACGGACGGACGTACGTATGTGTGTCGCATAACTCAAATACGGTTAGACGTAGAAAGTTGAAATTTTGTATTTAGGACTGTTATTGCATCTAGTTGTGCACCTCCTATTTTTGGTTTCAACCTACAAACCGGAAGTAGTACTTTTTTCAAATATTTCGATAAATATTTAATTTTATTTTAAATGAAAGATTATGTGATTATTACCTACAATCGGTATTTTATAAATATTTTTGTATCTGGTATCATTTAAAAATAATTAAAGTATATATTTAAAATTTAGTATTTCGGTATCATGTAGTCCATGATCGATGAACATTTGTTACTACGTAAAACTTAAATGATTATGACATGACAGTGACAATAGTAAAATATGCTTTATATCTTCTTCTGCAGTTTAAATAAAATGACTAAAATATATTTGTGAGTATAGTAGCAGTAGTAGTAGTACTTATGTTATATATTAATATATTTGTATAATAAGTTAAAAGAATAAAGTAGGTATGGCGGCAGGTCTTGTGGTGGCTAAGTCCGATTTTTTTATATTATTCTACATTTTAGTTATTAAGAAAAGTATGAACAGTTTAATAGGCGTACAAGGAAGTCATGTGGTGTCCACGTCAGATTTTTAAATTTCATCTTACACTGAGTTTTGAACTTGGTATAGGTACATTCGATTCAGAAGACCGTGTTTATATATTTATTATATATTTTAAAAGCAAAATTTCAATTTAATATAAGTAAATAGGTGGCAACGTAGCTGATTTAAGTGACTATTTCTGAGTAGAACAACTGGATAGATGACTAAATACAGGGCCGTACCTAGGATCCTACACAGTTGGAAAAAAGTGCACTTTTTTGCTCTAAAAATGGTTTGTACAAGTCCAAGGTTATATGATGTTATATCAAAAGAACATTAGATAAAAGGGTACTTTTGGCAATGCTTAAAAAGGAATAGATTTTACTATAGTTTGGGTATTTAAGTGTTGCTACATTTGTAGTAGAAATTTATTTTTTATGTTGAAAATACTGCCTTTAGCAGAGTACTATATTGCTCATTTAAATGCATTTATTTTACCATTTAAAATTCAAAAATTGCTTCAAAGAAGTACTAAAAATACTACTATTTAAGTAAATTTCTTGCTATTTTAAGAGTAAGGTAATGTAACCTTTTAAGTGCAGAAATTTTATGAATGTTGCGCTTTCTTTGAGTAAATATTGTACTTTTTGCAGTAGTAATTTATTAAATAAAATTATGATCCATTAAAAGACACAAATTAACATTTAAATGGTCATGTGAACACATCTTACTTAAACCTCGAATCTTGCCGTAATTTCATTAGATTTATTTTTCCTTTTAGATGAAACTCAAAATTTAAGTAAGATTAGTACAAATGACCTTTTAAATATACATATATTTAATGAATACATGACATTACTGCAATATAAAAGTACATTATTTAAATATAATTGAAATAGCAACACTTAATAATATATCCAGCAGTAGCAACGTTACTCTTATAGAGCCACATGAAAATGAATGTACTTTTTAAAGTACAAAAAAAATGAACAAATTTCTGAAAATAAGTTGCTCTTTAATAGTACATAATATGATTTAAAAAGAGTAAATATCGCTTTTAAAAGTGTATAAGTTTCATCTTGCTTTTTAATAAGCAATTTTTGCCCCTAAAAATTGTTTACCCTGAGAAGAGTACCATCAATTACTTTTCAAAAGACAAAAATAATAGGTTTCATTATTGCAGTAAAATGCTATACGCTCTTCTGAAAAAGCATGCTACAGTGCCTTTTTTCAACTGTGCATGAAGGCGCTCGTGTATGCGATAATAATTTTGTATATATTATGGCGCCTTTTTTCTGACAAATACCCGCCTGTGGATTTTCCTAGTTACGCCACTGGTGCGAAACATATTTTAATCAATTCTGGTAGAAATTTAGTCAAGGACGCGCTATTATAACTAATTTATTGTGTGACTGAGCGTGTTGGAATTTATCTCATATTTGTAAAAATAGTGCTATAGATACGACGTGTGTTTACAGTATTGATGTTGTTATTATTATTTCCATACTCATAATAATTCTAAGCAATTCGTGATTCAGGAAGTAAGGTAGGCAATGTAGTGATATTAATTTCAAATATAAAAACCTCTAGTAATATCGGTTTTACGTATACTAATTATTTATTTATTTATTTATTTCAAAGTATATTTATAGAGCTGGGACTCCAGCAGTGGCGTACCCAGACATTAGTCTTGGGTGCGGATATGAAAATAAACATTTTTTTTGTTGATAATATACTCGTAATACAAAATTCTCTCAACGCGCGTTAGCTAATATCATTGCAATTCGTTCAGTTATATGATATACTTTTACAATAATTACTAATTCACTAATCAAAAAATGCTTGGAATTCTTACATTTTTTTAATAACTTGCAAATGGTTTAGAAAAAGTACACAAAATCTTCACGAACTTATTTCTATATAGGAAATATTAATACAAGTATGAATTTTTCATCATGCAGACAAAAAAAAATAGTGAATAGATTTGTTTAGTGTGACGTCACTTTCTGGTTCCAAACAAGAAAATGGCCACTCGTTGCTAAGGTAGTTGCTATGCTAGTCGATAAAACAGTTTGGTTTGACAATCAAAAATGATTTATAAAATAATTTATTACGAAACTAAACTTTATTACGTGTTTTTAAGCCATTTAAAACAATTAAATCTCAAAATAAATTGAAAGACGCAGTTATTGTCAAACGGCGAACGTCAAATCAGCCTGTTTTACCGACTTGCATAGCAACGGTCTTAGCAACGAACGGCCAATTTCTTGTTTGGAACCAGTGTGACGTAACCACTAAACAAGTCTATTGCCATAAGAGTCTATGTAAAACGAGCGTAATTTCAACATTAAATTACTCAAAAACCGGATAGACGAAAATTAAAAAAAAACATTTTTTAGAATCTCAAGATGTTGGTATAATTTGGGGGTACTAAGTTTCCTTTTAACCATAGTTATATATGAGTATAAGGATCACTAAAAACCATGATTGCCATCCTCAAGTGGTAGCTAATAGAAATGGCGGCCAATACAAGATGGCCGGCGTTGCTTTTAAAAACCGGCTATATCTATGGAAGTAATGGTTCGATTTCAACAAACTTTTCTCAATTTTCTCTCGGAAAAACATTTGATATTTTGGCTTAATGAATACCCAAAAAAGATTTTAAAATACTGTATCTTATGGAGAAATGTTCGTAGAATTTAATGCAAGAAACCGGAAGTCCATAACTTTATCCGTTCAGAAGTTACAGCTCATTAAACACAATAAATATAAAATATTTGAATACTTCTTACGAAAAAAAATTGATATTTTGGCTTAATAAACGCCTTCAAAAGTTTCTAAAATAACATATTTTATAGGGAAATGTTCTTAAAATTTAATGAAAGAAACCGGAGGACAATATTTTTTTTCATTCAGAAATTACAGTTAATTAAACACAAAAAGTTACGAAAAAAGCTAAAACTTCTCAACTTTCATTTTTTTGAAAAAAGTGCTAATTTTAGAAGTGCCATATCTAGGAAACTATTGGACGTACAGAGCTGCGGTTGGGCTTAAATTGTTGCAACGCCGGCAATCTTGTATTGGCCGCCATTTCTATTAGCTACCACTTGAGGATGGCAATCATGGTTTTTAATGATCCTTATACTCATATGTAACTATGGTTAAAAGAAAACTTAGTACCCCCAAATTATACCGAAATCTTGAATTTGGCTAGCTGGCCCATGGACTATAAAGCCTACAATTAATACCGAAAAAAGTAAAGTCTTTTACATCCTGTAATTTTTTGGTATAAGAAAGAGTCACTATTTAATAAAATTATATTTGAAGTTGAAGCTGCTTCTAAAACATCAGGAGGCAGATTGTCTTCCACACATTGATTTCAAGCAAATAAAAATTAGAAAGATTAATTTTTGTTATCTTAAGCCTCGTACACACTGAGAGCGTAACAACGTAACGTAACCGCATTTCGTAACAAACTCGCGTAACATCATGATACACGTTGTTGTCGCAGCACTCAATATGAACATTGTCACGTCGCGTTTTTTCTAGCGCTCCATACAATTAATTCAGAAACTATTTTCTTAATAAAATACGGCCACAACGCGGCTTGATACGCAGTGAAGTTCGCTGCCCGTCCAAACTAGCCCGTAACCTTAATAGTTAATACGTTCTTCCTTTGATGCGCTTCATTTTACCGACACAATGATGGAACGCTGCGTATCGCGTCGCGTACCACAAAAATGTTCGCGACGACGTTACGATACTCCATACACACTGGTACGGGACGTGGTTACGTTACGGGGAACGCTCTCAGTGTGTACGAGGCTTTACACACAAGGGTGGATCTAGGTGATGTTCTAAGGGGTGGGGTAATTATATGAAAAGCAATAAAAATGCACCGTAGGCGAAATTTTTTTTAGTTCAAGATCAAATATTTTCAAATTGAATTTTCGGAGGTTAATAAGACTCTTTATATGTGCAAAAATAAATAAAAAAATTACCTCTAGTAAAAAATACTACTTATACTTAATTGGAATGTGTCTATTAGAAAAAAATTATTAAATTACCTATATTTAATTATTATAAAAATTAGAGGTGGGAGGTGGGGATAATTACCCCCATTTACACTCCGCCACAGATCCGCCCATGATCCGCCGCTGCTTACACATTACTTACCTAATCTAATAATCGTGCAACACAATCTGCATTTAAATTAGAATTTTTATTTCAGTCAAAATGTTGTGGATCTTACTATTGCTTGCAAGTATTACATTTGCATATTATGCTACATATATAAAACCCTTTAAATATTGGAAAGAAAGAAATGTTCCTTATCAAAAACCATGGCCAATCATAGGGAACATGGCACGTGTTGTTTTCCGCAGGACTTCTTTTGCTGAAATCTTTCTGGATATTTGCAATAAATTTAATACAAGGTACTTATACATTACCTAATAATTCTTTTTGTAATTATTTTATTATTAAACAAATTTTGATAGATACATTGGATTTTATCAATTTATGTCACCAACGTTAATAATCAAAGATCCTGATTTACTGAAGCAAATTGGTATTAAAGATTTTGAATATTTCATAGATCACAGAACAATTATTAACGACAAAACTGAACCATTGTTAGGAAAGACTTTGTTTCTATTAAAAGGTAAGATTAATTCTAATATACCCTACTGTTTAATTGATTGATTTCATTTCTATGTTTCATAACTAAATTGTTTTTCATAAGAAAGAATCGAAGATATCTCGTAGAAATTTTATTGTTTAGTCCTATACATTAATATTGCGCAAATCACAAAAATGTCTCCCTGTTCTATTATTTTACGAAGATGAATAGAACTTACCCCAGGACTTACCATAATTTGAATCATTAGAGTTTTCATGTATGTTTTTAAAGAAAATAGTTTTAAAATCACTATAAATTATGTCAACGATAAATGCCTTTATTTGAACTAAAAGAATTTTTACAATTATTTGATAATAATTTTGATTTTCAATTTATATTTTTTTAATGTGGAATTTTGTTTACGTACAACATGAAAAGAAACGCATTTGAATAAAAAATGTACTGTAAGTAAATAATTGATTTTATGCACGGTTATATCATAATTTGACATTTATATACAAATTTCTTTGACTTAAGTCATTTTATATAGCCCACGAACCACATTAAAGCGCAGTGCGCCATAAGGAAACGTCAAATTAATGAAAACAGTTTAGATTTTCAATTCCCCTCATATAAACTACTAATAATCCTATAAATTAACCATTTTCTGTAATTCGTTTTTTATTGAAATAACATCATTTTTACTTACATTTAACATAAATTATCTTGTAAATGTTTAATTCAATAATGACAACTTTGACATAAAAATTACTGTTTATTTTCGGATTTTTTTTGGCAGTCAGAGAATTTTGTAATTATTGGTAATGTAAACAAGTAAATTAAATTAATTAATTAACCTATTAGAAAATATTCAACCGTGCATAAAGTTGGGGTGTACCACGGGCTCAAATCACGTCTCATGCCATAATAGCTTCTTTACACCCTTAATACATAAACAACTATTATAATAAATAACTATTATACAGGACAAAAATGGCGCAATATGCGTTCAACTTTATCGCCAGCATTCACCAGCAGTAAAATGAAATTAATGTTCGTTTTGATGTCGGATTGTGCCGATCAGTTTACTGATTATATTTTGAAAAACAATAAACCAAACCAACACGTCACTATCGAAATGAAAGATTTGTTCACAAGATGTGCTAATGACGTCATCGCAACATGTGCTTTCGGTATCAAATGTGATTCTTTAACTGAACGTGATAACCAATTCTACACCATGGGGAAACGGGCTACAGATTTTAGTGGTGTTAGGGGACTTAAATTCTTGCTTCATATCATGAGTCCGTTATTAGCGAAATTATTAAAAGTTCGTATTATGGATACGGATGTATGCAATTTCTTCAGAGATGTCATTCATAGCACAGTTGAACAGCGTGAAGCTAAAGGAATTTACAGACCAGATATGATAAATTTACTAATGGAAGCGCGTAAAGGAAAACTGAAGTATGAAGAAACTGTGAAGAGTAAAGACGAGGATACTGGATTTGCAACTGTTGAAGAATCACATGTTGGAAAAGAAGGACAGCATACGACTGGAGGTAACGTTATGCCTGTGGCACACCGGTCGAGGAGCATCGAGGACCATCGAGTAACTCCTCGATGAAACGAAAGAACGCACCCGTCCGCGATGGATTTCTATTTAATCGGTGACAAATACATCAAAGTTTTGCGCGAAATCAAATCCAAAGATACGTCTGAAATGAGATACATTCGTTTCATCGAGGAACAACTCGATGAAAATAGCGGCGCCCCTATTTTTCGTCGAGGACGGGGTGCGTTCTATCGTTTCATCGAGGAGTTACTCGATGGTCCTCGATGCTCCTCGGCCGGTGTGCCACAGGCATTAGATTT
This sequence comes from Agonum fuliginosum, assembly GCA_947534325.1. Classification (NCBI taxonomy): domain Eukaryota; kingdom Metazoa; phylum Arthropoda; class Insecta; order Coleoptera; family Carabidae; genus Agonum; species Agonum fuliginosum. The sequence goes on along the minus strand of OX384043.1, from coordinate 18,018,141 downwards.
GTTTTATCATGAAAGTTGAATTAAATCTCACTAGTCAAAAATTAAGAAATTCATCAGTATTCAAACAAGATGATAAATAATTAAAGTATCTTTTAATATTTAAACTTATTGCTCTGACTGAGACTAAGGCTGCATCCCCATGTATCCGTTTTCACGTATGCGTGATACGTGATAACCAATCAAAACAGCGAATTGATACAACGGTCCGTTTCAAGAACGCAACGTACGGAAGTTGGTTAATTTTAACTTTTCACGGATACGGACGCCTTGTGACGTGACATTTTGTTTACAACTTGACATTTGACAAGTAGCAGATTGGGACTATGGCTATTCTTATAATTATAATATGTGGAACCACTTTGTGGAGGAGCCTATAATTAAAGCAAAAGTGAATATCTCTTTATTAAGTTTTGTTTTGTAACTTACTTCTATTATTACATATTTCCCATCAATAGCTCCGATGCTGAACTGGCAGCTGTCAGATTCAAGAATTACGGACAACGTATTGCTTTCATGGGGACGGACAAATTTTTAACGTACGTATAAATCACGTATCGCCCATACGTGAAAACGGATACATGGGGATGCAGCCTAAGAGTCGTGCTTAAGATGTTGTTTTTCCTTTTGTATAGATGTCTGGCTGAACTATTCATAGTTACAAATTGAAATCAAGCACCAGTGATTATAATTATTAAATTCAACCGTTGAACAAAATATTAAAATTATTGTATCTCTAACTTCAGAAAACAATATTTCTTAAACGTTTATGAGCATATATCTACAAAAGAAAACTGTTTCTAATTTAAAGGTCCTAAATACATAATTCATATTTTAAATTAGACTACCAAACACAGGATATTTGTAAATTGAAGAATATCAATAACTACGAGTAAATACTATACACATATACCAATGGTTTTCAAGTAATTTTATACATTACAGAATTAAGTACCGAAGATATGACCGCTCAAGCTATGATATTTGTCTTGGCTGGATTCGATACAATTTCGACATTAATGTGTCATACGGCACATGAATTAGCAATTAACCCTGACATTCAGAAAAAACTTCAAGCAGAGATTGACGCCACTACTGAAATGTGTAAGGATGGAAAAATTACATACGATGCCATTACGAAAATGAAATATTTGGATATGGTTATATCCGGTAAATATAAAATATAGAAGTCTTATTAAAAACGTTATAGTGTAATGCACTTTCAGGCATAATTATATATTAAATGATTAAATTTTTTAGAATCTCTTCGAAAATGGCCAACAACGATTGTGGCTGACCGAGTTTGCAATAAAACCTATACAATTGAACCAGTGAATCCAAATGAAACACCTTTAACGTTACATAAAGGTGATAATATTATGATCCCTATGTTTGCTATTCATAGAGATTCAGAATATTATCCAGATCCTGATAAATTTGACCCAGAGAGATTTAATGACGAAAACAAAATTAATATTAATCCAGCTGTTTACATTCCATTTGGATTAGGTCCTCGAAATTGCATTGGTAAGTCTTTAAATATAATTACGAAATGAATACATTTTAGTAGAGGCTAATATTTACAAACTAACATTCGATTTTAATTTTTTTGCAGGTTCCAGATTTGCTCTTAGAAGCTAAAGTTATTTTCTTTTATTTATTATCGAAGATGGATATTGTTGTTTGTGAAAAAACACAGATACCTCTTAAATTGAGCAAAACAAATATGAATATAGTAGCAGAAAATGGGTTTTGGTTGGGCTTAAAATCAAGAAACCAAAAATTTAATTGATTTGTTTTTATTATTATTATTATTATTTAGTTTATATATCTAATCTATATTTAAAAATGTACCTGCTTTGATGTGTCATATGGCATATGAGTTAGCAATTAACCCTGAAATTCAGAAAAAATTTCAAGCAGATATTGACGCCACCACTGAAATGTGCAAGGATGGACAAAATTACGTACGATGCCATTACGAAAATAAAATATTTAGATATGGTAGTAACCGGTAAATATACACTAAAATTTATAAAAATATTGTACTGATATACTAAACTACCTATTTCAGAAACTCTTCGAAAATGCCTATCACCTGTTCTGAGTGATCGCATTTGTCCTAAAACTTATACAATTGAACCAGTACATCCAAACGAAAAATGTCTAATTATAAGTTTAACTAAAGTTTTAGAAAAAATGTAAAATGATGTGTCATACATAAAAATGGATTAAAAAACCGGCAGTCGATTTCCTTATCCGTACGGAAGTTAGTTGATTAAACACAAAAAATTTAAAAAATACTAAAAAACTTTAATCATTTTTGTTAAAATTGCGGCTAAAAGAAAGGTTTTTGAAATTTTGAAAAAAATAGAATAGAAAAATGTCTGAGGAATCGAATGCTTCAAACTGAAAGTTGATTTTTCTACCCGTTAAAAAGTTACAGGTGTTTTTTCTCACGAAACAAAATTAAAAATTGTTTAATTTATCTTTGTAGTACCTATCTAAATACATTTTCTCGAAAACCGTAAGAGATAGAACAAAAGTTATAAACATAAAAACGATGATTTTTTTTATAATCTTCAACTTTTAATTGAAACATTTTTCTTTATTTTCAACGGTTAGTGAAACTTGGTTAAAAAAATCGGCAGGCATTTTCCAATATGGCGGCCGTAGCACAGCATGCACGAGTACTGATTTTTGATATGTTGTTACCTGGTACTAGTACTACACATATTTATGCAAAGTATCCCCTTTTACGGAATTATTTCCAGGTAAAAGATAAATTTTAGCACATATTTCCATTTTTTAACAATTCCTGTACTATAACCCTCTTACTTTTATCTTGCTACTTATGCACTCCACAATTTAATATTTTCAGTAGTTCAAGTTCTAATAAAAAAATAAATAGTAAAGTTGTTTTAAATCAGTAGGTCATTGTTATATGTTTGTAGTTAGTTTAGTTAAATGAATAACACTCCCATAGTGTGAATGGTCAGTGTAATAGAAAATAGAAACATATTTTTATCGATTCTGGTAGAAATTTAGTCAAGGACAAGGACGTGAGGCATGACGCGCTATTATAACCAATTTATTGTGTGACCTAGCGTGTTGTATTTATCTCATATTTATAAAACAGTGTTATAGGTACGACGTGTGTTTACAGTGTTAATTGATGTTGTTATTATTATTTTTATAATCATAATAATTCCATGCAATTCGAGATTCAGGAAATAAGGTAGGCAACGCATGTACGAGCATATTAATTTCAAATATAAATTCCTAGTAGTATAATTTTCAACGTTCTTTCACGATTAGGTATTGATTTTACGTTTAATAATTATTTATTTTATTTATTTCAAGGTAATCATACATCTTAATACCTACGCGATAAGAGCGGCATATGCCGCACCACATCCAGGGGCATGACATAACCTATGCCGTCGAACTTTATTTCGTTTTGGCAGTGTTACCAACTCTCACATGTAAATTTATGGTACAGATGGTAAAAAATTATGGTATTTTCAAAAACATTATAGTACAATAATAATATTAATAATTAATACAATTTTCTTTTCTCTTTACAAAAAGTATATGGTTTTCTTAAGGTAAAGTAAGAATTTGACAAAAGTTAGTTATTCAATGTCTCGTTAAATGAACACAAAATCCAAACAAAACAACAGACATGGGAAAATAAAAGTGTAGAATTTGGTGCCAACATGAAAAACTAACTGATTATCGAAATTTCTTGCAAATTTTATAACATTTAAATATAATGGCACAAAATCCTAAAATTATAGTATAATAAATGTACCATTTTTTATTATATGGTATGAAACAAAAAATATGGTGCAAATACCATAATTATGGTACGTTGGCAACACTGCGTTTTGGCAACCGCCATAGTTGGGATTTCCATTTAGTCTACTGTACCTGAAAAACACGTATAAATTTTAGCATACGATTTTGTATACATATTTAACTTTTAAAATTTTAAAATAAGTACTTGTACTATAATTTTTTAAATAGATGACGTCGTAGTACTTTGTAATATCAATATAATTACGAATGACACGAAAACAATGGTTTTCATGGAGTCATGTAGGCAGTGGCGTAGCCAGGATTTGTAAAACGGGTAGGCTTACTTTAAGCACGACCCATAGACATCAGTGGTGGAACTTCAAATATTGCGCGGAGCGCCCCCAATAGCGCCGCAGGAGAAAAATTTTGGGGGAAGCCACCTTGCGGGCCACAAAAAGGGTGCTACGCCTTACAGGACCGCTGCGGCATTGTAGTTCTGAACCTCAAAACCTATGCAAAATCGAGGGGGGTAGGCTGCAGCCTACCAGCCTACCCCCTGGCTACGCCTATGCATGTAGGTAATATTTACCAATGCATAAAATACAAACTGTATTTTGGTGTGCTTCAAAATTCTATTTTTCGAAAACCGTCATTAAGGGGGTTTTATCGTTAAGCGCTGCTAGATCACAAATCCACGTTATTTCAGGTATCCGCGCTGACAGCCTATGTTTTATGAGCACATGTTGTCTCTATTTATCTAATTGCTATGTTTTGCTCCATTTTTGTTTAGAAAATACTCAATTTGATTGGCTAGCGCGCATATAATTTTTAAATTTATTTAACAAATTACTCGAATACTATTTGAAAATTTTATATAATAATGTGATATAAACATTTAAATTTACAATGCAATCAAACTTACGAAGAGTTTTTCTCAGAATTATTGTTATTTAATTGTTTATAAATAATAATAATAACAATTTAAAAAATTCGACAACGTAGCTAGATTTTTACTGCCTTTATCTTTATATGGTATTTTTTTTAGATTTATAGGATTAATAGGTTGGGAGTAATTTGTTAAATACTTTTTTACTGTGATAAAAGCCCCTTAATAGTTAAGATTTTCATGACAACTAACACGCAAAATGATTGTTTTTTGTCTACAGAGCGCAAAAGACTTTTTCTACAATCGGTACCTAAGTATTAAAAGTAGGCTTTTTTGAACTTCACTTGGTTAGGTTATTTAAAAATGAACAAATGCAGATCAATATTTCTTTCCAGACTGTAGCTAATAGTGACACTGTTTATAAAAATGTGTTTCAGTAGGTACAGTCATCATAAATGATTTGTTAAGATTTGGTTTAAGGGCACGCTTAAAAGTGAAAAAACCGTAACACGAAGTCTATAGTGGTAATGTTTTTAACCTTATAATAGTCAAATTCTTATTATACGTCATAATTTGATTTAAAAAAATTGTTTTTCTGTAACTACTAGTGCCACGTAAGCGAACCTTTTATTAAACTTTTACATATGGATCATATTGCACGCTGTCTGCACAAATTTCAGATAAACCTACAATGAAAATTATGTTACACATTGAACATATATTCATTCCTAATTGCCTTATTCTAAATATTATCTCTGTACTAATAGTTAATTTTGCATAAAATTCAGTACAATTTGATGAATTTTACCCCCTCTTCTTTCATTTCTATTACAAATTATATTTATTTTCAGGTATTCTTATTTAGAATAATGCAATCTAGAAACTCTAATGGTTCTATTGATATAATTATTTATGCTTATTGCTTGTTCCTATTTACAGAAATTTATGCAGATAAAGTGACTATCTGAAAACGGTTAATTTATATTAATATTCTATGAAAACTATATAAATGTCAAGTGTGTTTACATTTTTACCTCTTGCCACTCAGTACTGTAAGAGATATTGTAATCGTTATCGTAATCGATTAATAGGATTTTTTAAATAATAATGTAGGTATACAATATGTTACTATCTACAATTTGTATTCAACACGGTATTTCTATATCTAGCATCATTTTCCAATTACAAAAAGTTAACAATTCTACATGTTACAATTTTGATTTATCTGTCTACCAATGAAATGAAAATGTCATTTATTATTTATAAGGTCATGATAAACTTTAATAATGTTATTTATAAAAACTACAATTCCCGAATTCTCTTCTACACACTTATAATAGTAGTAAAATAGTAGAGTATGGTGAGAGTTCATATGCTGGCCACATCTGATTTTTATGTTTCTTGTATTGTTTTTCTACATTCAAAATTTTAGCTTTCGTAATTCGTAGATATGATGATATAGATGAAAAATTTCTATTGATTTTCTGATAAAAATCAATTAATCTTAGAAAAAATGGTTGTGTATACTTTTAGCTGAAAGTATTTTTGCAGATTTCGATTATTTGCAACCCTCACTGCGCTCGTGCTACAATCTCAAACTTCAACCTGCAAAAGGATTATTTCAGCCCTTTGCACCAAATAACTATTTTCTACGTTCGGTATTAATAGTATCCTTTTTGGACTTCACATTGTTACTTGAAAATAAACATTGCAGACCAATATGCTTCCTTGAAGACCGTTGCTAATAGTGACGATCTGAAAATATTTTCAGATCGCTGCTTATACAAATCTGTTCCAGTATTCATAAATAATTTATTAAGATTTGGTCAAATCCACGATGTACTAATTATCTGTATGCCAAGAGATGATTGAGGATAGATATATTGAGCTCAGCGAAGTCTGCAAAAATACTTTTAGCCAGAAGTATGCACAACATTTTTTTTTACGATTAATTGATTTTTATTAGCAATCAACAGAAATTTGGTAATTTTTCATCTATATCATCATTCATTGAAAACTAAATATTTGACTATTGAAAATAATATTATAAAAAATGTAAATAAAATTGACATTTAGAAAGTCCAAGATGTAATAAAATGCTAATAAATTAGTTATTATTACTAAAATGGATTTTATAAGCAGCAGTCTAATAATATTTACAGACCGTCGGTATTAGAACCGGTCTTGAAAGAAGCATTCTGTTCTGCAATTGTTTATTTTTAAGTAACAAAGTAAAGTCCAAAAAGCCTACTATTAATACCGATCGTAGATAAAAGTGTTTTACATCCTGTAATTTTTTGGTAGAAGAAAGAGTATAATTTAATAAAATTACACTTGGAGTTGAAGCTGTTTCTAAAACATCATGATTTTCTTCGTCACTTTGGTTTCAAGCAAATAAAAAATTTAAATTAGAATTTTTATTTCAGTCAAAATGCTGTGGATCTTAATATTGCTTGCAAGTATTACATATGCATATTATGCTACATATATAAAACCCTTTAAATATTGGAAAGAAAGAAATGTTCCTTTTCAAAAACCATGGCCAGTCTTAGGGAACATGGCAAGTGTTATTTTTCGCAGGACTTCTTTTTCTGAAAGCTTTCTGGATATTTGCAACAAATTTAATACAAGGTATATATTGCCTAATAATTATTTCTGTAATTATTTTATTACTAAATAAATTTTGATAGATACATTGGATTTTATCAATTTATGTCACCAACGTTAATAATCAAAGATCCTGATTTACTGAGGAAAATTGGTATTAAAGATTTTGAATATTTCATAGATCACAGAACAATTATTACCGAAGAAATTGAACCATTAATAGGAAAGACTTTGTTTATATTAAAAGGTAATATTAATTTTAATATACCCTACTGTTAAGTTGATTGATTTCATTTGTATGTTCCATAACTAAATTATTGCTATTCATAAGAAAGAAAAAGTCTAAATTATTCGAAGATATCTTGTAGAAAAGGACTTACCATAAGTTGAAGCAGTGGAGTTTTAAAGTTTGTTTTAATTAAAGTAGTTTTAAAATCAGTATAAATTATGTCAACGATAAACGACGATAAATGCCAAATTGATTTGAACTATAAGAATTTTAACAATATGATTATAATATACGAGTATAATATAATAAATTTTTAATGTGAAATTAACAAGGGGTATCAGTTTTGTTTACAAACAACTACTGAAAAAAGCCCTTGAAAAAAATGCTTATAATGTTATAATAAATAATTCATTTGTTTTATACAGGACAAAAATGGCGTAATATGCGTTCAACTTTATCGCCAGCATTCACCAGCAGTAAAATGAAATTAATGTTCGTTTTGATGTCGGAGTGTGCCGATCAGTTCGCTGATCATATTATGAAAACCACTAAACCAAACCAACACGTCACTGTCGAAATGAAAGATTTGTTCACAAGATTTGCTAATGACGTCATTGCAACATGTGCTTTCGGCATCAAATGCGATTCTTTAACTGAACGTGATAATCAATTCTACACCATGGGAAAACGGGCTACAGATTTTAGTGGTGTTAAGGGACTTAAATTCTTATTTCATATCATGAGTCCGTTATTAGCGAAATTATTGAATGTTCGTGTTATGGATACGGATGTATGCAATTTCTTCAGAGATGTCATTCACAGCACGGTTGAACAGCGTGAAGCTAAAGGGATTTACAGACCAGATATGATCAATTTGCTAATGGAAGCGCGTAAAGGAAAATTGAAGTATGAAGAAACTGTGAAGAGTAAAGACGAGGATACTGGATTTGCAACTGTTGAAGAATCACATGTTGGAAAAGAAGGACAGCATACGACTGAAGGTAACGTTGGATTTTTTTTATCATGAAAGCTGAATTAAATCTCAAACAAAAATTAAGAAATTAGTAAGTGTTTAAATTAGATACGATAAAAAAATAAATTATCTTTTAATATTTAGACTTATTGTCCTGACTGAGACTGAGAATCGTGCATAAGATGTTGTTTTCCCCTTTTGTGTATACATGTCTGGCTGAACTATTCGTAGTTACAAACTGAAGAACTGAAATCAAGCACTAGTGATTATAATTATTAAAATCAATCGTTGAAATTAATGGTATCTCTAACTTCAGAAATTAATATTTCTTAAACAACTATTTAGAAAAAAACACTTGGTAATAAGTTTCACAAAAATTTTAAAACACGCATAAAAGGACACGATACAAAATCATAAAAACACAACAGGATTTGGCCAACAATGTTTACAAAACCATTATCCGTTCAAAGGAAAGTACGACATATTGCACATAGAAATGAAAGGTTTTAGGCTCAATTTATTGAAAAATTTTGAAATAAAAAAAGCGGTAAATACAAACAAAGATATAGCCAATGAACAAACAGATGTGTCAAATTCCCCACTACCCACTTGTAAACACTACCTACAAGTATCTAAATAGAATAATAATTTGTACCTAGAACATAAGCAAAATTTTGTATATAAATAAGGACACAAATTTAGTAGAGTTAGTCGCTTTGAAGATGACAAAAATGTTGAAACGCGTCCGAAATTAATTAAAATTTTGTGAAACTTATTACATACCAAGTGTTATTTTCTAAATATGTAGTTATTTAAACATGTTTCACATGCCAACCACCCATTCCATCAATATTATTTCTTAAACGTGAGCATGTCTATAGAATTTTTTATTTTTATTTAAAGGTTCTAAATACATAATTCATATTTTAAATTAGACTATCTAACATAAGATATTTTTGGATATTGAAGAATATCTATAACTCCGAGTAAATACTGTACAAAACCAATGATTTTCAAGTAATTTATGTATATACCTACATTCCAGAATTAAGTACCGAAGATATGACCGCTCAAGCTTTGTTTTTTTTCTTTGCCGGATTCGATACAATGTCCATATTAATGTGTCATACGGCACATGAATTAGCAATTAACCCTGACATTCAGAAAAAACTTCAAGCAGAGATTGACGCCACTACTGAAATGTGTAAGGATGGAAAAATTACATACGATGCCATTACGAAAATGAAATATTTGGATATGGTTATATCCGGTAAATATAAAATATAGAAGTCTTATTAAAAACGTTATAGTGTAATGCACTTTCAGGCATAATTATATATTAAATGATTAAATTTTGTAGAATCTCTTCGAAAATGGCCAACAGCGATTGTGGCTGACCGAGTTTGCAATAAAACCTATACAATTGAACCAGTGAATCCAAATGAAACACCTTTAACGTTACATAAAGGTGATGTTATTCTAATTCCTACATTTGCTATTCATAGAAGTTCAGAATATTATCCAGATCCTGATAAATTTGACCCAGAGAGATTTAATGACGAAAACAAAAAGAATATCAATCCATCTGTTTACATTCCATTTGGATTAGGTCCTCGAAATTGCATTGGTAAACCTTTGAAGCAAATTACTTATTCACTATTAGTATCAAATTTAATATTTTTCTGGTGATCGTTAAATGTACTTTCGGATGTATACATTTTAGTAGGGACTAATATTTCAAACTAATGTTTGATCTTAATTTTTGCAGGTTCCAGATTTGCACTTCTAGAAGCTAAAGTTATTTTCTTTTATTTATTATCGAAGATAGATATTGTTGTTTGTGAAAAAACACAGATACCTCTTAAATTGAGCAAAACAAATATGAATATAGTGGCAGAAAATGGGTTTTGGTTGGGCTTAAAATCAAGAAACCAAAACTTAAACTAATTTGTTTCTATTGTTATTATTATTATTTAGTTTATATATCTAATACCTATATATTTAAAATGTATCTGCTTGTTAATTTCTACGTAAGTTGATATGTATAAGTTTTCTAATGCTTTAAATAATATAAACTACCGTGTAACACCATGCCCGTGCTCTGTTTCTACTACTCCTGCTAAATTTATAAAACTAGAAAAAAGAACAGGAAAAAAGCTCCGAAGGCAAAATTTTTTGAGTTCAAAGTCTAAATATACATTTACAACCAAATTTTATCCCAGCACAATTTTAAGCTGGCGTAAAATTGTAAGTTAGGGATACGTAAATCAACTACCGCATGTACAACTATAATTTAAAGTCACTTCAAGACGAGAGTGAATTTGGGAATTCGCATACGCATTACAATGTAAGTTATTTTCTTGAGGAGATTAACCGTTCACATAATATAACGATGAGTAAGCTCAACCAACTCGTGTCGGATTAACGTGACTCTGTCATATATTTGCGGTTGAATATGTCAAGAAGTAAGTATTACTATTAGCAAACTGAGGTTTTTTTTTGGTTTACACCTTTAACGCGGTTTGTTGTACTGAGTACAAATATGTTTTATTTTTCATGTATTTAAAATGTAGAAATTTTGGATACAAAAATACTAACAACTTTTTTAAGAGTAGTACTTTAAACAATTTAAATATTTTCTGGGACACCTATGCAGGATGTACAGGCCCGTACCCAGGTCAAAAATTCAGAGAGGGCAAACCCTATTTTTAGAAAGGGCAACTCACATTTTTTCCTGGTTGCATAATATGCATATTTTCAGCCTAGTACAGGCACACAGTCAGAGTTCTGGAGGGTTAAATTGTAGTATAAAAGGTGAACTAGAGTGCAAAAGAAGAAGGAAATGCGCCGCAGGCCACTTTTTTTCTCAATGTCAAATAATGCTTTAAAATAGTAAGATATTTTTTCAAAGTATGTGAAGTTGCATTTATTTTTCACAGATATTATGTCAAAAATAAATTGTTAGATCACGGAAGTAGAATTAATATAAAATTTATTAAGTTTGGTTCATAACCCCGTTTTTATTAGAGTGGGCAACTTTTTCTTCAGCGTGAGCAATGCCCATGCCGGTCCCGTTTTTATATTTTATAAAATAGTGTTTCAAATTGTTGCCACTCATTTTTTAATAATTCTTATATTTTTTGAAAATGCAAAGGTAATAAATAGCATTTATTTATGGAAATAAAACTAGTGTGTGTGTGTGGCAAGTCGTCATAAGAACATAACTAGCTGATTCAAATCCTGAAATTAATAAAAAAATAATTTATTACTAAATAAGTACTACTACTACGGAGCTCTTCTTCAAAGTGAAACTAGAGATAGAGACGTAGTACTCATACTGACTATTTGAAACCGTAAATAATTACCGAATATTCTCTATTCCTTCATGTCTTCAAGGTAGTCAAGTAAAAAATTAATCATTTATGAAATTAATTTGAATAGATTAACATTAAATTTAATATTGCTATATTTTGTACACAAGATGTAAATTTTTAGGTTATAAGAAATGAACTACTTGCATGACTTCTTTTATTAAATATTTTCAAAGAAGAGATCAGAACTTAAGACATTTATTTTTAATTTTGACAAATTTTTTACTAACAAACCCCTAGAAAAATTGTATATTTGTATTACGCCCCGTTTGTGCGGGAAGCTTAAACGACCAACCACAGGTTACATTATTAATGCTTCCCTCCTCCTGTTCAAGATAATGACGTCACAGAAACCCTAACATTAGGTACATAGTATAATAGAAATATCATTTTCAATACTATGCAAATAGCCCATTATGCTTAGTAAATTATTGAAAAAGACCAAAAAATTTCAAGAAAACAAGATAAAACACATTTTAATTGTAATTATCTTATTTTCTGTTGACTTGTTATCAATCATGTTATCATAATGTTTATTTAAAGGTTCGTTTTCACTCACGCGTTTGATTTTCGCGTGTGAAATTTTAGGAATGTTATACCAGTCTCGAGGTCTCTTCTCTCGTGCATTTTTATTTGTGTTAATACTATGAAATAAAAAATAAATTTAAACAATTTGGGTCAATTTATGAAAAGGAAGAATAAATTGTTAATGTTTGAAAACATCATATAAAATAATTAAATTAATATCTAGACGCGATGTCTAAGAGTCGATCTCTTATTTCATGGTTTACTAAATCAAGGTTAATTTCCAATTCTAGCTATTTTTTTGTCCTCAAGGTTGTTAAATTACTCTGATGTAAAACGTAGAAGATAACAGTTTAGTTATCTACTGTCGGCCGCGTAAATAAAAACGAACCTTAAGATATACTATAAATTTCTGTGCAATTAATAAAAATATTTATAATTTACTATTGAGTACGTTTGGTATCATACTTCTATTATGTAAGTTAAATTTATTAGGGCGTTGTTTAAGCGAAATATACTTAAAATAAATACCGAATTGTTTAAAAAATAAATTTTCAATATATTTTCACGATATTTTCGAAATGATTTGGCTGGTTTTTCTTGCTATAAGTTTAATTATTTATTATTTTGTAATATATAAACCACATCAAACATGGAAACAGAAGAATGTACAATACATTAAACCATGGCCAATTGTTGGCAATATGGGGCCGGCTACTTTTCGTCAAACATCTTTTGCCGAAAATATTCAAGATTTTTACAATAGAACAAATGGGAGGTAAGTACTTAGGTAATAAACAATAAACATAATAATGACATAAATTCAAACCATAGAAGATTACGATGGCCTACTGGCATGATTTTTTTAATGAAATATTTTTAAAGATATTTTTTTATTTTGACAAGTTTCTATTAACAAGTAAAAAAAAGAAATTTTAATATTACTATGTGACGTAGAGTAACACAGAAACAATGAATGGCCGTAAAGCCATAGCTAGTAACCCCATAACAACGGCTTGTGCGGGAAGGCTAAAACGGCTAACCACATTATTACATTCTTAATATACTTTCCTCCTCCTGTTCAAGATAATGACATCAGAGAGAGAAAAAAATCTTAATTTACTAAAAATCGTAATTTTTAAAAATACAATTTATATATTTACATATGTTTTCGATCTAACTTAGGTACATACCTACATAGTATAATAGAAATCTAATTTATAGTAGGAACCATGCAAGTAGCCCATTGGATTCTTGGATTGGATTCTTTATGCTTCTGAATTTTGAGAAAAATAATTCTGGTGAAAATCGCATGACACAAAAAACAGCCAATGGATGAATGGATTACAATAATAGTATAACCATGGTTATATACAAATTTTCTCGGAAATTTTTTACTAGTAGATTGAGTAACTTAACTGAAATTAAATTAAAATTGGTTAAATTGTCATTTTGAGTGTAAATAAGCAAATAATAAGGTAAATAATACATATTTATTAATGTTAAATACAAATTTAGTAAAATTTATAGTTTCTATTGTAAAAAGAATTCAAAAATAGACCGGCGGTGTCATTGCGATTTTCTTACCGAATATGCACTCGTGCATTCATTCATGTCCAGGAAATTTTTTATCGTGTATTCCAACAACGTAATTAGCTCTCGTGTACCACTCGAGCTAATTAAGACGTTGTTGGAAAGCACTCAAAACATTTTCCGGAAAGAATGAATACACATGTGATATTATATGTGAATATTTTTTGACAGATGGTTTAACAAATCATATTGCGTAATGATGACGTAATGCAAGCAATATAATTGAAAATGTAAAATTATGTATCTGACTACATATTATGTAGATTATATTTTATTTAGTTACGTTAGTTAGTTACGCTATACTTCTTGAGTGCAATATTGCTGCAATAGAATCAGAATTCACGATTCTGACTATATTGCTCAAAATAAAAATCGGAAATTTTACATTAAAAATGACAAAGCATTGTTGAATTGAAAAATACAAACTATATATTGTTCCGACAACAATTAGAGATAATAAAGTATTAAACACTAGAAAAAGTTATCCTTGAGTTTAAAGACAAAATGAGTAGAACATAGATGTAAAAACAGAATTACCATAAATTCTATCTAAACTTGTACAATTTTCGCCGATTTTCGCATAATCATTACAGCCAAACTAATTACATTAATTAAAGATTTTGAAGATTCCGCACTTTTAGTATGCTTCCTTAATTTACATACAAAAATTCAACATCTTACGTATAACAGTATTAGATTGAGATCATCACAAAAATTATTCGTTTTTCAATGCGTATTAGTGCCATGCAATAGGCTCTTAAGAATTCGATAATTTTATATTTCAAGTTTAGGTCATATGAATTTACTTGCTATAAGTCGGTTGTTTCGTTTAAGTTCTTATACTAGTAAACTCAAAATTCATTAGGTAGGTAGGTACTGAATTGTTGTTTTTGATGTAATATTTTTATTTCACTTATTCGAAATCCAAAGAACATTTTTTTCAAAATTAAGTCCTAGATGAAAAGACTGGCTAATATATTTTTTGTTAAAGTTTTTGAAGACATGACTAAGTACAATAATAATTATATTTACTTATAGATATATTGGGGTGTACCAATTCATGTTACCTACACTGCTGATTAAAGATATTGAGTTAATTAAACAAATATGTATTAAAGATTTCGATAACTTCATGGATCATAGAACTTTAGTCTCGGAGGAAAATGATCCATTATTTGGAAATGTATTGTTCGCAATGACAGGTAAATAAACACACAACTTTATTTTCTACACAATTTCATATTCACATAATAAAAGTTATTGCTTAAACAGGACAAAAGTGGAGACACATGCGAGCAACTTTATCTCCTGCGTTTACTGGAAGTAAAATGCGTTTAATGTTTAACCTAATATCTGAATGCGGCGAACAATTTGTCGATTATTTCGTCAATAATGCAGACCAATCAAAACCAACAACAGTTGAAATGAAAGACATATTTACAAGATGTGCAAACGATGTTATAGCAACTTGTGCTTTTGGTTTAAAATGTGATTCACTAAAAGAGAAAAATAATGAATTCTACGCCAAGACTAAAGAAGCTTCAACTTTTGATTTCGTGAGAACGATTACGTTTTTTGGTTATACTGTCAGCCCATTCCTTATGAAATTATTTTCCGTTAAAATGTTTTCGGAGGAGTGTTCTAACTTCTTTAAAAATATTGTGTCTTCCACAATGAAGACTCGCGAAGAACAAGGTATTTTTAGGCCAGATATGATTAATTTATTGATGGAGGCCAAAAAAGGAAAATTAAAACACGAGGATTCTTCCAAAAATAAAGATGAAAATAATGCCGGATTTGCTACTGTCGAGGAATCTAATATAGGAAAGGAAATAAACACAAGAGGTAGGTAGTAAATTTTAAAATTTATTTTTCTAAATAGTTATTTATTTAAAAAGTACGCAAAGTAGAATTTTAGATGACGAATCTATTTACGGACGAGGTGCAAACCGGGTCTTTAAATTATAATTAGGTGAATCCTCTAAAACAACAACTGGTTTTGTGTTTACACACAAAAAAATTTAATATTACTTATGCTCTGCAAATTTGTTTAGTAAGTAACTACTTATTTGAAATTATTCTAATATATAACTTCAAAATAAGTACAATTTTGAATAACGATGAAACAATGAAAATCAGTGAAAATAATAAAATGTAAATGCCAGATCTTTGCCTAGGTTATGTTATTTTAAATGACAAGATCTTCTAAATAGTATACCTATTTATTGATATCATGTGAGTTAGAATGTTGACGAATAAGGCTTGCCGAGTTCTAAAATCTCACGAACATTCGAAAGACACTTTTCTGAGAGTTGTGTACACAATTTTTCCCACGACCATAAATTTTAAACATTAAAATCCGTGAATGTATTTTGATGTCAAGTACCAGTCATAATTTAAATTATACGTAAAAAACAAATATACCACGAAGCGTAAGTTCTATTTAAATTTTTAAATAATACCAGATACCTACTGTAAAAGTACTACTTTATTGCTTTTAATATCGTGTTTGTTCATTTTAATGCAATAGTGCAATTTATCACGAAATACTTTATGACAGGAAAAAATATCAAATGTCAGATAGACAACACATGCCTACTAAAAGGTGAAATAAAAATTAAAATTGTGGCGATATGACCTGTTCGATAATATATCGAACGAGATTAACAAATATTTAATATTGTTTATTTTCGTAGCTAGGTAACTGTTTGTATATGGTCGTGGGAAAATATTATTTTTTGTCATACCTGCACAAAAAGTAACCTTTTTCGTGCCTGTTTTGCGTGCGCAAAGTGGCTTATTTTTTAACTAGACAAAAATGCGTGCGCAAAGTACAAGCGTGCGGGAATAGCGTGCGCAAAATTTCACTTTGCGCACGCAAATTTAGCATTCACACAGTTTTCTGTAGTTACCGACACGAAATGTGCGCGTAGCACTAGCGCCACACACGTGATAATCTAATACTACAAGCACGTGAACAGCTGTAGTACCTACTTCGGGAATGCTTTCAACAGCAGAATATTCATAATCCGAATCATGTTACAGCCGAATATTCATTTTCAGAATATTCGAATTCCGAAAGTTTTAGGTTTGCACAGAATTATTCAAATTCCGAAACATGTTAAAGCAGAATATTCATTTTCAGAATATTCATAAACCGAAAAATGTAGTTCTGACCAGAATTATTGAAATTCCGAAACATGTTACAGCGGAATATTCATTTTCAGAATATTCAAATTCCGAAATATTAAAATTCCGAAACATACTGCAGCCGAATATTAATTATCAGAATATTCATATTCCGAAAGTTTTAGGTTTGCACGGAATTATTCAAATTCCGAAACATGTTGAAACCGAATATTCATTTTCAGAATGTACATATTCCGAAAGTTTTAGGTTTGTAAACATTTATTCAAATGCCGAATATTCAATTTATCGCTTGCTGGCAGTTTGAAATTAGTTTTGCTTTTCGTCTCTAGAATGCCATTTGTTAAAATGACAGTTTTATTTTGTTATAAAATAAGATCAAAATAATTATTTCAGTATTATTTTAATTCATAATTTTAAAGGTTTCATTAAGTTAGGAGCTCCCACGTCACTTGTTCTACCAAATAAATGACATAATTATTTGAAAAATAATTTTCCTGATTAAATCAGGATTTTAATGATATTTAGATTAAACGACAATAAAACGTTGGTATAAGATTTTATTAAAATTAGAAAAAGATACAAAAAAATTTATACATTTTTGGCATTTGAATAAATTTTTACAAACCTAAAACTTTCGGAATATGTACATTCTGAAAACGAATATTCGGTTTCAACATGTTTCGGAATTTGAATAATTTCTTGCAAACCTAAAACTTTCGGAATATGAATATTCTGAAAATGAATATTCGGCTGCAGTATGTTTCGGAATTTTAATATTTCGGAATTTGAATATTCTGAAAATGAATATTCGGCTGTAACATATTTCGGAATTTTAATAATTTTGGCCAGTCCTAAAATTTTCGGATTATGAATATTCTGAAAATGATGATTCGGCTGTGACATACTTCGGAATTTGAATAATTCTGTGCAAACCTAAAAAAATCGGAATTTGAATATTCTGAAAATGAATATTAGGCTGTAACATGATTCGGAATTTGAATATTCTGCTGTTGACACGGCACCCCCTACTTCTCTATGCATAGTTTCTACTGTCGACTATTGTGCAGATTGTGCATTGGATATTGGATCTAATGGACAATAATATTTTATTTTTATATTTTAATGTTATTTTCTTTACTGTTAATAATTAGTTTCTTATGCTTTTACATGTAGGTAAATATTAGTTACTTTTTTATTTTATACATATTAATTTTAAAAGTATTCATTTTATCTTTTGATAAGAGTAAGGTCACTCAAAAGGTTACTTTTTGTGCAGTAATGACAAAAAATATCGTGTGCATCTCGTGAGCAAAGGCGCAATTGCGCTTGGCTTCGTTGCAGCCCTCGCCGTAGCAACCCTCGGCCTCCTCGGCTCGCCTCGGTAGGCCTCGAGCCGCTACTGCTCGGGCTGCAACTCGCCTCGCGCAATTGCTTACTTTGCGCACTAGATACACAATATACTATTGCTGACTCAAAAAAGTTCGCAAATTAACGATTTTAAGTATACTATAAAAATTATTTATACTGTACTGTTCTTGTTTTATATGCAGTTAATAATTTAATTAATTTCAGAATGGACTGAAAATGAAATAGCAGCACAAGCTGTAATCTTCCTACTAGCCGGGTTCGATTCAATTTCTACAATGATGTCTTTCGTGGCATATGAACTTGCTCTTAATCCAGACATTCAAGAAAAATTGCAAGTTGAAATAGATAATGCTTTAGAAGAATGTGACAACAAACTTACTTATGAAACCCTTATGAAAATGAAATATTTGGACATGGTGATTACAGGTTTGTGATTTGACAGTTTTTTTAATTAAATGAGAGAAACCACTGTTTATTATAGGAAAGTCAAAAGCATAATTTTATTTCAATTTTGTAGAATCGATGAGAAAATGGCCAGCAGGACCAGTTCTGGACAGAATATGTACGAAATCCATCACAATCCAACCTACAAATCCTAAAGAAAGTCCTTTAACCATAAACAAAGGTGATGTTATTTGGCTTCCCTTATTTGGAATTCACAGAGATCCTAAATATTACCCAAATCCAGAAAAATTTGATCCAGAAAGATTTAGTGATGAAAACAAAGACAAAATTATACCAAACACTTTTATTCCTTTCGGAGTTGGACCAAGAAATTGTATAGGTATGGATTAACTGTGATACACCAATACACATATTTTATTTTATTTACTTTTAAACAGGATCCAGATTTGCTCTCTTGGAAGCCAAGGTTATACTTGTTCATATGTTGACCAAATTTAATTTTGTAGTTGACAAAAAAACTGCAATTCCAATAAAATTCAGTCGTACAAGTTTTGCTTTGATGCCAGAAGGCGGTTTCTGGTTAGGATTACAGTTAAGAAATAAAACTAAGTTATAAAAAAATTGTTTAAGATTTGTATTTTACTAGTACTCCTGCTATGTATTTGAAATGTTTCGGTTAACTAAACGTGAGCTTTTAGGGAGAAAACAAAAATTGACAGAATAATTGTAATATAATATGATAATTATTATTTTATGTATATAATGTATGTAATTGCAATATTTGTATTTAACAGAGTTGGTATTGGTAGCCATGTTTTAATAATTTCTCAACTATTACTTCGTTTAATTTTAAAAGAAAGCTAATTTTTAGAAAATAAAAGGTTTCTGAAGAATGTTGTTTAGGAAAAGTTTTAGCCTGGTTAATTGTATCTATTTTTGTATTCATATAATCTTGTATTGCCTGTTCAATATAAACATTACAATATTCAGTCACATAAATAGTAGATATCTTCTAAATCCCAGCTGGCTGAAGAGAATATGATAACTTAAAAAAGTCTTTGAACTTAATAGTTTATTGTAAGTTGTAAGAACTGCAGTTATTTTTCTTTATGAAAATTTTATAAATTTTATATTAAGTAACCTTATAAATAAATGTTTGTACTATTTGAAATAATATCTTCTTGGTTTTTAAATTTTAATTCATGCTTTTATAAAAATATTGACTGCTCTTAATCATTTCACTAACATATTTTTGTATGGGACTATTATAAGAAGTAGCAATGTGATGCTTATGTGTAGACTTATTACGTACTACCGTATCTAAAAGAGTTAAAGGTGAATTTATATTGTTATATAATACGACCTGTAAAAAATCAATAATAAAATTGTCTCTTTCTTTTCAAAATTATCTAAGAGCCCAAGCCCAGACAAAGCATGCTTAAAATTTGTGGGTATACCTGTAACACTACCTATTAATAATAATAATAATATCTTATATTGAACACCTCTTAAGAAAATATCGTTTAAATGCAGGCAAACTTAACGTTAATTATAGTATTTATAGTTTTTAGTTTGTTTTCCAAATTTCTAAATTAAAATACTACTAATAAAAAGCAATAACGTAATAATAACATTATTTAAAAACATTTCGTATAGGTACCTAATTATTTGGACTGGATTTTATTTGATAAGATATTCTAAGTAGTATTTATTAACACTCATTTTGTGTAAAAATTTGTGGAAATTTATTACTTGAAATTATAAACATACCGCTTGTTAACATTTATTATGGCAAACATAATTATTTTTATCTAATCACTTTCAAAAAAATTTATATTAAAAACTTATCAATTTTATTAATATCATATTAGTAAACAAGCTTTCTCTACTCATCTTTACGATAATTCTAATTATCAAGGTCATATTTCGGTATTATTTATAGGTAAAGTATTACACTATATTGATTAATTTATATTCATATAATAGAAAAGTATTATTTTTTTCTTATTTTTTTTAGGCCGTACTACATGTTTATCAGAACAAATTTGATTTATCTTTTTGTTCATTCAATAGTAATAATAGTTATTTATGATTACTATATAAAACATTTCGTATAGGTACCTTATTATTTGGACTGGATTTGATAAGATTCCAAATAGTATTTATTTACACTCATTTTGTGTAAACATATAGAAATTTATTACTTGCAATTATAAACATATCGCTTTTTACCTTCCGCTTACCTGTAAAGGAAGGTATTGGAATCATGCAAAAAATCGGGTGGTGAAATTTTAGTGGATGAGCACGAATTAGGATCTTTACAACTCATTTTTGATAGTTTCACGATGATGTCTGTGTGTATGTGTGTATGTGTGTGTGTATGTGTGTGTGTGTGTGTGTGTGTGTGTGTGTGTGTGTGTGTGTGTGTGTGTGTGTGTGTGTGTGTGTGTGTGTGTGTGTGTGTGTGTGTGTGTGTGTGTGTGTGTGTGTGTGTGTGTGTGTGTGTGTGTGTGTGTGTGGTCAAGGGTTGTTAGTCGCATAACTCAAATACGAATTACCCGAAAATTTTGATATTTGGTATTTAACATTTGTATATAAATTGGAAGAGCTCCCTAGATTTTGGTACAAATATCTTCATCGAAAGTGATATTTTTTGAAGATTGAAAAGGTTAATTGTCAAAATTGTATATAAATTTGGAAAAATATAGTATTTATTTGTAATGAGAATAAGAGGAAAAGTTATTTGCAACTTACGTTATAAAAAAATTGTCTTTATCTGGTAGCATTAAAGAACTGCAGTAAAATTTAAAAAATAAATTTATCAAATAAAACGTTGATATCTTGTAATCCATGATCGGTTGATTTTTGTTTCTGCGTAAAAAATATTGACAGGTGAGACGGGTGACAAGTTGGCATACTAGCGCTATATAAGTCCTAAGTAAGATATTAAATGTAGTAATTGAACGGAGGATGGCTTCAACACAGCCGAGTTTTCCTGTGAATGAATCTTTTTATTCAGGTGATGCAAATTTCTGTGTTTGAATATTTGAGATTTTTATTTGTATATTTTAAATGGGCACCGGATTGCACGTATACATTTCTGTTTAAAGTCTATATATGGCGGAAGGTTGTGTGATGGCCACGTCAGATTTTTAACATTTATTATGACAAACATAATTATTTTATCTAATCACTTTCAAAGAAAATTAATGTTAAAAAGTTATCAATTTTATTAGTAACATATTAGTAAACAAGATTTCTCTACTCATCTTCACGATAATTCTAATTATCAAGGTCATTGTATTTTGGTATTATTTATAAGTATTACACCATATTGATTATTTTCTATTAATTTTTCTTTTCTTATTTATTTAGTCCGTACTACATGTTTACCAGAACTAATTTGATTTATCTTTTTGTTCATTCAATAGTAATAAACGTTATTCATGTAATAAGTATACAAAATAGAGTTTTAGAGGATGAATCTGTTTACGGACGAGCCGCAAATCGAGCTTTGCGTACGTGTTACATACATTTTTTTACTTTCGGCCTCATATTCTATAAGAGAGGTATTGTGATGGGTAAAAATTTGACAGGAGATCTGATTAGATTTTGGTGTTGATCGTGCAACCGTAAGCGGTGGTTTCTTGAAGATCTGAAGAGTTTTTCTGGAATATCCTCAAAATTTATGAATTAATATGAATATTTTTTAATAACAATGTATTAAATATTACTATCTACAATTAGTATTAAAAACGTTGTTTCTATCTAGCACCATTTTTCAATTACACGAAGATAAAAATTCTACTTTGTTACAATTTTGGTTTATCTGTCTACCAAAATGAAAACAATAAAAAATTAAATATTTGAGTGTTGTCAAATAAATTTTTGACTTTTATACAAATTGAAATTGAATAGGTATATGAAATGTCATTTATTATTTATAAGGTCGTTATAAACTTTAATAATATTATAAAAAGTACAATTTCCGAATTCCCGTCTCTGGCTACAATGGTATCTTTATAAGTATGTATACCTTCATAAATACACTTTTATATTACTTAGTAAAATAGTAGAGTATGGCGAGAGATTTTATATAATAATATATAGATGTTTCGGAAACGATGAATTTCTATCTACTAAATAAATTATTATTATGACTTCTGAAAAAAAAATTATTATTTATCAATCAACAATTTCTTACAATTAATTCATTTTACCTTGCAAAATTATATTATTTATTTATTGAAAATAGGAAATCGTATCGTAGATTATTATATTATTATTATTACGAAATAGGTCATAACAAATGCACGCACTAATGCACATACATACAAACATCTCAATCTCATAGATACTAGATTTATATTTGAAATATCAAGATCTTATTTATTTTGACCCATTACAGTACCTCCCTTTAATTTTAATGTTGCAAGACGGGAGGTAATTTTAAAATAACTCATAAGTCATAATCTACATTTAGATATAAAAACTATATTATTTAAATTCATCCAAAAATAAATACGTTAAAATTTTGTTTGAGGGTCACTGGTATTTCACAAAATCTAAGTTCGTTGCGAACCGTTCAATTCTGTTCGTTGCAGAAAAAATCAATTAAATCGACAGTAGTGTGATTTTCGTGGGATTATATGAATGTCTAGTGAAATGTATGCTTAAAAATACATAAAATATATGAAAACTTGCGTGAAATACATATATGAAAATAGTTTTAGTGATATAATATAGTGTGTGACTGAACTTAATGTGAGTTTCCAGGTGAAAATATACGAACTTTTTGTGATAGGACACACAAGGAGCCAAACATGGACCATGGAGAAGATAGGTTAGTATTTTATTTAAGTACATAGATAGTTAATAATATGTTAAAGTAGAGAGAAAAATCGCAGCTTTGCTGCCTCAATGGTTTTTAATGGCAAAATAAAGTGGTGCTATGAATTCAGTTTAGATACTAAAACAGCTGGTAAAGGTGTCATGAAAAATTTATGTTCATTTTTAATATAATTGAACCGTCAATCGTATAGCAAAGTATACAAAATTAACATCTTTAACTCCTAAGATGTCTTGTTATATTTCTTTTATTAATTTTGTTTTTCTCTTGTTGCAGGTCCTGTGAACCATGAGTAAACAGGTAGCCTCGGGTTAAAGGTTAGTGCCCCTTTTGTATTAAATTTACTAATTTTGTGTTAAACGTATTTACGTTTTTTTCAGCCCCAAATTTTATTCCCATTAATCTAAATTGACTGGATTTTAAAAGAAAGTAATTATTATATTTGTATAGTAGAATGAAGAGTAGGGTATAGCAGGAGATCTTGTGTTGGCCACATCAGATTTAGTATAGTTTAAAAACATAGTGAAAATAATCATATAAAATGTAAATAACAGGTCATTGCGTAGGCAACTTCTTATTATAGGACAGTGGGGTGTATTCTAAACACATTCCGTTACTAGGAAATTATCAAACGGACTCCGTTTAGATCTACTATGAACAGAGATGCATATTTCGTTTTGTAAACAGTGATCCCAATAATTGCATAATTATCGTTACATTAATTTTTAATTGTATTTCAAAATATTACAGGCAATTTGGAAGAAATTATATTTTTACTGTTCTATAAATTCTCTTCTATATTATACAGTATTACTTTGACTTAAAATTCTATAATTTACTTATTTTATTTTGACATTATTTTACATCATATTTAAACACTGATTTCGGTTATTTGTCTGTTTTTATGACATTACATGTGTCAAACTTTAAATCTACTGCATGCTGCATATTTTGTAGATATCATTTTTAATATATACCTACATGCATACCTGCATTAGGCAATACGAATTTAATATTTAAAATAAATAAGTGAGTAGGTAGGTACTAAACATGAAATAATTATTAGAATAAAAATTATAAAGTAGGTACCAGTATTTTTTATTATTATAAGTATTAGTTAGTATTACTCTCCTATAATATTAGCGGATGCAACAACCTTTGCTAAACTGTTCCTGAATTACTAATCAAATTAATTGATTAATGAAAATCAGCAAAATAAAATAGATAAAATTTGAGGTTTTACATATCTTATAAGAATTCAAATTACAGGTTACAGATGAAAATATATTTTAGAAAAATAATAATTTTTTAGTAAAACATGTTTAAATAACTTGATTTTATTCATTATCTACGTATTTATTACATTATAAAACGTTGAGAAGAGCTAGTAATGTTTTTTTCTTCAAAATTATTCCATCCGTTTGACATAACGGCATTACAACAGCATCCGTTCGGATATTCAATTTTAACGGAGATAGTTTACGGATCTCCGTTATAAAATATATAACGGAGCACCCTTTTAGAATAGCAAATATCAGATAACGGTCCGTTTAAATTTAACGGTCCGTTCAAAGTTAACGGAGTGTGTTCAGAATACACCCCAGTATCCGCTAAAATTATTTTGGTGAGCATGATACTAAAAAAATAAAAACAATAATAATAATACATTCTTTTATTCCTTTAAGACAATACAGTAATGTAGTATAGGAAAAGTCAATCAATTAATTACGCGTATGTACATAAACTAACAAGCCGCATAGAATTTGTTAATATTATAAAAGTAATGTGATGCAAGACATTTTTTCAACTTATTTTTAAAACAATAATTATAATTATTGCTGTTAGACTTTATTTCTTGTGAGACAGTTGTATATGTGCAATCCAGCATTGTGAGGATTATATTTGCCAACTTTTGTTTTGCAGAGTGGTTAACGAAAATTATTTTTATTTCTGGTATTTAAATCATAGTTCCTTATTATAGTTAGTTTTTCCCCGAGAGAATATAGTAAAAATTTTGTTTATTCTTTTGTATATTGTGTTTAATTAACTATAATATCTGAACGAATAATGATATTGACTTCCGGTTTGCAGCACTGAATTCCTCGTACTTTTTTCTATAAGATACATTCTGTCAAAAATTTTCAGTGGTCTTCCTTGAGCTGAAATTTAAAGTTTTTCCACGAGAAAATTTAGTAAAATTTATGTTTACTCTTTCGTTCATTGTTTTTAATCAACTATATTATCTGAACGAATAATGATAGAAATTTCCGGTTTGCAGGATTGAATTCCTCGGACTTTTTCTATAAGATACATTGTGCCAAAAAATTTCAGTGGTCTTGGTTGAGCTGAAATTTAAAGTTTTTCCCCGAGAGAATATAGTAAAAATTTTGTTTATTCTTTTGTTTATTGTGTTTAATTAACTATAATATCTGAACAAATAATGATATTGACTTCCGGTTTGCAGCACTGAATTCCTCGTACTTTTTTCTATAAGTTACATTCTGTCAAAAATTTTCAATGGTCTTCCTTGAGCTGAAATTTAAAGTTCTTCCGCGAGAGAATATAGTAAAATTTTTGTAGAAGAGAAACGGTTGGTGTTTAAAATCTGTATATTTTGCCAAACTTTGAAAAGCTGTATCTCGGAAACTATTAGGGCTACCGAGCCCATTCTGGTTTTAGATTGTAGACAATTTAATCTAGTTTAAAAATGTATAGAATGGTTTTTGTCGAAATCGTGCTCCTTCATAGTCAAAATGGTAAGAATCCGAAAAAAGTGCAAAAATTTAGCAGTTTTTGAGATATTCAAAAGTGTTCCGGAGGGTTGCCGAGGTCGAAAACTTGGATTTTGCATCTCAGTCACATCCTATACAAGAAAAAAAATAGAAACCTACTACCACCACTTGATGCAACTTACGATGTACTAGGTTATTGGACTACTGTTAGGGAACTCGTATTTTCGCCACCTCGCAAAAATGTGACTTGTGTATTTGATTTTGTACTTTCACCTGCCGTGCATTAACATTAGGTACATTTGAAAATATGAGCAAAATGGTTGTCACTTGTCGAAGTCCGGTAACTATTTTACGCCCTTAAATTATACTCAAAACTGCAAATATATACATTGTAGTAAAATTTAATAATTTTAAAGCAAAACACAACTTTTATGAAAAATATTTTTAGTTCATGAACTGAACTTTAATCAGATAATGTATGTAAACATATAAATTAATTGAATTTTTAGAAATTTAAATAAAAACAAAATTTACAAAACTGTGTAGTCACGTCGTTTCACGTTTCATATGATTAGACATTTTATTTATAAAATAATCTCTTTTCTTATAAATAATTTTAAAATAATATTTGGTAATACAAATTTGTTGTCAGCAGCGTATCTCAGATACAAACACTCGCGGAATAAATGTTTTCTTTGAAAACTGGTTTTGCTTTACTCGAAATCTTGTATAACTATTATATTCGTTATACTCTCAGTATAACGTGCCATTGAAGTAATAGGTAAAATGGTTAAACCTCATAACTGGATAACTATTTGCACAATTTCTTCGTAAAATTAAAACTATCCCAAATTATTTTTTGTTATCTACGAATAACCTTAACATATACTTTTCTTTTAAAACTTAAAAGAATTACCATAGGTACTTGATATTTTATCTCGTATTAATTAGGAAAATATCAATATCAAGAGTGATTCCATAAAAGTTGGTTATTAACTACCATCTCAAAAATATGTTTCCTATTGAATAAAAGGCGCGGCGGAATGATTAATAATCGGACAGCAGTTCGGTTTAACTCGGTATCATATCCAGAGATATATTTATAGATGTGCGTTTAAAGGGCCCCGGCCAGTCTAAAAATGTGAATTTTTATTTTAGAAAGATTTTATTTGTTATTTTTCTTAGTGCCCCGAAATTTGAGCACCATCATTATTTATAAAAATGTTAGATATTTTTATATGACCATTGACGTCCTTAGGGAGAGATAATAAAATAAAATGGACCATTTTTCAAAAAACAATCACAATTTCACAATAGCAAGTCAGGTTTGCTTCATTCGACTCACGAATACAGAGTAAAATACAGTTTCTCTCCTTGTTAAAAATATAGGTAATTTTTTGAAAACGTTTAATTTAAAAAAAAAAATTAGTACGTTAAATTCATTAGGTAGGTTAAATTCAGTACCTATCTACGTTAAATTCAGTACGTTAAATTTACTACTTTAAATTCAGTACGTTAAATTCAATACGTTAAATTCAGAACGTAAAATTCAGTAGGTACGACGCTTTACACTTTTTTTTTACAAGTTTTACAATTCTAAACAATAATTCTACAAAAGGACATAATGTATAAACTAGATGTAGCCAGTTAATTATTAATTTTCCTGGCCCGATCTGATGAACGCAGAATGCCAGCTCAGATTCAAAATTTACTTACATAATGAAATGGGATCCCAAAAAATTTTGCGCACAAGGCCTCGCCATATACCATTATATCACTTGTCATATTACATCGATTATTAATACAGAAATATTAAGATACTGTTTTTTATTGAAATCTGTAGAGTATTGTATTATATGCAAACGCTTGATTGTATTTGTATGGTTACCAAATATCTATATTTATAATTTGCTCAACAGTAAAAAAAACCTTTCCCTACATATTATTTTCTATGTTGTATTCCTTGTTGGATACACCACTGTTTTGTTATCACTATGAAGGTCGTGATTTAACTATTAAAAAGCACTAACGATAAACATGTATCCTATTTGACATAATTTATTTCACTCTGCTCTGTAGTGGACTAGGTACATCTGCAGTTCGTGCACAGTCGAAAATGTTTTTGTGGTTATTATTAGCACTATTTGTTTTATTAGTGTATATAAAATTACTGATTCCTCTCAATCATTGGAAAAAAGAAGGTGTTAACTACTTGAAACCATGGCCTATTGTTGGAAATATGTTACCTTTTGCACTAGGACAAACTGCTTTGATTTCTTTAATGGAAAAATTTTACAACTCAATGAAATGCCGGTAAGTTTTTTTTTCAATACACGCCTCTAAAAATTTAATTATTTAATAATAATATTTACAGATATTTTGGAATATTTAATTTCAATCAACCTATATTGATTATTCGAGATGTTGATCTTGTTAAACAAATTTGTATAAAAGACTTTGAACATTTTGTTGATCACAAAAATTTCTTTAATGAATCAAATGAGCCTGTGTTCAGTGAAAATTTATTTGCTGCTAAAGGTAGGTAAAATCTCACTTTTCCACTTCATGTATTTGTACTTATAAACTTTTGCTGGGCCATTTAAATAAATTTACAAATAAATGGTAAAGTATTATACAAGCGTCCGAAATTAAACTTTTTTAACTTATTACAATAATATTTTTTTCATAAGTAGGTAATATAATAAGAGCCATAAATTTATCGGTAAAATTTACGAATAGTTGTTGCGTAGAAACGAACAAACGAGTGTCAAAATTGACATATTTAAATCACGACAGCGAAGCTGGAGTGATTTAAGAGTCAATTTTGACCCGAGTTGTCGTTTCTACGCAGGAATTATGAGTAAATTTTACCAATTAAATTTATGACTCGAATTATATTTGCTTGATTATTTCACGAACGACGTTTGCAACATTAAAAACATTTAATAAACAAAATGTAACCATGGTTACCCTACTGTGGTTTTATCAAATTTTATCGCTGAAAAACTGCCCTCTTTGAAAAATTTATGCATTCTTATTGGCCAGAAATGACGTGTGTAAAATAATCAATAATAATTAATATATGGCGAGTGGTTAGTGTCCGCCTAGGTATGCTAGTGATCTCCAGTTCGGTCCAAGCAACCGAAAATAAAACCACTGGATCCGAGAGGTTGGATTCCATTATACAGAGTGTTCCACAACTTAGGACAAAAAATTAAATGGTATACTGTACGACGTGCTGATCATGAAACAAAAATTAAATTAAAATTCGCAAAAAAATGCATCGTATTTCAAGCAAACATTTTTCGCCACTGGTCGGTAGATATTTTTAATAATTTTGTTCAAATCTTCTATCATGAAAGTAATTGTTTACATAATATCTAATACTAATATATGTCAAATTATAAAAAAATATACCATCAAAACAGTTGTTATACTTAAAATGTACACACGTCAACTAAACTACCCTTAAGTTCACGCTCGAAACCGTTTTCAAATAGTCATTTTTATGCACTTTATCTGCATAAATTTCTGCAAATTAAATTGGAACAAACAATAGGCATAAATAATATATCAATAGAATCATTAGAGTTTCTAGATTGCCTTATGCTAAATAAAAATACCTGAAAATACTTATATATAATTTGCAGTAGAACTAAAAGAAGAAAGAGCAAAATTCATTAAATTGCAATGAATTTTATGCAAAATGAACTATAATTACAGACATAATTTTTAGAATAAAGCAATTAGGAATGTAGGTAAGTATTTTCATTGTGTAACATAATTTTCATTGTAGGTTACATCGTTTATCCGAAATTTATGCAGAAAGCATGTGCAAAATGAGCCATGTAAAAGTTTTAAAGTGTCGCTTTCGTGGCACTAGTAGTTATAGAAAAAAATAACATTAAAAAAATCAAATTATGACCGATAATATGATTTTGACTATTATCGGGTTAAAAACATTAGCATTACAGAATTCGTGCTACGGTTTTTTCACTTTTAAGCCCGCCCTTAACTTTGCGAATTTTAAAAACATTATTTTTGTTTCATGATCAGCACGTCGTACAGTATAACCCTTTAATTTTTTGTCCTATGTGGAACATTCTGTATAATAATAACATCTGTCATTCAGTAATTAGGAATTAATCCTGTTGAATTTTCATCTTAAAAATCAATAAATAAAGCACTTAAGAAGTACTACCTTACCTATTGGTTTCGTTATGTGGGATATTATAATTTTACATTCATGGGCTGGAGTATGAAATCATTAAGTATAAATTTTTAAAGCAATTTTTATCAATATTTTTAATAAATAAAATGGTCCAGGCTGATGTTACCCATCAAACAAACGGCCAAAGTTTTTATTTGCAGCCGAGGAAACCTCTAAATCACGACGTAATAGTCCTTCCTTTCTCTATGTAATATACCTCAACTAACTTGTACAGAATTTGTTTTTTAAAATTATTAGGTCAAAGATGGCGGGATTTACGAGCAACTCTTTCCCCCGCTTTCACTGGAAGTAAAATGCGCGCGATGTTCATCTTAATATCAGAATGTGCTGATCGTTTTACTAATCACTTTCTGAAATCTGCTGATGAGAGTAAACCCGTAGAATTAGACATAAAAGAAGTTTTCAAACGCTTCACAGTCGATGTCATTGGAACTTGTGCGTATGGAGTTGAGAGCAATTCCTTAGAAGATGAAAACAATGATTTTTTTAAAATGGGTGCAGCTATTGGGGACTTTACAGGAATAAGGGGCTTGAAAGCCCTAGGGTTCATGATTTGGCCTGCGCTGATGAGAGTAATGAAAGTAGGATTTTTCTCAAAAAAACAAATAGATTTTTTCCGAGATATTGTGTCAAAAACAATAGACTTTAGAGAAAAGCATGGAGTTGTGAGACCTGATTTGATTCATATTATGATGCAAGCACGAAAAGGTCAACTACATTTTGAAGATCCAGCAAAGTACTCCGACGCAGGATTTGCAACCATTGAAGAATCAGAAATTGGAAAAAATAGTAATGTTAAAATGGGTACGAATGACTAATTTTTTAGTTTTATATTAATTACTTATATTTATATTATATTTTTACAGATATTTCTGATGACCTGATAATAGCGCAAGCAATGATATTTTTTCTCGGCGGTACAGATACAAATTCTAGTTTATTAGCATTTACTTCTTATGAATTAGCAATAAACATAGATATTCAAAAGAAACTTCAAGATGAAATCGATCAAGTGTACAGAGATTGCAACGGAAAAATTACATATGAACTTCTCGCTAAAATGAAATATTTGGACATGATTGTTTCTGGTAAATACAAGGTGGGATAGAGAGGACTCACATTTTCAAGGTCAATTCTGACAAAACGCTATATATACGAAAAAATCTTTTTATTTATTGAAAACACGTATAATGAAGTTTTTAATGATCATGTTTTAAAATTTATATCGTCCAAATGGTCTTGACGAGCGATACAAATATTTACTTTTTCATCATTCTGGTGAATATATCTTGGAGAATTCTGGCAATTTCTTCTTCAAAGGCCTCCCCTGAGGGTTCGAGGACGATTTTAAAAATCTCAACCTTGAAATATCCCCACAGGAAATGTCACTGTGGCCAGGGCCGTAGCCAGGGGGAGGGCACTCTATAAAAACTCTTGCCCTTCCTGGAGCTGAAAAGTTACCTACTTTCATCATTTAACAGATACAAATTTTGGAATATTTTGTATTATTTATTTGCAAAAAATATCGATGGAATACGAATCAAATTTTCGAATCATAAACTTTGGTTCGGTAACTGGCATTGGCATTAAGTATCACCGTCATATTCTCATATTAAGGTGATCTCTACCTATGGCAAAAAACAGTCAAAGCCATTAATTCCGCACGCTATTCTATTGGGTTTATTATTTCGTTAAACATAAAAATAACAAATAATCTATGTTTGAGGGGAAATAATAATATCGGCACCCACCCATATTTGTAAAAAAGAAGGGTTTTTGCGCGCCACTGTACAGCTTTTATTTATAAGTGACTTAACTTCAAATTTTAATATGTTGTCCATAAAGCAAACGGTAACTTTTGGGCTATGAAGAGGTCGTTCGTGGAGTTGCTGGTGGTTCTCAGCAGCCCAGTTAAAAATCTTTTTTTCTTCATATTATAATTTTTATTACCTCTAAAATTCTTCATATATTGAAGTGAATTCTTCAAATCTGGCAAAATAGGAAAATGGTCAGATGACCCTTACCCTTCAGTAATTTTTTGAAATGTGGGAGTTCTTTCTGCCCCACCCTGTATAATGTACCTTGCATGTATTTGTTCCTATATAGGTACCCATTTGTGCACATTTCAATTTAACAAAAACGACTTCTTAAAAATATAGAAAATTTGATAATAGAACAGCCACTATTCAATTATTCGTTCTATATTTGTTCAAATCTCAAATGTAAATCATATTATTCTCAATATTATTATAATGAACAACACACAAATATTAACATTTAATATAAACAAATATACTTAAATGTTTTATTAAATTTTAGAAACAGTGAGAAAATGGCCTCAGGCTTACTTTCTGGATCGACTTTGCACTAAAGATTACATAATCAAACCAACCCAACCGGGCGAAGAATCTTATGTTATTAAAAAAGGACAGGTGTTATGGTTTCCTGTCGTTGGATTCCACAGGGATCCTAAACTGTACCCAGAACCTGACCGTTTCGATCCTGAACGGTTTAGCGATGAAAACAAACAAAATATCAATACCTATGCTTACTTGCCATTCGGACAAGGGCCAAGAAGTTGTATAGGTAAGGAGTTTGCTATTTGCAATTAATTTTACTCTTATTTATTTTTATTTTTTAAATTTCAGGTAACCGATTTGCGCTACTTGTAACAAAAACTTTCTTGTTCCATTTCTTACATAAGTTTAACTTCGTGGTTTCTAAAAAGACTGATATACCATTTAAAATAAGCAAATCACAAATCATGCTTAATTCTGCTAATGGGTTTTGGTTAGGGTTTCAAAAGCGTTCGCTGGTAAATTAAATCGTGTTTCAAAATATACTTTACATAGATACGTAGTTCTGTTGTGTGGTATGAACAAAGAAATTTGATATCTGCCACAATTTAATTCTAAGAACCAGAGTAATAGCACAAAAATTAATTCTTCAGTTTAGCGTGACCATTTATTTTTTTGCGGAAATCAGTACAATACAAAACCTATGTTTGGCTTGTATGTATGAATGGAAATAATAAAAATGGCCATACTTATATAATTTTTGTTGGGTATTATTATTTAAGAAGAAAAAACGAGAACTAAAATATAAGAAATTTGAGAAATAATGCGCCGCAAGCGAAAATTTTGTTCTTAAATAATTGATAGATGACAGATTTTATGATAAAATTTGAATAGTATGAAAGTATTAAACGTTAACATTTTAATTTTATTTAAAAAAAATCGAAAATCAGTACAATATGCAAAAAATCAGTACAAGGGTATAAAAATCTGTATTGTACTGACAAAATAAGTACCTACTCTACTTCAGGTATCAAATTTTTACTTTATCCTATACTGTTACCGCATGCATTTATAACTCCTTACCAACCAGTTTTGATAAGGTGCATTTAATAGCACTAGTGTTTTTAAGAAAAAATCATATTTGACATTTTCATGCTTCGTCCAGAATGCTATGATAAACAAATCAATAATTTTGACATTGTCAATATGTCAAATAATTATTAAGGTAGGTATGTGATCCTTATGTTTCTTTATACTTACAATAAATAAAACGTGTTACAAAACGAAACTTTATTTGCACTTAATTTCTATAATTACCTTTTAAGAACAAAAAATGGAAGAATGAATAATACAAACTAAGCATAATAAATTTAACCTTTAACCCAAAAAAGCACAACAGAGCTTGACAGTCTCTATTTGAAATTTAATTACTAATATTTCTAGTAGTAATATTCAATAGTCATTTTTTTTAAATATTTGTCCATAATACTTGTTAAAAGTTTTAATTTAAAAAAAATTGAAATCAATTATACACTGAAAGAAAAATTTCGGAGGGAATGATTCTGGAGAAAGATTTCACATAAGAGTAGTTAATTTTGACTACATTTGTATTTAACTGTATTATTTTTAGGAAGAAATCATCATTTTTACTTCCTTGTACGGAGTAATAAGGAAGTATTGTAATCGCGAAAAATTTCGGTTTTCAGATTTTGATGGAAATATCCGTTTTGACCTTTTCTGAATCCATTATGACTAGTTTCGTCGTGACGTCTGTACGTACGTGCGTACGTGCGTACGTACGGACGTATGTGTGTCGCATAACTCAAATACGGTTAGACGTAGAAAGTTGAAATTTTGTATTTAGGACTGTTATAGCATCTAGTTGTGCACCTCCTATTTTTGGTTTCAATCTATAAACCGGAAGTAGTACTTTTTAAAAATATTTCGATAAATATTTAATTTAACACAAATTTTTTTATTTTAAATGAAAGATTATGTGATTATTACCTAAAATCGGTATTTTATAAATATTTTTGTATCTGGTATCATTTAGGAATAATTAAAGTATATATTTTTAATTTAGTATTTCTTTATCTTGTAGTCCATGATCGATTAACATTTGTTACTACGTAAAATTTAAATGATTATGACATGACAGTGACAATAGTTAAATATGCTTTATATCTTCTTCTGCAGTTTAAATAAAATGACTAAAATATATATGTGAGTATACTAGTATAATAAGTTAAAAGAATTTTTTATATTATTCTACATTTTAGTTATTAAGAAAAGTATGAACACACAAGGCGTACAAGGAAGTCATGTGGTGCCCACGTCAGATTTTTTCATGTAGTTACGCAATTCTAACAACGATAATGAGAAGTTTTCCACTTTTTTACCTCCGCATGTAGAACAAATTTTGTTAACTAAGTAAAATGTGGAAATTAAATCTTAATTTGTTAAAAACATACGTTTTTGTGTAATTTAAATCTACAATAAATGAATAATAACATACGAGGTATGTAAAATACACTTTATGTAGTTAAATTTCAAAGTTCTTTTATAACAGTAGTTAACTTCAACTTACAGACGATATTTACTCTTGACGGAGAAATACACAAGTGAAAAATTCCACTTTATATTTGTTAAAAGATTATAATTCATATATTAGTAGTTAAAATTATCCAGTTTTAACTAGTTTTTTAGCGTTTGGCGGCTCTGAAGTTTGCTCCCCGCTAAACTCTTGGTCTTTTGCGTCTAGACTCTAGTGGTGGTTCGACGTGTTTAATTTTGTGTTGTAAATGACGGAAAAAATATGGAAAATATCCTAAGAAAGATGTTAAACTAAATTATGCAAAAGCTACAGTAAACTTATTTGATTGTTAAGAGTCCGGAGGAAAAGAATACGTAAGTATTAAGTTTTTTCATGTTTTGACTAGTTTAACTAGTTTAAACGAAAAAATATAAATATTTTAATTTATTAAACTTATTGTAGGAGTTATTTTACGATCCCGTAAGCAGCACTAGTTTTCTAGAAACCCGATCAAGAACAATTAATAGGACATCTTCATCTACAATAGGATCAAGAACAAAAAAAACGCCAACTAATGAATCTATTGACGAACTGGATGAAGAATCAAGCGAAGCATATTTTCAAGAATCTATTAACTTTAAAAAAAATGCATGTGTAAAAATTCAACCAAAAGATATATTTGTTCACATACAATCTACCGTGAACCACAGAAAAAGTTTAACCAGCATTATTGAATTATATCCACATTTCAAAGATACTCCAGGCCTTGTAAGTAAATTTATATATTATATTTTATCGGATGTTTAGATCCTTTTTTTCAATGTTAATTTAATTATTTTTTTTCCAGGTAATTTACCAGAAATTTGTCTAATGTTTGTTCTAATTATATTGTTTTAAATATTATTGAAGATTGGGACTTACATACAAATAATTGTTGATAGCTTTGCTTCATTTGCCAAAAAAGGTCAAAGTCTTCTGCTGTCGATAAGCTATTTGTTCATCATTCAGTAAGTACATTTGTTATCATATCATCTGATGTATTTTGAATTAAATATATTTCATTTAAATAGATAGCTAGTGGTCTTGAAGAAGCTTTCAACAGCAGGAAAACTACCCAACCATTTCTTATTGCCGTGGGTCCAAATAAGGAAGCCATATCTGATTACTAGGTATATTGTAATTGGCAATAATTTAGCATTGTTTTGTGAGGTATTATATAATTATATGGTAATGTTATAATGTTAAATGCTAATAGATATAGCTCGGCTTTAAAAATACTTTTGTATTCTAAAAGATTGTTAATATATATTTTTAAATTAATATAATGATACATGAAATATTTTCTTATTCACCTTTTTTATTACGGACCTGTATTTTATGAACTAGATATTTTTATTACGGCCCTGTGTAAAAATTTGAAAGGAGGGTTTAACATCCATACCCAGAGGTATTTAACTACCAAAACATGGTTAAATATCTCTTTTTGTATGTCTTTAACTATCAAAGGTATGCATTTCGCAAAAAAATCTTAGTTAACTATCTCTTTTTAAGTAGTTAATCTAATACATAAAATGAGATAATATCAATTTTATATGAGTAAATTGCATAATGTCTTGTAGTTAATAGCATCATTTATTTAACTCCGTATGTATGTTCTTGACTACATATTTCTCTCCTATATTCGTCAAAATCTAACTCCGTGAAAGTAACTACTTATTTTAACTCCGAAAACGGATGGTCGCGAGGGAACTACCTAAGTAGTTAAAAAAGAGTTAGATCTAACTCCGTATTTCTTTCTGTGTACACCCAAAAGTTGTAAATTCTTTACTTCTCACTTATTTTTCAGTTTTTTGTTGCTTTTTTATGTATGTGTGGTTTTAATAGTGCTGTCAAAAATAGTAACCGGTTAACCATGTTACCAAACCGCGATTAGCCGGTTAAGCACGATTAGCCGAATAACCGCGATTAACCAGTTACCCGCCTAACCGAATCACCGGTTAACCGACTAACCGCGTACGCAATTAAGCGGTTAATCGACACAACTAACTAACCGGTTAATCTCGACAAAAAAAACTAACCGGTTAACCACTATTAATCAACTAACTGGTTAACAGTATATTTTTTTCATACCGACCTGTCATGAGTGTTTCATTACAGCTGAGGCGAGGCCTAAAATAACTAAACCCTCGTGCTTTGATATCATAATAGCTCAAGCTCGAGGATGTAATGGAATAAATATTTTCATCGAGAATAATTAATTATTTTATTTTATTTACAATCATAAATAAATTTATCGGTAAATAATACATAAAAAAATTGAGAATTTTTATTTGTATTCTGGTTTTTAGCTACAGCCCGAAAACCTAATAATAATTAACCGACTAATCGGCTAACCGTTTAACCGACTAACCGGGTATCCGATTAACCGGCTAACTTGTTTTTTATTTTCCAAAAACCGTACTAACCGGTTAACCGATTAACCGGTCAGCCGGTTAACTGGTTACTTCTGATAGCACTTAAGCATATAAATTTAGAAAATTCATTCAATCGTTCAGTGTTTTTTTTACATATTGAGTCAGTATTGTTAAGTGTCAAATCTGATTTCCTCCAACATTCTTAATTAGGCTTTAGCGCAGTATTTGAGATTATATAAAAAATTATATTGTTTAGACCAACATTTACATAAATCCTTTTTGTTAGAAATAGATTTACCACACAATTAATTTTATTTGCTGTAAAAGTTTACAATAATACATACAAATTCAATTAGTTATAAATATTTATATTAAATATTATTTATAGGTAATATATTTGATCACACTGCTGCCAATGTTTCATATCTTCAAAATGTTTATTCCTTAGTTTCCCAACGTGATACATCGTACGCAACATACCACGGTTTCACTGTTATATACAAATATAAAAATGTATATAATATATAATCGTTATTATATGTCCAACTAGATAGGAAAGCGCTTCTTTTTCTCACTCGAGATAGAAGTGTGTGTCACGATCGAAGCGAGTGAGGCAAGCGAGCGAGAGTGGAAAAAGATCTTTCCTCTTGTGTAAGACACAACATTTTTTCACGACATATTTAAAAACATAGTAAATGTAGAAGACACATATCTAGAAGTTAGGTTAGGTTAGGTGAAATTGTAGAAAAAGTAAAAATCATAATAATTGTAAAATAATAGTTTACAGTATATCACTATAAAATCAGAATTTTCAATTAAATAATAAGTTTACTTACAATTTTTAAAACATTTCATTTTAAAATAATACTGGTGGTAACACTGCTTACTTTCCTGTCTAGAGAGGGAAAACTTACTTTCTTCACTATTTCGCGAGAAGAAAATTGTGTTGTCTCGGCATGCCGTGAAAAAAAATTCAGTACAGTTTAGTTAGATAATGTATGTAAATAACATAGATTAATTGAATTTTTATAAATTAAAATAAACATTACACTAGACTTGATTACATTTTATTTATAAATAAATCTCATCATATCTTAATTTCTTACATAATTCGAAAATAATATTTAGTGATACAGATATGTAGTCAGCAGCGTATCTAGAATATTTCACAGTCGCGGAATAAATATTTTCTGCCTTTGCTTTACGCAAATTCCTGTACAAGTAAAATAAAAGTAAAATAATTAAATTTCATACCTGGACAACTATTTGCACAATTTCTTAATACAATTTGAAGCATCCCAAATTATTTTGTTGTCTACGAATAACGTGAACCTAACTGTACAACTTTATAGAATTAAGTACCATGCATGCTTGATATTTTTTTCTACTCCCTACTGGATATTGGCAACATATCTTCATACTATCATGTGTGGATAGGGATGGCATATCCACACCAGGTATGGATATAAAATTCAAGGTCAAATACGTCAAAAAATTGTTAATGTGTGCAAATTATGTTTTTATTATGACAAATAATTACTATAACATTAAATCAACTGTTATTTAATAATTAATTATGTTTAAAAGCATTATTTTATTGCTAAACGTTGGCAACAATTATTCAAATGTCATGTCACAAAATAATTGATGTAACCCTACTTTTAAATATTTTTTTGCATCATATTGAGTGCATTTTATTGCAAAAACCATATTTTGTAGAAAAAATAGGCTGTACAACTCGAGTGGGTTGCCTATATCACACGCGAACGTTTGCAGACACTCCCCCTATGGGGTCGTGACTGCAAACTCGTTCTCGTACGATATAGGCATCACATCTACTCTTGTTGTACAATATACTATTATAAACTTTTAAACATTAGGAAAATGTTGCAACTTTTGCAATGACGGTGACGATAAATATTGTAAACAGTATCAGAAGCGATTCCTTAAAAGTTGGTTATTAACAAGTAACAATCAAAATATGTTTCGTTTGTTACTCGCATATTTAATAAAACGCACTGCAGAATGGTTAATAATAATCGAACAGCAATTTGGTTTAACTCGGTATCATATCACTTGATATAATATTACATTAATCGATTATTCATACAGAAATAATAAGAAACTGTTTTTATTGACATCTGTAGAGTAAACAGTAAAAAACGAACCCGTAAAAACAAAGTTTTTCACTATAAATCCTTTATATATTAGACTCGATCGATATTTATTTAAATTTTTTGTGCACAGATTTATGTTTCGTTTTTCACCGCGTAAACAGTTTTCCGGTATTAATTTTTACCGAATTTTTACAGCCCAGTTTTTGATGGTTGGTTTGTTATATGCCTATATATTAAATTAGATCTTTCGCTGTTACTGTACTAAATTTGAACCAGATCGGTGCAGTACATTTTGAGATATCTGCCAATTTGTTTCAAGATGGGGGACTGACATTTTAATATATCTATATTATAAGTTAGATCTTTGGCTATTACAGTACCAAATTTGATCGCAATCGGTGCAGTACATTTTGAGATAACTAGCCGCCATTTGGTTTCAAGATGGCGGATAATCTGAAATTTTGCCAAAGTGCATTGTTAGGTGACAAAAGTCTATTTGCAAAATTTCAGTTCGATAGGATCCCGGGAAGTGGGTCATTTTTGACTTTTGTTTTTTTGCCGTATGTAGGCAGACAGACAAGATGGCGATAAAGGATTTAAAAACCCTTTTCCCTCAAATTTATTGTAATCTAGGTTTCTAGGCTACATATTATTTTCTACGCCGTGTTCCCTTTTGGATACACCACTGTTTTGTTATCACTATGACGGTCATGATTTAACTATTAAAAAGCACTGACGATAAACATCTATCCTATTTGACATAATTTGTTGCCAATTTATTTCAATCTACTCTACAGTGGACTACATCTGCAGTTCGTGTTGAGTTTTAAAAAGTCCTACACAGTCGAAAATGTTCTTGTGGCTATTATTAGCACTATTTGTTTTATTAGTGCATATAAAATTACTGAATCCTCTCAATCATTGGAAAAAAGAAGGTGTTAACTACTTGAAACCATGGCCTATTGTTGGAAATATGTTACCTTTTGCACTAGGACAAACTGCTTTGATTTCTTTAATTGAAAAATTTTACAACTCAATGAAATGCCGGTAAGTTTTTTTTTCAATACACGTCTCTAAAAATTTAATTATTTAATTTATATTTACAGATATTTTGGAGTCTTTAATTTCAGTCAACCTATATTGATTATTCGCGATGTTGATCTTGTTAAACAAATTTGTATAAAAGACTTTGAACATTTTGTTGACCACAAAAATTTCTTTAATGAAACAAATGAGCCTGTGTTCAGTGAAAATTTATTTGCTTCTAAAGGTAGGTAAAATCTCACTTTTCCACTTCATGTATTTATACACTTTTGCTCGTCCATTTAAATAGAAAATAATTACATAAGCGTCGGAAATTACCAAGGTACCTATATCAGTTTTAATCTTATTGTAAAAATATTTTTTTCAAAAATAATGAATAACGATCGATTAGTAAGCAACAATAAATATTTTGACTGCATTTCGATTTACATCACTTTTAATAATTTATTAATAAGGCTAGTAGTTAATGCCTAGCATGCAAGTAACAATACCACTGGAACCGAGTGGTTTGATTCCACTATAATAACATCTACCTGTTAGGTTACCATTACAATAAATAAATAAAGTACATAAGCAGTAACTAGTGGTTTGGTTATGTGGGATATTATAATTTTTAATTTGTGCACTGAAGTATGAAATCATTATTGATTTTGGTAGCATGAATGAAATTGTCCAGGCTGATGTTACCCTTGAAACAAACGACCAAAGTTTTTATTTGGAGCCAGAGAAACCGTGTCACTTTTGTTTATTGTTTAATCAGCCTATTATATTATAGTATTGTAGATTATATATTAAAATAGTTACGAGTAAAATTGTTATCTTCTTTACTTGGTCCAGTTTCAATACCTTTTATGCCCGAGATAACTATCTACTTAGAGAAAGAAAAATTAGTCCGACAGCGTCTAAAAATATTAGCTACTT
This sequence comes from Agonum fuliginosum, assembly GCA_947534325.1. Lineage (NCBI taxonomy): Eukaryota > Metazoa > Arthropoda > Insecta > Coleoptera > Carabidae > Agonum > Agonum fuliginosum. The sequence continues at coordinate 17,976,098 of OX384043.1, read as the reverse complement.
CAACGTATAACCTCAACCTCTAAATCACGTCGTAACTATCCTTCTTTTCTCTATGTAAAATGTAATATACCTCATCTAACTTCTACATTCTACAGAAATTATTGTTTTTAAAAATTTATTAGGTCAAAAATGGCGGGATTTACGAGCAACTCTTTCCCCCGCTTTCACTGGAAGTAAAATGCGCTCGATGTTCATCTTAATATCAGAATGTGCTGATCGTTTTACTAATCACTTTCTCAAGTCTGCTGATGAAAGTAAACCCGTAGAATTAGACATAAAAGAAGTTTTTAAACGCTTCACAGTCGATGTAATTGGAACTTGTGCCTATGGAGTTGAGAGCAATTCTTTAGAAGATAAAGACAATGATTTTTTTAAAATGGGGGCGGGTATTGGAGACTTCACAGGAACAAGAGCCTTGAAAGCTCTCGGGTTCATGATTTGGCCTGCGCTGATGAGAGTAATGAAAGTAGGATTTTTCTCAAAAAAACAAATAGATTTTTTCCGAGATATTGTATCAAAAACAATCGACTTTAGAGAAAAGCATGGAGTTGTGAGACCTGATCTGATTCATATTATGATGCAAGCACGAAAAGGACAACTACATTTTGAAGATCCAGCAAAGTACTCCGACGCAGGATTTGCAACCATTGAAGAATCAGAAATTGGAAAAAATAGTAATGTTAAAATAGGTATGAATGTTTATTTTTTTAGTTTTATATTAATTACTTATAATTATACTATATTTTTACAGATATTACTGATGACCTGATAATAGCGCAAGCAATGATATTTTTTATCGGCGGTACAGATACAAATTCCAATTTATTGGCATTTACTTCCCATGAATTAGCAATAAATACAGATATTCAAAAGAAACTTCAAGATGAAATCGACCAAGTGTACAGAGATTGCAACGGAAAAATTACATATGAACTTCTTGCTAAAATGAAATATTTAGACATGGTTGTTTCTGGTAAATATAAAGCACCTATTTCCACATTTAATATCAATTTGTATATTTGGGTTCTTGCTCCAAACGGACTGACGAGATTTTCTTCGTAGAGATAAATTGTTGTGCAAAGCACATTTTAATTTAGCAAAACCGATTAAAAAGAATGAAACATCCACTATTCAAATTTGTTTCAATTTAAACCGCATTATTCTTAATATTAATATAATGAACGTATAAGCAAGCATAGTCGTAGTGTCATAAAACAAACATTAACATTTACCATAAACACATATAAATTTTTTATTTAATTTTAGAATCAATGAGAAAATGGCCTCAGGCTTACTTCTTGGATCGACTTTGCACTAAAGATTACATAATCAAACCAACCCAACCGGGTGAAGAATCTTACGTTATTAAAAAAGGACAGGTGTTATGGTTTCCAGTCGTTGGCTTTCACAGGGATCCTAAACTGTACCCAGAACCTGACCGTTTCGACCCTGAACGGTTTAGCGATGAAAACAAACATAATATCAATACGTATGCTTACTTGCCATTCGGACAAGGGCCAAGAAGTTGTATAGGTAAGGAGTTTGCAATTGGCAATTCATTTTACTTTTATTTATTATTTTTTTACATTTTTTTTAGGTAACCGATTTGCGCTACTTGTAACAAAAACTTTCCTGTTTCATTTCTTACATAAGTTTGACTTCGTGGTTTCAAAGAAAACCGATATACCTTTACAAATAAGCAAGTCACAAATCATTCTTAATTCTGCTAATGGGTTTTGGTTAGGATTTCAAAAGCGTTCGTTAAGAAATTAAATCGTGTCTCAAAATATGAATATTTACCTTGACACATAGTTCTGTTATGTGGTATGTATAAAAAGAAATTTTATTTCTGTCACAATTTAATTCTAAGTACCTGTAAAAATATTTCTCAAGTAATATTAAACATTTTAGCTACATGCAACAAGTAAATAATTAATGTGTGCTTAGTAAGTACACATTCAAATAACATAATAATGTAACTTTAATTTTGAATATTATATTTACTTTTGTTCGAATAATTATTTTGTTTAATTATGTTCACATTTTAAAGTCCTAAATTATTTTATCTACGACTACTATGAAAAGTTTATATTTATGATTTCAATTGTCAACGTAAAGTTGTTTGTTACTGAGGACCAAGCAAAAATAACTATTATTGTGCGTCTCCTATGACAACGAGCAATAAAGTACATAAAATAAAATGACAGAATCAAACACATTTTTTTCTTTATTTTTTTCGATATTAATGGTATCGTCATGGTTACGAATAAAACATAAATTGATTGAACGCAGATTGAACTAACTGAATACTATTATTATTATAACAAATCATTTTAGTCGTAGATAAAATTATGTGTGTATTACGAGCGTAAAGTGTCTTTGTTCCTCTTGCACTATTGCATCTCTCGCCTTCGGCTCGCGCTGCAATTGCCGTGCGCGAGTAACAAAGAGTCACTTTACGCTCTTAATACACAAATAACTATTAAAAATCAGATTAAGTCGAATGATACTGACGTGATTCGTTTGCTCCATGTGCAGCTCCCGCGTATACATTTTAATTTCTGTAGCAAATTTATTATTATAGTTTTAATTAATTGCACATGCACATATGATTATCAATATACCTACACATTTTACAAAAATTCATACGAGATATTAATTTTTGAAATTAAATTGCAAAATTTATAATTAAATTTATTGAAACAATATAATTAATTAAGTCGTTTTTACTTTTTTAAATTTTAACTGTCAAATCACCAACCCTCAAGGTTTTTTGAAAATGGAGCGGTAGCCGATTGAACAAAGGATTGCTCGTGCAGAGCATTTTATTAGAACGAACTTCATTGTGCACCGAAGCAAACGGAGATCATCTGATCGGTGTAATTTTAAGTATTAATTGTTAATTTACGATTAAGCATTTAACTGTTAATAAACATTAGATTTTACTCTACAAAGTTCAACAAAAAATGTCCAACTTATTTCGTTTTGTGCAGTTTAATAAGGACACTCAATTTGTCACCCTTTTATAAAAGAGAGACATATTAGTTTATTTTCTAAAGTTCCATTTGAGGAAACTTTACATCGAACAGAAAAAATATTACTTTTGTGCATGAAAGAGGGAAAAACATAAAGCTTTACTCTTTACATCCCTCATTAAATTGTAACTTTAAATTTTTAGGCATATGACCTTGAATAAATAACTATCACCTGCGGTGCATTTTCTTTTCACTTGTAATATAATAAAAACGTTTTTTTGGCAAAGTTCACCAAATTGCTGTTCTTACACTTAACCATTTACAATTTTACTGCAATAAGTAAACACAGAAATATAATTTCAAAATATAACTTCATGAACATTAACATCATGAACATTAACACAGAAATAACAAATATATAAACAAATATTAGTGTAAAATATACTTTTAATAATACTATATAATAATACTAACAGAATCACAAACCAAGTGCATGGAATGGATTAAATCCGTTTTCGAGTGCAGCAATGTACGACAATAAATTATCTGGATATTTATCCATGCCGAGAGGTATTCGGGAAGAAAATCGCATTATTATTTTCTTTTACACAGAGTTTTTCATCTACGCGTAAAGTATTATTTTCTACGTCTACACGTAAAGTTCGCGTAAACTATGTAAAATGTAGACAATGTAGACTTTGCGTAAAGTATGTAAATAATTCAATTGTCAGAAAATCTAACCTATACATTGTCTACACTATTTTATTGTTTACACATATACTGCATGCGTAGATTACGTGTTTGTCTACGCGTAAAATTACTACGTGAACAACCCTGCTTACAAAACAACGTTAAAAATGTCTACATAAATATTTCCGGAAATATTGCTACTAGACACAATATTTTCAGAAATAAATGCGATTTTCATATAAAAACTCCGATTTTGACACCCCAATAAAATTGCTGAAACCCCGCCACTGTTTATTTGAGCTTATTTTTTTGTCGACCTTCACACCCATATATATATATATATATTATATAAAAATAATAAGTCATTTGTTTTAAACTCGTCACTTATCATTTGCACAGTGGTGAATTTGCTTGGTGTGTATTTTTCCCAGGTATTCCGTGCGTAGACATTATTGTGTAACTTAAATTAATTAAAGCAAGTGAAAACATTATATATTATTACAAAATTATAATCTATATTTTAGAAGGATATACAACATTTCTACTATAAGAAGGTATTTATTTAACAACAATTAGAACTAAAGAATAATAGTATTTTAACAAATAAAATTGAACAGTATATTCCAATATTGAAATTTAACATAACAGCGCATGTAGTGTTAAACTAACCTTGGTTGTGCCGAATAATATAATCTGTTTTAATTAATAAAAAAATTAATTAATTTTAATTAATTAATTATGTCACAATTGCACAGTTGAAAAAAGGGCACTGTAGCATGCAATAATGGTATTAGTTTTGCCTTTTGAAAAGTAATTGATGGTACTCTTTCGAGGGTAAACAATTTTTAGGGGAAAAATTGCTTAATGAAGAGCAAGAGGAAACTTTTACACTTTTAAAAGCGATATTTACTCTTTTTACTTCCTTGTACGAAGTAAGGAAGTATTGTAATCGCGAAAAATTTCGGTTCTCAGATTTTGACGGAAATATCCGTTTTGACCTTTTCTGAATCCATTATGACTAGTTTCGACGTGACGTCTGTACGTACGTACGTACGTATGTGTGTCGCATAACTCAAATACGGTTAGACGTAGAAAGTTGAAATTTTGTATTTAGGACTGTTATAGCATCTAGTTGTGCACCTCCTATTTTTGGTTTCAGTCTACAAACCGGAAGTAGTACTTTTTAAAAATATTTCGATAAATATTTAATTTTAGACAATTTTTTTTATTTTAAATGAAAGATTATGTGATTATTACCTAAAATCGGTATTTTATAAATATTTTTGTATCTGCTATCATTTAAAAATAATTAAAGTATATATTTATAATTTATAGTATTTCGGTATCTTGTAGTCCATGATCGATTAACATTTGTTACTACGTAAAATTTAAATGATTATGACATGACAGTGACAATAGTAAAATATGCTTTATATCTTCTTCTGCAGTTTAAATAAAATGACTAAAATATATTTGTGAGTATACTAGTATAATAAGTTAAAAGAATTTTTAATATTATTTTACATTTTAGTTATTAAGAAAAGTATGAACACACAAGGCGTACAAGGAAGTCATGTGGTGTCCACGTCAGATTTTTAAATTTAATGATTGCAGTTTTATTTATCAGTAAACCATTTGTACAATAGAAACAACAAAACAGTATCATATTTTATAAAACAATGCTAGTTTTTTAATTTTTAAAAATATACCTGCTATGTCATTTTATCTAAGGTAAAATGACATCTGTTTTTGTAATTCTTGGGTAATGTATTATAGTTTTTTAAAGGCTTGTATATGTTTCACGCATAATTGTTTTCTAGATTTCGCACAAATAAATTCTAAAAGAAACAAAAAAAGGAAACATTTAACAACATACGTGTAAAATGACCTATGTAATTTTATACAAGAGTCTACTGTGTCATTTTACCCAACAACATTAAAATTCATTCATGCATTATATTGACAAAAATAAAATATTGTGCTTATAGCAAATAAAGTACTGACTTGATAAATATTTCCACACTAAACTTATACATTATATTTACGTTGCACATGAACAAGCTGACCTATGCGTTTCTGTTGTTAGTCAATAAATTTTCTTTAGATGGCGGATACCGTACAAGAGAAATTTGAACCGCGTACGTTTCGCCAAATTCGAGAAATGGCCAGTATGTCATTATAGATACCTAAATCACCTTTATATTTTTCTTTAAAAATGTAACTACTATTAAACAGGTACTTATTATTAGAAATTTGTTAATTTTTTTTTGTTCTTTAAAGAGTAAATTCATTTTCGCGTGCCTCTATAAGAGTAGTTGCTACGTTTTGTTCCAAAAAGGATACTTTGTGCTCTTCTTAGAATAAAATTTAATACGAACAATATGTCTGCATGAAAACTGCCACTGCGTCAGTTCAATGTTGACTGTTTTATGCAGTGTTTGTAGACTTCATTATTGAATAGAAACCTGTGACTTTTATATAATTATTATGCAATATGCAATTTCATATTGTTTATTTAATAAGAACAAAGTATTTGAAATAAATGCGTTCCATTATTAAAATTATACTATGTTTATTAATTCGATAATCTTCTCCTGCGTTTTACTTGTAAGCCATATAATTTTACCGGATTTTCAAGTCAACTACTGGATATTTTGTAAGTCTTGCTATTTCAACATAATATTTAAATAATGTACTTTTTTATTGCAGTAATGAATTAATTAAATACTATTGTAATTATTTCTCATTAAAATAATGTATTTTTAAAAGGTCATTTGCACTAATCTTACTTAAATTTTCATCTAAAAAGAAAAATAAAAATATTTACAAGGAATATGTGTAAATGACCAATTAAATGTGAATTTGTGTCTTTTAATAAATAATAATTTTATTTAATAAATTACTACTGCATAAAAGTACAATATTTACACAAAGAAAGAGCAACATTCATAAAATTTGTGCACTTTATAGCTCATATAGGTACCTTACTCTTTCTTAAAGTAGCAAGAAATTTATTTAAATAGTAGCATTTTTAGTACTTCTTTTAAGCAATTTTTGAATTTTAAATGGCAAAATAAATGCATGTACATGAGCAATATTGTACTCTCCTAAAGGCAGTATTTTGAACTAAAAATAGTAAATTTCTACTACAAATGTAGCAACCCTTTATGCCCAAAATGTAGTAAAATTTAAATCTACTCCTTTTTAAGCATTAACAAAAGTAGGTACCCTTTTACCTCTGCTCTTTTGAACTAGCAGCATATAACCTTGGACTTATATTAACCGTTTATAGAGAAAAAAAGTGCTCTTTTTTCCAACTGTGTGAAATAAAGCCTATTTAGTGTCAAAAGAAATGTATATATAAATAAAATAAAATAAATAAAATATTACCCATATCGAAACTACTTTTTCATAAGGAATTTTTTCATTATTATTATACAAATTAGATACAACGATCATGATGACTATGTTCATTGATGATGATGATAAGATAATGATGAGATCCTTACTCCACTTCAGTGGCGGCGCCAGTAAAAAATGTTTGGGTGGGCACAGTAAAATAAAAAAAATTGAAACAACATGATGGCTAGCTAACTCAAAATTTACTGCATCGATTGAGTTCAAATTTGTAATGGTTATAACTTATGATCTAACGTATGAATACTAAAATATCAGTCCGCCATCTTTAAACAAAATGGCGGTAACAGGTTGGGTTCAAATTTGGTATGCTATCATGGGCGCAGTTAGAATTGGCAGCTGGCACCATGTATGGTATGGTAATAACTTAGAATTCTTATAACGAGGTTCCTTTAAATTCGAGTTGGAGACGTAGCAACGCGCGCCGGGTTCGCTAGTAATATTATAATAGCTATAATCCGATGTAAACTCTTATCCGGAAAATGTAAATTACATTCTTATCCAAAAAGTTTTTGTAAACATATGATACAACAATAAGATCACAGATTAACAATTTATATATAAACATTTGTAGAGGATAATCAAGGAGACAGTTGTAATATCTAATAATATGATCTTATATCTAATACTGTTTTTCACACCAATAATACTGTTTACGGTGTGGAAATTATACAAAATCAATAAATATTGGAAAGAACAAGAAATTTTAGATGTAAAACCATGGCCAATCGTTGGAAATATGTCGGGTTTTTTCACGGGGAATCATTTTGGGGAATGGTTAACAGATATTTACAATAAATACGATGAAAGGTATAGTTGTGTTTAAAAGATAGAATAAGGTATGAATTAATGAATATTGTTTTTAGGTATTTTGGAATTTATCAGTATATACAACCAATTTTACTTATAAAAAATTTAGATCTTGTTAAACAAATTTTAATCAAGGATTTTGATACGTTTGTAGATCGCAAAAATTTCTTTACGGAATCACAGGAGCCTGTTTTTAAAGATAACATATTTTCTTTAAAAGGTAAGTTCTTACATCTGACTTATAATAACTGATTTATTGTGACTGATAAGCAGCTCTAATAATAATTGTACCTATCTCCTTTTTTAATTGCAATATTATAAATAGATAACCTGACGATAATCGACAGGAGAAATAAAGAAAAATCCTTGGAGCTGCAGGCCTCATTATGGCCGGTTTAAATCAGAATTATATTAATTTTGACTGCAGCTCCAAGCATTTTTCTTTATTTCAATATTGTAAATAGTTCAAAGAAAAATTCCATTTAGAAGAAAAATTAAATTCTTAATAATTGTATATTGTATTTTCTTTAAATTAATACATAAACAATACGACGCTACAAATATTATCGTCAATTGCTTTCCAAAGCAAAATTATATCTAATTGTTATTCAGTTAATACGGTTCATACAAGTAATTATATTATTTAGTTTTATACCACATATTTTTACGTTTACCACCTATACTTATAGTCTGTTAATATAAAATTAGAATAATTAATGCTTAGAAATTCTCTAGTTTTCCCTTGCGTATAATTTCTTTTAAAATTAAAGAGACATAAACGTAGAATACTTTTTCTAATATCTTCATATATTTTCCGAATTTGAATTTGAAAAAATTTAATAACATATGTGTAAATTGACTTACGTAATTTTATACAAGAGTCTACTATGTCATTTTACCCAACAACATTAAAATTCATTCATGCATTATATTGACAAAAATAAAATATAAGTTTATAGTGCTTATAGCAAATAAAGTACTGACTTGAGAAATATTTCCACACTAAACTTATATTATTATATCTACGTTTAGGGATGCCACTTTTTGGAAATAGTCTTGGAGGACATTTTAAGGGAAGCGGGTACTTTTTCTGAGATTTTATAAAAAATTACTTGAAAGAAAATATTTGAAAAACTTTATCTCTTAAGATTTATTTTCTTTTATTTTCCACTCAAAATTTATTTAGAGTATTCTAAAAATTAGTAAAAATCATTACAAATTGCTTTATTTATTCAGATTAAATAAATTAAAATGTTAATTATAAGTTTGCAAACCTACTTACCTACTTATGGAAGATTTATTTCTGAACTGGATGTTTTTTAAATGAAAAGAAGATTTTCGGAGAAGCAGTCAGTTTAATCAAATCCAAAAAAACACCGACGTATCGACTGAAATCAGTCTTCATCAGGGATCACTAAAGTTAAAGCTGTCAATTTAATAAAATTCTATAAAACACCGACGTGTCGATTGAAATCAGTCTTCATCAGAATGGTAATTGGTTATTAAAAATTTAAAAATATCATGCAAATTATTTTACAGAAATCTTTAGTAACAAGAAGATAAAACTCTACACACACGTACATGTTACTTAATAATCATCAATATACTGATTTGATTATCACCTTGATGAAGACTGATTTGCAGTCGAAACTTCAGTATTTTATTTTAATGTTATTAAATTGACTGCTTCTCCAAAAATCTGTCTACTTTGGTGTCTTTTGATATTTAATAACTTAACATAATTTTTAATTTAAGGTGAAAAATGGCGTCATATGCGAGCAACGTTATCTCCAGCATTTACAAGCAGTAAAATGCGCATAATGTTCAAGTTAATGAACGATTCTGCCGAACAATTTACAGATTATATTCATAACAATTCAAATGCGGATCAAGTAACTGTGCTCAATATGAAAGATATTTACTCTAGATTCGCGAACGATGTTATTGCAAATTGTGGATTTGGTGTAACATGTAATTCCCTGCAAGACAGAAACAATGAATTCTACCTAAGAGGACAAGATGTCACTAATTTTGGTGGAATTAGAGGAATCAAATTTATATTTTACAGCACTATTCCCGTTTTAATGAATTTTTTAAAAGTTAGAATATACAGTAAAGAATTAATTAATTTTTTCCGAAACCTAGTTATTAAAACAATTGATATTAGAGAGAAAGAAAATATTTATAGACCAGATATGATTCACTTGTTGATGGAAGCAAGAAAAGGAAAACTAAACTATGAAGAATCAACAGATGATAGTCATGATGCTGGATTTGCCACTGTCGAAGAATCAAAATATGGCAAAAACAGTTTCGCAGCCCAAAATAGTAAGTGAAGACTGTTTTTCTACGTGTTTAATTATTGTTATTTATAAATACGTGTAACTTTTAGATATATCTGATGACGAATTAGCTGCCCAAGTACTTGTTTTCTTTTCGGCTGGTTTTGAAACGAGTTCTTCCACACTTAGCTTTCTGTCATATGAACTAGCAATAAATGAAGATATTCAAAGAAGATTGCAAAAAGAAATTGACGAGTATATGCTGTCATGCAAAGGAGAAATTTCTTACGATGGTGTATTAAAATTGAAATATTTGGACATGGTTCTGACTGGTAAGACATAATGAGGTATTGATATGTTATTAAATTATAATCATTACATCTACGGCATCGCATCATTTGACACAATATTTTTATTTTTCAGTAAAAATGATTTGTATAATAATATAATTTGAGAATTTTAAATGGTTCCTTTACTAGAAATCTTTTAATTTAAATTACAGAAAGGATCAATTAAACATTTTTGTGTATGAATTTTTATTACATACTAACCACATCTATTGTTAAGGGGCTTTTATCACAGTAAAAAAGTATTTAACAAATTACTCCCAACCTATTAATCCTATAAATCTAAAAAAAATACCATATAAAGATAAAGGCAGTAAAAATCTAGCTACGTTGTCGAATTTTTTAAATTGTTATTATTATTATTTATAAACAATTAAATAACAATAATTCTGAGAAAAACTCTTCGTAAGTTTGATTGCATTGTAAATTTAAATGTTTATATAACATTATTATATAAAATTTTCAAATAGTAGTCGAGTAATTTGTTAAATAAATTTAAAAATTGTATGCGCGCTAGCCAATCAAATTGAGTATTTTCTAAACAAAAATGGAGCGAAACATAGCAATTAGATAAATAGAGACAACATGTGCTCATAAAACATAGGCTGTCAGCGCAGATACCTGAAATACCCTTAAGGGGGTTTTATCGCTCAGCGCTGCTAAACCACAAATCCTCGTTATTTCAGGTATCTGCGCTGACAGCCTATGTTTTATGAGCACATGTTGTCTCTATTTATCTAATTGCTATGTTTCGCTCCATTTTTGTTTAGAAAATACTCAATTTGATTGGCTAGCGCGCATACAATTTTTAAATTTATTTAACAAATTACTCGACTACTATTTGAAAATTTTATATAATAATGTGATATAAACATTTAAATTTACAATGCTATCAAACTTACGAAGAGTTTTTCTCAGAATTATTGTTATTTAATTGTTTATAAATAATAATAATAACAATTTAAAACATTCGACAACGTAGCTAGATTTTTACTGCCTTTATCGTTATATGGTATTTTTTTTAGATTTATAGGATTAATAGGTTGGGAGTAATTTGTTAAATACTTTTTTACTGTGATAAAAGCCCCTTAAGTTGGGAAAATTATGTCCCTATTAGAACTTTTATATTGGACTGAAAGCTATGATGATAAAAATCAAATTTAAGTTATAAACCCGTCACTTTAACTGCAATACTGTAGTTTTATTATTTTATATCATTAAAACTAAAAATAAATTATTTACAAAAAAAATTGTAATCAGGTACCTACCTACTTTTAAAAATCAAATATGGTTTTAACTAGTTCTGAATCGACATGTTTGGCATGTTGTTTTTTTAAGAATGTGGCTATTTATATAGGTACTCGTATAATATACAGTATTTATACGCAATTAGCTATTTATACATACTGTATTTCTATACCAAAACCGAGTTTGTTGGACTCAAGAAGATTAGATCTGATTAGATTTTGGTGTTTATCGTACAACCGGAAGTGGTAGTTTCTTGAAGATCTGAAGCGTTTTTCTGGAATATCCTCAAAATTGATGAATTAATTTTTTTAATAACATTGTATACTAAATGTTACTGTCTACAATTTGTATTCAAAACGTTGTTTCTATCTAGCATCATTTTCCAATTACAAGAAGTTCAAAATTCTATAAATTTGTTCCAATTTTGATTTAGGTATCTGCCTACTTATGACAACAAAAAATAAAATATTTGAGTGTCAATGTTATATAAATTTTAAACTTTTAGACAGAATGAAATGGGAAATATGAAATGTCATTTATTAGTTATTATTATATGTTATATACAATGGTAGGTATATTTTTTGTGAGTAAGTAAGTACCTTCATACTCAGCATTGTCATTCTCTAGGGTCTAGGTAATATACTAATATAATACCATAGACTCAAAGGTCTGTGATAATACGTATCTCTAGTTAAATCGATTTCGTTATTCTGTTTTGCAAACAAACAAAAATTGAAATCGTAAATTAACCTTATATTTCTAAAATTAATTTTTGTGTTACAGAAACATTAAGATTATGGTCCTCAGTGTTTTTTATAGACCGAGTATGTTCAAAGCCTTACACTATTCCTGCGGTAAAACCAGGAGAGAAAACTATTACATTAAAAGAAAATGATGTTGTATGGATTCCTTCTTATGCTATACACAGAGATCCCAAATATTACCCAAACCCAGATAAATTTGACCCAGAAAGATTTAATGAAGAAAACAAGAAAAATATCAATCCTTATTCCTTCATGCCTTTCGGGATTGGACCACGAAATTGCATAGGTATAGTTTTTGCTTTAGGTTTATAAGTAATGGTATTATGTTTTTATTTTCCACGTTTTTAATTTATTTAATAAAAATGAATACAGATGTAAAGTGACAGCATTCGGTGATCATTTGCAAATATTGGCTCTTTTAAATCATTTACTACTCATAAGTCTATTTCTTAAAATTTTCATTTAAAAAAATATTCGTATTTCATAAAAGAAAACAATTGAAAATCAATTTTGTTATTTTTATTTTTAGGATCCAGATTTGCTCTACTAGAAATAAAAACACTTCTTGTTCACCTGTTCTCGAATTTTGATTTGGTAGTTGTCAATAAAACTTCCATTCCTCCAAAAATACACAAAACAGGTTTATTACTTAACTCTGCAGATGGCATTAATTTAGGGATTAAATCAAGAAAGAAGTAAAACTTTGAAATAATCTGTAATTCTATCAAATCCATTATTGTAAATTGTAATACAATAAATCAAATATACTAATTCAGTAGTACTACAGCGTACTACGTAACCCCAGACTCCTAGTGTACTAACGTTATCGAGTAAACAAACACGATCATAACTTCATTAGCACACTTGCATTCCTATATCATTAATTATTTTTACAATCAACATGATTCCTAATCCCGACATAAATATTAAATAATGCGGAGACTTTTTTGTCTAATTTAAATCAATTTAAGCGAGTAAAACCATAATAATAAATTATTACATATTTCTAATCTTTATTTTAAAAGGACATAGGTACAACATTTCTATTATAGAAAGAAGTTTATTTATAAACAATTAGAATTAAAGAATAATAGTATTTTAACAAACGTAATTGAACATTATACTCTAATATTAAATCTTAACATAGCAGCGCATATAGTATTAGAATGGGGCTACTTGGACACTCTTTTATTTATATATTTTTTAAAATTTTAGGTAACCGATTTGCGCTACTTGTAACAAAAACTTTCCTGTTTTATTTCTTACATAAGTTTGACTTCGTGGTTTCGAACAAAACCGATATAACTTCACAAATAATCATTCTCAATTCTGCTAATGGATTTTGATTAGGATTTCAAAGGCATTCGTTAAGAAATTAAATCGTGTCTCAAAATATGAATATTTTACCTTGACACTTAGATCTGTTGTGTGGTATGTATAAAATGAAATTTTATTTCTGCAACAATTTAATTCTAAAGTACCTGCAATATCTCAAAAAATATTTCTCAAATTATATTCAATATTTTAGTCACATGCAAGTACACATTCAAATGACATAATATAGTGTTAATTTAATATTGATTATTTTACACACGTCATTTCTGACCAATAAGAATGCATAATTTTTTCGAAGAGGGCAGTTTTTCAGCGATAAAATTTGATAAAACCACAGTTGGTTAACCATGGTTACATTTTGTTTATTAAATGTTTTTAATGTTGCAATTGCAAACGTCAAAAACAAAATAATAATTATCGTTCGTGAAATAATCAAGCAAATATAATTCGAGTCATAAATTTAATTGGTAAAATTTACTCATAATTCCTGCGTAGAAACGACAACTCGGGTCAAAATTGACTCTTAAATCACTTAAATATGTCAATTTTGACACTCGTTTGTCCGTTTCTACGCAACAACTATTCGTACATTTCACCGATAAATTTATGGCTCTTATTATATTACTTATGAATATTATTGTATTTACTTTGGTCCGAATAATTACATTGTTTAATTAACTTCACATTTTAAATCCTAAATTATTTTAAAAATTTGATTAAGAATACGTAGAGTTTTTTGAAATTCTCAAAAATGCCAGAAGTAATTGTTACTAAAACTCAACGAATATTAAAGTATCTTTGCATCACAAATTTCAATGTTTGAATATTTGTAATTATGTTGTACATAATATCTTTAATGAAATAAAAACGGTGACTGAATCTGAAATACCCATGTATATATTATTAAACAATAGTAGAATAAATATGTCTTAAAAAACTATAGACCAGTTGCTCTTTTGATCAATGCAATGAATGGCGGATAATAATATAAACTGTAAGTATTCAATGTTTTAGATAATCATCTCCTATTTTTCCTGTAATGATTTAGTCATAAATATACACTTTCATGGTTGCAGTTAACCACTCATATGTTTCATTATCATTATACATTTAAGAAAATGTTTATTATAATAACGTAGGTATTTATTTGTAATAAGAATAAGAGGAAGAGTTATTTGCAATTTACGTTATAAAAAAATTGTCTTTATCTGGTAGCATTAAAGAACTGCAGTAAAATTTAAAAAATAAATTTATCAAATAAAACGTTGAAATCTTGTAATCCATGTTCGGTTGATTTTTGTTTAAAGTCGAGATATGGCGGAAGGTTGTGTGATGGCCACGTCAGATTTTTATAGTTGTGGGCCAGTAAAAAATTAAAGTGGGCAAAACTTTTGATAGTAAAATTTTTATTTTGAAAATTCCAGGAGTATGCCGTGTGAAGCGAGACGAAAAAAATTTTCACTGCTGACTTGGTTCCTCCTGAAAATAATTTCGTAAAAAACAGTAGGTATCCAGTTCAGAATATGATATCAAATATGTATACATAGATAAAGATTGCACGAGCACCCATACTGACAAGCTAATACATATATCTATTCAAAAATACAATATTTACCAGCAATAAATCTATATATCTATCCGCTATTCATATTTATAAACATTTCTTTTGCCTCAATTAAGTATAAATCTATATCTGTTCCCTAGTATTATGTAACGCATAATTAAATAATTTAAATATATCTCTTCCGCAAACTACCTAATGTAAAAATGCTGTAAAACTTTTGGGCGGACTACTGGGTGGGCCATGGCCCACCCGGGCCCATCTTTAGTTAATGTTCGGCGCAGTTTTACTTGGCGAGGCTTAGAAATGTAATGCTATCCAGTTTACCTACAGTGCGTTGTGTCAAATTGCAAATGTGCCGCCCGACGTTTAACGAGTGAAATAGTGAGTTCAAGTTTTGCAACCATTTAGACTTTAGAGCAAAACTTGTTGCTTACCGGAATGGTACGGTAGAGCAAAGGAAGTCCAATATATTATAGGGATGCATTTAAGTTTCTTTCTCCATTGGTGTAGTCAATATAAAAATATTTTTTGTAAAATATTTTATGTAAATAAGTATATTATTTTATACTAAAACGTACAAATTATTAACTGTTGGTTAGTACATTACCGGTAGGTACTACCAAGTAAATCCCACAGGACAATTGTGATTAGTATAAGTCCGGCATATTTAATAATATACTATTTAAAACAGATAAATCTGACGTGGTCACCATAAGACCTCCCGCCATACCTACTTTATTATTTTTACTTATTATCTATACAAATATATTAATATATAAGTACTACTACTTACTACTACTGCTACTACTTACAAATATATTTTAGTCATTTTATTTAAACTGCAAAAAAGATATAAACGATATTTTACTATTGTCACTGTCACTGTCATATCATGATCATTTAAATTTCACGTAGTAACAAATGTTAAACGATCATGGACTACAGGATATCGAAATACTAAATTATAAGTATTATACTTTAATTATTGTTAAATGATAGCAGAATCCAATTCCCCATATCCAATCGATCTGAAATTTGGTACATAGACTCGTTGTGGATATGGAGAAATGGGCTTGCGGTATGGCGGGAAGTCTTATGCTGGCTACATCAGATTTTTTCTTGTGCCAAAGTTAATGTTTGGTCACAACGAGTCAACCAAATTTCAGATCGATTGGATATGGGGAAATGAGTTTGTAGTCAGACAGATAGACAGGCGAAGTTAAAAGAAAGAGTTTACAAAAAGTCATTTTTAATTAATTTTTATTGTAACAGGGTGAAAATAAGGGTGGTTAACACCCATCCAACCTCTTGAATATCATTTTTTGCATCAAATTTGCATATAGCGGCCCAAGAAACATGCACGAACCCTTCAAATTAAAAAATAATGTTTTCTTTTAAATGTATACTTAAAGGGTGAAAAGGATAAATTTTAATTCAGTGGCCCGAAAAACATATATGAACCCTTCAAATTAGAAAATAACGTTTTTTCTAAATTTATACTTAAGAGGTGAGAAGGGTTAATTAGGGGGTGGTGTTCAACCCCTACAATTATTATTTTCGATACCAAATTTGAATTCAGCAACAACAAAAAACATAAATGATCCCTTCAAATTAGCAAAAAGCAATTTAAAAGAAATCTTTATTCTTACAGGGTGGAAATAAGAGTGGTTAACCCACCCACATCTCCTCGAACATCTTTTTGGCCATGAAATTTGAATTCAGCGGCCCAAAAAACATATATGAACCCTTCAAATTAGAAAACAACGTCTGTTTTTACTTCCTTGTACGGAGTAATAAGGAAGTATTGTAATCGCGAAAAATTTCGGTTTTCAGATTTTGATGGAAATATCCGTTTTGACCTTTTCTGAATCCATTATGACTAGTTTCGTCGTGACGTCTGTACGTATGTACGTATGTACGTACGGATGTACGTATGTGTGTCGCATAACTCAAATTCGGTTAGACGTAGAAAGTAGAAATTTTGTATTTAGGACTGTTATAGCATCTAGTTGTGCACCTCCTATTTTTGGTTTCAATCTACAAACCGGAAGTAGTAAATTTTACAAAAATTTCGATAAATATTTAATTTAAGACAAATTTTTTTATTTTAAATGAAAGATTATGTGATTATTACCTACAATCGGTATTTTATAAATATTTTTGTATCTGGTATCATTTAAGAATAATTAAAGTATATATTTATAATTTAGTATTTCGGTATCTTGTAGTCCATGATCGATTAACATTTGTTAATACGTAAAATTTAAATGTTTATGACATGACAGTGACAATAGTAAAATATGCTTTATATCTTCTTCTGCAGTTTAAATAAAATATAGGTATTTGTGAGTATACTAGTATAATAAGTTAAAAGAATTTTTTATATTATTCTACATTTTAGTTATTAAGGAAAGTATGAACACTCAAGGCGTACAAGGAAGTCATGTGGTGTCCACGTCAGATTTTTTAATTTATATTAAAAGATTAATTTAGGGGTCGTTTAGGGGTGTTTAACCCCTCTAATTATTATTTTTGACATGAAATTTGAATTCATCGGCCCAAAATACTCATATGGGCCATTCAAATCTGAAAAAAATACGTTTTTAGCAAATTTTTGGCTGACAGGGATTAGGGGGCTGAAAACTGGGGTAAACTCCCCCCTTTTAATTTCCACAATTTCTCTTTCCCGGGAAAAGTTAGTTCACATGTTACTGAAGACAATTCAATCGCGTTTAAATGAATCAATCTGCTTTCATAATTATGAAGACCTCAATCACTGAATTTACTATTATAGAATATAATGCGGGAACTAAAATCAACTGACCATTGTTTAAATGTTATTATTGATTCTTTGACTAATTTTTTTTCCTAGAAAACTTTAATTTGATAATACACTTGAAAAAATTTGAATTATTTTTTGAGAAACAATTGAAAATGTCATTTTTTACATTTTTACTAAACTTATCTCTCCGAGCACTTTAAATTGACACTAAACTCGGAATAATTTGAATAATTTATAAATAAACAAATGACGATTATTTAAATTTTATTTTTATTTTTCTACTAGAATTCTTTTCCCAAGAGCTTTAATTTCACACTACATACAATAGTATTTTGATAAAAAATAAAAAAAGTTATGTTTATATAGTTGGTACCACTGGTTGAATAAAGCTCATTAACGAAATTGAAGTCAGATTATGGATTTCAGTCCAAAATTCTAACGCGTTTTTAAGTTATGCAACATCCAGACAGACTAACAGGCTAACATACCGACTTTTTTAAAAATGATGTTTTTTTGGCTCCATTAGGGTCTAAAACGTGAAGATTCACCAAATCTCGAACTGTCAAAAAATCACGATTACCTACAATACTTCTCTCTATTACATACGTCGGGGAAGTAAAAAGTAGGAGACTTCTGAAAATTTGTTTATTTTTTAGCATTTTGCCTGGACTATTTCCAATCTTAAGTTATCTGTATTATTATTTAGTAAAATTTATTTTTGAGCATTTCTAAGAGACAATAGAACTGGGTGGAAGGTCGTGTGATGGACACAACCGATTTTTTTTATAAATGAGAAACCCATAACAGTAGCACACAATTGTCGCGTTTTTTAAAATCTATTGTTCTAATAAATGTAAATAAGACGTCTTTATATAATAATATTAACTCATTGCAGACATTATAAATTCTATTGGCAGTGGCGGGATTAGAGTGTGGCAGTTGCCACCCCAAAGTTTGAATTTTTAAATGTAAGTTTCTACATGTCTCAATTCAATTAAGGAGGTTCGATACCGTTTTTGAAAATATTACCATTCATCTGAAAATTTTACAAGTTGAAGATGGATGTATTTATCGTTCACTGTTAAAATTTCAGATCAATCGTCCACACCGTTTTTTAAAAATAAATTTTTAAAAATTTCTGTTTTACATGGGAGTAAATGAGAATACATTTTTAAAGGGCTGTATAATCTATAAAAATAATACCACCAGAAAGAGATTTACAGTAATTATAAATCAGAAATTAATAAATCATGAAACTAAAATTCAGTGGATTCTTCCACACCGTTATTGAGTTATTCAAATAAATAAAATTTAAAACGTGACACATAACTAAAAGAGCGATAACTACGGCAACGTCGCAAATCATAGATTGGCGCGAAATTTAAAATACTGTTGGAAAGTAAGAGTGCGTTTATGTTGAAGCATATTATTTTATAAAGTTTGTAACAAATGATATTATATTTATATTTTCACAACAAATAAAATACACATACACAAGTCATTTTTAGGAAATTGGACACACTTTCGCAATGCGCATACAAACACCGTTACGAAACTATCGAAAATAAGTAGGAAGAACTATTTGAGTAAGAATTATTCGTGTTCATCTACTAAAAACTCTACAAGGGACATGACGGGTTGTTTGCAATTATTTCGTAACTAATTCCAAATGTCGCTAATCTTTTAATCATTCCAGAAGATCTGACTCTTTTTAAAGGCTGTACAGTAGAAATAATAATATCTGTATCTTTTGTGTACGTTTGTCATATACTTGATCAAAGCTTTCCCCATTACTAATTATTTCTGAAACAGAAAGATGAATTTCTACCAATTGTCAGGAAATGTTTTTAAATAATTTTAAAGTGTCTTGGAAATAATGAATGACTGGACGAAAACTATCAATTAAGTTCTCATTTCTTATAGCTTGCATTAATCTTGGAGCGTCAAAAGAACAATTATTATGAGCTATTGCATTTACTACCTGACAACACTTGACAGTTAGGTTGTAATCACTGCAGCCAACAGTCAACGTAAAGCAGCTAAAATACTAGCGCGATTGATTTTTAAAATTATGAATTTTAAAATATAAAATCTTTAGGACTTAAAAATACAATTTAATTGAAAGATAGTAATAAAATATTTATAAACAAATATATTTCGCTATAAGATTTTTTATATTTTCGGTGTTTTTTACAACAAAATTTAGTGGGTAGAAGTTGTCACTCTGCAGAAATACAATAGATTTTTGTTTAGATCCCCTAGATAGATAATCGGTATCGAAACTCCTTAAGTATCTTTTACAATAAACAAATATAGTATTTTCGTTTCTTTCTATCTTTAAAATGGTCTATTTGTATGATATTGAAAATGAGATTTCTATTACTATACCTAATGTTAGGTTGAAAATATATATAAAAAAAAATTTTATTTAAAAATTATTATGTTTTTTAGTAAATTGAGAAAGAAAATTTGATGTGAAGTCATTATCTTGAACAAGAGAATGTAACCTCTGGTATGCAGTTTTAGCTAACGGACCCGTTCACTAGTTTGTATCGGTACTATGGCTTACTGCCAGTCATTGGTTCTAGCCGTCTCTACGTCACTATTAATATTCAATTTTCATCATTTTTTTTGTCTTGCTGGTAAAAATTTTGACTGCGGCGCTTTTATCATTTTGTTTTTTAGTTATAAAAGAGACATATCAGTTTCCATTTGAGGAAACTGTACATCGAACAGAAAAAATATTACTTTTGCGCATAAAAGAGGGAAAAACATGAAGCTTCACATCCGGCATTTGCTTTTCATTTGTAATATTCCAAGTGCATAGATTAAATCCGAAAAATTTTCGAGTACCTACAGAAATTGTAATGTAGCAATGCACAACAATAAGTTATCTGGATATTAATCCATGCCGAGGGGTATTCGAAAAGAAAATCGCATTATTATTTACTTTTACAAAATGACGTTTAAAATGTCTACAGAAATATTTCCGGAAATATTGCTACTAGACACAATATTTTCAAGAACAAATGCGATATAAGGACACGATATATATTGACACCCCAATAAAATTGCTGAAACCCCGCCACTGTTTATTGGAGCCTTATTTGTCGACCTTCGCAGACATTTAATATAAATAATAATTTGTTTTTAACTCGTCACTTAACATTTGTACAGTGGTGTATTTGCATGCTGTGTAGTTTGCCCAGTTATTCCATGCGTAGACATTATTGTGTATTTTAAATTAATTAAAGCAAGTGAAATCATAATAAATTCTTACAAAATTTTAATCTTTATTTTAGAAGAATATATACAACATTTCTACTATAAGAAGGAATTAATTTGACAACAACTAAAGGGTAAGTATTTTAACAAACAAAAATGAACAGTATAACATAACAGCGCATGTTGATTTGATTTGATTGATCGATAATTTTTCTGTCACTGAAGCATGAATATGAAATCTCTAATTTTTTACGGCTACTTTGCGCTTTTTATTGTTGGATTTTTAGGATATTAATATAGTGTGTTTATAACTAGAGTGCGCTGTGGAAATCCATATTAAGTACCTACCTACTTAATCGTATCATCAACTGTTATTATCTTTTAATATGGAACATTTATTGATAATTAAACAACATAATACATTAGTTACTTATAATACCATAGATACTTATAATTCATTAGTTACGAATTTAATACGTTAGATACAACATCAAAATCTTCAATAATATTCAAACTGTCAACTAATTGACAGATAAAATTGTTGATTTGTTTTAACATCGCTGTCGTTGATGATACGATTAAGCTTTGAACATAACGCGAATATATGCGATTTAAGCCCCCTGGATGTTCAAAGAGATTCGGTTTCACCTCGTCGCTTAGCAACATCCTCGGTATTATAAATCGCATAATATTCTTGTTATAATAATAGCTTTAATCCGATGTAAACTCTTATCCGGTAAATAAAAATGATATTCTTATCTGAAAAGTTTATGTAAACATTTATGATATAACAATAAAAATCACAGATTAACAATTTATATATAAACATTTCTAGAGGAGAATCAAGGAGACAGTTGTAATATCCAATAATATGATCTTATATCTAATACTGTTTTTCACACCAATAATACTTTTTGCGGTGTGGAAATTATATAAAATCAATAAATATTGGAAAGAACAAGAAATTTTAAATGTAAAACCATGGCCAATCGTAGGAAATATGTTGGGTTTTATCGCGGGGAATCATTTTGGGGAATGGTTAACGGATATTTACAATAAATACGATGAAAGGTATGCTCTTGTAGTTAAAAGATAGAATAAGATATTATGAATTAATGAATATTGTTTTTAGGTATTTTGGAATTTATCAGTATACCCAACCAATTTTACTTATTAAAGATTTAGATTTAGTTAAACAAATAGTTATCAAGGATTTTGATACGTTTGTAGATCATAAGAATTTCTTTACGGAATCACAGGAGCCTGTTTTTAAAGATAACATATTTTCTTTAAAAGGTAAGTGTTCTTTTTACTTCTAATTGGTAATAACTGATTAATTGTGACATATATGCAACTTAATGATAATTGTATCTCCTTTTTAAATTGCAATATTATAAATAGATAAAACAACAATAATCGACTGGAGAGTATAATTATTGAAATAAAGAAATATCCTTGGAGCTGCAGTCAAAATTAATATATTTCTAATTTAAACCGACGTTTCGGATGGTCATTGTATGACCGAATCGTCGGAAATATATTACTTTTAACTGCAGCAGGATTTTTCTTTATTTCAATATTATAAAAATAATCTACTGTCATTTTACACTACAGTATTCAAATACAATCATGCATGATATTGACAAAAATAAAATATAAGTTTATAGTGCTTAATGAAAATAATTTTGTACTGACTTGAAAAATATTGCCACACTAAACTAATACATTATTTTTACATTGCACATGAACAAGTTGACCTATGTTTCTGTTGTTAGTCAATACATTTTCTTGAGATGGCGTGTACCGTACATTTCGCAAAATTCGAGAATTAGCCAGTATGTCATTGTGGACACATCTCCCTTATCCCTATTAAATAATTTATTTTAAATAATGAAATTTTTTTACATTTTTGTGTATATAATCTTAATACTCAACATTTTCAAAAATTTAGAGAATACTGTGCTTTTATTTTTATTTAAATATTATAAGCGTTTAACTTTTATTTTAACATTAAGCTATTTTTTCTCACTATTTCTCTGATATCGATTTTATGAGCAATATGATACTTGCATTTAATTCGATTTTACATTTTGCATAATTGTATGCTAAATTAGAGCCTAAGGGTAATTTTTGTTTTAAGCGTCTTACGTAACATAATGAGGATTTATATAACTTAAAGAAATCTTATATTAATGGATAGAGAAAAATATTTTTTGCAGTTTATAATATTTTTAAATAGGTACGCATATTAACATATTAATAAGCTCTCGGATTTATATAAATTTCGTAAAGTTAAATCATTACAAATTGCTTTATTTATTCCAGATTAAATAAATTATAATATTAATTAAAAGTTTGCAAACCTACTTACTTATGAATGATTTAGTTCTCGACTGGATGTTAAATAAAAACAGATTTTGGAGAAATAGTCTAATAAAATTCAATAAAACATCGATGTATCGACTGAAATCAGTTGGGGTGATAATTGATTATTAAAAATTAAATTATTTTACAGAAGATAAAAATATACACACACGTATATACTGATTATCACCCTGATGCCCTGATGAAGACTGATTTGCAGTCTAAACTTCAGTATTTAATTTTAATTTTATTAAATTCACTGCTTCTCCAAAAATCTGTCTACTTTGGTATCTTTTGATATTTAATAATATAATATAATTTTTAATTTAAGGTGAAAAATGGCGCCATATGCGAGCAACATTATCTCCAGCATTTACAAGTAGTAAAATGCGCATAATGTTCAAGTTAATGAACGATTGTGCCGAACAATTTACAGATTATATTAATAAAAATACAAATGTAGATAAAGCAACTGTGCTAAATATGAAAGATATTTACTCTAGATATGGGAACGATGTTATTGCAACTTGTGGATTTGGCGTAACATGTAATTCAGTGCAAGACAGAAATAATGAATTCTTCCTAAGAGGACAAGATGTCAGTAATTTTGGTGGATTCAGAGGAATCAAATTTTTATTTTATTCCGCTCTTCCCGCTTTAATGAACTTTTTAAAAGTTAGACTATACAGTGAAGATTTAATCAATTTTTTTCGAAACCTAGTTGTTACAACAATTGATATTAGGGAGAAAGGAAATATTTATAGACCAGATATGATTCACTTGTTGATGGAAGCAAGAAAAGGAAAACTAAAATATGAAGAATCAACAGATGATAGTCATGATGCTGGATTTGCCACTGTCGAAGAATCCAAATATGGCAAAAACAGTTTCGCAGCCCAAAATAGTAAGTGAAGACTGTTTTTCTACGTATTGAATTGTTATTAATAAATACGTGTAACTTTTAGATATATCTGATGATGAATTAGCTGCTCAAGTACTTGTTTTCTTTTTGGCTGGTTTTGAAACGAGTTCTTCCACACTTAGCTTTCTGTCATATGAACTAGCAATAAATGAAGATATTCAAAGAAGATTGCAAAAAGAAATTGACGAATATATGCTTTCATGCAAAGGAGAAATTTCTTACGATGGTGTATTAAAATTGAAATATTTGGACATGGTTCTGACTGGTAAGACATAATGAGATGTTCATTATGTTATTAAATTATAATCATTACATCTAAGGCATCATTCAACACAATCTTTTTATTTTTCAGTTAAAACAACATTTGTTTAATATATTTTATATTTGAAATCGTAAATTAACCTTATAATTCTAAAATAAATTTTTGTGTTACAGAAACATTAAGATTATGGTCCTCAGTGTTTTTTATAAACCGAGTATGTTCAAAGCCTTACACTATTCCTGCAGAAAAACCAGGAGAGAAAACTATTACATTAAAAGAAAATGATGTTGTATGGATTCCTTCTTATGCTATACACAGAGATCCCAAATATTACCCAAACCCAGATAAATTTGACCCAGAAAGGTTTAATGAAGAAAACAAGAAAAATATCAATCCTTATTCCTTCATGCCTTTCGGGATTGGACCACGAAATTGCATAGGTATAGTTTTTGCTTTAGGTTTATAAGTAATGGTATTATGTTTTTATTTTTACACGTTTTTAATTAATTTAGTGTTCACTTGCAAATATTGGCTATTTTTAATCATTTACTACTCATAAGTCTATTTTTATTTAAAAAATTTTCATTCAAAAAAATATTCGTATTTCATAAAAGAAAACAATAATTGAAAATCAATTTTGTTATTTTTAGGATCCAGATTTGCTCTACTAGAAATAAAAGCACTTCTCGTTCACCTGGTAGCGAATTTTGATTTAGTAGTTGTCAATAAAACCTCCATTCCTCCAAAAATAAACAAAGCAGGTTTATTACTTAACTCTGCAGATGGCATCAATTTAGGGATTAAATCAAGAAAGAAGTAAAACTTTGAAATAATCTGTAATTCTATTAAATCCATTATTGTAATACAATAAATCAAATATAGTAATTCAGTATAGTAAGTACTGCAGATTTCGTCCTAGTGTACTAACGTAATCGAACAAACAGACACGATCATAACTTCATTGCACACTTGCATTCATAATAAACAGAATTACCTACTATAATTATTGAATTTAAATTACAGGACAATTTAATTAATAACGACTTTAAGAAACACAAGCAAAGCGTTGCAACAAGAAGAATAATGTCGTATGTCGTTCAGGATCGTCTTTCCAAGAATTGAATTTAATGCGTCGAAATAATATTAAACGGGCTCACCGAGACAGACACAATATAAATGTAGTATATCCTGCTTGGCTGGTATAGAATAGATCCAATAATTGCTCGAATAACTGTCGTATCTCTAGATGCCCCTCAAAATCAACCTGGAGTCGGCCCTGGCTCGACCGCGTGGTAAATTGGTACTTTTTAAAAGTAAACCAAAAACATATCTTAAAAGGGCAAATAATTTGATGTCCTTTTGATAAAATTTCGTTAGTGAAATTATGTGTAGAAATCTTGAGAAAATCTAATCCGTCACCAGGACGATAAATAGGTATTCCAAGTATTTAAAATATATCGTAGTATGAAAAATTATCAATTTATTTCAAAACGTGCCACAACTTTTATAACCAAACTATAACAGCAAAAATCACAGTAGCGATTCCGGCACTAAGTACATCCTTCAAGGCTCTCTCTTACATCCAGTACTCGTTACACCCATGTGTACTCGTGAAGTTAATTAGATATTACAACTTTAAAACTGACTACATTTACTAATACTAGTTCCATCTATTGTTTATTGTTTTATCCGTCGACCTCGCTGATAATGTAGATTTCTGTATTTTACAATTAAACGAACGTAACGCCAAAATTAAATGTAACAGAGTACCATTCTGCTACTACCCCGAGATTCTCCATGATTAAGGTTTTTTCTTCCACACAAAAGACAGTAGGATGGCCAGCTAGCTCATATTCTTTCCAAGTTATCTTCGAATTTACGAACTATGAGGAACGGCTGTTATTTTCTTTAGCATTCCTGCTCTTATGGCATTAATGATTTCCGACATTTGTCCTTTTTCATAGTCCCTATAATATCTGGCCCCAGAGGTTCTTTCATAGATCTTTACCATTTTTACCTCTCGCCTTATATTCTATAAGAGAGGTATTGTAATGGGTCAAAATTTTCGAGTATGAGTTTTAGGTTTCAGAGTCTCTACAATACGAATTTACTAGTTTCACGATGATGTCTCTGTGTGTGTATGTGTGTGTGTGTGTGTGTATTTTTGTATGAATGTATGGACTGACGATTTTTCGTCTACGATAACTTAAAAAGTATCAAACCGATTATAACCAAATTTCATATTTAAGGTTTTAATAAGTATCTTAAAGTTTTCCTTAAATATATTGGTACATTATTTATTTATGACAATTTTTGCAATTAAAAATAAAAGAAAATATAATTATCTATGGGTAAAGTTAATTATAAATACAATTTAGTGAATCTGGTCGCCTCCCCCCCCCCCCCTTGGCGGTTGGTAAATTTTAATTTTATTATTTAATTATACCTACACTAAATATAAGCAGTGGCGGATTCAAGGAGAGGCCGATGGGGCGATCGTCCCCCTTTGAGAGAATTTGATCTTTAAAAGTTTAAGAAATCGCTGACAAATTAAAGATAAAGAAATTTCCCAATTTTCATTTCATTTATTTTTTAAATTTGTTATTTATTTTAATTTTTACTCGTAAAGGGTAAAATATATGTAATTTCCGCTTTATAGATAAACTTGACTTTTAATGAAACAGCCGTTGACCTTGAACCCTAAAAAATTTTCGTCTGCGGCGCAATTTTTCCTTTCTTTTTCAAAGAACAACATCAAAATATTACTTTTGATAAGAATTCGCTCCCTTCTTGGAGATTTTCTAGATCCGCCACTGTACGAAATACAATGTTAAAATTTTAATTTCGCTCTAAGTTTTTACCTATTGATTTTACAGTAAGAGTGTAAATACAACAGATGTTCAGAATAAAAAACTACATCGAATAAGCTTAAATTTTTTGTTCAAATCGATATCTTTCACGAAATAAACATGAAATAAAAATTAACAATTTAGGCTAGTTTCAGACTGCCATGTAAAATTAAACAAAACAATAATATTTATTTTTCATGGCAGTCTGTAAACAGCTCAAATATATCAAATTTAATTTACGTTTATCTCGTGACAGGAACGTTTTATATCAAAATAAGGGCTCGTTGGATGTAGTTTTGTATTCTGAACATCTTTTGTATTTACAGTTTGGCTCAGAAAGCAATAGGTAGAAACTTAGAGCGAAATTAAAATTTTAACATTGTATTTCCTATAGGTCAAAAAAAAAATTCTACACTCGGTATATACACCGATAACATGGTCATTGATGATGATGATAATGATGAGAACTTTATTCCACTTGGGTGCGACATTAAAGCTAGATATAATTTTTATAGCTATTAATATAACAAGAATATTATGCGATTTATAATACCGAGGATGTTGCTAAGCAACGAGGTGAAACCGAGTCTCTTTGAACATCCAAGGAGGCTTAAATCGCATATTTTCGCGTTATATTCAACGCTTAATCGTATCATCAATGACAGCGATGTTAAAACAAATCAGCAATTTTACCTGTCAATTAGTTGACAGTTTGCAAATTATGGAAGATTTTGAATGTTGTTATGGTTGAATCTAACGTATTAAGTGAATGTTCGTAACTAATGAATTATAAGTATCTACGGTATTATAAGTAATTAATGTATTATGTTGTTTATAATAATTATCAATAATTTTTGCTTATTTAAAGGTAATAACAGATGATGATACGATTAAATTTATGATGGAATATTTCTATGTTTTAATTAAATGATCAATTCTTATACGACTTCAATCCATTCCTCCCTGTTTTGTGCATTTATTTTTGCTCCAGACCATGTAAACTTAGTGTTCTTGAGTTCATTGTTAATGTTTCTTTTCCATGTTTTTGTTGGTCTATTGGTGATTTTCGAATGAAGATCATGACTAGTAAATTAATCATTTATTTCCTTTTCTTAAACAGTGTTAATACTGAAACTCCGCAAGAACGCAAGTTACGAATGAATTGTGACACAATATTATAGTCATTAAATAATTATTACATTAACTTATAGAAGATAATTGTGTGTATACTACACTATTTCCTAAGACATAAAAACATATCGCTAGTCTTTTTATAGCTATCAATATCAATGTATATTTTGTGAATCATATTAAGTACTTAACTTAAATCGATTTATAAATTAAACTCTTATCTGAAAAATATAAACTAAATTCTTATCTAAACAGTTTTGGTGAAAATAATATAAGTACAAAAATCACAGTTTAACAATTATTGTAGAAGAGAATCAAGGAGACACTTCATTGTGAATATTCATTAATATGATCTTATATCTAATACTGTTTTTCTCACCAATAATACTTTTTACGGTGTGGAAATTATATAAAATCAATAAATATTGGAAAGAACAAGAAATTTTAGAAGTAAAACCATGGCCAATTGTGGGAAATATGTGGGATTTTATAACAGGGAAACATTTTGGAGATTGGTTAATAGATATTTACAATAAATACGATGCAAGGTATGCCCTTGTGTTTAAGAGATATAATAAGGTATGAAATAATGAATATTATTTTTAGGTATTTTGGAATTTATCAGTTTTTACAACCAATTTTGCTTATTAAAGATTTAGATCTAGTTAAACAAATATTTATCAAGGATTTTGATACGTTTGTAGATCACAAGAATTTCTTTACGGAAACAAAGGAGCCTGTTGTAAAAGATAACTTATTTTCTTTACAAGGTAAGTTCTTAACTCCTTAACTGGCAATAACTGATTGCAATACCTATAAATTGTTAAAAGTAAAATTCCATTTGAAAGAATTCTTTATTCTTTTGCATATTGTATTTGAATTTTTTTTAAATTTATACATGAACAATGCGAGACTACAAACTTTACTCTTGCCGTCAATTACTTGTTTAATTAGTTATTCAGTTATTTATACTTGTATTAAGTATATAGTTATAATATTTAATTTTACACGAAATATTTTTATGTTTTCCACCTATACGTATAGTTTGTTATTTTAAAATTGGAATAATTAGAATGTTAGAAATTCCCTAGAAAAATGAAAGTAGAGTAGGTATCCTTTCAAATGCATATTTTTCTTATTTGTTTAGTTTTTATTTCTATACTTTCAAGTATAATAAATATAATTACATGAGTAATTTTTCATTATTTACTTTATAAAACAATGCGATGCGTATAATTGGCATATTCATTATGACCTTTAAAATGTTATAATCTGTAATTAAATTAGATAACCACTGAAAAGAACATAATATATGATTACTAAGGTTACTAGGTCATAACATGACTATAATATTGCTGTTATTTGCGTTTCTGGGTATGCACATTGGAACACTGAATAAAATTAACTTTCAACTGAAATAACCTGCATGTTGTGAATGAGCTAGAGAAAGGTCTTTACTTTGTCGCCTTTTCTCAAAATTCTCACTAAGGAAGTTTATAATATATTTTTTAAATTAATTAACACATTAATTAGGTCCCGAATTTATGTAAAGAGTACTAAACGTATAGAATGATCAAAAAATTAGTAAAGTTAAATCATTACTACCCACAAATTGCTTTACTTATTCCAGTTCCATATTTAATAAATTAAAATATTAATCATAATGTGCAAACCTGCTTACTTATTTTTTTATTTTTTTCTCGATTGGATGTTAAATAAAAAGACGATTTTTGGAAAAGCTGTCAATTTAATAAAATTCTATAAAACACCGACGTGTCGACTGAAATCGCAGTCTTCATCAGGGTGGTAATTTGTTATTAAAAATTTTAAAATATCTTGTAAATTATTTAACAGAAATATTTCGTCAAAAGAAGATAAAAATACTCGACACACGTACATGTTACTAACAGTCATCAACCAATCACCAATCGTAATGAAAACTGATATGCAATCCAAACATATTTGTTGACTGCTTCTCCGAAAATCTTCTGCTTTCTACTTACTTATATTTTGATGTTTAATATAATTTTTAATTTAAGGTGAAAAATGGCGTCATATGCGGGCAACATTATCTCCAGCATTCACAAGCAGTAAAATGCGAATAATGTTTAAGTTAATGAACGATTGTGCCGAACAATTTACAGATTATTTACATAAAAATTCAAAAACGGATCAAGTAAGTGAGTTCAATATGAGAGATATTTACTCTAGATTTGCAAACGATGTTATTGCAACTTGTGGATTTGGTGTAACATGTAATTCCCTGCAAGACAGAAACAATGAGTTCTACCTAAGAGGACAAGATGTCACTAATTTTGGTGGATTCAGAGGAATCAAATTTATATTTTACACCGCTATTCCGGCTGTAATGAATTTTTTCAAAGTTAGAATATACAGTGTCGAATTAATTAATTTTTTCCGAAACCTGGTTACAACAACAGTTGATATTAGGGAGAAAGGAAATATTTATAGACCAGATATGATTCACTTGATGATGGAAGCAAGAAAAGGAAAACTAAAATATGAACAATCAACAGATGATAGTCATGATACTGGATTTGCCACTGTTGAAGAATCAGAATATGGCAAAAATAGTTTCGCAGCCCAAAATAGTAAGTGAAGACTGTTTTTCTACGTGTTGAATTGTTATAATACATACGTGTAACATTTAGATATATCTGATGACGAATTAGCTGCTCAAATACTTATTTTCTTTTTGGCTGGTTTTGAATCGGGTTCTGCCACACTTAGCTTTCTGTCATATGAACTAGCAATAAATGAAGATATTCAAAGAAGATTGCAAAAAGAAATTGATGAATATATGCTTTCATGCAAAGGAGAAATTTCCTACGATGGTGTATTAAAATTGAAATATTTGGATATGGTTCTCACAGGTAAGGCATAATGAAATGTTCATAGGTATTTTAATAACGTCAAAGATGAAGGGTTGGTCCAAGATGAAATGTTGATAAATTGATAAGTTGGCGTAAGGTTCTTGACTATTAATAAATTGAAGTAGACATATAAACAATTTTTATTTGGAGTTATAAACTTTTCAGTTTTACTGTAGGTAATACTTTAGTTTCATTATTATTATCTAAAACTAATTTAATTATTTACTCGACATATTTATTCTAGGATCTAACAAATATAACGCATAATCCCTACGGATGACAGTGAAATTGATTTAGGTGTTCTACAAACACAAATATAGTAATTGAAAATCTAAATTAACCTAATTATTCTGACATTTGTTTTGTGTTGCAGAAACATTGAGATTATGGACCTCATTATTTTTTCTACACCGAATATGTTCCAAGCCTTACACTATTCCTGCAGTAAAGCCAGGAGAGAAAACTATTACATTAAAAGAAAATGATGTTGTATGGATTCCTTCTTATGCTATACACAGAGATCCCAAATATTACCCAAACCCAGATAAATTTGACCCAGAAAGATATAATGAAGAAAACAAGAAAAATATAAATCCTTATTCCTTCTTGCCTTTTGGGATTGGACCACGAAATTGCATAGGTATTTTTATTTTTTCATTCATTGTATGTATTAGGATTTCGGAATTTGAACCTCATTTTTTGCGTAATATATCCCTAGGGTGACTTGATGGCACACACACAGTATTAATTTTTTACTTATACTTTTTGCCACGGCGTTTACTTTACTACTATGTGTGTTGCCAGTCAACCCGGCGCAAGCTCTTGTTACAGCCTTTAGCCGGTACCCGGTAGCTAGAGGTTGCCAAGTTAATTAGATCCCAACTTGTAATGGTAACGGTAATAGGTACCGATCCAAATCAGGCCGTGAAAATTTCCTGACCTGACCGGGATTCGAACCCACGACCTCTGTAACCAGAGCCTAGCATTCTACCACTATGCTATCTCACCGTATTTTTCATTAATTGATATTTGTAATTTATACATTATTGGCAATTATAGTACAGCTAAATGCATAGAAAGAAACAATTTGAATGGGAAATCAATTTTGTTATTTTTAGGATCCAGATTTGCTCTACTAGAAATAAAAACACTTGTTGTTTACCTCTTATCGAATTTTGATTTGGTAGTTGTGAATAAAACTTCCATACCTCCAAAATTGAGCAAAACAGCAGGGCTACTACTTATTTCTGCAGATGGCATCAATTTAGGGATTAAAACAAGAAAGAAGTAAAACTTTGAATTAATCTGTAATTCTATTAAATCAATTATTGAAATACAATTAAATCAAAACTAAGTCAGTACTACTTTAGCGTGCTGATTTGTACAAAGTATTTTAATAAAACAACATCTTTAAGTCATTGTGATAAAATTATACCACGTAGTACAAAAAATTAAAGGGTACCTATATACTGTAGTACGACGTACTGATTATGAAACAATTTTTTTTTTAATTCGCAAAAAAATAGGTTTAGGTTTTACCTGGCCAAACTTTTATTTCTTCACTAAAACGTGGTTGCGTTGAGGTAAAACCACGGTCAGAGAAGATTAGGTTGTTTTAATGTTGATCCCAAAAGAGATCACAATGAATTTAATTTATTATCTGGCATGTTACGTACTTTTAATTTGAAAAATATTGTTGCAAGTTGCACACGTGGCAATAATACCTTAGACTACATTTTCACTAACGTATGCACTTCAACTTGTACTGTTATTGATAACTTTATTTCAGATCACAAAACCTTATTATCAAGTACTGATCATTCTATTGAAAATATTAATCATCCTTCTGAATATAAAAGAGTTTTTTCGAGTAATGCAATAAATTGTTTTTATAAGGATCTTGAGAGCGAAAACTGGAGCAATATTCTATCATTAGGCGACTCAAATGAAGCCTTCAATAAATTTTCTGAAATATTTTTTTATCACTTTAATATAAATTTTCCCTACAAAAGTGTTAAAAAAATTTGTAACAAACATTGGGTTAATAATGACATTAGAAAATCTAGTCAAAATTTGAAAGATCTTTTTCAGTTACAGAAGTTACATCCTCAGTTAGCTGAACAATACAAACTTGAAAAAAATAAACACTACTAAAATAGAATTTTATCAGAACCGGATTTTCTCTTCTGACAATATTAGCAAAAGTGCATGGCAGGTTATCAATACGGCCACAAACAAGAGCAATACATATAAAAAACAAATAAAATCTATAACAGTGAATGGTGAGTTGACCGAGGATACTAAGATAATTGCCGATAATTTTAACACCTGTTTCAGAGATGCTCCTTTAAATGTTTTAAACAAGATTTCACAAAATACAGGCACTGCAGAAATGAATTGCAATAGTTGTGAATGCCAATCATTATTTCTTGCACCTTATAGTGCAGCGGAATTGCTTTCTCTCCTAAAACTAAAAATGAAAAATAAAAAATCAGCTGGTCCTGATGAAGTGCCAGCATTCTTATTAAAATATATGATTGAAACTATTATTACACCTTTAGTTCATCTGGTAAATTTGTCATTCCAGGACGGGAAATTTCCAGATAAACTGAAACTAAGTAAGGTAATTCCACTCTATAAGAAAAAAGATAGACATAATATGGACAACTATCGCCCCATTACAGTTACGTCTGCCTTTTCTAAAATTTATGAGTACAGTTTTCTAACTCGTTTGGAATCTTTTTTAAAAAAAACAAATGTAATAAAACCTAATCAATTCGGTTTCAGGCCAAACTCATCAACTAATGACGCATTTCATAATTTTTGCACAAAAATAGTCACCTATCTAGAACAGGGCGAACGTCCAGTTGGCATATTCTGTGACCTCAGTAAAGCCTTCGACTGCGTAAACCATCAAAAGTTACTTGCTAAACTTGAGAGTATTGGCGTTAGAGGAGTATCTCTGAACTGGCTCGTCAGTTTTCTCACATACAGGCAACAATATGTTTCATTGTGTAAAGAGAACGGCTTGGAAGTGAAATCTGATCTTGTTACTATACATTGTGGTGTAGGACAAGGTACAATTTTGGCTCTCCTGCTGTTTATAATTTATATTAATGATTTAAGTAAAACTATTGATGATGACTGTCATATAACTTTATACGCGGATGATGCATCATTGGTTGTTTCTGATGTTCATAACAATTCACTTGCTGATAAATGTAATTATTATATTCGCAATCTAGTCGAATGGTGTAATTCAAATTATCTCTATTTAAATCCTGAAAAGACAACGTATATAAGATTTCACACTTACCAAAATGCTAGTAACTTAAATCTTAATTTGTTTGTCAATGATAATGTTATGGTAAAACAAGAACGTTCAAAATTTCTTGGCATGAATTTGAATGAAAACCTCAACTGGGTTGCGCAATGTGATGATTTGATCGTTAAATTAAATATTACATGTTATCAGTTAAGACAATTGAAATACATTCTGAACACTAAACAACTACTGATGTATTATTATGCTAAAGTCCAATCTGTTCTTAACTATGGAATATGTTTTTGGGGATGTTCTGTTCATGTGAAACATGTTTTTATTGTCCAGAAGAGAATAATCAGATGTGTAGCACAAGTTCCTCAAAGTCACTCATGTCGAAGTCTTTTTAAACAATACAAAATAATGACAGTTTATTCGCTTTATATTCTTCAAGTTTGTATTTATATTTACCGCAATAAAATAAATTTTATCACAAGTAATAATGTACATGAAAAGAATACTAGATCCGCTGATAAATTTAGAATTCCTTTGAGACGCTTAGAGATTGGAAGAAATGCTCCCGATTGTATAGGTTTACAATTTTTTAATGCTTTACCCACTGACATAAAGTTATCAGTTTCAGTACAGGCATTTAAAAGAAAATTACAGACAATGTTAATTGAAAAATGTTTTTATTCACATGCTGAATATTTTAATTATTGTAAAGACTTGTCTTCTTAATTTATATGTTAAATAACAATAACCATATATGTTTTTGTATTATTGTATACTGTTAATACTGTATAATTTAGATTTTGTGACGCTTCCCATAAAATGTACTTATATTTTCCAAGGGAATAAATAAAATATTATTATTATTATTATTACTACTCCCTGACCCCTGTCCATTTACACTGATTCTATGCAGTCAGAATGAATACCTTTAGATACATGTCTCTGCTGTATCATTGGAGGCTAAGTTTGCATAGTGCGCGTGTAAATAAGTTGTTGATGTGTCGATTCTGACGTTTAATAATGATCTTGTTTTATCTTTAAAAACATTTATGTTGTTCATTTAAACTCTGTATAGACCAGGGGCGATCTGGCACAATCAAACCGGCCAAGTGATTGCACCCGACACTTTTATGGCCAGTCCACTCTGTATATAATAGAGCTGTCTCCATTGATACTCCAGCGCCGCCCAACGGAGGTTATGGCTTATCTTATTAGTTGATAAACCTGATCTTCTTTGACCGTGGGTAAAACATCTCGAGCAATTTGACATTAGACAAAAGCGCGGTGTCGCGATTTTTTCATGTCAAATTGCTCTTGTCAATTGTTACTATGCAAACAAGTTTTCGTAAATAAAAGTTTGTCCGATAAAACCTAAACCTCTGTGGTAATAATTTCAACCCTTTGTTTTATAATTATTGAGCAGACGTTTGATAAAATGATGCGTTTGAGCCGATTTCTCATTTTTTGATGGTCGTTTATTTTAGTAAAAAAAATGAAAGAGGGAAAACATGAAGCTTCACATCCCTTATTAAAATGTAACTTTTAATTATAAGGAATTTGACCTTGAATAAAAACATCAACTGCGGCGCATTTTCATTTCATATAAAGACTCGGATATTGACACCCAAATAATTCTTAATTTTTGACCGTCGACCTTCACAGCCGGTCACAGCAATTTTTATTAAATAATGAGGAGACTTTATTGTGTACCTACTTTAAATCAATTGAAACAAGTGAAACCATAATAAATTATTACATAATTCTAATCTTTATTTTAGAAGGACATACAACATTTCTATTATAAAATAAAAAGGATTTTATTTTAAAACAATTAGAACTAAAGAATAAAAAATCTGCTGTGGCCAGTACACGACCTCTCGCCTAATTCTGCTTATTCTACTAATCTAATAAATAGTTTTACTTACATTTTAATAGTTTCATGTTCATGTAATATGTAAATGATAATGTAAACCAAGATGCAAGCAAAAGATGTCAACTGTACTGTCACAGTCATTATAATTCAAATTTTGAGTAAAAACAAATTTCATATCATGGACAACAAGATACTGGTACTTAGTTGCACTTTATTTTATTGCTAAATACTACCAGATTCAGCAAATTGTATTTAAAATTCACTGTACCCATAGATAATTATATTATCTTTTATTTTTATTTGCAAAAATTGTCATAAATACATAATGTACCAATTTATTTAAGAAAAACTATATCAAGTTCCAAAAAGTACTACTTCCGGTTTACGGATTTCTACCAAAATCTTATCCGGTGTTAAGATCTTTATTAAAACCTTAAATATGAAATTTGGTTATTAAAGGTTTGATACTTTTTCAGTTATCGTGGACGAAAAATCGTCAGTCCATACATTCATACAAACACACACACGCACACACACACACACACACACACACACATACACACACACAGACATCATCGGGAAAATATTAAATTCGTATTCTAGAGACCCTGAAACGTGCTTATTCACCGAAAACTCATACTCGAAAATGTTGACCCATTACAATACCTCTCTTATAGAATATGAGGCGAGAGGTAAAAACATAAATGAACATTATATTTCAATATTAAATCTTAACATAACAGCGCATAGTGTTGTTAAACTCATGGTTGTGCCGAACAATATATTCTGTTTTAATAAATTAAAAACTACTAAAATTATACCACATTTAAACTGAAGACAATTATTATCCATATCGAAACTACTTTTTCATAAGAATTTTTATTATTATTATACAAATTAGATTAGATTAGATACCTACTTGATGATGATAAGTTAGATATCGATGGTGACATGGCAATAACACGTATCTTACATATTATTTCATATAGTCACGATCAATGACCTATCATACTATCTATTATTATAATATAATAGGTCATTGATTACGATATAGATACGTGTTATTGCCATGTCACCATCGATATAATTTTTAATTTATAATATAATTTTTCTATATTTTAATTAAATGATCAATTCTTGTACGAGTTCAATCCATTCCTCCCTGTTTTGTGCATTTCTTTTTCCTCCAGAAGTTAATGCTTCTTTTCAATGTAGTTGTTGGTCTATTGGTGATTTTCGAATGAAGATCATGAATAATAAATTTATCATTTATTTCTTTTTCTTAAACAGTGTTAATACTGAAACTCCGCAAGAATGCAAGTGGCGAATGAATTGTGACACAATATTATAGTCATTAAAGAATTATTACATTATTTGTATTAAATAATTATTTGTATACTATATTACTTCCTAAGACAGAAAGACATATAGCTAGTATTTTTATAGCTGTCAATATAAATGTATATTTTGTGAACCATATTAAAGGCATTGGCAAGTTATTTTCGATATTTTAAAAATAGTATTAATAAATAAATTATAAAATTAGAAGTTGATTAGTTTTTGTTTCAAGTCTGTAAGATTACTTATTATAAAGTTAAGCTAGATTCAGAGCTACCCACTTATAAGTATAAGTGGCTAATTTAACCAATCAGCGCTCAACGTTCGCACTTATAATTGAAATTGGAATTTTGTGGAAGCCCTGATTGGTTAATTTAGCACTTATACTTATAAGTGGGTAGGTCTGAATCTAGCTTTACAGCTATTTGAAGTTAGAGAAATGACGTCATCTCAGCCGAGTACCGCAGTCGGTCAGTTCACTGTTCGTTTGGCTAGGCACAACGCGTTTGTTGTTTTGCTTACAATAGCAGACAGAGCTATTGTAATGACGTCATCTCGTCAACTTTAACGGGCTTATATCTCGGTAACTATGACCAGTATAATATTTTTGTATTCACTATGTTTCTCAACGTACAATGTAGTTTTGATTTCTGTAAAGTCAATTTTTAACTTGCCAATGCCTTTAAGTACTTTAACCTAAATATATATTTTAAACTCTTATCTAAAAAATATAAACTAAATTCTTATCTAAAAAGTTTTTTCGAACATAATATAAGAACAAAAAATCACAGATTAACAATTATTGTAGAAAAGAATCTAGGAGACACTTCATTGTGAAATATTCGTTAATATGATCTTATATCTAATACTGTTTTTCTCACCAATAATACTTTTTACGGTGTGGAAATTATATAAAATCAATATATATTGGAAAGAACAAGAAATTTTAGATATAAAACCATGGCCAATTGTCGGAAATATGTGGGATTTTATAGCCGGGAAACATTTTGGAGATTGGTTAATAGATATTTACAATAAATACGATGAAAGGTATGCTCTTGTGTTTAAGAGATATAATAAGGTATGAATTAATGAATATTATTTTTAGGTATTTTGGAATTTATCAGTTTTTGCAACCAACTTTGATTATTAAAGATTTAGATCTAATTAAACAAATAGGTATCAAGGATTTTGATACGTTTGTAGATCACAAGAATTTCTTTACGGAAACAAAGGAGCCTGTTGTAAAAGATAACTTATTTTCTTTATCAGGTAAGTTCTTAACTCTTAACTGGTAGTAACTGATTGCAATACCTACAAATTGTTAAAAGTAAAATTTCATTTGAAAGAAAACTTTGTTCTTTTGTGTACCTATTGTAAGTATTTAATTTTTTGAAATTTATACATGAACAATGCGACACTACAAACTTTAGTCTTGTCGTCAATTACTTGCTTAATTAGTTATTCAGTTATTTATACTTGTAATGTATAATTATTTAATTTTATACGAAATATTTTTGCGTTTGTATATATACGTAGGTATGGTTTGTTAATTTCAAATTGGAATAATTAATGCTACAAATTCTCTAGTTTTTCGTTGCTTATATTTTCTTTTAATTTAAAGAGAAATGGAAGTAAAGTACTGTTTCAAATGCATATTTTTTCTCATTTGTTTAGTTTTTAATTCTATAATTTCAAATATAATAAAGCAGCTCGATATTTTTCCTTTTAGAATTAAAAGTCTTTAATATTCCTACTCAATATTTTCTTTTTAAATCACAAAAATTTTGCATATTTTTATGGATATAATATTATGTCGGCCTACTCACCATTTTCAAAAATTTAGAGAGTTCTGTGCTTTTATATTTATTTAAATATTATAAGCGTTTAACTTTTATTTTAACATTAAACCATACTTTCTTACTTTTTCTCCGATATCGTTTTTATGAGCAATATGATACTTGCATTTGATTTGATTTAACATGCTGTAGGCTAAATTAAGATTGTTATTCTCAATTCGTTCGCCAACTACGATCTTTTTCCTAAATTATGAGAGTAAGAGTAATTTTTTCGTTAAGCGTCTTACCATCGCGTACGTTATTATTCAAGGCCTGAAAATACAGGACGGTTGCCAACAAAACATTGGAGAACATTTGTTGTAAATTTTTGCCGCAAATGGCGCTTTTAAGGGACCCGGTTCCGGTTATTAATAAACAATTTTAATATTTAATTAAATTA
This sequence comes from Agonum fuliginosum, assembly GCA_947534325.1. Classification (NCBI taxonomy): domain Eukaryota; kingdom Metazoa; phylum Arthropoda; class Insecta; order Coleoptera; family Carabidae; genus Agonum; species Agonum fuliginosum. Next base: position 17,935,511 of record OX384043.1, on the reverse strand, counting down.
TATGTATCAAAAATATACTCTATATTATTATTGATTGTATTATTTTCATCATTTTAAAAACTATTTAATTTTGACATTTTAATGCATTATGTGACAGATTATTTTCTGTTTTGACGTATTTTTGCATTCAATTGTCTCCCTAGCAACGAGAATTGTATTTCCAGGACTGAATAATAACGTAGGCGATGGTCGTACATAATAATGAGGATTTATCATGCCTATGCTACATGAGTAATGTTTCTTTCGTTACTTTGTAAATAAAAAAAATGCGATGCGTATAATTTGCATATTCATTATGACCTTAAAAATGTTACAATCTGTAATTAAATTAGATAACCTCTGAAAAGAACATAATAATATGATTACTAAGGTTACTAAGTTTTAACATGACTATAATATTGCTATTATTTTCTGGGTATGCACATTGGAATAATGAATAAAATTAACTTTCAACTGAAATAAGCTGCATGTGAATGAGCTATTTACTTTGTCGCCTTTTCTCAAAATTCTCACCAAGGAAGTTTATAATATCTTTTTAAATATATAAACACAATTAATTAGGTCTCGGATCTATGTAAAGAGTATTAAACGCGAGTAAACGGTTGTAAAAGATTCTATGAATTATCAAAAAATTCGTAAAGTTAAATCATTATTAGACACAAATTGCTTTATGTATTCCAATTCGAGATTAAATAAATTAAATTATTAATTATAAGTTTACAAACCTACCTACTTATGGAAGATTTATTTCTCGACTGGATGTTAAATAAAAAGAAGATTTTTGGAGAAGCCGTCAATTTAATAAAATTCAATAAAACACCGACGTGTCGACTAAAATCAGTCTTCATCAGGGTGATAATTGGTTATTAAAAATTTAAAAATATCATGTAAATTATGATACAGAAATATATTGTCAAAAGAAGATAATAAAAACTCAACACACGTCCAAACTTCGGTGATTTATTGACTAATTCTCCAAAAATCTTCAGCTTTCTACTTACATACTTATATTTTGATATTTAATATTATTTTTAATTTAAGGTGAAAAATGGCGTCATATGCGGGCAACATTATCTCCAGCATTCACAAGCAGTAAAATGCGAATAATGTTTAAGTTAATGAACGATTGTGCCGAACAATTTACAAATTATTTACATAAAAATTCAAAACCGGATCAAGTAACTGTGCTCAATATGAAAGATATTTACTCTAGATATGCGAACGATGTTATTGCAACTTGCGGATTTGGTGTAACATGTAATTCACTGCAAGACAGAAACAATGAATTCTACCTAAGAGGACAAGATGTCAGTAATTTTGGTGGATTCAGAGGAATCAAATTTATATTTTACACCGCTATTCCCGCTTTAATGAATTTTTTCAAAGTTAGAATATACAGTGTCGAATTAATTAATTTTTTCCGAAACCTAGTTACAACAACAGTTGATATTAGGGAGAAAGGAAATATTTATAGACCAGATATGATTCACTTGTTGATGGAAGCAAGGAAAGGAAAACTAAAATATGAACAATCAACAGATGATAGTCATGATACTGGATTTGCCACTGTTGAAGAATCAAAATATGGCACAAACAGTTTCGCAGCCCAAAATAGTAAGTGAAGACTGTTTTTCTACGTGTTGAATTGTTATAATACATACGTGTAACATTTAGATATATCTGATGACGAATTAGCTGCTCAAGTACTTATTTTCTTTTTGGCTGGTTTTGAAACGAGTTCTTCCACACTTAGCTTTTTGTCACATGAACTAGCAGTAAATGAAGATATTCAAAGAAGATTGCAAAAAGAAATTGATGAATATATGATTTTATGCAAAGGAGAAGTTACTTACGATGGTGTATTAAAATTGAAATATTTGGACATGGTGCTGACTGGTAAGACATAAAGAAATGTTCATATTTTATTAACGTTAAAGATGAAGATTTGGTCCAGGATGAAATGTTGATAAATTGATAAGTTGGCGTAAGGTTCTTGTTTATTAAATATTACACATATAAACAATTTTTATTTAGACGTTTCGGAGCCATGTACCCCATCATCAGCAAGATTGTTGTCTTAAATTAAGCAATGGTTTTTACAAGGTTATATTACAAATACAGGGTGATTCATCATAACTTACTTATTTCAAAACGCAATAATGTCCATTTTATGAATCAGAAACTTTTTATTTTATAATGTAGGTACATATCTAAAGTTTTGTTTCACCCAGTTTTCAAAATCATATCAGGTAGGTGACGCCCCCCATTGTCTATACACTGAATAAGCCGATTTTTGGCGTGTTCCCTGATGATTGCGACTGACCGGGTGGGGAACAAAACTTTTTAAAAGTGCACCTGTCGAATGAGATCACTCTCTCCCCACTACGATCCCTACAGCCTAAATAGCACAAATTTTAAAAAAGCAAGGTATGATGAATCACCTTGTATAATGATATAAACGTAGAGAGTATAAAACATTGTAATGAGTTAAATTGTGAAACCACATTTTAAATTTCAATCAGTGTTTCATGGTCCGTGGACGGAAGATGGCTCATCATTCACGGACAAACACAATTCGGTTATTTTTCAGTTAGCGTATAACTTCGTTATTATGTCTATAAGATTTGTTTCCTTCTAAAAAAAATAAATAATGTTGACTTTTACATGGTCGGTTTATAACAATCTTACTTAGTTTTACAATTCGTTTTGATGAAAGATCAGGAAAATAATTAGATAATATTTCGATTTTGTGTATAATTTTTGTTATACATACTAGCCACATTAATTCGCTTGTTTATATGTGTTCAGTGAGAAAATTGTGTATTAGAACTTTTATACTGGTCTTGAATCTACCAAGATGATAAGAACCAAATTGAAGTTATAAACCTTTCAATATTACTGTAATACTGCATACTGTATTTTAAAGTAATTTAATTATTCACGAGTATTTATATATCTCAGCATATTTATTCTAGGATCTAAGAAATATAAAGCATATCTCTATGGACGACAGTGAAATTGATTTAGGTGTTCTACAAACACAAATATAGTACTAATTGAAAATCTAAATTAACATAATAACTCTGAAATTTGTTTTTGTGTTGCAGAAACATTAAGATTTTGGTCCACATTATATTTTCTACACCGAATATGTTCCAAGCCTTACACTATTCCTGCAGTAAAGCCAGGAGAGAAAACTATTACATTAAAAGAAAATGATGTTGTATGGATTCCTTCTTATGCTATACACAGAGATCCCAAATATTACCCAAACCCAGATAAATTTGACCCAGAAAGATTTAATGAAGAAAACAAGAAAAATGTTAATCCTTATTCCTTCTTGCCTTTCGGGATTGGACCACGAAATTGCATAGGTATTTTTTTTATTTTTCCACGTTTTTCATTAATTGATATTTGTAATTTATACATTATTTGCAATTATAGTACAGCTTTTAAATCATTTAATAAAATGCATACAAATAAAAGCGATAGAGTGGCAGCATTTGGTAATCACTAGCAAAGAATGGCTATTTTTAATAATTTTAGTACCATTAAGTCTATTTTTTATATTTTTATTCAAAAAATATTCGTATTGCATAAAATGAAACAATTGGAATGGGAAATCAATTTTGTTACTTTTAGGATCCAGATTTGCTCTACTAGAAATAAAAACACTGATTGTTTACCTGTTATCGAATTTTGATTTGGTAGTTGTCAATGAAACTTCCATACCTCCAAAATTGAGCAAAAAAGGGCTAATACTTACTTCTGGAGATGGCATCAATTTAGGAATTAAATCAAGAAAGAAGTAAAACTTTGAAATAATCTGTAAAGCTGGATTCACATGAACCGTTTAAACCGTTCGTTTTGCGGACGTAGCGGCCGCAAAACACGTTGGTATTTCACATGAGACTTCAACGTTTTCAGAGCTGCACACTACAAAAATGAAAAATGAAATATAACCAAAATTGTTTGGTTATGTTATATTCTAATGTCACTTGTGTTGTTTGTTGTGATCAGTGTGTAAGTAACGATAAGTAAGAAAAATGGATAATTTTCCTAAAATTTTAATTACCGAAGTTCAGAAGCATCCCTGTCTCTATAATCCCGGAGATAAGAATATTACTAGGTTGGTATTAAAACAAATCTCCGCATGCTCTGTCTCGGAGCATGCGCAAATGGAAATGAGGGGTACAACGGACCGTCAAAGCCGTCAAAAGTTGAAATATTTCATTCACGCCGTCAACGCTCAGACCGTTGAGAACGTTCAGTGTCAACCAATCAGGCTACGGAACGGTACGGCGGTAACGGCTCATGTGAATCGGTGAATCCAGCTTAACTCTTTCAAATCAATTATTGAAATAGAATCAAATCAACTAATTGTAGCGTGCTGATTTTTTGTACAAAGCATTTTAATAAAACAACACCTTTCAGTCATTGTATTAAAATTATACGTATAATAGCTAATTTATATAAGTGCAATTATTTATTATCTCTAAGAGTCAAAATAGTATATTGTGTATCTAGTGCGCAAAGTAAGCAATTGCGCGAGGCGAGTTGCAGCCCGAGCAGTAGCGGCTCGAGGCCTACCGAGGCGAGCCGAGGAGGCCGAGGGTCGCTACGGCGAGGGCTGCAACGAAGCCAAGCGCAATTGCGCCTTTGCTCACGAGATGCACACGATATTTTTTGTCATTACTGCACAAAAAGTAACCTTTTGAGTGACCTTACTTATCAAAAGATAAAATGAATACTTTTAAAATTAATATGTATAAAATAAAAAAGTAGTAACTAATATTTACCTACATGTAAAAGAATAAGAAACTAATTATTAACAGTAAAGAAAAGAACATTAAAATATAAGAATAAAATATTATTGTCTATTAGATCCAATATCCAATGCACAATCTGTACAATAGTCGACAGTAGAAACTATATGCATAGAGAAGTAGGTACTACAGCTGTTCACGTGCTTGTAGTATTAGATTATCACGTGTGTGGCGCTAGTGCTACGTGCACATTTCGTGTCGGTAACTACAGAAAACTGTGTGAATGTTAAATTTGCGTGCGCAAAGTGAAATTTTGCGCACGCTATTCCCGCACGCTTGTACTTTGCGCACGCATTTTTGTCTAGTTAAAAAATAAGCCACTTTGCGCACGTAAAACAGGCACGAAAAAGGTTACTTTTTGTGCAGGTATGACAAAAAGCATATTTTTAGTACTATTCATTTATTCAGATTAGTTTAACTTATTTGCTATCTACATGGAGTACTTACAGGTTACTGTTGCAAGAAAAGTTACAAAGATTACAAAATAAATCTGTAATTCTATTAAATCAATTTTACTAATTCAGTACTACTTTAGCGTGCTGATTTGTACAAAGTATTTTAATAAAACAACACCTTTAAGTCATTGTGATAAAATAATACCAATAATACGTAATTTATATAAGTGTGTTACGAGATGTTATTTTAATAAGAGTACCTAGTGCAAACAAATTAGATAACTCTTGAGACAATAAAACTCATTAGCTAGCCTTTTAGATTTCAGTCTAATGGTAGTAATTGAGAAGAACAGATCCTAATCAGTAAAGTGTATATCGTTATGTGAAATAGATCTGTGTTGATCTGGCCTGATGAGTTGAGCCGTGTGTCTATGATGTGTAAAGTGTGATGAGAGTTGAGACGTTGGGTACGCGGACCGTGGTTGGTCGCCAACGATACAGCGAGCAGCTTTGGGCTGTAGTGGACCGTGACTGGCCGCCAACGATATAGCGACCAGCTATGGGCTGTAGTAATCCTAGTCAGATTGCCAACGATGCAGCGAGCAGCCGTGGGGCTGAAGTGACCCTAGCCAGGTCGCCAACGAGATACGAATGTTTGAATGTGGTAAGGTGAATGCGGGAAATAATTGTAATAACGGGGAAAATGTAATAGTCGACTATAACATTTGTTTAGAACGTTAAACTAATAGTGTCATCAGTTGTAAGAGTTATTTTATATCTGCGTAACTATTATTCATCATTGAAATCATACTTACCGACATAACAAGGGGTTATAGTACAGTAAAATTAGATCCAAACCCCGAAATCCAAAAAAACAAAGGTCTGAGTGTTGCAGATTGTTTATTACCCTTTGCTCCAAATGTGGTAAAAAGTCTCCGCCGCCAGACGGTCGGGTTTGGGAGAGGGGGAGGGGGAAAGGTACCAAAATCATATGTTTTCTCAGTTTTTCGCAAATTTCTCGGATACCGTGCTACGTAGAGTAATAATTTTGAATTAAAAATTGTAGAGAATGAAATTTCCTACAACTTTGGTATTAAAAAAAATTCTCCGATCAATAGTTCAAAAGTTACAGCCGAAAGAAAAAGGAACGCTTTTTAAAAATTTAATTATGGCATTACTTTATGTCATAATATACAAAAACGACTGTAACTTTTCAACACATTAAAATATTGACTTCCGGTCTGAAGCATTCTATTCTAAAGACTATTTTCAATCTACAATACAATTTTTAAAATTTTGGAGGTCCTAGTTTAGCCATAATTTAAACAAAAAAATAATTATTTTTTTGTATTTTCTTATATTATTGTGTTTAATCAGCTCTAACTTCTAAATGAATCGAGATATCAACTTTCGGTTTTCAGCATTGAATTCCTGAGACTTTTTGCCATATGGCATATTATTAAATGTGGCCTAATCAACAATAAAATCGTATACAAAGTGTATTGCTACTATTAAATTATTTATTAATTTTCAAAAAATTGCTGCATATTTTAGTTTCAATATTAAATGTTTTTTTCATAGTAGCGTTCTATTCACCGCTAAATTTAAAAACTACTGTGATTTTGTTTAGTTTTGATAACATCCATATTAAAATTATTCGAGATTAATTTGGAACTATTGAAAAAATAAGTTACAATAACCCCTACTCACCTCATGATGTTGAGATTGATGTGTGATGTGAGAGTATGAGGTGGAAGTGTTTTACCAGTGTGTTACTGCTCCTCACTAAGCATGTTTGCTTATGCTTTCTTTGCGTCCAGAGTTAAACCTGATCTTAAGCTCGCCAACTAAATCCTTGAGCCTTACGACAAGGTTATCGCTGCCAGGTATGATTGATATTTGATCTAACAGTTGGCATCATAAATACAGGAAAAGTAGGTACCTAATCTAGTTTATTTTGTCTGTCATTAAAATCTAACTTAGACGCGTTTCGTATATATTTAACTACTCTTTACAAGTGCAATTATTTGTCGGTGTTAGCAATCAAGTTGATTGTAATAATAATTAATGATAGGGATGCAAGTGTGCTAATGAAGTTATGATCGTGTTTGTTTGTTCGATTATGTTTGTACACTTGGGTGAAGTCTGGGATTACGTGCTAGGTGTGGTGTGAATCGGATATCGGCAGTCTTGAAGATGCTCTGATACAAGTAGCACGTGCCCGGGAATAGCCACCTTTCCTTATCGTCACAGTTTGTAGATTACGTTTACTTGTCCATGACATGAGTGGTGAATGTGTGATTTATTTGGTGTTTCGATTAGTTATCATGTTAACAAACTATTCCAATAATTGCGCCTTTAGTAGTTTTATTGGTCACGTAACTGATCATCTATTGTCCGCTCCACTCTTACTCCGACATATTTATTATATCTAAGAGCCAAAAATCATATTTACTATTCATTTATTCATAGTACTTTAAGCTAGTTACTACCTACATGGAGTCTAGTTGTCTAGTGTTGCTAGAAAATTTACAAAGATTACAAAATAAATCTGTTAAACCTATATTCGGTCTCCAGGTAACCTCAACAAGCACAATTTTTAAGACAACTCAGCTAGTATAGTCTATAAAAATCCTATGTGGTCAACAAATGACCTCTCGCCATAAGTACTCTACTATTTTACTAAGTGTGTATGAATAAGGTACTTACTCACAAATATACCATTGTAGAAGGGAATTCGGGAATTGTAGTTTTTATAATATTATTAAACTTTATTATGACCTTATAAGTAATAAATGACATTTCATATTTTCCATTTCAATTTGTCAAAAATTTATATGACATTAACACTCAAATATTTTATTTTTTAAAAGTAGAGAAGTTCTTGGAGAATTCAGTCAATTTATTAAAACACACACCAACGTTTCGACTTCAATTAAGTCCTCTTCAGGGTGCTAAGTCAAACAGACAAGAAAACACATTAAAACAAATAAATTTACAATATTCAGGTACACTTACAAAATTGTCAAAAACTAGAATATAGAAATTGTCATTATATAAAATTTGTTACAGAAAATATTCGTCCAAGGATGATAAAATAAATTGAAACACACACACATCATTCAATCATTATTTTTACGCATGATAAAACCAAAAAGTTATGAACTAAAAAAATCAATAATTAACCAATCACGGCCAAAAATTATGTGCAACAGTGTGTACAATTAAAATAAATAAATAAATAAATACACAAAACAAATCACAGAAATTATCACAGATAAGCAATTATTCCTAATACTACCTACTCATAAACCTCAGAACAGTGCACCATAATGTTTTTCTAAAATACCGCTATAAATTGTGCTCAGATTCTGAATATCGGTCTGAGAATTTATGATCTCTTTATCTCTATGTATGTGGAGCATTTCCAATGTCAGCCGTTTTTGTAAATTTCGTTCTGTTGTCAAGATCTTCGTTTCATCAAAGTTGAAGTTGTGAATCTCTGTCTGGCAATGGTGAACTAAGGCGCATTTCCCAGCATTGTTGGTCTTCTCTGAGTTCGTTTTATGTTATTTTAACCTAGTTTCTAAATATCTTCGTCTGTCCTATATAAACCTTATTGCAATCTTTGCAAGGTATTGTATAAACTACATTGGATTTAAAAAAAAATTTCAATCGGATATTTCGTGTTGCTGAACAAATTCCCAACAGTTTTATGTTGTTTAAATGTAATATTCGTGTTCAAATATCTAGTGATTGTGTGTGTTATGTGGTGGGATAGGTTATCTATGTAGGGAATGGTATTATAATATAAGATAGGATTAAGGGGTGGTTTTGGAGTTCTGGAAATATTGTTGTTGAGGATTCTATTGATAAGGGTTTTAGAATAATTGTTTATGAGAAGTAATTGTTTTATCTGCATACGATACACAATTACTAATGTGTTTTCTTGTATGTTTGACTTAGCACCCTGAAGAAGACTTAATTTAAGTCGAAACGTTGGTGTGTTATTGTATTTTAATAAATTGACTGAATTCTCCAAGAACTTCTCATTGATCCAGTCGACTAATCTTTTCATCATATTATTTTTTGTTTTCATATGTAGGCAGCTAAATCAAAATTGTAACAAATTTGGCGAATTTTTAACTTCTTCTAATTGGAAAATGGTGCTAGATAGACAACGTTTTGAATACATACAGTAACATTTAGTATACAATGTTATTAAAAAATCGTACCTCCAACTTCTATCTGTGTGGATAGATGTTGGATCGTGTTCTAGAGACCGCAAAACGTGCTTATCCATTGAAAACTCACTCTCGAAATTTCAACATGATTACAATTAATACCTCTCTTACAGATATGAGTGGCAAGAGGTAAAAAAGCTCATCGTCCTTGAGCAATGTACTTTTATACATAAAATCGTAAAGTTAAATTACAAATGCAATACAAATTTATATAAAGGCAACAATATTCAATATACATTACATGATTGTTATACCAGACATGCAAATAATTACCGAACCCTCAAATGCACTTTATTCCTCTAGTAGAGGAACCCTTTTATTTATTGTGGCCACAAGTGTAGTGAATAAAACATAAAATTCGCCACAACAGAATGTGGGAGTGAAGGGGAGAAGTTTTTTATTACAGGTATACAACAAATTAAAAATTAAAACTTATACCTTACATAGTTAAATGATATATTTGATATTTTTGTTTTACAAGTTGTGTGAAAATAGGCCGAATATCAGAATTGACCGTGCATCTAAGCTCCGCCTCTAAATTTATAGCAGCAATTCGTGATATGTATTTTTATTTGATGAATTCCATCGTATAGAACTTCATTGTAAAATAAAATATTACCTAACCTACCTACGACATTCACCAGCTTGCAATTTTCTGATCGACTCTGATGTTGGCATTGTATATTCTTTTCAAAAAAGATAAATTTTAAATCAGTGTCTGAGTATCTTAGAAGATGGTGTTCTAGGTTCCTCTGAGCTTCTTAATGCGAAAAGGTTTTGGATCGTATTGTAACCAGTGGCGGCGGCCAAGAGACTTGTATGACGGGGTCAAAATAGAAAGAACCATCAAAGCACAACACAATTAAATCTTACATTAAGGCAATTTTAAATAGCTGCTAAAATAAATGATTGGTCTTCAGAAGAGAAGGCTAGTAATTTGGCCCTAGCGTTACAAAGAGAAACCCTCAATATTATCGAAACGGTGAAACCAGAAGAGCAAGGAAACTACGAACTGGATATGCGGTTTGGCAACGCACATTTGAAACAGGTGTATCAGACGCAACTTAATAACAAATATTAGGAATCGAAGGAGACGATTGCGGTACACTCTTCTTTGCCGTTTTTCCCCTGCCATTTTTCCCCTGCCTCATTTTTCCCCTGTCCCATTTTTCCCCTGCGACATTTTTCCCTTAGTTCATTTTTCCCCTGCCCAATTTTCCCCTGTCTTCCTCCATCCTAACCTAACCTAACGATTGTACGACAGTTTTTCTACCCCTTTTTTTCTACTCCATTTTTTCTACTAATTTTTTAAAACTAGAAAATATTCTTGCCTAACATTTTTCTGAACTTAACCCCATCATACTCTACCATACGGCAGAATTCAAATAAATATTATTTTCTGACAGGATTAAGAAAATGAATATTTTTTTTTTAAATTTTTAGTAGTCGTGGGAAAAAAATGAGGGTGTAATGAATACACCTTTTCAGATATTAGGCTTTAATTAGGAAAAACTTTGACATATATCAATCGTACACAGTAAAACAATTTCATAACAGACTTGATATATTACATTTTCCCCTTGATATTTAATTTTCAATGTAATTTGAAAAATATGATGGAGGTCGACGAATTCTTGAAGATCGACGAGGTTCTTGAGTTTCTGGGGGTTTTTGAATTTCTGGGGGAACTGGAACTTCTAGTGGATCTAGAACTTTTGGTGGATCTGGAACTTCTGGTGGACCTGGAACTCCTGGTGGATCTTGAATTTCTAAAGGGCCAATGTTATCAGTAGTTTGGTCGAAGTCAGAAATCAAAGTTAGGTCGCCTCTTGGTGCTAAATGTTTCAAAGAGACCGTAGCTTCCCTTCCATTGGAGTGTTTTATAGTGGCGTATTCAGGATTGGCATTAATTAATTCAACTTCTTCAACCAGTGAATCATACTTACTTGGACGTATATGTTTTTTTAGCAATACCGTATTATTTGGGAAAAGCCATGTAGGGATGGAAATTCCATAGGAGGATTTTCTTAGATGTTTGAATATACGCTCATGAGGAGTACAATTAGTGGTAGTTGAAAGTAATGATCTGATTGAATGTAATGCATCTGGTAGAACAGTTTCCCACTGATCCAGCTTTAATTTTCGCGTTTTTAGTGTTAAATTTAATGTTCTCCATATAATTCCGTTGTACCTCTCAACTTGTCCATTTCCTTCAGGATTATAAGGAATTGTTCTGCTGGTAGCTATTCCTCGCGAGTGGAGGTAACTAATCAATTCTTTTGACATAAAGGATGATCCACAGTCTGAATGTATATAGGCGGGCATTCCAAAAATTGAAAAAAAGTTGATTAAAGCACTGTATAACTGTTGCAGTGTTCATGTTTGGACATGGAAATGCGAATGGAAATCGAGAAAACTCATCCACCATAACTAAAAGATATTTGTTGTTTGAAGAGCTGGGCAATGGCCCTTTGAAATCAATTTTCAGGCGCTCGAATGGTGATGTAGCTTTTATTAAGTGTGTGTCTTTGTTTTTATAGAATCGAGGTTTAATTTCGGCACAAATAGGGCAGCATGATATCATATTCCGAACGTCTTGTAATGAAAATGGCAAATTCCTACATTTTACGATGTGATACATTATTGTTATTGTAATGAATACACCTTTTCAGATATTAGGCTTTAATTAGGAAAAACTTTGACATATATCAATCGCACACAGTAAAACAATTTCATAACAGACTTGATATATTACAGAGGGAAATTAATAACCAGGGGAAAAATGTCCAGGGGGAAAAACGGCAGGGAAAAAGTGACCTCCAACCGAAGGAGACACTTTAAGAATTCGAAGCGGACATATCTCGCTTGGTTCATCTCTCATTCCCTGATGCTCCGGAAAGTGTGATACAGACCCTAGCTATATTCAAAAATTTGGCAACGGAATCTGAGACTTAAGGCGATTTTTCGCGAAAGTAGTTAACTGTAGTTATATGTGGTTAACTATGGTTTGTCATTTTCGCGACGAAATTGATGACGTCACACACTAACGTGGTAAATAAAAGTTAGCCAAACCGCCAAACCACTTAACCATCCTACTTAACTACATCAAATCAAACAAATTTTCTTGCGAAAGTTAACTATTACAAGTTTATGACGTCATCGTCACAAACCTCTTTAAACGCTACCAAACCTAGTTTATTGTAGTATTTATCGCGAAACATCGCCTTTTATTAAATTAGACAATCAACTATTTGCTACTTTGTATCTTTTGTTAGGATTTGGTAAAGGGTGATGCCCAGAAAAATAGTTAGCTGGTTTGGACATAATGAGATCTTAATATGTAGAGACTAATTATTAAAACCGTTACTTGGACATGGAACGTCATAATTATGTAAAGGATTCAAGCCATTTTATTGAATGATGATCTTGTTAGTTTTGATATTTCTTCATTATTCTCAGAAGTACCAATACAACTACTTGAAAAACATTCTACAAATGATATTTGTAAAATTGTTTCAACATTTGTGAAATCTTGTGTCCTAAGCTTTATTATATACACGAGTAGATATTGTCGCACTGGGCTCCTCAATTTCCACTTCAATTGCAAATTTCTATATAAAAAAAATTAAGACGGCCAATAAGAAACCTACAGTTTAGCTACTTTATGTATATGATGTTATTGTCGCCTGGGCCACCGATATCGGTGCTATTCATATGAACTGTATTGTTGTATATGGGGAAAAATTCTGAGTGTACAGAAAATACTGTCCACTCTTATCGGTGCAATGCTACACTGTGTTGAGTGAAGTGAAAATAACTTATATTCTCTTGGACGAGAATATTCGAAGGTCAGTATAAATAATTTATGTACTAAAGAGTATAACAATAATAAACATGTTTAATCTTGTTTACTAGCATATTATAATTTACAAAATTAGGTTAATAGTAGGTATTTTCTCCCACTTTTTCAATTACTAGGTTTCATTGGCTACAAATAGTTTACTTTTATCCAATAGGTGATAGTTTTGTTACAGTGAAAAATATTTAAAGAGTTGTGAGAGTGTAATTATTATTTAACTTGTATAACATTCTTGGTATAAACGAGTTGTTATTATATTTTTGTTGAATATTCAAACCATTCCGAGTAAGTATTAGAAATAATAATTGTATCGTTTTGTTAAATAAATATTTTACGTATTATAGATGGCACCACTACCACGAAAAACATTCCAAACAATCTCACTACTGAATCAGTGTACAAAGAAGATAATCTATTATTGTGCATAAATTATAGGTTGAATAAAACGAAAACAAAATAGATTAGTATCGGATTAAGTGTAATTCGAGATTTTACACCTGTTATAAAGTTAACAACAAGTAAACCAGAATAGAATGGAATTCAGTTTACATTTTAAAGAATTTAATGATTTTTTAACATATTGAGAATTAATTTTTAATTACTTTGAATCTGGTGTTGATAAGTTGTATCATGTTAAAATAACAATTTAGTACGCTGAAAATAATTAAACATGTAGTACTAACTATCATTAACCAAATCTATATTTCATAATAAGTAAATTACAACATAGTTTAGAATATAATCCCAAATGGCCGAAGAGAGGAGCGTCCGTCGATACCCTCAACGACGCGCAGGCACTGACTGGAAAAGAGAACTAACATGAGAAAATACTCGGTGAGATAAAGAGACATTTACATATGAATGCATGAATGGAACATGTATCTATACATATCAAATCCTGAAAACATTAACATTATACAGTTATATCAGAAACATACACTTGAGAGTCATCGCTTTGGTGGTCTCTCTCAAGCCTTCTGAGAGTCATCGCTTTGGTGGTCTCTCTCAGGAAATAACATAACATACACCGACGCACACTTGAGAGTCATCGCTTTGGTGGTCTCTCTCAAGTCTTCTGAGAGTCATCTCTTTGGTGGTCTCTCTCAGGAAACAACACATAACATGTGTTAGCAACGCACACTTCAGAGTCATCGCTATGGTGGTCTCTCTCAAGCCTTCTGAGAGTCATCGCTTTGGTGGTCTCTCTCAGAAAACAACACATAACATATACAATCGACGCACACTTGAGAGTCATCGCTTTGGTGGTCGCTCTCAAGTCTTCTGAGAGTCATCGCTTTGGTGGTCTCTCTCAGGCAACAACACATAACATATACAATCGACGCACACTTGAGAGTCATCGCTTTGGTGGTCTCTCTCAAGTCTCCTGAGAGTCATCGCTTCGGTGGTCTCTCTCAGAAAACAACACATAATATACAAAGAAAGCAATGATAGTAGTCTCTACTCACCAATATAGTCTCTATAACACGTTTTAATAACTCACAATTTCTAACTAATTATCTGCCGATCTGCTCGCTTACAGTTCACACCAACTACTGAAATAAAATGATCAAATAATATTCTCATTTATAGGACTGTTATCCAATACTTCTGTAATCCGGTAGTCTGCTAAATAAAAACAAAATTAATTAGCGGGTAATAATAAAAACCTTACGTAACACAATTTGTCCTCTAACAGTTCGGCTGTCCTGACCCATTCCTCGTCCTCGAGGAATCAATTCATTACTCCTAGGTAATCATCGTCGGAGGTGCTGTCTTCTTCTGGCGATTCTGATACTTCCTGCATAGACGTATACGGCTTTATTCTGTCAATCGCTACCACATTACAGTATTTCCCCTTTCGATTCCTTGTCGTACTTGGCATATCTCCCACCAAATATCTGTCATTTGGTAAAATTTTATCAATTACAAATGGGCCACCATATGATGCTAGTAGTTTTTTGCTAGTGCCTTCAGAGGCTACTTGTTTTTTTTATTAGTACTAGATCTCCTTCTTTGTATTTTTGTCCGACACTTCTATGTTTGTCATACTTGTCCTTTTGATGTTTTTGGTTTTCCAACATATGTAATGCAGTTTGTTGTCGAGTTTCTTCCAAATCAATCAAAGTAGGTCTTTCTGCTTGTACTTTTGCACTGAGAATAACATCTGCTGGTGCTCTTGGACGGTATCCAAACAGTAATTCGCTTGGCGTTTTCTTTGTTGTCGAAGTCACGACGTTGTTCATGGCAAACTGAACGTCATTTAGCTTCTTGTCCCAAGTAACATCATCTGTCGCGGTTGTTGCCAAAGCTGAAAGTGCTGTTGAATTAAATCGTTCACCTTGTCCGTTGGCGCGCGGTGTGGCAACAGCATTTTTGATATGCTTAATTCCTTTCTCCTGACAGTACTTGGTAAATTGTTTCGAGGTATAAGCTGTTCCTCGGTCCGAAATTAATATAGTAGGTGTTCCAAACGTCTGTTGGAGCTGATCTAAAAACTTAATTACGTGTTTAGTTTTAGTATTTCTTACCGCTTTTAAGTTGACATATTTCGTGAACCCGTCGACGATGACTATAATGTGCACGTTTCCCGATGTACTTTTTATAAAAGGTCCTAGGTGGTCGACGTGTATTGTATGAAACGGCGCCGGTAACTTTTCTATTGGATTCAATAATCCTGGCTGTTTCCCTCTCGGCTGTTTATGATACAAACATCTTATACAACACTCTATGTATTTTTTTACGAATTTCCTCATTCCCGGAAACCAGTAAGTCTCACTAATCTTCTGTAAGGTCTTATCCAACCCGAAATGCCCAAAATCGTCATGGCATGCGCGTACAATTTGCTGCCGTTGTCCTTTTGGTACAACCCATTGAATTCCAGCCGCGGTGATGCGATATACTCGTTCATTCCGTAAACAATAGTTCTTATAAATATTATGTTCATAATCGGTTTCCGGAGGTTTACTCAGAATTTCCTTGATAATCTTCAGCTTTTCATCTGTCATTTGGCCGGCGAGGATCCAGTCAGCCTGTTCAATATGTAGGATTTTCAGTTCATCGGTCCAATCTTCGTCCGCTACAGGGTTTCGGCTGAGTGCGTCCACATGAGACATTCGTAGTCCCGGGCGATACTCAATATCAAACGTATACTCCTGCAAATCCAGCCACCATCTTCCAATACGTGGTACCAAATCCTTTTTTGTGCTTGCCGTTCGTAGTGCGTTACAATCTGTAACAAGCTTGAAGTGGATTCCCAACAAATAGATTCTAAATTTCTTTAACGTATCCACCACTGCTAAAGTCTCTAGCTCGTATGAATGATATTTCATTTCAGATAGCGATGTTTGACGACTAAAATATGCAACGGGGTGGAATTTACCAAAATCATCTTTTTGAAGCAGCATTTCTCCTAAACCCATCTTACTGGCATCCGTGTGAACTTCCGTAATCGCATTTGGGTTGTACAGCCGTAAAAGTGGTCGCTCTGTAAGGCTTTCCTTCAATTTCTCGAACGCATTCTGTTGTTCTACTCCCCAGTCCCATGGCATGTCCTTTTTTGTTAATTTGGTGATGACGTGCAGTCTTCTCATAGTCCTTGACGAAGTGGCGGAAATAACTAGTAAGCCCGAGGAATTGTCGTACCTGGGGTACATTCCTGGGAGCCTGGAATGCACTGACGGCCTTTATTTTTTCGTTTCCAGGTCGGACTCCATCTCGGTCAATTTCAAATCCTAGATAGTTGATTTTGCTCTGGAAAAAGAAACATTTCTTCATATTAAGAGTTAAATTGTTGGTTCTGAAAATATCGAACAAAATCGTCAGTCGCTGCATCCCTTCTTCGAACGATGCAGATGGGCATATAATGTCGTCTAAATATGCCATGGCGATGGTGTTACGACAAGGTCCTAAAACCTTGTTTATCAGACGTTGGAAGACTGATGGTCCGTTTGCCAGTCCAAATGGTAAGCGATTGAACTCATATTGACCATCCGGTGTTACAAATGCTGTTTTATGTATTGAGATCTCTAAGATGGGTATCTGGTAATACGCTGATGTCATGTCTAGAGATGTAAAATATCTTGCCCCTTGTAATAGATAAAGTTGATCGTCGATTCTAGGCAGCGGGTACCGATCTTTGACTGTCACCTTGTTTAGTTGTCGGTAGTCAATACACATTCGTGCTTGTCCATCCTTTTTCTTTACTAATAGGATCGGCGCTGAAAAAGGTGAACATGATTCTCGAATAATATTGGCATCCAGAAGATCTTGTACCATTCTTGAACTTGTTTTCTCTCTGATGTCGATAGTCTGTAGGGTCTATACGTAATTGGTGTCTCGTCAGTTAAAATGATGTCGACTTCTGCCGCATTTGTGCATCGAATATCTTTTACAGATTTTGCGAAACAATCTTTGTATTTTTCCAACAAAACAACAAGTTGATTCTGTTGATCCTCGCTAATGTCCTGTCCAACGTGCAACTCGTCTTCCGCAATGTCTTTTTCTTGTCTCCTTTGTTCCTCTTTGTTATCAAGCTGACATTTCCATCCTCTGGCCACAACTTTATTTTTCTGGAACATCAAATCTGAATCTGATAAGTTCACAACAGGAAGTACACATTCCGAATCGTTGTCTACAGAAATAATTGTTCGTGGAATTACGTGTTCATGTCCTTCTGGTGCTCGTACACTTACATCAACAAAAAATCTCCTTTTTCCTCCAAATAACAAACAACATTACCCGCGTATCCTGGAGGAAGAACAGTTGCTTCTTTGGCCCAAAGATTCACCTTATTGCGCGATGTTGCCTGGATCTTATCGAATTCTGTTTTCTTGTAAAATTTCAAACGATTGGAGTCCTTGTATAGTACTACTTCTGGCGACTCCGTGTACGGCTGACCAACTATGATAGGTATCGATTGAACGCTGTCTGACACGATATTGAATGGTAGTTCAACTTCATCGATTTCTAGCAGGTGATTCTCAGTTTCTCCGAGAGTTTTAACCCGTCCATTTCCAAATCCACGCAGTATGCTGGTCTTATTTCTATT
Source organism: Agonum fuliginosum (assembly GCA_947534325.1). Lineage (NCBI taxonomy): Eukaryota > Metazoa > Arthropoda > Insecta > Coleoptera > Carabidae > Agonum > Agonum fuliginosum. The sequence goes on along the minus strand of OX384043.1, from coordinate 17,917,140 downwards.
AATCGGTAACTTTAATTGCATTGCTGTAGATTCCGTCATGGTTATACAAGTAGAGCCCATATCAATATACGCCTTAACCTCCTGTCCATTAACTTTTACCTCAACAAAATACTTATTATTGCCGCTTACCTCAGTTTTAGTTGTCAGGACATTCTTGTTCGGCTGTCGTTGCTTTTGTTGGCGCACGGGCTGCTCAGGCTGACGTTGACTTGCATATCGATTTCGGTTTTCGCTGTACTGGCCCCTAGTTTGTCCTGGATTATACGATCCTTTTTGGCACATCGAGCACTGAGCGCGCTTATGGCCCCTACGGCCACATGTATAACAAAGGACATCTGCTACTCTGTCGCTGGTTTTATTTGCCATAGACTATGACCGCTTGTTCTTGTAAAGCGAGCGTCCTAAGTCGCGTCTTGAATGAGAGGCAAAGTTCCTGCTTCGTGGATTGTCCTTGATAGTTTTGAGATACAAAAGAAGCGACTCAGGTTTTTTATAGTCTCCGGACAGTGCTGCGGAGCGTAAGTTATTATCACTGATCCCTCCAATAATGCACGCTACCGCTTTTTCTCCATATATCTCACAAGAATTTAGCAGCGCTAACTTCTCATAGTAATATTGTAGCATCGGTTCTTCCAGTTTCTTAGTGCGAGCCATCATTTCTTGAAGAAGTTGATAATAATCTTTACGAGACGGAAATGCTTCTACTAGCATGGTTTTCTAGGTAGTCCAAGAATGACTTACTGTTTCCAGTCCCTTGTACCATGTTTCAGCATATCCTTTAAAACGAGACGTGATATATAGGATAGTGGTAAGTTCATCCCATTTGTATAATACTCGCAGGTCTTCTATTTTCCTCACCCATTGTTCACTCGAAAATGTTGGGTCTGATGGATCAAAGAAAGGTATTGTTTCTCGACTTTCTGGACGAATGACCTGACAATGAACAGGCGGTTGGGCTGCCTGCTGAGTTTCATGCATCTTTTGTACATTTTGAGTAAGCTGCAGCATAATTTCAGACATTTGCTGCAGACTGGTTTCAGTACTTCTGACAGGTGATGGAGATCCATCGTTGTTCTCAAACAAATTGTCAGTACTGTTGTTATGGGGCATGGTATAGCGTTGGTTTAGCTTTTTAATCCAGCCTCGCATCAAATGCTACCAACTGGGCTACCTTGCTGTTCAGATCCCACTTCTGAAATGTTAAAATAACTTTTTAGTAGGCTGAAAATAATTAAACATGTAGTACTAACTATAATTAACCAAATCTATATTTCATAATAAGTAAATTACAACATAGTTTAGAATATAATCCCAAATGGCCGAAGAGAGGAGCGTCCGTCGATACCCTCAACGACGCGCAGGCACTGACTGGAAAAGAGAACTAACATGAGAAAATACTCAGTGAGATAAAGAGACATTTACATATGAATGCATGAATGGAACATGTATCTATACATATCAAATCCTGAAAACATTAAAATTATACAGTTATATCAGAAACATACACTTGAGAGTCATCGCTTTGGTGGTCTCTCTCAAGCCTTCTGAGAGTCATCGCTTTGGTGGTCTCTCTCAGGAAATAACATAACATACACCGACGCACACTTGAGAGTCATCGCTTTGGTGGTCTCTCTCAAGTCTTCTGAGAGTCATCGCTTCGGTGGTCTCTCTCAGAAAATAACACATAACATACAAAGAATAGCAATGATAGTAGTCTCTACTCACCAATTTAGTCTCTATAACACGTTTTAATAACTCACAATTTCTAACTAATTATCTGCCGATCTGCTCGCTTACAGTTCACACCAACAACTGAAATAAAATGATCAAATAATATTCTCATTTATAGGACTGTTATCCAATACTTCTGTAATCCGGTAGTCTGCTAAATAAAAACAAAATTAATTAGCGGGTAATAATAAAAACCTTACGTAACACAATTTGTCCTCTAACAGTTAAAGTTTTTATCGAGCAGTAATCATGGAATAATTATTTTAAATAGTGTAAAAGGAAAGAAACTATTAACTTTATCCTGGTGTAATATCGAATTTACAATTGTTTTGGATGTGTTTTCTTTTAAATATTTGTTTGACATAGTAAATGTGATAAACCATAAATTACAATTACTACATAATTTACATTTTGAAACATATTATGGAAAATATTATCATTGGCACAAGATTACTTGCAAATACATTTAAATGATACTGAGCAAAAATGTGTTGAAACTATTTTGGATAATGATGTAAATATGAATGTATTAGCAATTAAGGAATTACTATATGTACATAAAGGGAAAAAAATTTCAATGATATTATAAATAAAAAATTATTATTATACACTTGTTTTATTTATTTTACACAAAATACAATTTTTTATCATAAGTGGTTTACATTCAACTACATCTCTTTTATTACAATTTTTATAATGCATAATACAACGTTTACAATTTTTAATATTTTCATTTTGTTGCAATTCTATACTCAATAAATTCCATACATTATCAATTTGACGATCTGCGTATAACGTTAGAAATTTCATTGGTAAATTATTAATATCGTCTTTAGACATTAAATGTAACCACTGCACTTGATGAAACAGCTTTATTGCTTTGTTTTCTTTGTTGTCCATATTTTATTATTTGATGGTGAAATTTGCCAGGTCTAGCCAATGTTTTATGATGAATATATTCCTTAGTGCACAAATAAACGGTGGTGAGTGAGAAAAACAAGAGAAATTAATTAAATTTCCAATTTTAAGTGTTGGATATTGCACTAAATTCACAATTGGTACTGTTATTTTTAATTTATTTTATAGATACTTCTTTTTTTTATTCCTTTGAGATAAATTTTCGACACTGAAGATAATATCTCTGTTATGTTTGACAGAGTTTCGTTAAAATTACTATAACCAGAATTCTAGTATAAACCGTGATAATGATCTAATAACCACTGTGATTCTTTTTTCCGTGATTTGCTTAGATTTCTGCACGAGAAAGGTTGCTTCAAAATATAATGTTGTACTTTCTCACCGTTTCTTGTTACTATTGCAATTTCCTTTGGCACGAAGTTTCCGGTGTTACTGTTGAATCCTTGAAGGTCTACAATTAACTCCATTCTTCGTTTATATATCTTGAAGTTTTGTAATTAAATTAGTTATTGGATTATATTCAATTACACGATCATGAATAACTCAACAGTAAGCTGTAGTGTTTGCAGGAAAATTCTCGTCTGCTTCAAATCCTAGTCGTACGTCTACTGAAGCAGTTTTTAATATTTCAATCTGTTTTGAACAATCTAATGTTATAAGTGGTACTTTATTAATAAAATTACTTTTACTTAAAATAGGCTGTGTTCGATCTTCATCATAGTATGCCTGTTGAAATTGCGTGTACATATCGTACAATATTGCATAGTGATTGTTTTTAATTTGCAGTTTAAGATTTTCATATGGTTAGTTTTCTGAATTTAAGAATATCTAAACATCAGATATATTGCAATGATCAAATTCACTTACTTTCTTATCATGTTTATTTTTACGATTAGTTTGAAAAGCTAAGATTACGAATCGTGGCTTCTCAAGTTGAGATGATGTTTTAATAGTCCATGTATGTTTTTGTGCTTCTGGTAGAATTGGATATTCAAAAAGATCCCACGATTTGAATGCCATTAAAATAGGTATATTTTTTTCTTGTCGCTTTAGAAAATGAAGTCTAGCTTTATCATTTACGTAAATATAAGGCATACGCCAGTATATTTTTAAAATATTTAATGTAAGTTCTTCATTGCTGATATAGGAATTTGTATCAACTCTTGTTTAATATTTATTAAAACTTGTTTGTAATCTTCGACAAATCCAAGTAGAGTATTCAATGGTATTGACACATTAAATTTACCATTAATGTCAGTTACAGACGCTAGTAGAGAGATTATGCATACGTCCACGCAAGCGCGCACGCACGCGCTCACCCACACGCACGTGCACATAGAAAAAATGGAAAGTAAAACAATTTACAGACATTTAAAATTTTTATTCAGAATTAAGGTCAGTTTAAAAGTATAACAAGTTTTACATTACAATTTTTTACATTAAAATTCTTATTTTTATTGGGAATAAATACCAGTTAAAAGTATAAGAAGTTTTTTACATTACAATCCTTATATGAATAAATACAGTTTAAAAGTATAACAAGTTTTTTACATTACAATCCTTATAGGAATAAATGTCAGTTTAAAGTATAACAATTTTTCACATAAAACAATACAGAATCTTACATATTACTTACAATCTAATTATTAATCATATAATGCCCCCACGCTAAGGTGTCATTGGAATTATGGAGCAAGTACCTTTTGTCGTCATTTGCTGATAATGCGATTTTATTTTGAATATGAGTGTAAACAACATGATTTTTTGATTTAAATAAATTTTGTTGAATATAAACGGGTTTGTCCGAAGTTAATTTGAATTTAAAATCTTCATGAGTAATTTGATTTTTTACCACATATTCTTTTATTCCTTTCGCTTTCTTAATTTCCATATCTTGTGTTAAAATTGAATATAATTTGGATCTTAATCCAGCAAATTCTAAAATAATTTCCCCACCCAGTTCATCTTTAAATTTTCCCAGTATCGCTTTATTTTGCTGTGGAATACAATAGCAATTATTTGGTGAAAAGTTTAAAGTGTCAAATTCATTTAAATTTTGTTTCATATTCTCATAAATATCATCAACTGAAAATTCATAAATAAAATAATCTGTGTCCATGTATAATAGTTTCACTTTATTTTCATACTTATTTTTTATGAATGAATAGTAAAAATTATACATATGATATTTTGAAAGTTCCAAAATACAAAAACCTAGATTGGTTTATTATAGAAAGCTTACCATATGCACATGACGGGATGATATAAATTTAATATCAATTGAATTCAAAAAGTTAGTTTTAACAAAACATTTACAGCAATATCGAGATTTATTAGTGTGTTTATAATAATCCATATATTTAGTACATACAAATAAATCAGTTTCTGACAATTTTTCAATTAAATTAGTAAAATATTTCTTATAAAATTTTGAAACACGCATGATTTGAATTATATTCTATTCCACGAGTCTATCATTAAAACATTCTGATTGGTTTCTCAAACAAGTTCATTACGCTACATTTGGTTTACGAATTTTGCATGTTTGAGAAACCAATCACAACGCTCGAATGAGAGGTTTCATGAGTAATAGAATAAATGTGTTGTTTTTATTGTCTTTCTTCTGCTTCTTGTTCGACGTCGTCGTTGCTATAAGCATAGAATTGACAGATTAGTAAAGATTTATCAAATATTTCAAAAATTAACTTATCTTATAAATTGAAGTTTTGCAAACTGATCGGTCTCTTCTGTAATATTGACTATGAATTTTCCGACTTACTCAGCAATTTGTTCCTCTGGTACAGATTGAAATCTGTTCGGTAAAAATATCGTGAAATCTTCTAGTTTAAGATAATATTTTAAGCCGAATTTTGTATCAATACATTTATAATTTTTTACTAAATATTTCTGACCAACTATTAGGTCTGAAATTTTGTTATATTCAAACCCAACACCAAGTTGATTTAATCTTGCCAACGCCATTTCAATTTAAGAACTGATAAGTTGAACTGTTTGCGCTCCCCCTTTTGTAGTATGAGGTTTTTTTAAAAAAATCTGCTGTGGCCAGTACACGACCTCTCGCCTAATTCTGCTTATTCTACTAATCTAATAAATAGTTTTACTTACATTTTAATGTTCATGTAATATGTAAACAATAATGTAAACCAAGATGCAAGCAAAAGATGTCAACTGTACTGTCACTGTCATTATAATTCAAATTTTGAGTAAAAACAAATTTCATATCATGGACAACAAGATACTGGTACTTAGTTGCACTTTATTTTATTGCTAAATACTACCAGATTCAGCAAATTGTATTTAAAATTCACTGTACCCATAGATAATTATATTATCTTTTATTTTTATTTGCAAAAATTGTCATAAATAAATAATGTACCAATTTATTTAAGAAAAACTATATCAAGTTCCAAAAAGTACTACTTCCGGTTTACGGATTTCTACCAAAATCTTATCCGGTGTTAAGATCCTTATTAAAACCTTAAATATGAAATTTGGTTATTAAAGGTTTGATACTTTTTCAGTTATCGTGGACGAAAAATCGTCAGTCCATACATTAATACAAACACACACACATACACACACACAGACATCATCGGGAAAATATTAAATTCGTATTCTAGAGACCCTGAAACGTGCTTATCCACCAAAAACTCATACTCGAAAATTTTGACCCATTACAATACCTCTCTTATAGAATATGAGGCGAGAGGTAAAAAACTAAGTAAAAATATTTTCTCGCATTTACTTTCTACAATTTATATTTATATATTAATTATATTTTATCTTAATACTGCTATGAATTACATTACCTTAATAATCGTGATACTTTCAATGTCAACCTAGTTCCCACAAAAAACACTGATTTTAAGTAAAACTTATTTACATATCTGTAAATTTAAGTAAAAAACTTAATTGTATAATAAATTTTATTTAAATGTGTTTTTTGTAGTATAAAATGTGTATGTTGAATGAAGAGCGAACACAATTTTTTGCGAGTTTACAAGATGCCTGTGTTAAATAGTATTGTTAATAACATGAAATATAATTTTTACACATGAAAGCAAATCGTAATATTTGTGTATATAAAGAATACATTGAAATAGAGGCAATCAGTATTCCAAATAGTGTTTGGATTTCAAGAAGGACTAATACCGACAAATAATACACTTATAATATATTTTGTAAAATGTGTTACAACGATACAATTTTAGAAAATTTAAATAGTAATATATATAGAATAAGGTCTGACTTTTTTAACGTGTCATATAAAAATTTCGAACAGCATAATATTTACGTCAATTCATTGAGTGAAGCATTTGGGTATATGACTTGTATAAGATGTCGTGATGTTATTGCGTGTATTGTTGATAAGGAAAATTGTGAGAAATGCGTACAAAATAATTAACATTAATAGAGTAAGTAATCGTATTACAAAAAAAATTATTTTATACATAAATACAAACAAATATTAACATTCAAATATCTTTTTAATAAAATTTTTCATTACATATTCATTACTTTTACACTTATAACAAATTTTTTTTAACGGTGGTGGTACATCGAGATGATTTCTTTGTGTTGGTAAATTGTAATGTTCCATACAAGGTAATTTTCTTATTATATCTAAATTCTCCTTGAATTTATAAGGTAAGTTTATCCATATTTCTGTCAATGCAATTCCTTGAAACATTTCAAGTATAGTTATAAATTAATGTTCACTTATACCCTCATATATACAGGTTGAGTCATCGAAATGCCCGTCATTGATATCTCCCTTGTCGTTAAAAATACAGCATAAATTTATTAACAGAATTTTTCGTCTACTCAAGGAGCATAACTTAAAATTATTTTCACATATACAGGGTGTTGCATAACGACTTGGCAATAATTGTTCGTCTTTTTTTAAATGAAACACCCTATATATTTTTATATATTTTGAATTGTATTTTATTTACCTATACGAAAATATAAGTTTCATTTTAGTTTTCCGCGGCGTTGCCAAGTTATTCAATTTTTTCTTTCAAAAAAGCCGAATACACGTATTGTTTTATAAAGGCGTACTGAAGTTATTTTACTAGTAAAAATTAAGAATTTTTTTTTCTGTACAGCTGTAACTATACTCTTTGTTCTGATATAACTTTTTTTTAATGTTATTATACAGGGTGTTCAATACAGAGAATCAAATTTACTCAATTTCAAATGGATATAACTCGTCATTTTCAAATGGAACACCCTATATTTTATTATTCTGCTGTGTGTATTTTTGCATCTTCTTATGTTATAAAGGGTGTCGTATGCCTAAATACTTTAATTTCGAAATTAATTAAATTAATGATTGATAAAATCTTGAGATTTTAAATTTATTTCACTTGCTAAATCCTGTATTATATTTGATACATATTTAACATTAACAACATCATTATCATTAGCAGGTATTCCTGTCAAAAAACACCTTTATGTGATTTAATACTTTTTTTCTTATATATTTATGTATACGTTTATTTGTATGAGTTCCGAACTTGTCAACAACCATTTTAATACTGAGATTAAATTTCATATTCCTTTTAAATTATAATTTGCGCTTCTCGTAAAGTTTCTTCAATTCGAATGATATCATCATCATGTCCCGTGTGGCCAGCCAATTTTGAAGCTATCAATAGATTTAATCTTTATCATTTTCATTGTATACGTTTGGATTTGGTATTTTTAATGTTAAAAGTTCATATAAACCAGGCGTACCTTCATACCAAGTACCAGCAATATTAAGATCGTTATTATCAATTTCAACTTCAGAATCACCAATCAAAAATTTGTTGCTGTTTGGTTCAAATCGAATTCCATATACATTGCCAATATCAGGACTCTCAATTGCATAGAGTGACATATACTTTAACAGCAATATCTCCCAACATATCTTGAGAAGATTTCTCTAATTGTTCCATGTCTTCCTTTGTTTGAATTTGTTTAATATGCTGCATTAGTGAAATACTTCTTTTTGTTTCAATAATTTCTTCATCTTTTTCTGATTTATTTTTATTCTTCCCAGGTGTTTCAAATACAACCATTTCAATACTGAGATTAAAAAATATATAAACATCATAATCTGCAATGGTTTGTTCCTGTTCAGATTTTATTTTCACAGGCCATCGTAATTTTTCCAATGAAGCACTCAAATTTGTTATGGGTCTAATAACAGGTTTCAAAGTCTCACTTAATAATCGTTCTCTTTCTTGTTTACCACGCTTTAGATCCAATAATTTACTTTTTATAATTTCTGTTGTTTTTATTATATTTTGTAACGTAGTTGTTTCAGTCATTATGTTGAAAATAATAGTGGTTAAATATTTTACTTGCAAATGTTTATATACTTTTTAAAAACTGATTAAAACCTTTACTGTAACGTCCATTAAATAAATTACATTCTTTATTTATTACAACAAATCCATAATTTTCCATCCAGCAATTTGCACAAAATTTTTTAAAGTTAATAAACGACATATCAGTGTTCACATGAACATTATATACATGTTTTAGGTTTAAATCATCTTGCTTAAATAGTATAAGTACATTTGCATTATCACGCACTAGTTGTTTACACACTCGTGCATTTGTTTGAATAAGACAGAATGTATCAATCTCTTTATGTCTCCCCTGACAAAAGTAACTGCGTAAATGGTCCTGACGATTAACTGAAATATCATCAAAGATAAAAATCTAATTTGGTAATATTTCACTGAGCGGTGTTAAATTTGCATTGTCAGTGTGGGGAAAATATTTTATTCCACTGATAGATCTTAAAATATTTTGTAAAATTTTGTATTTTGGTTGAAATAATAACTTGGAATATAGATACACGTTTTCAAATCGTAAACCGTTTGAACTTGTGAGCAATTAAATCATTAAATTCGTTTTACCACAATTTGATGGTCCACTAATAATACACCGTATATTGTTGGGAAAAAGAACACCATGGTTACTAACACATTTTTGTTCACCCTCAATATTTTGCACTTCAATATTGCTGCTTTTCAAACCTCATCTCGAAAGTGTATGAAGTAAATAAAGAATCTGCACACATATTCATTAGTATTAGTACAGTGTGTGAATTACAACCAATAACATGGATTCACAGAAAAATAGAAAAAGTATATTTCGTGAGGCTGTTGATAGCGCTAGAAGACCGTTTTCAAAGGAGACTAGAAAGGGTAATATAAATGCGATAATTCCAGAAACGTTGAATGCCACACGAAAAATTGTCACCATGAGTTATACCGATACCAAAAACCGGAGGATTTTTACCGTTTCTTATTCCACTATTTGCTGGTTTGTCTGCTCTTGGAGGTTTAGCGGGGGGTGCTGCTGGAATAGCGAAAGCTGTTAATGATGCAAAATCTGCAAAACAACATCTACTTGAAGCACAGAGACATAACAAGACTATGGCAGCAATCGCACTTGGAAAACGAGGTGATGGATTGTATTTAGGAAAACTTAAAAATGGATTAGGGTTGTTTCTTAAACCACAAATTAAAATAAACTTTCCTTAAGAGCGCTAACTGATGTGGATTTACGAAAGTATGCTACCAACATTCCTTATTTTCGTGGAGTATATATGCGTGACAGTTTGTCGAAATCAGGACCTCTATACAACGAATCGGTAATTATTAATTTGGACAGTAAACGTAACATTGGATCACATTGGGTATGTTCGTATGTTACAAGAAATGAGGAAATTTTATAAAATATTTTGACAGTTTTGGAAATTTACGACCACCATCTGAATTAATCAACTATTTCGGTGAAAAAGTGAAAATTAAGTATAATTATACTCGATATCAAAAATTTAATTCATCCAACTGTGGACATTTATGTTTAGAGTTTCTACAAAGTAATAAAACATAATGTCGCTAACAATTACACTCACAGGTCGAGACTCAGTTTTAAGTGCCGATTATTCACCACCATTATATTTAATCAACGATGATAGCAGTGCGCGATGGGTTATTGGTCTAGTAGACTTTCAATCTTATAATTCTATTCCAAATATTATTGAGGGAAAAAACAAGTTGTACTACTATGAACAAAATAATAATTTAAAATCAATTATAATCCCGCCTGGATCCTATGATATTGAAGATTTGAATGATTACATACGATCTGTAATAGGTGATCCAGATTATTATAATGAACATCATCATCATCAAGATGATAAGGAAAGGATAAAGTTTCTACTCACACCGAATGTGAACACTTTAAAGTGTCAAATTTCATGTTCAAACAAAATAGACTTTACAAAGGATGACAGTATTGGATTCGTCTTAGGATTTAGTAAAAAAGTGCTTGCTGAAAACAATTTACATGAATCTGACTCGATTGTAAACATTATGAAAGTGAATAGTATACAAATAAATTTGTAATATTTCTTCAGGGTCATATCGAAATAATTCAAGTGAATATATATTACACGTATTCTTCCCAAATGCGCAACCAGGGTATAAAATAGTTGAAGTAACGTCAAATATCATTTATTTACCAGTGAACGTTAGAGTAATCGACAACGTGACAGTGAAAATTGTTGATCAAGACGGTGATATTATTGATTTTCGTGGAGAAGTAATTACAGTAAGGTTGCACTTGAAACAAATAAATGGGAATTGATTGTATAAGTAAACTAAAAGTGTAAATTGCTAAAAAATATAATACAACTCGATGCGAACCCTACACAATGTTGTCAAAAAAGAATATAAATTTTCTACTTGTACAAGGTTATAAGCTAAGATGAATGACATTCTACATATCGAAGATGAAACACCGTACAACGAGTCAATCAAGCGTTTAGAGATACATTCATTTAATCCCTATACTTCAACTACATTTAACAATAGTGATGAAATACGAATCCCCACTGAAAAGCAAGATGTTTTCACACTACCCAGTGAGAGTTCTATATTTATTGAATGTAAATTGCTTAAAAAAGACGGAACGCTACCAACAGTAGCATCATATTTTATAAATAATGCTATTTCATACTTGTTTGATGAAATACGTTATGAACTAAATGGAATCGAGATTGATAAATGTAAAAATTTAGGAATAACATCAGCGATACAAGGTTACTGTTCATTTAACGATGGACAAATCAGAACACTCCAAAATGCTGGTTGGGGAGGAGGAACTTTTATTACTGATAATAAGAGTCTATTTAATGTGCTTATACCTTTAAATATGATTCTTGGTTTCGCAGAAGATTATAAAAAGGTTCTGATGAATGTTAAACAAGAACTTGTTGTTATCAGATCAAGATTAGATTCAAACGCATACGTTACAACAGAAGAATTAAAATTGGAAATTACAAAAATTAGTTGGCGTGTGCCATATGTGTATGTAAATGATAAAATGAGACTATCATTTTTGAAGAAACGAGAAAGAATGAAAACAATTAAAATCCCTTTCCGATCTTGGTCATTAGTTGAGTATCCACTTCTTCCTCAAACACAGATGCAAACATGAACAATTAAAACATCCTCACAATTTGAAAAACCTCGATTTCTAATTTTAGCCTTTTAAACTGACAGAAAAAATCAAAATACAAAAAATATGAGTGAATTTGATCATTGCAACATTGCTGATGTTAAACTATATTTAAATTCTGAAAACTACCCACATAAAAAACTTAAATGTGAATTATAATCAATACGCTATCTTGTAAGACATGTATGCACAGTTTCAAATAGGTTATTACGGTTATAGTGAGCTAGTTCAACCACTTTCAAACAAATCTGATTTCATAAGTAAAGCACCTCTCATAATTTTGGACTGTTCTATGCAAAATTAAAGTTTAAGAAATGCTGTCGTAAATGTGAGACTTGAATTTGAAGCAAGTGAAAATTTCTCTGATAAAACTAGCGCCTACTGTCTTATTATACATGATCGTATGGTAGAATACAACACGTTGAACGATTCAGTTAAAAAACTCGAGTAATCCAATAAAACATGTTAGTTGTATAGTGGAGCTTATCGTAGACATACAAGGTTTTACTGCAAATAATAGCAGTTTTATCCCTAAAGAAATTGCTATACTTTCGAGAAATGGTGAAAAACTGCAACATTTCATTCTACAAGCACCCTACGATTGGATTAATTTAAACAAATAACGTCAAAAGAAACAGATTAGTTGGTAACACTGCGAACAGGTGATAAGTCGTTATCGTGAGTGAGATAAAACTTTCAATCTTTTCTAAAATATAAAATAAAATAATTACTAAACCACACAATAATATACAGTTTTTAAACTGCACATTATCAGTAATAGTGAATCTCAGTGATTTCTTGTGTAGTTGAGTGTATATTGCTAAGATCGTCAGCCAAGGTCAGTTGCACGCGCTTACTTCTCCCGCGCGGCAGCTTGAACACATCAGTATCGCCAACCTTAGCAAAAACAAATCTCAACTCCCACAAAAATAAACAAACCTAAATATAAACAATGCAGGAGACCAGTGCGGGGACCTGTTCCACAACCACAACAGTCACCTACGCGATAACAACCACTTCCGTGACTACCTATACCGTTAGCCCGTTATTATCTTTGACATCACCAATAGTAAGCTCGATAATTTTAAACTCCGGTTACAATCCGAATACCCAACAAGTCAATCAAATGGAATACCAAGACAAAGACTCACTAATCTCGTGGCAACAAGTGCCAAGAAAACGAAGAATGAGAGACACCGAAAAGACCCAACAACCAAAAACAAAACGTACGTATGTAGTGAACAATAGCAACAGATTCCAAGTACTAAATAACACTCCAGAAGAAGCACAAAGTACATCACAGAAAGCAAGCAATACTACAGAACCCAACCCTCCACCTATATATATACAAGGGGTAACAAATTACACAGTTATGATTACTACGTCCCTGGATAAATCCGAATTTATCTGCAAAGCACTAGCAGACAACTCAATTCTGGTTTTTGGTATTGCGGGTGCATGCCGTTCAGATGAGTTGACAAATATGAGAGTTGATGATATTGAAGACTGAAGTTCATCTTTAATAATAAAAGTACCAAATACAAAAACTAAAATATCTCGAACTTTTGTGGTTACTAATGAAGGAAACATAGATTTTATTGCTTTATATCGCAAATACGCAGGACTTCGCCCTTCTAATGTCAGCCATCGTAGTTTTTTTATATTTTATAAAGGAGGAAAGTGTACGTCTCAGCCAGTGGGAAAAAACACGTTTGGCAAGATATCAAGCATTATCGCAACCTATTTGAATTTGCCAAATCCATCGGCGTACACCGGCCACTGCTTGCGCAGATCTTCAGCTACTCTGCTCGCAGACTCAGGGGCTGATATTACGACTATAAAACGACACGGTGGCTGGAAGTCAACGACTGTAGCTGAAGGGTACATTCAAGACTCCGTCCAAAATAAAACAAATGTTGCGAACCAGGTACTACAAGGTGTGGGTTCAACTATGTGTACAAACCAAAACCTCGTAAACTTAACATCAAGTGGTAAAGATCTGAATGATTTGCCAGCTAATATTAATTTTAATAATTGTGCTAGTGTATCTTTTACTGTTAATATAAATAAATAGATTCTTATGTTTTTATTTGTATTATTGTATTTTACTTATATATGACAACTGAACTGTCAAAATAATATAAACTCCCTAGGAAGCTAATATTTTGCTACATGTGTAACTTCTGTGTTACTTCTGTCGTGATTTCGCGGTCATAGAAACGGAGTTTCTCTCCCGGTCGTGAAAAAACATCATTTAGTGCCCATTTGAAAAGTAATTTTCACAAATTGAAAACTCCATCTGAAACGTATAAATCTGGAATTTCAATTTTACAAACTGCCTTTAAAAACAATAATAACGTATAAAATTGAAAATGAAAATTCATTAGATATAAATTCATTCCTAAACGATGTTAAGGATAGTGTTTTTAAATTAATAGAAAAACATCAAAAGGAAAATGATGCTATAAAAATAAATTTTGAGTTACATGCATTGTATAAAAAAGTGGGACAAGATAATAATATTGAAGAGGAGATAAAATCATTTAACACAAAATTTGAAGAAGTCATGGTGTCAACAAACATTACAGAGGTCTATGATTCATTTACTTCTAAAATTGAAACAAAAAGTAGAGAATTTCAGGTAAGTTCTTATTCCTATTATTGTTATTTTTAAAATTGATAATTGTTTATATGAATGCTTACAGGAAAAAGATTCGGGTTGAGCGTTGATATCAGTTAAACATCTGGACATAAACATTAACAAATATTGTCCACTAACAGGATCAACGTATATGGATCTTCCAATAGATATAAAACATAATCACGCGTGTGTTAACGTTGTTTTCACGATGTTCTACTAGGAAGGCAAGATAATGGTAAATTTATACATTCAGTCTATACAAAACAAACACGTACAAATCAATATCTTTATGAAATCATCATAATAAACCTTCATTAAAAGCAAACAATAACTTGGTAGTATTCAAGAAAAATATCCTCTTCAGTCATCTGGAATTTGTAAAACACCTTGTCAATTGGAAAAGTAATATATATTAGCCAAACAGGACGTGCAGTAGTTACGAGATTCAAGAAATATCAGTTATTGCCGAACATGCTATGCAGGATCTACATGGGTTTGATTTTACCAACACGAAAACCATCTCGAGAGAAGATAACTGGATGAAATGATTTATTCGTGAAGCAATTGAAATAAAGGAATGTCCTAATAATATCAATACAAGATTAGATATGAATAAATCTTGGCTGGCAATATTACGTATATACTTAACACCCTTATTATTTTGAGCTTCTGTTTAAGGTTTTTCGGGTCGTTTTCCTTGTGTTATATGCATTTTAGTTATATTATATAATAATTATTACTTATAAACCTGATGATGGAAACACATCTTATAAGAAACGGCGTATTTTAAATAAATAATTCATTATTTTTTTACTTTACATGGCTACATAACTTAAAAGATTTATTAATAGTACAACTTTTGATTTCATTTTTTTTTTTTTGACACCATAATATTTTTAATTAGATTGTCGATATCTAGGAGAAAAAGAAACATAAAAAGGATAAAATTAGAACGCCAAAATGTTACAGCTGTAGCAGAAATAGTTCAAAGAACTAACATTAAGCAAAACTGCGATTAAATATAAAGTCTCTTGATCAAACAGTAAAATTAGATTTGTTCATTTAGCTGTAAAACAAGTATGCATGGTAGTTTATTCACCACTTAAGTAAATTGACCGAAAATTGACTTATAACTATTCTACTATCAATATTAAATACCCAGATAGCTAAAAAATATACTCTTGGAATAAATTGATTAAAATGCTTTATTGAAAGGAACACAGCTCTTATAGCTTGTGTCAGGTCTGTAGACGTTTAATAATATATTGTGAAAATTGATTTATAACACTATTCCATCAACAATATTAAACACCCAGATAGTTAAAAAAATAAACTGCTGGAATCAATTGATTAAAATGTTTTATTGAAACGAACACAGCTCTTATAGCTCATGTTAGGTCTACAACGTTTAATAAATATATTGTGAAAATTGACTTATAACTATTCCATCAATATTAAACACCCAGAGAGTTAATTTTTTTTTTAAACTCCTGCATTATTGAAAGGAACACAGCTCTTATAGCTTGTGTCAGATCTACAGCGTTTTTTTTTTGTACATACGCTGATCCCAAACATAATAGAATGTGCCAATTCCTCAGCGGACATGGTTGCTTTCAGAAGTACCTGAAAAGAATAGGTAAAGTGCAGACAGATAATTGCGTACAATGCGGAATGGAAGATACCCCGGAACACACAATATTCGGATGTGAGAGATGGGAGGAAATAAGGAGAACAACCTCTAATAAGGTTGGAACGCACATACGTATGTACAATATAGTCGAGACTATGCTTGAAACAGAAGCAAATTGGACAGAGATAAGCAATATGATAACGGACATAATAAATACAAAAGAGATAGTGGAAAGAATACGACAAAGAGAAGAATAACAGTACAACGGAGAGACAACACTAGGATGGCGAAGTAATGCGAGAATTTGCGGTTCCACATCCGTTTGGGCTAGAAAACGAGAGAGTTTAGTGGGTAGACTGACTGCATGGCCAGAGTCCCACACTACCTTGTACCCTTCGGGGGATATGCGCTGCCTCGGCATCATATCAGGTGTGCATGAGCATTCTCTCCAACCCACTTAAATAAAAAAAGGTCTACAGCGTTTAATAAATATATTGTGAAAATTGACTTATAACTATTCCATCATCAATATTAAACACCCAGATAGTTAAAAGTTTAAAATCAAACTGCTGGAATCAATTGATTAAAATGCTTTATTGAAAGGAACACAGCTCTTATAGCTTGTGTCAGGTTTAGAGTGTTTAATAAATAAATATATTGTGAATATTGTTTTGAACAAGCTGGAAGATTTCATGCGTAGATTCTATTTGTCCATTCTGCTCGTAACGCTGTAAAAACAAGTATGGTTGACGGTCTATCGACCATCGAAGTAAGTATATTGACTTACAACTATTCCGGCATCATCAATATAAAGCACCCAGATAATTAAACAAATGTCGGAATCAATTAATTAAAATGCTTTATTGAAAAGAAACACAGCTCTTGTAGCATGTGCCAGGTCAATAGCATTTAATAAATTTATTGTGAATCTTATTTTGAACAAGCTAGAAGATTTCATGCATAGATTTGCATTTGCATCACAAAATATTTTCAATATTGACGAAACTGGAATTTCAACAGTTTATACCCTGTCGAAAGATGAACAAACGTCACATTATCATTACCTATACCAGCCTTAAACGCCATTAGAAGATATTTACTTCGTAAATCTTTTTAATTTTCGCTCGTATGAATTAAAAATACCTTACTTAATGCAAGAAATTGCTCCTATTGATATTCGTGGAACAGCAAATCTCAGCGGACAGTCTACTTCAGACATAATTATTGTTTTTTGTGAGGTAAGAAGAGATGTACACAAAATATTGCTTATCCAAGATAATCATTTACTTACATTTATTTGAAAAGTTACAACTGTGAAAAATAATTGGCAGTCGTTATGGTGACTATCCTCACAAATGACCTAAAAATTACAGCTTAGGCCAACGGTAATTGATCCATTCAAGAATTATTACAATACCGCCTACGGCATGCAAGAGTGGTTTCTTAGAAATAACAACAAACCAATGATGTAGCAGAGCTTTCATATCATATAATATTTAGTCCAATTATACACACACTTTTTTTGTTGATCACAAATTTCTAAGCTCTTATACACCACGTGTATATAGAACCATCTTCGGAAAGAAGTTCTTCATCAGGAGCGAAAGAAGATGAGTTTTCTACCAAAGATAAATAAAGTTGCATGAAAATGAGCTATGTACTGTTTGTACATTGGTTTCAAATATATCTGCTACTTCAATAAATGTGAATCCTGACCAAAAGACCTTTCCTTAGAGGCAAATATTTAGCATAAGTTCAGAAAAAGATGGTGAACCCAAATTGTAATCAGGCGACAATTTATACGGTGTGCAGGTGCGAAAGAAGATTAGTTTTCTACCAAAGATAAGTAAAGTTACATGAACATGAGCTTTGTACTGTTCGTACATTGGTTTTAAATATGTCTGCTACTTCAATAAATGTGCATCCTGATCAGTTAAGACATTTCCTAAGAGGCAAATATTTAGCAGAAGTTCAGAAAAAGACGGTGAACCTAAATAGTAATCAGGCAACAATTTGCACGGTGTGAACTTTGGTATAGCAGAATACCCTACTGGTCAAATAACTTCTTACGTACAGCTAATTCTGATTTTAATTACACGAATGTTGGTCTCCCCCAAGGTACTTGTCTCTGGCCTATTCTATTCTTAATCTACATACTGCTGTTTTACAGAATAGTATATAGACAATTATTATTGTACTCCAATTATGTTCGCTGATGACACCTCTTTGGTAATTTGCAGCAAAGATGACGATGCTCTTCTAGAAAAATGCAATAATAGCATGCGACTCTTGTCACATTGGTTTTATGACAATAACTTATACTTAAACGAAAGCAAAACTAAATTACTTCGTTTCCATAACCACCAAAACATAAACATTCCATTATTCAACCCTTAAACAACACTGAGTTTCTTGGTATGAATATTGAAGATACTTTATTATGGAGATATCACTATGGAAAAGTTGCAAATCAACTTTATTTTGCATGCTATCAGATATTTTTGTATCAAAGATCTTAAATACACGCTTGCTTACTGTTTTTTACCAAGCTATTTCGAATCTAGAATTAGATACGGATTCACCACCACTATTGCTTCTAGTAGCAAACATCTATATAGAACATTTTTATGAAATAACACTAACATTTACTTTTATTAAACCTATATTGTTACTGACAATAACAGATACCTACCTGTTGTATCATGATGAACAAGTCTGCACACTCTGGTAGTTAAACGAAGATGGGTGTAGAAAAAATGTCATAAGAATGCAATAAATTATAAATTTACTATTTATATATGCAACTGTTTGCAATATAAAGGTTGAATTGTAGTAGAAATACTTGAACTATCTCGCTACAAAGATCATAACATCATGGATCTGAACAAGGTAAATCAACTCGGCGAAGGAAAAGAATTTAAAAAAATTACGGATCTAAAATTGAATGAAATATATAAAATTAAAAGTGGACGAGCGATCCATACGAGATATGGACGTAAAATATTAATAAATGTTGATAACGTTGGCGAAATATTTTTACCTAGATGGTATGACGAATTGACCGATGAAGAGATTCTGGACTTTAACAAGTATGGAATAATAAATAGAAGAAATATGGGTGCGACTTATACGAAATTGGAATTCGTCAGGTAAGAAATAATTTAAAATTTTAATACCTATTTTAAATTTTAATACAGACATTAATTGTTACAGATTAAAAATTCCGAGTAATTTTTTTATATTATATATTCTCGAGTACCTATATTCTTAAAGTAAACTAACATGTAATTATTATATACGGTTAATTAACATTTTAAATATCCTGTAATGTCACAATATAAAAAATTCAAGCAAAATTTAAAAATATGGATGAAAAAATTAACGGAAAAGAATAATATACTCGTGCATAACGTATCAAAAATGTTTTAAAAGTTCTAAAAATAATACGATTAAATACTGTTTGGATTGTTATAATAGTACTATTCTTTCGATTGATTACGAAAATTTAACATTAAAAAAATCAAAAACTATTCATTTAATTAATAGTCTATATTTTCATAGATCTTGTTGTCAAAGTTGTGACAAAAAATGAAACCACAATATAGGATCATACAATTATTGTTCGAGTTATTTTTCGAAAAAAAGTAAACTTAATTTAATAAATAATTGTAAAATAGTTGCTAAATCTAGAAATATTAAATATTTCATTATGAGAGAGTATAATTTGTAATTAAAATTATGTTTCGGTGTGATCATTGTGGCAATATTTATAATACAAAACGTAGTTTGGAACGTCATGCAAAACATAGCTGTAGTACATCAGTCTTATGCCAATATTGTTGTAAAAAGTTAAACAACTTTCTTTAAAATCACATTTAAAAACAATTCACAATATATACAACATAATAACAAAACCTGGTTCTTCATCATTATTATGTACTGGAAAACAAGTAAGAAGCAGCAGTTGTAATGAACCACAAAAAGAAAAGAAAAATTTGTGAAGACACTAAGCTTTGTGACATAATTATGTAATATCCAAGTGAAGAAAACATCATGTAGTGCCCATTTGAAAAGTAATCTGTCATAAGAATGAGCAAAACACACTTAAGACGCAGATTTGTTAAAAAAAAACTTCAGAGCCCATCAAATACAAAGGATCCACAATCAACAAGTTACTATATAAATCAACACAAAGAAGAAGAAACCTGGAAATAGTAGATTTTTTTAAAAAATAAACAGGGTGAAAATGTCAAACAGAGGATGACCTTTGAAAAGCAACGGAATCCTGAGACTATATTGGTATGTTCATTTCATCACATACGTGGGGAATCCTTTCCAGTGTCCTTGTTGTACAAACAAATGCCGAAAAGGAATATACATAACTCATATTTCTGCGATCAGGAATATTTGGAAGGCAAACGACCTGTCTGTGTTTATAGTTCTGTAGAACGTAAGGACTGTTTGTATGATAAAAAAAATAAGTTTTTACAAAGTAACGACTAAATATTATGCCGTGATTATCGTCTAGAAGCTATGTTTTATAAGATTTTTTTACTTCTTGATACATCAGTGGCGCGCCCAGGATTGCATCTTAGGGGGAGGAGTTTTAAAAAATCATCATCTGAGGGGGGGGGGACTAAGTCCCTATGAGCCCCTCCCCTTGAATGCGCCCCTGTGATACATAGATTATTTATAGGTACAAATAAAATTCAGAATAGATAATAGTTGAGTAAGACTTTCTCAACGTGAATACTTATGATCAGTTTTTACGAACAAAAATTAAGTAATCAATAATCTCACATTTTGTTTGTTTAACTCATAGTTAGAAATAAATATCTGCAAATATTATTGTTTTAAAAGAGAACAATAAAATAAACGGTTTTTTGTAAATAAATTACGGCTGAGCAGAAAAATAACAAGACTTCAAAAATATATAAAATCAGGCTGCAAGTTGCAGAAAATCTCGTCTTGTAGAAAGTATATGCATTATATAGTGGCCGGTACGGTCCGGTACGCCGTAGGTACCGTTAAAAAAATAAAGGTACTAATTATGTGTTATTAATATTATACAGGTTTTAATATTTTGTTAAATTTCAAATTGCGCGCCAGAACTTCTATTGGAGTGGACCTTAACAATTTTTAGCATAACACATTGATATTTTTTACGTCTGGACGACCAATTGTTCGAATATATAACCGAAGTAAAGGGTTGAATACTTGTTTGCATATGGGCGCAGCCGTGCGCCCCGTGTTGCTGAACATAATCATGATTTTCAAATAAACTGGTAATTTTCTGTTGATGGAAAACATGTAAATATGTACGTAATATAAAAATTTGATACTGTAGCTAGGGGAGTAGGTTAATATTTCATATCAATGGGCTAATTTTCTAATTTCCACATTTTTTGAGAACACTTGGTAAAAAATTATCATTTAAAAAAAATACCGTACTGATAAAAAATAACTTTACTTTCACCCCTGATTATATATG
Organism: Agonum fuliginosum; assembly: GCA_947534325.1. Taxonomy (NCBI): domain Eukaryota; kingdom Metazoa; phylum Arthropoda; class Insecta; order Coleoptera; family Carabidae; genus Agonum; species Agonum fuliginosum. The sequence continues at coordinate 17,895,180 of OX384043.1, read as the reverse complement.
GCAGTATGGCAGATTTTAAGTTAAGTACGGAAAAAGAATATTCTTGGCCCTTTGAAACATTTTGTTAATTTTAATTCAATATGCAGATGACTTGGAAACGTAGAGCAATTCAAGGTTACTTAACACTATGAAAAAAAAGAAATTGCACAAAATCGCAAGTTATGCACTTCCACCAAAGGAGACATAATAAGAGAAAGCTCTATTAGAGAAACAAAACAAAAAACAAATCATGTTAATTCAGAGATAAACTTTTAAGACCTCCAGCATATTTAACGCAGATGCGCTATTCAACTTGAAACATCGACAATTTTGAATTTAAATCTTAGCTATACAATAATTCAATATCACTTGATTTGTTATAATATTATCTGACTAGTAATAATTAATAAATAGACCAGATCCACACTACAAGTGGAAAAACACTCCACAGGTTATTATTTGAGTTATCACCATTTTTTATGAACGTACTCTCGCGTAAAAGAAGTATGAGAAATACATTTTATGATTTAATAATAGGTATACCTAAAATATATGATACCAAGTATCTATTTAAAAACCAATTAGGTACTAAGTAAAGTTATTTTCAACTTAAACATTGAGCTATCCGAATGATAAACTCAGTTTAATAATAATAATTGATAGTAGATACATTACAAAAAAATAATGTTAAAAATTTGAAGAGCACTGGAATTACGATAAGCTGAAGTATCGAAGACCTTTGTGGGCACAGGTCAATGTTGAATAATGAAAGTTAATATCACCACAGGCGGAATAAAGTCGTATGTTCAAATGAACAATATTAATAGCATTCAGTTTAAACACAATAATAAAAATAACTCACGTACAATGCACAATTAGATTATGTCACATTAATAAAGAACTAGATGAGGCATAGACGAAGATTTAAATATAAAGCACTAATAAATTCAGCACAAAAAATCATCGAAAATTCAACAAATATGAACAGCGCACACAGACACATCTACCACTTCTGACTTCTCAGTGAATAAAGGTGCCTTTCGTATTCCGTATCCGTTGAAAGAAGGCGCGTAATATTTCAACACACCTTGATATTTAGAACACATGTAGGTAATACTGCTTTACAACAAGCAGGTTTTGGAGGTCATTTAACGCAAAGAAAGTAAGAATATACATAACCTGTTTCTTCTTAATTTAAATTTAACTAGTATAACTCTTTTACATACATATCAAGTCAATCGTTTAAATTGTTTCTCACTAAAAAACATTATTTGCACTAAATGATTCATATTTTTACATAACTACAGAAAAAAATCTGATGTGGCCAGCACACAACCTCTCGCCTTATTCTGCTTATTCTACTAATCTAATAAATAGTTTTACTTACATTTTAATAGTTTCATGTTCATGTAATATGTAAACCAAGATGCAAGCAAAAGATGTCAACTATACTGTCATAATAATTCGAATTTTGTGTAGAAACAAATTTCATATGATCATGGACAACAAAAGATACTTAAATTTCAAAAAAGTAGAATATTATTGTACTTTATTTTATTGTTAAATACTACCAGATTTGTTAATTGCAAAAAGTATCATAAATAGATATTGTACCAATTTATTTAAGGAAAACTATATCAAGTGTCAAAAAGTACTACTTTCGGTTTCGGATTTCTACCAAATTCTTATCCAATGTTAAGATCCTTATTAAAACCTTAAATAGGAAATTTGCTTATTAAAGGTTTGATAGTTTTTAAGTTATCTTGGACGATATCATCGTGAAAATATTAAATTCGTATTCTAGAGACCCTGAAACGTTCTCATCCACCAAAAACTCATAAAAAATTTACCCATTACAATACCTCTCTTATATAATATGTTATTAATTTGTTAGAAAAAGAATAGAAAATTTCCATTAACTCGGAAATACCCATCTTACGTAACTTAAAAACACTTGTTTCACTCGTTTCACCTTTTCACATCATTGTGTGCACTTTATATTCATTATTAACACATACAAATCATGCGTGACTATTGACGCTACGCAAAACATTGTTCTGCCGAACACTAAAAATTTACTTTTATACATTACGAGCATGAGGAATCTTTCCCAGTGTCCTTGTAATGTTGCACAATACACATGCAGTTTGAGAAATGATAGAACGAAGATTATCTGTGAACAGAGACGAACTGGCTTATCATTGTCGACCGTTAAATTAAATGAAAACGCTATTGACATGTGGAAGTGTAATTGGGAATCGCTATAAAACATTATCCTACATACATACATATCTTACACGCCTTTTACCCAACTTGGGTCTCAAAATATAACATTATCAAAAAAATTAGGGTAACTAAACTAGGTATTATGGTTTATGTAGATAATGAATATACATTTACTTATGTAAAAAAATATACTATGCTGTCTCCTGTCACAGAAAGATATTTTTTAGTACTATGATGCTGTTGTTTTAAAAATAATTTTATCAAAAAATTACTTATACAGTACTTATTAATTTAATATTAATAGCGTACCTATACAATACTTAAGTATGATTAATAAAGGTAACCACTATAGACTTTTCAGACTCATTTAGTATTCGTTGAACTTCTTCATAAATACTAAAATTTTGTTTACGACCCAAAGATGGCTGAAGAGTGAAGAGAAAATTATACTACTCTATAAAATACAAACCATATGGCTATCATAAGATTATTCCAGTCATTGTAATTCAAATTTAATAATGTCGTAATAGATTTTACCAACACAATATTTTTTTAAGAACAAAAATTGGGTTACTAAAATTTAGGTCATTGATACGTACCTAAAAAATATCCAAATATAGAAATATGTAGATTACATCACGAAATATAAAATTATTTTTAAAATAATGAATTAGTTGAATACGATTTTGTTCGTTTGAATAAATAATTATGTTTTTATAAATAAATATCAATTATGATGTCATATTTTGATCATGGAAGCATAGTTATAAAAAACATATAGATAAATTATGCAATACAAACTTTTCTATATTACTTATAAAAACGAATTAGTTAAGTGATCGTTTTTATAAGTTTAATAGAGTTGGCTTTGGATGTTTTGTTGACTCTGTGTGTTTTCTAGAATTAGTTTAACATTTAGTTTTTGATTGTGATAATATATAAATAAACCCGTATAACATATTTTGAAGGTTTGATCTAGTATCTTGTAACTAGTCGTTCTTATAACCATCAGGAAAGTTTATGGTGTTCTACTTGGCCAGTCCACCACTGTTTTTTAGCTGGCAAATGAAATAACATTGAATTTTTAATTAATATTCATTATTATCATGAAACAAATCGTGAGGATTTCTTATAACTGGTTTTTATATATAAAGATATTCTATAAACTTTTCCACTTCAGTTGATCGTAAACATTGAACACGAGTAATAGATAAAACATTTAAAAAATACATATTGAAATATACTTACATCCTTGGTATTAATGTATCTGTTATTATTTTACTACGACTAACTAACTTGTGTACCTTTCTGTCAGAAACAGGTGAGCAACATTTGAATAATTATTTTGAGTGAACAACTGAAATTTATTTATTCATTTCAGTTACACTACAATATGATGACAATTAAGTTATACACAATATACATCCTTCTGACAAATTTACTTCATTATTCATCAGCAGAATGTTCGTATCAAGAAGGGTATGTAGCATGGAAGTGTTCAACTTTAGAAGATGTCGTTGAAAAATCCAGTAGAGCCTGGCAAAGATTGGGAGTAGCTTCTTGTCTCCATTTGACAATGGACACGTTCAAAAACGCTCCAAATTTGCTACAGCTTTTATGTTTAAACGTAGAAAGCATAGAAGGTGGAACATTTTCTGGTCTGAAGAAACTTGAAGAGCTGGGATTGCAAAATGTAACACAGGATCATATTCCTTTAGGCATTTTCGATGATTTATCAATTAAAAAGTTATATATGTACCAATCAAACTTGAAACATATTCAACCGGGACTTTTCAAAAATTTGCCGATGATTGAATATATTCAGTTATTTAATAACACTATTGTAGATATACAAAAAGGAGTGTTTGATAATTCTAATATTCAAATATTATATATGAATTCAAACAAAATTATCAAAATTGCCGAAAAGGCTTTCGAAAATATGGGCAAACTAACAGAACTCTCTCTTACTGATAATTTGTTAAATGAATTTAATTCAGATACATATTTAGGAAACAATAAAGCATTGAAAAGATTGTCGCTAGCAAATAATAAGCTCACCAAAATTACAAACAGTACATTCATATCAATTCCAAATTTAAAAGATTTGTTTTTACAAAATAATCGAATTGAAATAATTGAAGTAGATTCATTTAAATGTCTTCACAAACTTGAAAATGTTGATCTTAGTAACAATAGCATTCAAGAAGTGAAGAGGGGCTTATTTGACAATACCAATATTCGTATACTTTATTTGGCTAACAACAGAATTGAAAAAATTGAAGAGAAAGCTTTTGGAAATATGACTGACTTAAGTTACTTAAGTTTAAGAGGGAATTTATTAAAATCTTTTAGTTCAGAACTATGGTTTGAATCTAGTAACTCTTTATTTGCCCTGTGGTTATCAAATAACTCACTAACAGTAATAAATAAAGACACATTTATAGCAACTCCAAATTTAGTGCATTTGTATATGGAATTAAACAAAATTAAAACTGTTGAGTATACATCATTTGAAAAAACGCCAAATTTACAAGTTTTAGATATTTCCAACAATCAAATTCGTTCATTTGAACCACGTGTGTTTCTTAAGTCTGGTATGAAAAGTCTTATTCATTTAATTCTGCACAACAATCAATTAACATATATTAACATATTTTTATTTTATCGAACACCAAATTTAGAATACATAACATTTGCGGGCAATCCTTTCCAGTGTCCTTGCCATACACAATTAACGAAATTCTTGGGCACAAGGAATATAACTCGTATTTGTGATCAGGACTACTTGGAAGGAGAACGTCCCGTTTGTGTTTTTAGTTCTGTGTTACCGCAAGAGTGTCTCTATGCTGAAGATCTGACAGATGAATTATATGAAGTATACAATGAAGCAGTAAAGGAATATCCTAAATTAGAACTAAAGTGTGATGGAACTAAGGGAATAAAAAATGCAGTTCTAAACAAGTTTGAAAATATTTAATACAATGGCCAGGAAATCAAAATATATTGTCTGGCAGAGTCTATGCCATAGCCTTTGCTGCGAAACGGATGCACCCAGTTTTCACTAAGCACTAGCTTCAGGATGAAATGCTGATTAAGAAGTAATTTACATACAAATATTTGAATCGTATGTAAAATTATGATGGACTTCTTGATTATTATCAACACCGATTTGCATTAAGTACACTGTGATGTATTTGAGACCTGATTTTGTTTGAGTGTTCTCGATAAAAAAGATGCATGGGTGGCGATTGACGAAGCTTTGATTCGCTTATTTGGAGATGACAAAATAAATGGCTCTGGGCGACGTTCGGAAAGGATAAGAGTTTAGTTAAAATATTTAATATATGACCTTATGTGTTGTTGTAAACTAAAATTTCTAAAATAATAAGTATGATATTGTTAATATTATATTTTAAATTTATATCGCAAAATAGCTGGTAAAATTTCAAAGATTGAGCATTTATGTGAAACACATAGTAGATTAAAAGATTATTGTATACGATGTTCTGTGTCTAATATCATTATTGTTACATTATTAATAGTTATGAATATATAATTATTGTTAGATTATTTTGTAAAAAATTATAAAAACACGATAAAATGTAATAGTTTGAATAAATCACTTCACACTGCACACCATTACATTTTCATAATAATTCAATCAATAATTACTACCTTACTTTAAAAACAAACCATTTTTGTGAGCTGGCTTCGGTTAACGCAACAATTAACACAAATTAGTTACCAATTATTATTGTTATTTTGGTATTACGTGTACAGGAGGATTGTTAAAATATGAACTGCGACATAAGTATCAGAAGATGGTAATAGAACGTTGGACAATACGCACGTAAGATAAATGCTATAGTTAAAAGGGGTAGATTTATTTTATTTAAGATACCGGCGCTTACACCATTTATTTGAATCGGAACCTACAATCGTCACCATTCCAAGTTGGAATGCAATTAACTTAACAACCATAAAACTAGATTCAAACTTACCCAATTATAAGTAGTGTAAGTAGTTAATTTAATTTAATTTTTTTGGAAGCGCTGGTTGGTTAATTTAGCACTTATATTCATAATTGGGGCTAGACTAACAATGGGCTTACACCAGGTTGACAACCAGCATGCTAGTAAAGTAATGAAAGTAGCATTCGTATACCTACTGGAGATAGTAATGTTAACAAAAGTTTATTATTAGAGACAAATGTATTTTATAATAACAACAAAATCGTATTGTTAACTATAATATACGTATATAATATAATAATAATCTTTATTTATTTAGCACGAAAGCTAATAAGTACAATCAATAGATGTAATGAAATAAATACATTAACAAATTAGATTTTAAGACACATACGAAATAATTTACCATACATGGAAAAATAATCTCAAAGAATTTACAAAGATAATACATTTGCTTAAGTTTATATTTGAATTCTTTAACAGTCTTAGATTCTTTTATTTCCGAAGGTAATTTATATATGAGATATTAATGATAAATATTTAGATAATAAATAATATTGAGAAAAGAAAAATTACTGGAAATCAATCAGTTTTTTTAATTATTTCATCTTCAACTGGTTTCCATCCCCACATGGATCTTCTTCCTGTTGAAGATTGAATTAATAATTCAAAAACTGACTGATTTCAAGTAATTTTCCTTTTCTCATTATTATTTATTATCTAAATATCCATCTCGTCAATAAGTGTTTCATTACAATAAATAAAAACATTGTTTATTTTATACATTTTTATAAATTGCATTTTGAATGACACTCTCAAAGTTACTTGACATTATTCTGATTTCCTCTCTTCTCCAACAATAATTGTCCAAAATGGTTGCAATGTTGTATAAGCTTTACTACTTAGTTAATTTAGTTAGCTAAGTTCTTCTTAAATTCTTTTTACCTCTCGCCTAGAGAGGTATAGGGATCGTGAAAAAATTCGATGTCGAGATTTTTGTCAATAAGCACGTTTTAGCACCTTTAGAACCTATTTTTACTATTTTCACGATGATGTCTGTGTGTGTGTGTGTGTGTGTGTGTGTGTGTGTGTGTGTGTGTGTGTGTGTGTGTGTGTGTGTGTGTGTGTGTGTGTGTGTGTGTGTGTGTGTGTGTGTGTGTGTGTGTGTGTGTGTGTGTGTGTGTGTGTGTGTGTGTGTGTGTGTGTGTGTGTGTGTGTGTGTGTGTGTGTGTGTGTGTGTGTGTGTGTGTGTGTGTGTGTGTGTGTGTGTGTGTGTGTGTGTGTGTGTGTGTGTGTGTGTGTGTGTGTGTGTGTGTGTGTGTGTGTGTGTGTGTGTGTGTGTGTGTGTGTGTGTGTGTGTGTGTGTGTGTGTGTGTGTGTGTGTGTGTGTGTGTGTGTGTGTGTGTGTGTGTGTGTGTGTGTGTGTGTGTGTGTGTGTGTGTGTGTGTGTGTGTGTGTGTGTGTGTGTGTGTGTGTGTGTGTGTGTGTGTGTGTGTGTGTGTGTGTGTGTGTGTGTGTGTGTGTGTGTGTGTGTGTGTGTGTGTGTGTGTGTGTGTGTGTGTGTGTGTGTGTGTGTGTGTGTGTGTGTGTGTGTGTGTGTGTGTGTGTGTGTGTGTGTGTGTGTGTGTGTGTGTGTGTGTGTGTGTGTGTGTGTGTGTCTGTGTGTGTGTGTGTGTGTGTGTGTGTGTGTGTGTGTGTGTGTGTGTGTGTGTGTGTGTGTGTGTGTGTGTGTGTGTGTGTGTGTGTGTGTGTGTGTGTGTGTGTGTGTGTGTGTGTGTGTGTGTGTGTGTGTGTGTGTGTGTGTGTGTGTGTGTGTGTGTGTGTGTGTGTGTGTGTGTGTGTGTGTGTGTGTGTGTGTGTGTGTGTGTGTGTGTGTGTGTGTGTGTGTGTGTGTGTGTGTGTGTGTGTGTGTGTGTGTGTGTGTGTGTGTGTGTGTGTGTGTGTGTGTGTGTGTGTGTGTGTGTGTGTGTGTGTGTGTGTGTGTGTGTGTGTGTGTGTGTGTGTGTGTGTGTGTGTGTGTGTGTGTGTGTGTGTGTGTGTGTGTGTGTGTGTGTGTGTGTGTGTGTGTGTGTGTGTGTGTGTGTGTGTGTGTGTGTGTGTGTGTGTGTGTGTGTGTGTGTGTGTGTGTGTGTGTGTGTGTGTGTGTGTGTGTGTGTGTGTGTGTGTGTGTGTGTGTGTGTGTGTGTGTGTGTGTGTGTGTGTGTGTGTGTGTGTGTGTGTGTGTGTGTGTGTGTGTGTGTGTGTGTGTGTGTGTGTGTGTGTGTGTGTGTGTGTGTGTGTGTGTGTGTGTGTGTGTGTGTGTGTGTGTGTGTGTGTGTGTGTGTGTGTGTGTGTGTGTGTGTGTGTGTGTGTGTGTGTGTGTGTGTGTGTGTGTGTGTGTGTGTGTGTGTGTGTGTGTGTGTGTGTGTGTGTGTGTGTGTGTGTGTGTGTGTGTGTGTGTGTGTGTGTGTGTGTGTGTGTGTGTGTGTGTGTGTGTGTGTGTGTGTGTGTGTGTGTGTGTGTGTGTGTGTGTGTGTGTGTGTGTGTGTGTGTGTGTGTGTGTGTGTGTGTGTGTGTGTGTGTGTGTGTGTGTCTGTATGTGCGCCTACTATAGTCTTTCGTTCTGATTCATTATCTCAAATTCTACTGAACATAAAATTCTAATATTTTGCAATATACATTTGTATATGTTAATGAAGAGCTGATTTTGGGACAAATCTGCCAACCGGAAATGGTATTTTCTTGAAGCATTTTAACATTTTTTGCAAAAAATATACAAAATTCTGCGATAGCTACAATTTGTCATACGACATTTCAAAGAACAAATTATATCTTACAATATTTATGTAACATCTTGTCTATATCTCTTACCAATAAAGGAAAATTATTTTTCAAAGATATATAATTTTACCTACCACGATTTGTAAATCACAATATAGGAAAAAATTAAAAACAAAAATGAATATGTCAATGTGACAGATGAATAGACGTATGCACAATTTCTAAAATGTTTGTGGCACCATTTTAAAAGAAATGTAAATATTATTAACTGAACATACTGTAATAAGGTAATAATAAAGTTAAATTTTTATCTATAAAGAGCTAATTAAGGACTAAGAACTATAAAATTATTTTCAAAAAGTTTGTAAATTTATTGCAAAATTATAATTTAAGAAAGCCCGAAGAAAGCCTAACTAAAACCAAATTCACATAAATTACAGTGTTAAGGCGAGAGGTCGTGTGCTGGCCACAACAGATTTTTTCTACATGGAAATAAGTCTGAAAATAAATCTAACATGAATACCTAAAACACGAAGCAAATATAATAATTTACAAATAAGGGCTTCTTACTCATATTTATGTAACATTTTTTTTTCGATTTCAAATATAATTTTATGTTTCTTTCATCCACAAGTTCCACAATTTCGTAATGTTTCAGTTGAATTTTAATATACAGAAGTGCGCTCCTAATTTTCCAAAGTGCTGTATCTAATATATAAATTTAGCAATCTATGTGTAATAACAGTTAAAATTCAAGTTCGTACTACACAACAATATGTGTATTTTAATAGTTATTAAAATATTGCTACCACATATAAAAAAATTGCAATAGGTAGGTACATTTTTTGCAATCCATTTCTTTTCGTGATAGGTTCACAATAACTTCAAATTTATATCTTAAAGCTGCTACATGATTGACGTTGAAAATCTATATTGTGTCGTTCGTGATTAATGTCGATATCGTTTAATAGTTCCTATAATGTAGGTACTCGTACGATATGTAACGTAACATTTTTGCAACTTCCATAAGCACCTTTATTATTCATCATGAAATTGTAGCAAAATAATATAATATGTCGTAAGACCTGCAATGAGCTATAATGGAATTTTATTTTGTAGTTACTGAAATCTTCATATTTTGATACTTACTGAATATAAACACGTCATATCTAAATCAAAAAGTCCAGCAGCAGTAAAACTTACACGTCCATGATACAAGCAAAGCGATTGCATTCTCATCTAAAAATAAAATTCTTTTTGCCTCTTCTAATGTAATGACTTATAATGTTGTTGTTGTTTTAACTTACACGATCTCGATGGTCAGAAATAACAAAACGTCGGCTTTGATTCAACAAATCAGATGTACGATCAGCTTCGCTTTTAATGCTAGTACAAAGATATAAAACGTGTATTAAGCTTTGACTTATGAAAAACGTCCATACAACCACTGAGCATGCTCTCAAGACTGTATCCTACGAGTATAAAGTAAGATGATATACATAATATAAATGTGAAGAAGGTATAACCCAAATGAGACTAAATAATTGAAATCATAGAAATTATAAGCGTAGACAATTATTTAAATATAAAGCAAAATTCTACAAAGAGGACAGGTTTATATTACAGTTTACAGAATACCTAAATAGCTTATCAATCAAATGAGACGTCGATATGACGTCTCGTTTTGGTCATATACCCGTCTGTAACACTAGGATACATGATATTGTACATCTCAATACGTTTGGAAGCATCCGATATCCGAATTTAACTTGATGTCAAATTATATTTCTATGATCCCAAGTTATAATTATTTCTCTTATTTAGAACATCTGGATATATGTTACATACATTGATATAATATTACTACGTAATGGATGTAGCGTAACAATGCTAAACAATACACAAAAGTGGTGACAACATGGTACGTGACATAGGAAAAGATCTGCTGTGGCCATCACAGTACTTCCCCGACTTATTATTTTATTAACTTATTTTGTAAAGGCTTTACTTTTATACTTCATTCAGCAAAATTTAAATAAAGCTTTCTTTTCACCCGAAAGATTTAAGTGCTAATTGTAAAAACTTTGACTTGAATCATAAAACATAAATTTATGTATGTATTAAGGCTCCTTTCGAATGAACGTAGTGTAGTTACTTATTAAATTCATAACTCGCCCATTTCGATTACTTTATGAACCAAATTTTGGTAACAGTATACTAGCTGTATGTATTGTCTTTTTCGACTTTCTGAACTTGTTTTGAATAATGGAAAGTCTAGATAACCATCAAAATTCGTAGTTTACCAATAACACATAAAATTACACATGCATCTGCTATAGTGTCTCAACAGCGGTACATCGCTATTTTTCAAGAAATGTCCCACATTTTAAATAAAAAAAATAATCAAATTTTGGATTTTAATTTAAAAATGTACCGCTGTTAAGCACAATATTTTAAAGAATTTTTGTAAATAATGTTGTTCTCGAAAATTTCCCTAAATAAAGTTATTAGTAAACTACGAACGCCTGTCTATGCGAAGGTGATGTATAGCCTTATGACGATCCTCTACCGCGCCAGAAAACAGCCAAAAACATGGAATTCGCGCGCCACTCCACAGCAATTATTGTTTTGTTGAATATAATAATCTAAAGATATTGTTGAAGATAAAGGTACAATCTACAAAATGGTCGATGCAGAATTTTAAAATTATGCTTTAAAATAGAAATATGTTAATTTGAATTTTGACAATTTTTGTTATTTTTTGAACACAAATATCTTCTTTTTTAAAACGAATTTTTAAAATTCGATCGGTTATTTCGCAGATCCAAGCTTTGTTGACAAAATATTAAAATTTGAAGTTAATTTCCTTATAAATAATAGCTGTACAGTGGCGCGCGAAAACTCTCTTTTTTTACAAATATTGTATTTTTTTTACAAATATAGGTCAATAAATAATTTTTTCCCCTCAAACATAATTTATTTTTATTTTTAACAAAACTATAAACGCTATAGAATAGCGTGCGGAATCAATGTTTTTTACTGTTTACTGCCATGGGTACTTAAAATTTGATCGTATTTCTATTTTTATTTCTCCTACAAAAATGCGTGACATTAAGAATTCCTAAGGACAGTGCCCTTAAAATTCATAATGACACGCAAATTAGTGTTTTGATTAAAACGGATTAAAATAAATGTTAACCATTTTTTATCTTTTAAAATCTTAAGTTTAATTATTAACATGGTCAAAAACACCGAATTTCTTTAATTTTCCCTTGATTCAGTTGATTACATGTTTTCGCCATTTTTTGAACGATAGGTTGTATTCATTATGTAGTAATATTAAATCGATGGTTACAAATTACTTGAGGATTCATATTTTTTTCCAACATTGCCATTTGTACATTCGCAAACAGTGTTACCAAATCGCAACCAAGTATATTACATGCTTTCACTGTTACATATCTGCCAATAATTTGATTAATTTCATTACAAAGATCTCTGTACTGAGCGTGCCATTCAATTATATCACATAGATTTTGACCTTTCTTCATCTTCAGCAGTGCATTCAAATATTGAATTCGTTTCCGGATCAAGTGAAGCAAAAACAGTACATAACACTCTACTGTGATATCTGTATTTTGTGTAATGCCGAGGATTATGAATTGGTAGAAATCCGGCATTACGAAAGCTGTGGTTACACCCGCAGCAATACTTACAATGGACATCATTATCAAATATCGCAAAATGTAAGTTCTTGTACTGTGATATCCATAATCTACAAAGTAATGAGTTATTTGAATATTTGTTTTTCTACCCATTTCTCTTTACTTATAAAATATTAAATCCTTATGTTAATTATATTTAATGACGCTATAGACCTTCAATATAAAATTTTCATGTTATATGTAAGGGATCCACTTATTTGCCCAAACTGGTTTAGGCTAGATCCCCAAGTATCCGTTTTCACGTATGCGTGATACCTACGTGATAACCAATCAAAACAACAAATTGATACAACGGTCCGTTTCAAGAACGCAACGTACGAAAGTTGATTAATTCTAAATTTTCACGGATACGGACGACTTGTGACGTAACAACAGACAACGTGACATTTTGTTTACAACTTGACATTTGACAAGTAGCAGATTGAAATGATTGAGACTATGGCTATTGTTATAATTATAATATGTGGAACCACTTTGTGGAGGAGTCTATAATTAAAGCAAAAGTGAATAACTCTTTTTTATTTTCTCCTTAATTCCTTTTTGAGATAACGATGTTCCGTTTAGTTGGCTAGCCAAACTATTTACGATTAATAATAAAGCTTTTGAATCCATCATTCAAAAAAACACTGAAAATAAAGTTAACTGAAATGCCAGCGTAAATCACGTATAACGTATACGTGAAAACGGATACATGGGGATGCAGCCTTACAGTCAAACGGTCATTTGATCGAATTTTTATTCTTATAACCTGTTATTTCACCAAATGTAGTTTATCTTACATTTGGCCGAACTGTTTTTTTAACAAATTGATATTTTATCAATCTGTTATTTAATGAAACGCTGACCAAATTGTCAAAGCGACAGACGCTACTGACATCTTTAGGAAATATATTTTCATTTACCATTTCATTTTTATTCTTTCAATTTAAATAAAAGTTTTCTTTATAAGTCTACGTCTGCACTCTGAAAATATAAAACTTAAATGCCAACTCTACTTGAGTGGCTGGATTCCAGTATAATAACATCTACCATTCTGTAATTGGGAGTTAATCCTGTTGGATGGTTACCATCAAAATAAAATACACCGTTGGAAATAGCTAATACTTTCTAAAGCAATTTGGTGAAATGACAATATGGCCAAATGACGTTTGTGAAATGACAAGTTTAAAATAAAACAGTTTGGTCAAATTATTATTATTATCTTATTCTGTGATAGGTACTACGATACTGCCACATCTAGTGTCCTAAAGATGTCACTAGCGTCTGTCGCTTTGGCATTTTGGTCAAATGACGATTTGGATAAATAACGTTTGGTTTAACAGCGTTCCATTAAATAACAGATTGGTAAAATACCAATTTAGTCAAATAACAGTTCGGCCAAATAAAAATTCGGTCAAATGACTGTTTGATTGTAAAAAAGTTTGGTCAAATACAGCGCTCCAATAAGTAACTATAAAGCCTTGAGGACTAATGAAGGTGAATTATTAACTTTGAAATTTCAATAATTTACTGTATTGAAATTCCAAGATTCGGGTCAGAATAAAATATGGTTTATATTTTTCGGGTGCTTATAAGTAGTAGACTAGTGGGTGGATTCTGTTCAAATATGTAAATGCTACAGATTTGTAAATCTTTAAATAATGAACAAAATCACATCAATGTTTGTTGACAAGTATAAAAATGTTCATATGATTATAGATTTCATTGCGATTTTGTTTCATATTTATAATTTTACATATCTGTAGCACTTACAGATTTGAACAGAATCGACCCATAGGTTACATAAAAATGAAAAGCTCAAGAGATCGGAAGTTGAAATGAATTCCTATGGGCGATTTCGATTTGTTTCAATTAGTATGATCGTTAACTAGCATAATTATTGCTATTAACATAAACTTGTTGCAACTATTCTTTTATGTTTTGGTTTCTTACTTGATGTAAATTTTTTATTGAACTTAGAATGTAGATCTTTGTCAAGGTGTTGTAAATGAAGAAAAATCGGTGACAGAGATTTAGGTATGTTATATAAAAAGTATACGTTATATGCATAGAGTGCAAACATTGGAATTCTCATTAAGCCAAGTTCTACAAATATGATAAAAAGATCCTGAAAAAATAATAGTATTTGAATAAACAATTTATGAAGAAGACGAATATAAAATAATTATAATATTCATTTCTGCACAAATTCATACAGAAATTATGAAATGTAATATTTTAAAAATTATATTCATGAATAAATTGCCTAATAAAAGCATGTTCTATTTTAGCCAATTTTTCGAAAAATATACAGAATTAATATAAATTATTATGTAATTAAGTTAACACACGACACAGGAATATCAAAAGTTATTGTAGGACTGAGTACCTTGATTTAAGTGAATAAATTTATAAATAAATTAAAATAAGTATATGTTTTTCACCTGAACTTATAGTTTTTTTTTTCGAAAAAATTAATAGAAAAATTGACAAAATCAAAAAAGACTTTATTCATATTTATAATTTACCATGATTATTCATGCTATGAATTGCAAAATAATACTTACTGGTTTCCTCTTTAACATATCTTGAATAATTATATAATGCATAAAAGTAATACTAATAAGTGTGCGTATCATAAAAAATACCGAATTTCCTCGACTTAGTTTTAAAATACGATTTTCCACTTCTCCACATATATTATAAATAATACTTGTAGTAATAATAGTAAGACAGGTAATAGGACGTAATGCCCAGAAAACATCCAGCACTTTCTTGGCATTTTGAACTCCAACATACATAATTTATATTTGTGTATTAATATTATTTGTACACACAAGCTAAATATCTCTAATTGAATAAATTTACAAATCCATATAAAAAGAACTTAACAATACACAACTAAACAATATTTAATAATGTGAAGTTAATATATGTAATTGTTTTTCTTTATTAATTAGTAGTAGTCTTACATTTTTTTTTAATTTAGATTTTTATCTTTAATCTAATATCACAAATTAAATGAAAATGTATTGACATTTTAAATGAAATCAATCTATGACAAGTTTTTGTTTATGTATGCATATTTTGCCAGATGCGTACCTATACATTTTATCCGTGATTAAGTGTAGAATAAAGAAATACAATAACAACAGCGGACACATGTTTAATTTCTTTCTTTATAATATATTAATATAATAACTAAACTTTGAATACACAAATAATAATTTATTTACTTATTTACGTTTATAAAAATAATAAATCTGTATATATTTCTCTATAATTACTGAATATATCTTTCACAAATACAATATAACTTTTTATGTCATTATGGCATTATTATTCACTATGTGTTCTAATGTGTTTTTGTAAATTGTATTTCGAAATGAATTGTTTATTACAAACAGCTCATTCATATGACTTATCTGAATGTAAAAATTGATGAAGTATTAAATTTTGTTTGAACTGATATGTCACAAAAAAATGCATTGATAAATAATTTTACATCGCTTTCTACTTTATTTTCGACGTAACGTATCTTCCGCTTGTATGATTATTTGGTTTTTCATGGTTTCATTTATTTTGTAATTTTTTTCTCACTTAAACTGTAAATCATGCAACATTTTTGCATTCTTACTAGCTTCAGTACCTATCTATGAAGGTAATGTCTTCTTCTTTTATGAAAACATAATCGATCTTATGCTGTCTAGATACTACATGTGGCATTTATTTGTGATCGCAACATATAAATTTTTTTATAAATAAAATTTTTTTTTTGCTTGGCACCTTTGTGCGATACACAACCTGCAAAGTGCACACCCATACCTACGGCCCTGGTCATGCGGTATCTAGACAATAAATGATCGAAGGATAATATAAAGAGTAAAAAATTAAAGTGTAGTCAAATTTTTGTTTGGAATTTGACTAAGTTCCTCCTGACAAGCTAATACATATCTATTAAAATTTAAAAAATATAACATTTACCAGCAATAAATCTACCTATCCACTATTCATATTTATAAACAGTTTTGTTTCAATTCAGTATAAATTTAGTATTATGATTATGTAAGGCATTATCAGGGCCGGCTCAAGAGTTGTCGGCGCCCTGATGCAAAATTCATTTATGGCGCCCTCTCTCCTCTCTCCTATCCAATTTTTCTTTTTAAAGGAATTTAGGTTTTATTTATAACTTGTTTATGAAATTGTGATTAAATGACATGATCATGACGTACGTAATTAAAATACCTATATACTTCAAAATCTGAAAATTAAACAAAATTAAGGTGATAAGTTTCGAATTTCATACTTTGATAACAAAATATTTACCTTTACCTACAGTCTACACTATAAAATTCCTTATTTTTAATGAAATGTCAGTTTGAATTGTTTTCTGTACATGTTCTACGCTCAATCTTTTTGTAAAAATATTTTTTGATCTGTTTAAAATACGATTTTAGATTAATGATTAGACACCTGTATATTGAAAGTTAAGTATACCTATACATGAGTTAGATGAGCAGCTGTACATTTTACATTTTTTCTTACAAATACACATGTTTCACGCCCTATTAGCCCTTCCTTGGGTGCCAATTTACCCATTGATCATAATTTTAAAATTTGTCTTAAAAGCCTCTCTGATACCATGCATCCCTAAAAACCTACGTTGAGCCGGCACTAGGCAATATTAATTTTAAATATATCTATTCCGTAAACTAATGAAAAATATTGTAACATTTTTGGGTGGGCCACTGGATGAGCCAAAATTTTGCAGGGTGGGCCACGGGCCACCCGGCCCACCCTTAGTTACGTCCCTGCATTTTTACGTTACATTGCATACGTTTATGAACAATTAAGAAGTTAAATTTTATTATTCCAAATTTCCAGTTTAAGTAATTTAAACATCGTTTGTGAGTAATAATTGTGTGACTCACTGAAAATCATAGAATTGATGTAATATTTTTAAGTCGTAAATATACAAAAAATAATAATTTAAAATGCCAATAGAATATTATTTACATTGAATCTTTTGCTTCATTTATAAATATACAAATTTGCAAAGATTGCAAATAGCACCATTAGTTTTAACACCGGATACAAGTGCGTCTTTTGTATGAGATACCTCTCGAGGTACCTTCTGTCTGTACTGAGAGGCATCTATGATCAATATTTAACTGATTTATTGTTAGTACATCGCATGTAAAAATGTAACATTATGTCATACACAAAAATTATCACTATACTGGTAATGCAAGTGGTTAATAAATTTACTGATCACTTTTTACATGTAAGTGCAATATGCAGTAGTGTTTTGTCATTTGTCATTATTAATGCAAAAATAATTATATCATGTTATCACGCAACCTGTGTCTTCCCGATTTTACAAATGTAGTTACTTATACAAACTAGTAAATATTCTATAATCTATAAGTTTTTTTAATTCTAAAGAAATGAAAGTAATATGTACATTATGAGATGTAAAAAGCTATACCGGGAGTTTTTACTTCCTTGTACAGAGTAAAAGGGAAGTATTGTAATCGCGAAAAATTTCGGTTTTCAGATTTTGATGGAAATATCCGTTTTGACCTTTTCTGAATCCATTATGACTAGTTTCGTCGTGACGTCTGTACGTACGGACGGACGGACGTATGTATGTCGCATAACTCAAATACGGTTAGACGTAGAAAGTTGAAATTTTGTATTTAGGACTGTTATAGCATCTAGTGCACTCTTATTTTTGGTTTCAATCTACAAACCGGAAGTAGTACTTTTTTCAAATATTTCGATAAATATTAAATTTAAGACAATTTTTTTTATTTTAAATGAAAGATTATGTGATTATTACCTACAATCGGTATTTTATAAATATTTTTGTATCTGGTATCATTTAAGAATAATTAAAGTATATATTTATAATTTAGTATTTCGGTATCTTGTAGTCCATGATCGATTAACATTTGTTACTACATAAAATTTAAATGATTATGACATGACAGTGACAATAGTAAAATATGCTTTATATCTTCTTCTGCAGTTTAAATAAAATGAGTAAAATATATTTGTTAGTATAGTAGCAGTAGTAGTAGTACTTATATATTAATACCTATATTTGTATAATAAGTTAGAAGAATAAAGTAGGTATGGCGGGAGATCTTGTGGTGGCCACATCAGATTTTTTTATATTATTCTACATTTTAGTTATTAAGAAAAGTATGAACAGTTTAATTGGCGTACAAGGAAGTCATGTTGTGTCCACATCAGATTTTTTTATTTGTAAACATAGGGCATGTCATTACCATAGTAACAGTGTTACAGAATGGCAGGGGTACGTTCAGAATCAACGCCGGAGTGTCGCCCAGGTATCACTCTGGTAAATACAGGCTTTCTGTAATATAAAGTGTGTTACCGGAGCAAAATAATTTCACGTTCAGAATCATTACCCAGACGTTATCCCGACGACAACTTTTTACCCTACTCACAGAGGAAGGTAGAAGTCGCTCGTCATGCGCAGTGTGTATGTTTATTCTTGTAAGCGCAAATTTTGTCTCGTTATATGTTCTTCTTAATTTATTATTAATAATATCTTGCATTTTATTGTAATTCTCATCATCATCTTCGTCATTATCTTCATATTATCTATAAAAATCCGTGGCGAAATTTTGATAAAAGTTCTCTATAATAGGTACTAATAAATTACTGCATTCATCGTTTTACAATAATAAAGGTTTTTTTTTTAATAAATAGTGTATAATCTGATGTCAACAGTACTCAGTTTGACAGTCCTATTTCACGTTTTACCCTTTGCCGTTCCGAATGACTAGATAATCCCAAATATGACGTCATCGCTCCGACAATATTTGTCCAGATCTACACTCCATAATTCTGAACGTACCCCAACAATGTATTAGAAGGGATCGTGAAAAAATTCGATGTCGATATTTAATTAATAAAAAACTGACTGAATTCCAGTAAGTTTTTATCCTTCCATTAAACGTATCCAGTCAAGAAGCATCATCGATTCATTATTAACTGGTTATAATGTAATATGATAATAATAAAACAAAAATTGTATCCACAAAAAGCCAATTTGATTTCAATGTCAATCGGAATCGGTACGTTGCTTGAAGAACTATAAAAAAAATATTACAAAAAGTAGCCTAACAAATACCAAATTCACATATTACAGTGTCAAGGCGGGAGGTTATGTGCTGGCCACAACAGATTTTTTTGAATCAGTAAACAGGGATAATTAACATACTAAAATTAATATGAAATATAAATTAAAGAAATGATAAATTATGTATTTATGTTTTCTACACTTAAGAACTAGGTAGTAGGTAGATACATTAAACTAATAAAGATTTTTTAAAACTAATTAAATGCTCAAAATTGGAACCATTAACTTCTAAACAATATCCTAAACGATTAAAAAAAAGAATTTATAGCATTAGTTATTTGTTGGGGAGTAATATTTTGGGAAGCACCACTAATTCGATTTTTTAATTGTTCAACATTCATTCTGTCACTATTGTACACATTATTTTTTAAGTCTCTACCTAGTTCTTAATTGTAGAAAACATAAATAAATACTTTATCATTTCTTTAATTTATATTTAATATTTATTTTAGTATGTTAATTATCCCTATGTTTACTGATAAAAAAACGCTCTAATGCATTGCTGTCATTCTGTAACACTGTACCTATCTATGGTAATGACATGCCCTATGTTTACTGTAGGCACAAATTATCTGCCTACTTAAATATAAATAAAATAACAATAACGTAAATAAACTGAAGCATTCACAATGAAGAAACTAAATCAAAAGGTATGGAAAAGTTTATTTAACATAGTATGAATATATAACTGAAACTGCACATTAAAATAGGCTTATTTTGAATTATGAAATTAATTTCAGATGAGTATTTTATTGAAATTATGTATGCTTTTGAAGTTTTCATCATGCATATACATAAATAATTTTGATAAAGATTCTAACAATATCACAAATTGCAAAATACTTGATTGTGTCTCAAGTATATTACATTCATATTCGAGTCGGCTCAACTTGATCTGTTTCTATAATGGAGATGCTGAATATTTAATTAATAAAATAAAAATACCAGTAACTTTAATTGATTTAAGAAAAAATGTGATGTTTTTAGCAAACACTACAAACTACAGTTTTTATTTCGAAACAAATGTAATTATAATAAATACCGTCGAAGATTTCAAAAAATTCCTAAATTATATGGAAACAAGAATAGATTTCAATAGAAAAGGAAAATATATAGTCGTATATTTTGGAGAGGAAAATATTAAAAGTATATTACTTTTGGCATGGAAACAATACATTATAAATATAATTGTTTTTGAAATAAAAAATTCAAAGGTGTATACGTATTTTCCTTATTTAAATCATCAGTGTGGAAGAATAGAAGAAAAAAGAATACTTATGTCAGATAACTTTGACAATATTACTCAGTGTTCTAATTTGTTATTTTTCAATAAAATACCATTAAATATGAACGGATGTGAAATACAAATTGCTCCAAATATATATCCACCTTTTGCTATAAACCCAAACAAATCAAATGAAGATCCAATGAAAAATGGTTTTGAAACAGTTCTTATTAACAGTGTTATTACAAATCTCAACTTAACTCTAAATATTTGCGATACAAGCGTATCAAAGTTTGGTTTTAAATTTTTAAATGGTTCTTACGATATGCCACATAAATTTCTTGTGGATAATAATTGTGATTTAATATATGGTCAATTGACCGCAAATGCTACATTTCTTCAAGATTTTGATGCCACTTATCCACATTTTTGTTTTAAATTTGTATGGAATGTTCCCACATCATTGCCTGGAGTTCAATGGAAAAGCATATTTTTAATTTTCAAACTCGAGTTATGGTTCATGATTCTGACAACATTGGTGTTCAATGGAATTATATGGTACACTATAGGAAGAAATAATACTGATTTCGTTCAAATGAGAGAAGCAAGTTGGTGTATATTATTCAGCTGGTATTCAATGTTACTTGGATCATTTACGTTACCAAAATCATTCAAACTAAGGATTTTGATTATCTTCTGGGAACTATATTCTCTACTGGTAGCGACATATTACCAATCGCAACTGTTGAGTATTTTATTGAGTCCTATTTATGAAATGCAGATTTCTACATCAGAAGATTTAGCAAAATCTTCGTTAAATATTTTGTATTTAGGTAAGTGTATACGACTTTGAATTTGAATAAAACTTACCAAATTTATGACATGGTACTCAGCCTCGAACATTGCGATAAAAGAGATTCTATAATCCACATTTATATAATGTACTCGTATGTATATTTTGTTTTATGTTTTATTATAGCTAAATCGTAAATGTAAAGGAAAACACTCATAAAATTGAACCACTTGTGTTTATTTCTCAAAACAAAACATTTTGTCCAACTATGTTCCAAAACCGTTATACCATTTTTATAAAGAGATTTCTCCAGGTTTGAAAAATAGCCAAACACAACTTAGCAATAATTTCGATTACTTACGGAAAATTACTAACAAATCTACTTTGTTACACCATGAACACGGGCGGCCTGGAACATAAATGTTTACCGAGTTTTGAAGTAATCGGCCCCAATTGTACAGGACCTAATAGTAGAAAATAGCGCCGCAGACGAAAAAGTTTTTTGGTTCACGGTCATATGCCAACTATTTTACGGAGACTTAACCCTCCGTTAGTGTGGTGGAAAAAAGTCACGCGGTTAGTGTTGTGGGGTATGTCATACCCCGAACTAAAGTTCACTAAAAACTATAGAGAATTATAAAATTTTGTAAATTAAATGATCAAATATGTTTCTCCGATTCATTGTGGGTCAAATAAAATAAATAAACGGTAGTTAATAATATTTACTTAAAAAATTGCAATACTGTTTTAAGACAACAGCAATTTTGCTTCAAAAAAACATAAAGGAACATTATTGCATACACATATATTTATATCTTTAATTAAACAAAAATCTGAAAAAAAAAATATAAAAAGAAAGGTTTAATAAACAAAATTTAAAAAGATTTATATCAATATTGCCAATAGTTCAAAAGTTATGGCGTCTTAAATGTTATACATTTTTCGCAACTCAAAAATGCGTGTTCTAAATAAAATGGAATATTACAATGCATAGAAATATAAAATGTCTTTCTTTCTTTGTTTCTTGGACATGCAGAACATCTTACGTCGCTTAGATGCAGATTCATGACGTTCTGATTGTTGGTTGTCACGTAGGCCTCGACGTATGTGTGGTTTTTATCTTCGTTGATCTCTAAATTCAGATATACTCGTAAGTTGCAAACCTAGATCTTTTAAAACATACGTACGCCTCTTTAAAAACTTTGCGGAATGACCTTTAATATTACTTGAGCATTTGCCCCTGCAGTATTCAAAAATGAAAAAGTAAGGTCAAGGGCCATCGGCGACTATTTCTTACCACACTGTAATTTAGAGATAATTCATCCAAAGTATCTAAACGCCCTTGGTTGAATTATAAAAATCTATGATTTCAGGTAATTTCTTGTTTGTTTCTACTTATGCTTCTTTCCCTTCAGATAAAGTATCTATAAAATATCCCTCTTCTGAAATAATAAACTGACTTTGTCAAAATATACATAATTTGAAGGTACTGAGAGAAAGAGGTCACTAGTTTGTTTCATTTAGATTTTAAAAACGTAAACAGATATGCTTGGGTATCACATTAGGGTTCAAAAATTTTACAAGAATTTGTACAAAACTTGATCTCTCGGCCTCTCAATTGGCCCAATATTGTGTCGGCACACCGGGCTTCGTCCGGGAAACCTTATAACCAGTCCTCCCCTGACCATAGGTCTCCTGTAGAGTGTGCAGGTGTACGATACACCTACGTATGTGATTTGACCTCAGTGACCTAGGTTCCCGATAGTGACACCTTGATGGTTTATCTCCCCTGTGTTTTGACTGGTGGCGGTGTCGGAACAAAACCAGTTGCGACTTCATCGAGTTTACTAAACTTGATTTAAAAACTAATCGGACAAACTTGAAGTTGTCTCGCTGAGCCATATTTACACTGTGTAAATACGAGAAAAATATCACTAGATTTTTTGGCGGTAAAATTAAATTTGACATATTAACGTGAAAACTCAATACAGTCACTGACAACAGCTGATACGACAAGATGTAGAACATTAGTCTGTTTACATTACAAAGTTTGTGTGGTGTAAAACTGGTGTTACTTCAACCAATAAAAAGGATCAGTTTTAGCATTCCAACTTCAGATTTGTCCAATTAGTTTTTAAATATAGTATAGCAATCTCCAATGCTGCATCCATTTGGACGAATATCTCGAACAAAATGAATTGTTACTTTATTATTGCTGTAATGTTTATGTATTTCTCCACTAATAAATTTTACATTGTTCTAGATATCCATGAACCATTTTTCAAGCATACAAAAAATAAGTATGAGCAAATAATTTACGAAAAAGCTGCAAAAATTTCATTTGTTGATTATGTGAAAATGCGAAAGAGTTATGACAGTCAGACTGCTTTTTTGGGTAGTGATATAATTACGAAGTATATGACTCCATCCTATTATTCATTTCCTAATGGTCGATCCAAAATATTTCTGTTTGAAGATGCAGTAAAACTATCACAAATTGTAATGTTCACAAAAAAGGGATATCCATTATTAGAAAGAATTAATGTTTTTATCAGCCGATTTTTGGAAAGTGGTATATTCTTTAAATGGATGAAAGACGTTGATAAGAATAATGGTAAAATGTTTACATCAAATACACATGTAGCGTTGGAATTAACACAATTAACAGGAGCTTTTGTTCTACTGTTCATTGGAGTATTATTAGGATTATGCTGTTTTGTTTTGGAAATAATTGTATTTAAATATTCATTTAAACGAAAGTATATCTGAATCAAGAATTAAATTATTTTAAATACAAGCCTAAAATTTTGTGTCGCTAAAGAGTAGGTATTTTGGAAGATAATGGGAGCCTAATATAGAAACCAAGGCAATTCATAAAATCGAATTGTGCAAATTATCGAAAATATATTTATATTTTATATTTTTCGGAGCATACCTATACAGGTTGGTGGAGGTGAAATGCGAACATAGGGAACATACATGACAATCGAACTTTCATGCCAGGTATCTTGATATATTTTGTAGTAGTGTCACAAGACGAAGTAATGTGAATTTGTGTGGCAAAAAGAGTAATCAATAACAGAAATAATAATAAAATCTAAAAGTGCATGTAAACTTTCTCGTTCTGCTCGTACATATACATTATTATGCAAAGAAAATATTTTAATGAAAATAAAAATTTCAATAATATGACAGCTTCTTTGACATTGACAGTACTTATTCCACGTATATCAAGATGCCTAGCATGATAACTCCATTGTCATATATTTTCCTATGTTCGCATTTCACCTCCACTAACCTGTATTATGTTTATAATATAGTAAAATAATTAGTTATTTGTTTTTGTACTGTCATGGCAATCTTAGCAATGCCATATCGGCCATATTATATCTACGTTTCCGCAATACAAGTATATCATCAATTTCAAAAATATTACTGTCTTATAGGCTTAGAAATGAAAAATGGAGGTCTAGAGATAGTAAAAATCTTTTAAAACTTCGTACTCAAGGCAAGTTCCAGTTAATATACCAAGTTACTAGTTGATTCTATACTTATGTACCGACTGACCAAGTACCTACTGTTCACATAATTGAAATGGACCGTTTTCACTCTTTAGAATCTTATGTGTTAATTATGAAATAAAACTAGTAATAAAAGTAGTAATCTAGTAATTGTCTTTTATTTTCCACTCTTATAGTTATAACTTTTAAATTGACGACCGCAGTTTCGACAATTTTAGACTGTTATCTTCGGGTCTGGTACAAGACTACAATAAATAAATAAAAATACATGTTAAAATTCGACACTACATTTATAATGTTAAACAGAAATTAATTTTAATTAATTATAGGAAACTATCGTTGTTATGTAAAAGATGTATAATATAAATTTTAAAACTTACTTTTATACACAGTCTAAAAATGCATGTATACTTATGTCGTTATGTTTAAATTTTTTTTAAACAATATAAATAAAACAAATATAATAATATAAAATGTAATATACAACTTGATTTAAATTAAATAAAGGTAACGGTGACACAAATGCATATAATCCACACTCTAGTAATGTATATTTGCATTATAATGGTTTATTATAGGTATTCTAAGATATGTTTTTCTTCAAAGAATCCTGTTTTTATTAAATTGAACTGACTTTTAAATATGAATGTTGCTAATTATAAATAATATTGTAATATTGTTGTTTATTTTCTACGTAAACGCAATACGCTGATTTCTCCACACCTGTACATACTTTCTGGCAGCTAGCTGGGCTTATATGGTGGCTAGCTTCATTCTCCCGCCGTACTTGACGACAACCCCGCTCTTCATGCCCGCTCTTATAAAGCTGGTTCACTCTCCCTGCATCTATACCTCCATGAGAAGAACGTTCGCCCATTTTGAAAAAATATAGGGTTAAAGTACAAGTCTTGACGATCATTTTGCAATTTTCTAAATTAAAAAAGGTGCATTAGAAGTTGAGATATGATTTTTTGAAGTTGGACAATATTGGCCGTTTTTCGACTTAAAATCGCCTATATCTCAAAAAGGGTACGTTTTTCGAAAAAATGCCAACAGACAAAAAGTGATTATTTTGAGCCAATTAACCTAATGTTGCAACTTTTTTAATCACGAAGTCCTTGCCACACTGAGCGAAGTTCGATGAACAGAGAACAGGCGCTCGGGACTCGCCGAATGCCCCATGTCTGGCTCCGACCTAACGAAGAAACAAAAAAATATACCTACTACGATCAACAGGAATATAAATTCTATTTAATTTTTTTAATTATACCAGATACAGCAAAAGTACAGCTTTAATTTATGTGAATAAATCACTTTTAACGACGTGTTTGTCCATTTTAATAGAATAATGCAATTTATCATGAAATACTTAATGACAGGAAAAAATTATCAAATGTGAGAAAGGCAACACACGCTTATTAAATAGTGAAACAATTTAAACTGACGATAAGACCTGTTCGATAACATATCGAACGGGTTGAACAAGTGTATGATATTGTTTAATTTCGTAGCTAGGGAACTGTATGGATACTGTTAGTTTCCTAATATATGAGCGTAGGTAAATATTTTAACTATAAAATAGGTATACTTACTTTTTAAATACTTAATTCATTTACGAATGTACAATTATTACGAGTATGAATCGTCCGTATCTTGGTGTCTTATCGATATTGAGCAATTGCATCTGGTATTGTGTTTGTGAAACAGCAGCTTCATAATCAGGAATTTGCATAACATTAAGTAGTAATTTAACTGTGATGTACATATGTGCTCGTTGAAATAAACAAGTACCGGATGTTTGTGATATGTACGCCGAGCGTGTTCAATAGGACATTATAATTAATATCGGGCGTAGAATAATTTTTGCTATTGTTGCACTGCTGTTTTTTAGATTGTAACTTAACAGTGTTGGATTTACCTTTAACTCAGTTATTTTTTAAGTACCTATTTGCATGTTTTTATTTTTAAGACAATAATTACTCGTACAAATGGAGAATAATTGTGACTAAAAAGTAAACATAATTTTTAATATTAATTTGCAAATGTTTCTGAATAGAATCCATAAAAAATAATTTTAACAGTAAATGTATAATCATAGATTTTAGTGCTTTAATAAGTTTCATCTGTTCGGACCGTTTAAAGAAGAAATTTCTGATTTATAACAAACTATTCAAAAAATATCATTTCAAAATAAATAATATAGTAAGTAATTAAGTCTTCAATTAATTCTGATGTAGTACGAATTTTCCGTTTGTCATCGTGTACGCAGAATTATGTTACGCATTTATTAATAGAAAATGGTGTGCGAGCTGCATATTGCAGTACTCCTCCCAGCCCCCACTCAGGACTCCTGACATTCTTAAACATGACGATTTTATGTATAAATGCATTTTCTATGCTGTTGCACTGACTTTCTTATATACGAGTAGTCATTATTTCTGTTATTTTCTGGGACTACTTTTGATGACTAGTGTAGTAGGTATGTGTTTTAATTTGTTCAGTAAATTTGGGTGAAGTATTTATTGATCTGAAGTTTTATTTTTTTCAGGTATTAAAAAAGTAAATTACGTGCCAAGAAAGTGCTAACAAATGTTTCTGGACTACTGGAACCAATTCTTACGCGAGTTCCGTAAAACATATCCTAGTAAGAACATTTTTATACATATTACTCACCTTACTATAATAAACTACTCTCAAGGATCGAGAGAGGAGGGGTTTATTAATCCTACTTTAGATCTTGAAATGGAATATTGCTATTTTAACTTTATTATTTTACGAATTGGAAATTTGAAATAAATTCCTTGTTCGCTGGATTATTTGCTTATTGAAAATAGAAGTATTTATTTCTGTGACGTTCAAAACGAAATTAAAGTAGGTACTATAATTGACTATATATATTGTTAACTTAACATTTAATGTAAATTCAAAATTCAATGTAAATATATAACTGCGCTTGATAATGACTAGGACATTGGTCGAAACGTAATACTTCTATTTACAATAAAGCCAGAATCATAGCATCTAATTTGAGTATTGTGCACTTCTAAGCTTGAATGTAAAATTTTTTATGCAAGCCATCGTAATTAAAATTTTCATTTATAGACATTTGTTTATAATAGGTAGGTACTGCACAGTTTCTGTTGTGCATTGTGTAATAAAGACCTTGACCTTGAAGTAAATATTTTTTTCAAGCCATCGTAATTAAAATTTTCATTGATAGACATTTGTTTACAATAACAATAAAGACCTTGATTACTAGTAATCAAAGTCATTATTACACAATGCACAACAGAAACTGTGCAGTACCTACCTATTATAAACAAATGTCTACCAATGAAAATATAATACCGTGAATAGGATTTATTGCGTTTTTGTGCTGCTGTTTATAAATTGCACAAATAACTGATATTGGCGAGTACACTCGACTAAAAAGCTAACAAGAAAAATAGTTATTAATTAGCTAATCAGAAAAATCTAAATTACAAATTTAGAGAATCCAGCTATTTTAACTTAATTATTATGCACTTCAATATCATTTATAAAATACAAATTTTAAATTATTCCGACGCAATGCGGAAAATTATGCTATCCAAGGTCGACGTCCATGATTATTGCGGTTAAAAGATTAAAAAAATTTGTATAACGTTATCTTTCTTTGGCAAGAAATGTGGTTAAGTGTTCATTTTATTATATGTGCATGTTTAAAACATTCAAAATGAAAGTTCAAGCAGCATTTGTGTATAAATCGCTAGATTTACGAAACAGGTCAGTAACCTATTTTGAATGTAACACAAATTTTCCTTATAACCCTAACTTGTCCTTGCCCAGCATACTATCCTGGTGGGAACAAAACTATAATATTTTTTTAAAATTGTATAATAAACCTAATTTAAAGTTTAAGTACATTTATGAAAACATGCAGTAAAACTGTTTTCCATATAAATTAAAATCTATTTTTAACTTTTCCTGATTAAAATAATATTATCCTTTCTCTGACCTTATATTTTATTTAATAATGAAAAAATTTAAAAAAGTTACTTAACGAAGCCAATATTGTACTTAAAATGAATTTTTTTACAGTTATTAATCCTATAATTTACTTAATTTTTTCCTTTATTCATTTTCATCTGCACGGGTTTTTCCAATATATTTATTCATAATCGGTATACTTACTAATCAAAACCGATTAACATTAATATTATAAACGTGGCACGGTCTAAAACTTATGTGCAATTCTTTAAACAGGATAAAGGAAAATTTTATATTCAAAGAAAAGTAAATACTACCACCTGCATAAAATAAATCGTAATCTAAATCTAAACTACAAGGTACTGTGTAAATGTTTTTTAATACGGCGAATTAGGTCAATTGTTTTAATAGCGAATGATATTGTTTGAAACAATATAAATCCTAAATGAATAATTTTGAGCGGGAAATACGAGGAAAAACATTCATCGTAATGATATGATTATATACTTCGCCATTAGTATTGACATTCTTCTAGTTGATTTCGAATCTTTTATATTTCTTGAAATTCTTACATCTTATTTTGTTTAAAACACCTTTATATTTCTTCATAAATGAATATTCTACTATTGTAGGTATATAAATTGTTTACGCACAATATAAGAAAATTTTTTAATTGAATTCATATTACATTTTTTAAAATTTCTTCAATTTTAATGATTATTTGGAATTATTATTTGCTTTGCTTATTCCTCGTTTTCTTATTTTTCAAAATAAGTGATATTTTTCCATTGCACAAACCAGCTATAATACTGTATTAATATCAACAGGAAATCTAAGCGGAAACAACATGGAATCAACATGTAAAAGAAATGTGCTCGATCCAGTTTGCAATGCTGTTTCTTATATTGAAAACATGTTTGCATGTCAGGTAATTAAAGGTAATTATCTCACATAAAAATTATATTAATTTATGCCTTAGACATATAACTAATTATTTTTTCCTTTTCTAGGATACAAAAAATATGAACAAAATTTGAAATATCATGTTCGGGTCCCCAATAAGATTGAAAGAATTGTATACACCACAGGCGTTTCTTGATGATAATATTCTTTGGATGGTGCAAAAACCTTTGGCACTTTGGCAAAGCATAATAATCCACGGAATACATTCATTATGTAGGTAACTGTAGTAAGATAAACCGGTCCATAACACACGCTATTGTATTATGAATTCATAATTCATTACTATTGTATTATGAGTTCATTATTCAACACTATATAAAAATTTTATGTACGGTGATGGAATGGCTTAATTAACACAATGTAATCATTTTTTATAACTATCATATTTCTGTTGAAATCCGATCAAATTTATATGATTTTGTTTCAGTTATTCTGGGCCAATTACAAGATGGGTGAAAAAATAAGCAGTTGACATCAAAATGAATATGAAAGTGGATTATCAGGTAACTGCAATTTTTTTATAAAATTAAAAAATAAATAGGCCAAGTTCAAAATTAAGAAACTATCTTCACGTACCTACTGTTACTGTTACTATTCAAAAACTAATTCAATAATTCTCATATTTATGTTTACAAAATATTTTGTATAACAATATAGTTTAGTCCGAGCCAAGAGAGGGTGAAGGGTTAAAATCGTTTGAGTTCGATAAAATATGTTAAATACTTACGTGTTATACACACTATTTTTTCTACTGCTGTAATTTGTAAAATAATTCAGCGGTTATAGGAAAAATTTCATATCAACAATGCATTTCGTGACTAAAGTATGAAATGCACACCATATCAATGAAATCATTCTCTTTCATATAAGAAGTCGTGTCAAAGTGATGAGTCGCACGCGACCGCTATTTTTAGTTTTTTGAATTTATATCGATAACGATCAATATTACGAGAAAAACTGTTCAAAGGAAATCGCAGGGCATAAAATCCCATATAAAACCAAAAACTTATGTTTTTCAGATGCGTTAAATTTTCTGTCAGACTAAATCTTTTACTTGCGGCTTAACCAAATCAAATGTTCCAGAAAGTGAATGATACAAACCAAAAGACGATATTTTAATTTAGGCATAAATGACAATTGATTAAATTCATGTTGTTCTCTCTATCAAAATCTTAACTGCGGCCAAACCGAAATCCGTAAAAAATTATAAAATTATGCATTCTGGAATTACAGATAAATAAATTTACTTACTAAAAAAAATAACACTAAAATTTATTCGAGTGAGCCAAAAAAAAATTTAAACAGGTATAAGCATGTTTCTAATAGAAAAATCGAATTCTGGAAGTTTCAAGTCAATATATTTTAAGGAATCTTTTTCCATTCCACTTGTTATGTTAATGAAGGGAACGCAAAGTTTTCTAAACGTCGTATAAATAAATAAATATATATATATATATATATATATATATATATATATATATATATATATATATATATATATATATATATATACCGTGAGTTTTATTTAACGTGAAACATGGGATCTTTCATATCCATGGTTACGAATTTGACAGCAATGTATTAGAGCGTTTCATTTAAAATAGAACATAGCAAATGAAATATGTATGTATTTCTAATCATTTTAGATATGAAAAAAATTGCAAGAAATATAAACATTTAATAGATATTTTTTCAGAATACAATTTATAACAAATTCTCAAATACACGAAATAAATCAGATACAGAGCCTTTTTATCAAATTTTCGGGCCCTAGGCCAACAATATTTTTCGGGCCCCCCTTTCCCAAATGAAAAACGTACATATTTTTACAATGTGCATGTGAACCGGACTTATGTTTATAAGACATATTATTCAATTTAATTTATGGTCTCTAAAAGTAAAAAGACTAACCCGTAAAAACAAAGTTTTTCAATATAAATCGATTAATATTTATTTAAATTTTTGTTTTTGAACCAGATCGGTGCAGTACATTTTGAGATAGCTAGCTGCCATTTTGTTTCAAGATAGCGTACTAACATTTTAATATACCTATATTTCAAGACAGATTCTTAGCTATTTACTGTACCAAATTTGAACGCAATAGTTACAGTAAATTTTGAGATATCTGTTCGCCATTTTGTTTCAAGATGGCGGGCTGACATTTTAATATATCTACATCATAAGTTAGATCCTTGGCTATTACTGTACAAAATTTGACCGCAATCGGTGCAGTACATGGCGGATAATCTGAAATTTTGCCAAAGTTCATTCTTAGGTGAAAAAAGTCTGTTTGCAAAATTTCAGCTCGATAGGATCTCGGGAAGTGGGTCATTTTTTACATTTGTTTTTTTGCCGTACGTAGACAAAGATGACGACAAGACGATGAAGTTAATATAAAGGATTAAAAAATGAATAATATGGAAAAGAAAATATAAAATCTTTAACATTAATTATCGTATTAAACCCACCAGTGTAGTAAATGATATAAAAATTATAAGTGTAATGTTTAAATATTAATATTAAAATATTAGGATAAATAAACTGCAACATCTACTGCTCTATCAATGCAAAGTCGAAAGTTACACTACCTGGTACTGTTCTTAGGGTGCATGCGCATGTACAGATTGTCCGACTTCAATTTCTAGAACAATTAGTAATTCCGCGTAGTATAAAATTATAAAGGATTCGTATACACTATGTGGAAAATTTTTTTGGTTAAAGCGGGTTAGCCATGCAAATGCAGTATATCTTCGCAGAATTTGTTTTCATAAGCAGTAACAAGAAGTAAGAAGTCCGAATGAATTATATTTGGAAACATCAATCGAGCCCTGCCGACCGGGCCCCATGTCTGAGCGGGCCCCAGGCCGTGGCCTCGCGGGCCTAGGCGGTAATAAGGCGCTGATCAGATAGGTTCTTGTCTGAGGCTAACATCTACATTATACCAACGTATCATTTGCACCTTTTCTTCAATTATATACCTTATTTTCAACAACACAACCCTAAATGACAGGTAATATTTACTTGATAATGACAGCCTATGTTCTATTTTAAATGAATCGCTTTAATACATTGCTGTCAAATTCGTAACCATGGATATGAAAGATCCCATGTTTCACGTTAAATAAAACTCACGGTATATACAGAACTGAACTAAATAATAATTATGATTTTTGAAAAGTTCAATCTACAAATTACTTACCTATATTGTTTGTATGACATTTTTATATCATATTTATTAATTCGTAACGATAAGGCCGATGAGCTAGACAAGACTCGTCTTCCCTGCCTTGTGGTCCGGAACCAATACTTCCGTTGACAACCTCAACTCATTATGACTATGTCAAAGACATCAGCTTTTCCATTGGACTACCACACCTCATTGCAGATATGAAAAGAGAAAGAGACTAATTGCGAGGCCAATTATTAAACTGGTAAACTATCTTATTCAACTCTCTAGAAGTAACCTTCAACTTCTTGTCGGTAATTTAACAGGACACAGTCGTTTAAACAAACACATGCATTGCATGAAAATCGTCAACAGTCCTCTATGTAGAGGCTGCGAAGAAGAAGATGAAACTGTGGAGCACATTCTATGTGACATGGCCACCCCTAAGCACAACTTCCGCTGCTGACCTGTTAGCCTTCTTCCTGAGCGTAGAATGGCTTCAGGACCTGTAGCAAGGAGCAGTGCTGCCCGGAGGTTGTATAATGCGCCCATTTAAGTGGCCTAAGTGCATGTGGAGTTTCTACTCCACCCTCCTTTATATCCAGATCCAGATAAGCTACGTGGTTCAGTCAAGTTTTCTCAGTACTGACTTGAAATCAAAGGTTCTAAGGTAAGTTCGGGTAATAAGGCCCACCTAAATTGAACAATGTAATACAGGAAGTAATTTTTTTAGATTTCTGCCTACAACATCTGCTTTATGATTACTACACTACGCATTACGCAACATTTTTCGCTGGATTTAATTATGAAATACGATACTGAAATACGAAGAACATACGAACAAACGCGGACTTCTTGTCAAGATTCGCATTAATTCTACATGAAGAAAATACTCAAAAATAAGACGTGGATTAAATATTTTACGTGCAACATATTGAAACACTACCAGTTTCAAAACAAGAAATACAAAAAGAAACAGTAAATAATCCAGAATGTCGGGATATATATTTAAAATTAAAATCTGGTGATCTAGAAAATGCACACAAGCATTCATTACAAGACAAATGTATATTCAATGGGATTCGAGTTATGATTCCAATGAAACTACAACAAAGAATTTTGAAAGAATTACACACTGCACTGCACACAATGAAAGCACTGAAGCAGTAGTGAAACGGTGCAAGGAATGTTGTAAAACTTAGAACAATTAAAAAAAAATTTAAACTTTCATGGAAATACCTGAAATCTTCCTGGCAAAGACTGCGCGCTGATTATGCTGGACCATTTTGTGATATAAATTTTGTTACAAGTTATACCGACAAAATCTAAGAATGCAAAAGTAACGATTAATTGATATTTACTTTACAAGTGGGCAAAATAAGGAATTATCCACGAGAAAAATCTTAACTTACGAGGCCGAAGGCTGAGTGAGATGATTTTTCGAGTGGGTCATTTTATCAAACACCTCTTAATAACTGCTTAAATATTTAAAAAATATTAAGTTCCAACCTAAAACATCGTTACCATGGTGACTTCCAAGAAGCAAAGTAACAATTTACACACAAGTGGGTATAATTTTATCAAAGCCACTGGTTGGCAATCTTTTACTTTGCTTGTTTAAAATCGCCATAATTAGATGCTTTTATTAAGAGGTATTGGATAAAATAATAAAAGATATATTTTCAAGAATGAAACTTCAATTACTATGGTAACCGACAATTAACCACAATATTAAGAGCTTAAGCATTTTAAAAATCTAACGGCAAGCGGAAAGATGTACAGACTGTAAAACCAGGACTACAAACGATGATAACAGAACCAGGTGATATAAATTTTAAATTATGTCGTTTTCTGATGCAATATAGAAAAGTTCCACACACCAATACAGGCCAAAGTCCGGCTGAACTAATGTTTTCTAGGCCATTTTGCACAATTGATACATTATCAGACCAAAAGATCGAAAAGTTACATAAAATTGGTGATCGCCTCCAAATTAGATTTTATAACAATATTGACAAGTGGAAATTTGGAACCCTAACGCAATGAAGTGGAAATATACATTATGAAGTGGAAGTAAATGCTAAACCTTATGTACGTCATATTGACCAAATGAGACCTTCAATTTACGAACAAAATACATCAGAACAACAAATACAACAACCAGAAATTTGCGATTTAAACCGATTAAGAAGATTGAAATTGATTAATTATGCTAGACCATTTTATGATATAAATTTTGTTAGAAGTTATACCGACAAAATCTAAGAATGCAAAAGTAACGATTAATATATATTTACTTTACAAGTGGGCAAAATAAGGAATTTCCCACGAGGGAAATCTTACCTCACGAGGCCGAAGGCTGAGAGAGATGATTTTTTCGAGTGGGTCATTAATTTTTTCCCATATGTGAAGTATAACGTTTTATCCAATACCTCTTAATAACTGCTTAAATATTTAAAAAATATTAAGTTTCAACCTAAAACATCGTTACTATGGTGCCTTCCAAGAAGCAAAGTAACAATTTACCCATAAGTGGGTATAATTTTATCAAAGCCACTGGTTAGTAATTGACCACAATTGACCACAATATTAAGAGCTTAAGCATTTTTAAAATCTAACGGTGTCAAAAACGAATTGTCAGCGCCGTACCACCCTGCAACAAATGGGCAAGCGGAAAGATGTGCAGACTGTAATGCATTAAAATCGTCAATGCAGAGGCTGCGAAGAAGAAGATGAAACTGTGGAAAACAATGAAGGGGAAATATACATTATGAAGTGGAAGTAGAAACTAAACCTCATGTACGTCATATTGACCAAATGAGACCTTCAATTTCAACAACCAGAAATTCGCGATTTTTAAGAAGATTGAAATTCATGAAGAAGGACGCAGTGTCATATAAGTGTAGCAGGTGTCGATAACAGAAAACACACGAATTAATAAATATGATATAAAAATGTCATACAAACAATATAGGTAAGTAATTTGTAGATTGAACTTTTCAAAAATCATAATTATTATTTAGTTCAGTATATATATATATATATATATATATATATATATATATATATATATATATATATATATATATATATATATATATATATATATATATATATATATATATATATATATATAATATATTGGAAGGGAGGTTCATCAATGTCTACTTCTTTTTCTTCATCAAACGTGCGTACGTTGCTGCAATTCTTCGCGGCGAAAAAGGGAAAAAAGTCATTTTTGGCAACTTTGGCGCCCTCTACTTTGTAGAGCAGTGACCCAATGACAAAAATTGTAGATAATACTGTCCTTAACAATATTTTAAACAAAATTTCTCTCTACAACCTACCGTTTTCGCGAAAAACAAATCCAAAATGTTTTTGGATTTCCCAAAAATTGCAGGGGGCAGGGGGTGACAACTCAGTTTTAAGCTCCTTGCATGCCCCTCTAACGATTTATGAAAAAAAATTGACTTTGCGATTTTTTTCCATCAAATGCACAATATTTCTTGGCGTACAAAATTATTGTTAAGAGCAAGCGCCACAGCGCGGCCTTCGATGCGTCCTTTCCCGCGTTATATCTCAGTCACCGTTCATCGCACGGAAAACGTTGAATACTCATTTTAGAAGGTTTTTTGTGCTCTACAACTTTTCCATTTACACTAAAGATCAAAAAACAATTTTTCGCGGTGAAAAAGTGAAAAAAGTCATTTTTGGCAAATTTGGCGCCCTCTACTTTTAGCACTTTTCGTCGTAGAGCAGTGACCCAATGACATAAATTGTAGATAATACTGTCCTTAACAATATTTGTTAACAAAATTTCTCTCTACAACCTACCGTTTTCGCGAAAAATCAAATCCAAAATGTTTGTTGGATTTCCCAAAAATTGCAGGGGCCCAGGGGGGTGACAACTCAGTTTTAAGCTCCTTGCATGCCCCTCTAAAATTTTATGAAAAAAAATTGACTTTGCGATTTTTTTCCAAAAACGTCGAATTTTTGTTACAGATTGACTGGACTAATAGTTTGTGCAAAATTTCATGCTGGTATCCAAATATGAACTATCCTTGAAAAATCATAGACTAGAGTAAAATTCAAATAGCTAGAACCCTGCGCGAAGTACGAATTCTCGTCGTAGAGAGAGAAGAATAGATGATAAACAAGAGGAAACTACGCTACTGTCTGTTCTACAGAACATCAGCTTCAATATTTGTTATTCTCATGTTGACATTCGTAGTGTTTTGCTTCGTGTAACCCTGCGAATTTTGTAATTGAGTGTGATTGAGTTATATTTTAGTTTTCTTTGAAAATTAAGTGAAGTGCAGCGCAGCATATACTCGCTAGCTCCGCTTTTGTAAAACGGACAGTACATGACAAGCTCTGCCTTCTCGCGCAGTCCAGGGTCCTAGCCTTCGAGCATATACTGACTAGAGGCCGCGTTACGGCGTTTGTTGTGATCGGAAGATATGCGGCGGGAGAGATTTGCGGGGTCGGAAGCCGTGATGTATTGAGGGATGCGTAATTTCTTAGTATTATTCCACAAAGTAAAATAATACTCACAAAACCTCATAAAGCTTTTCACAAAGTAAACGCAGAACTTAAGGTTAAATAAAATGACATGTGTGACAAGAAGTAACAAAGAATAATAGCAAAACGCTGCCCGCAATACACCATGACTTCCAGCCCCGCAAGTCCCTCCTACTGCATATCTTCCGATCACAACAAGCAATAGTAAACCAAAAATGGATAAAACAAAAATACTGAAAAAGACGAACAAACCGAACGACAAAAATACAAAATAAAAACGACTATCGACGACCCGACGTGACGTATCGTTACAGAAGTCACTAACTTTAAGAAACATAAAAAATAAAAGACACTAATTATGGGGTTAGCAGTGCTGCTAATACATCCAAAATGGAGAGCTCCATGTTTTGGAGATCATCCTTCCCGTTATTTTATATAGTTTAGTGACATAGTGTCATATTTAATACTAAAAAATGGACATACGGACTAAACGGGCTTTGTGTACATAGAAAACTTGTAAATTGTAAACCGCTTTGCGGAAGATCCAGGAGAATTGCTTTTCAAATAAACTTAATACAGAATTATTGATACTAATTAGTTAATACCTAAAGTAATAAATAAACATTTCTATTTATGTTGAATTATTTACAATAAATTCCTGATTTGCCCCTCCCTAGACCAAAAGCTGGGTACGCCTATGGTCCTAGCTATTTGAATTTTACTCTATCAGAACGCACTCATTAGGTTATTACGAGTATAATTTCCCGCCTTTTTCAGTTTAGAAGTCTTAGAAGTTTAGTTTTAGTATATTTATTTAGTTTAATAATAATTATACTATATATAAAATGGCTAATGCTAATTATGACGGTAAGTAATATTATATATATATATATATATATATTATACATTTGATGTACCTAGTAAAATTTAAATAGTATATCATTCTTTAGGTTATTTGTGCATATACTCAGTAATTTTTTTGTTTATTAATAATGTATGAATTAATAATTTACTCATTTGTTGTTATTCATTGGTATTTAATATGGTTTTTGCTTGTTTCAATAGCAATATGATTATTTTGGCTATCATTAGCATGTTGTCTTCCCATGTGCTCTCTAGTTAATTATTTATTAATGAAAATACTGTGATTGTTCATAGAAATTAATTGATACTATAAGATTGGTTTTTGTTCTGTTTATGAGCAGTGTTTGTGTATGAAAATCTTAGCTAACAGTAACAGTAGTAATTCTAAATACATTTCACCATCATACCTTGCCTTTTTTACAATAAATTTTGTTGTATTCTACACTGCTCAAAAAAAAATCGAGCCACTTGGCCGAACTAAGAAAATGCATGTTTTTAAAATGTGGGGCATTTCTTTTAGGGACGTGTTAACCAAAATCTGGAAATTCCCTCTAGATACATTTCTCCTCTACCTTCTCCAAAAATCCCGAAGATATTCGCTTGCCCCCGACCCTCTGAAAAATCGCTTTATGTGATGTCATGTCTGAGCAATGAAAAATCTCAAAGTTTGAAGGCTTGTATCTCCAAAAAATCCTGTCTTAAGGGGGTTGATCTACTCACAAAGCCCTATCAATTTCCTTTTCAGAGCTGAAAATTTCATCCTTATTGGTTAAGAATTGAGTGAGTTATCACGTTTCAAAGGAACCCCTGTTTTTAGGGCTTTTTTTCGAAAAATCATCGAATACGATGCGTGCATGCGTATGCATGTGTGTGCATGTGCATGCGTGCATTTGCACTTATCTAGCCATTTAATTTGAGGTATCAAATTCGATATGACACTATTATTATTATTATTTTTTAATGTCGATGTTCGATCCCCATTTTTCCTTTGAAACGCGATAACTCACTCAATTCTTTACCAATATGGACGAAATTTTCAGCTCTGAAAAGGAAATTGATAGGGCTTTGTGAACAACCCCCTTAAGACAGGATTTTTTGGAGCTACAAGCCTTCAAACTTTGAGATTTTTCATTACTTACTCAGATATGACATAACATATAATGCGATTTTTCAGGGGATGGGGGAGAGCGAATCTCTTCGGAATTTTTGGAGAACGTAGAGGAGAAAAGTATCTCCAGAGGCAATTTCCAGATTTTGGTTAACACGTCCCTGAAAGAAATGCCCTACATTTTGAAAACAGGCATTTTCTTGGTTCGGCCAAGTGGCTCGATTTTTTTTTTTGAGCAGTATATTTAAGTCCAATTGTACTGGTTTCATTAATAAAATGTTATCTTTGGAACATTTAGTTTAATAATAAGTTTGTGTTGTTTTTTAATTTCAATAGAATTTGTTAAAAAAATGTAGTCATTTAAAATGGAGCCCTGAAGATCTAAGCTCTGCCCCTTTTTAGTTTAGGTACTTGATTATAGAATTATACCTTTTTGTAAATCTGGGTTACACCTATTGCACAAGAAGCCTTTAAAATAAATTTTTAAAAAACTTTCAAAAGGTACAAACATTTACATTTTATACTTATGATTTAAATTTTGCTAAGTTTTAGAACTGTTTTTCGTATCTTACTTTGTCCTGTTATTTTGCAGTTAAATCTTTCAACAGATTAAATTTGTCTAAATAATTTATATATATATATATATATATATATATATATATATATATATATATATATATATATATAATAATAATAATAATAATATTTAATTGTAGAGCCAATGGAAATTGATCCACCATTGGACGAAAAAATGGACGTGGATGATGATGATGAAGTTGTTGTAGATCATATACGAATCATCATCACACAGTAAGATTTAATTACATAACAAATAAGAAAATTCACTACAAACCTGTAACACTTTGTTATGTTACAGTTGGTATGAATATCCAAAGATGTGTGCCATTTACTGTGTTGCGCAATACCCAATACCAATTTTACAAGGGATACGGTTTTAAAAGAGAAACATTTTGTGTTCAGCAGTCCCGGTCTCTTCGCAGATTAAAGCACCTTTTCTTTAATTTGGATAAAAACCTTCTAAATTCTTATCATAGTTCAATCCACGGGTATTTCAAAAACGAAAAAATTCAAAATGTATGAATATTCCATTATGAATTCAATTAAGATAGATCAGACACATGGAAAGAGGCGACGAAATTCCAACTAAAGAATAATTGAAATAAAACTAATGGAAGACCCAAAACATCTTCAAGTCACGAATTGAAAGAAAAAGTTCGAAGTAGAGAAAAAATGGTAACAAATTCTAGAGGAGGCCAAGGCCCATCAGGGATGCCAATGACGATATGATGTATATTTTTTATATTATATTTTATATATATAGTTTTGGTTCGTACACTGAGAGAAATGGATATTAAAAACTGCATATTTAACATTGATATTTTTAGTTTAAATATATAAATATTTAATATTACAAAATATATATTTAAAACTATTATAAGAATATATTGATGGTTAATATTCGCATATATTTAAATAATATATATTTAAGTTTAAAAACTGTATATTAAGCATAACTATACGTATATTTAATAAACTTATTCAAATATACGCATATATTTATATAACTATTATTTAATATCTAAGGAAATTTAATAACTCTCATTTAATATCTACGGATATTTAATAATATCTTACATAAATAACTAAATATACTGCATATTAGAACAAAATACACTGTATATTGCGCGGATCAACCATGCAACATGAAGGTTCGAACAGGCTAGTGTTGTAGTTGTGGCGTTGTCTCAGACAGACATTAGTGTTTATCTATAGAAAAGACTATACTCAAAATTGTTTATCTGTGGCGTTGTGGAGATATTTATGCAGATATTTGAGCTGTGGTGCTGTGCAGTTTATTACAAAACATTTTTGTGAATAATAGAAGTTTTGTTTGGTTTTGTTTTCCTTATTTTTTTGACGCAATGTTGTATTTGTTTTACCCATTTTTTTTGATAATAGGTACTTGTTAAATATAATAAATATGTTGATATTAATTAAAGCAGTTTTTTAAAAATTAAAACCTACCTAACTTAATAAAATATCTAATATATAAGTTTGCTACCGTAAATATCTGATATATATGTGCCTAAAATATTTACTTAATAAATCGAAATATCTAGGATATTAGCGATGACAATATATTATTTTACATTTTAAAATCTAAATATATTTAAAATTATTATACTATATATTTGCTCTTATTATATAATATTTTTAGCTTTTTAATATTCTTAGATAATTATTTCTAATATCTTGTGTTTGTGTCACTTTTTTAAGCATAAAATATATTTAGGCTAATTATATATATATATTTACCGTAAATATACATTTCTCTCGGTGTATATTTCAACAATTTCGATGTTTTGCGTAATTCATAATACATACATTGGCTGTGTTGTGTGAATATTCAGTTACATTTGAATATGTATTTACCATATAAAATAAACATTACTTGATCATCGCACTGCATGGCTGTACATAACTGACCAATATTATTTCACAAAACAAAATTAAAATAGGCATTGCACAAACTTATGTGAAGCATGTTTTGGTCATTTAGGTAAACGACACTCTTAATAATAATTATAAACATTGATCAATAATGGGATAAATACTTCAAGGGATAATCGAGACCTGTCTCGCGATATAATAATAATTGTCGCTCAAAGTATGGTCGACTCTCATTGTTTTAAAAGATGTAACGGGCCCGCTCCAATCCCGAAGCTAAGTAAGTATGGTATGACAGGAGGATTAGCAAGCTGCGTCTTGATCGGATCGACTGTCGAAGTGTGGATTCGATTCCTTGTTTCCTACAATGTAGATTGTAGAATACAACTATATATAGCGAATGTTTGCAAGTAGGTATCCAAAAAATAGCAAAAAATTATGTTCTGTACTAGTTTAAATGTTTCTTAATCAATTATACAACATTGTGATGTGTAAATTTACTTTTTTTCGTATTTTTTAAATTCTCCTTATGTTGATTTGAGTTGAGTACTGGATTCGTTAGTGATACTTCTGTTCAACCTTGTCTAGATACAGTTTAGTGAACACTGAACAGGTAAGAATTCCTCTAGAAATAAGTTTTCCTTTATCAAGATAGAAAACCCGACAGGTTAGGCGAGCGCACTATGAATAAAAATGTTACTTATTAAACTAGAATAATGGTATAAAATCCATAAAAATCCAACTGTCCTGCTTTTAAGTAAGAAACAAATCAAGATATAACAAAACTTTGGTTTACGACTTAATTGTGAAGATTTTCTTTTCATCACAAAAATTATGACATAATAAACAAATATGAAAAACGTACAAATCAAGCTAATACAATCAAAAGAAGAAGTATATTAATAATAATAAAAGAAAATTTATAAAAATCTAAATAAAATACATAGATATAAAGATAATATTAAAAAATAAGACGAAATTTCGAATAATTATATATTGTTTTCAATATCATAAAACATAGGTGACATATGTGGCATAAAACCTAGTTATCCTGCCTTCATATTTGTTTACAATTTCTAAATTAGGAAACTGGTATAACCTATGAATTTATCTAATATTAGAGTAAGAATTTGTATTAGCATCAAAGAAAATAAATGGAGTAATTTAGTTTTTTGTTTTAGATTTAATTACCAACAATAAGAATATTTTTTGTGGAAGGAGTTTATCACGTATACCATTTATAAACTTAATATTCAAGTTGCAAGTTCCGTGAGACATTGTCTGGTTTAAATATTCGCAGTATACTGTACTTATAGCATAAAAGACTAAATCAAAATGGTTTTATTACTCAAAGAAAGTTACAGCATCTGTTCAATTTAAACTGACGCTACACGATGCTACGAACATCTTTCAACGTCAAACATTTGATATTTCATCGCATCGTGTGACCGACATTCAAACCTACGAGCTCCAACGTCAAACGTTC
The DNA here is from genome assembly GCA_947534325.1 of Agonum fuliginosum. NCBI lineage: Eukaryota > Metazoa > Arthropoda > Insecta > Coleoptera > Carabidae > Agonum > Agonum fuliginosum. Next base: position 17,851,278 of record OX384043.1, on the reverse strand, counting down.
GTATTTGGACAAGTTCCGACCACTGTCGGTCTTTGTGACACGAGTCAAAGGATTTCCTCGAACGATCGTACGAAAATATTCGTTATTTTGATACACGGGAGTACGATTCGTACGATCCAACAACGTGGCAAATATAGACATAATTTATATCAGATGTATCGATACAACATTCACCACACCATGTAGCGTGTAGCAGAAACATTTGAAACACCAACTGTCATTTTATTTGACTCAATCGTTTTGTCCAATGTTCGTTTTAACGTTCAACGCAACGTGTAGCGTCGGATTTTATTATTTAGCGTCGACTAAAGTTTGCATGAGACACAATAATACGAGGAGTTTGGCAGCGGATTAAAATCCATTAAGCCCTGTTCGCACGAGGATTCTTTGAAGATTATACTAATATTCTGAATTCTGCAAAAGAAGAAGTTTTCTTCTTTCTGAGAATTACCTGTTAAATTGCGGTGCCGCTAAATTGAATCTTCAATGAGTCTTGGAAAAGAATAATTTATAATTTATTGACTGCTTCAAAACCATGAATTTTTTTTCAGAATTCGGTATCTTTGAAACTTCTTCTTTTCCAGGATTCAGAATCTTGGTAGAATCCTCGTGCAACCAGGGCTTTAGATAAAAAGTATTATACGCTGTAGCTGCTTTGCAGGCTGTAAATTGACCAGTCGTATCATTCAAACATTAAAATCAAGAAACCAATGTAGGTAACTTCGGACCGATACTTATAAGAGCTTTTCAAAGTCACGGAACAAATCAGTAATCAATGATCTATCTAAACGATAGAAGCATTCAAAATTTTTGTCCTAGTAATAATATCAAGATAAAGCACAAACACATAAGATAATAAACTCTAGTCGACGAGAAATTTAAATGAAATTAAAATATAGTACTTATAGTCGGATTTAATTTCCAGGTAGTTAATTTAAAACTAGCATAAAATATTCTCAACGGTTCAGATAAGATAGCAAGAGTTTTTTTTATATGACTATACTTGAAAACTGTTATCATAAAAATTACAATGTTGTTTATTTGGCTATAGTTACTTACCTATTTTAGACGAAAGTACACAATAAGACCAAAGTAACATATTTTTTTCTGAAAAAATGCTGATCTTTTAGAATTACGTAATGGTATACAATTTCTTTCAGATATTAAAAGAAACCAACCCGACATACAAGTAGACAAGTTATCAAATCTCTCAGAAGAAAATATAAATAGGAAATCAAAAAGTGTAAAAAAGCTGCCAATGATGGATATATTGAACAATGTTCAAATAAAGTAAAGGCCATGTGAAATGTAATCAACTCAAATACTATATAATAACTAAATATTCTACCTAACACTTTTAAGGCTATACACTTGCTATGAAATTCAAAGCAAAATAGGATGTTACAATATTCAATATTGTGACTTTGTTTTTGAAATCTATGACCTCATATTTGAAATGTAAGTTTATAAAGACTGGTCCTAGGATGAAATATGACGATATTCTCACAACGTCGTAAGTTCTAATTAATTAATTAATTATTATTTCTATTAGCTATTTAATTTGAATTGGAAAATTAAAGTCTTAATTTATTGTACAAAATTCCTTTTTATCGTCGTATACTTATTATTAAGTTATTTTCCCAGTTTTTATTTTAAATGAAAGATAAAACATAACTCTATTGAGCTACTGTCATATTTACGAACGATAAGAAGCAACAATTAATTTGAACGAAAAATTTGTCCGTAATTAAATGCAATTTTTACAGTATAATTAAATCAAATTTGAAAAAATAAGACAGGAGCTGGATAGAGACATGTTTACCCTACCATTTAAAAAAATCGAAGAAAAGGAATTTAGTAAAATCTAATAAGATTGATTTTCCGCCTTAAATCAAATAGCTAATTAATAAAGTAGGGTGCTTTTAAACGATATAATCAAATTAAATTTAATGCCGAAGTGCAAAAATATCAAATTTTAATTCTTGTTAGGATTTCTCAACAATGTAATTCGAACGCTTATGAATACTTCTTATGAATATGAATACAAATACTCAAATGAAACTTTTTCCTTTGAAATTTATGAACTCTATATTGAATAAGTCAGAGACTCAGTTCAAGTAACAGCGTTGATTACTTTGGTGTGGTTTTAATAGCAAATTGTTAAAATATCATAACAATACCTCTTACTAAACTTCTAAACCGTGCCATAAATGAAAATACTTTTCCAGATATTTTAATATTATCAAGAGTCATTCCAATCTTCAAATAAGGCGATAATAGTGATATAAGCAACTACAGACGTAATTACTATTTTTGGAAAAATATTTGAAATTGCAATTAGGAATCAACTAAATTATTATTTTGAATCTAATAAATTGTTAACTATGTTACAATTTTGTTTCAGGGCAGATAAATCTTCTGAACAACTAGGTACGTAATTGATTGTAATGAGAAGGGTGTACACAACAGTGCCTTACTATGTGACTTAACAGCAGCGTTTGACTGTGTTTCTATTATTACATTCTTTAAATTTTATATTTTCAAAACGCTATCCATCGAAATAAATAATAATAAATCTGAGCTTCTTCCAATTAACAATAGTGTTATACAAGGTTCTGTCCTTGGACCCCTATTATTCATTATACATTATAAAATACAAGCTGGTTTTGAAGTTAATGTCATAAATTTAAGGGTGTAAGTAGTATGACGTGTAGATTCGAAACGGAAAGAATTTTTTTTAATCGCAAAATTAATTTCCATGTTTCCCAGTCAAAAAATTTTCGTTGCCACTGCCACTGTGTGGAGTAATTATTATTGTTTCATTAAAAATAATTACATTTTGTTTATTTTACTAGTATTATTATAATTAAAATGTTGATTACCTACTTCTATTGTTTGTGTTAAATAGCAAAACGAATCCAGTGCAGTACTACAAAAAATGCTGCAGGTAAACTACCTACCCTTAATTTTTCGAATTTAAAAAAAATTCTTTCTGTTTCGTAATCTTCACATGTCATGCTACTTACCCCTAAATTTATAGGGTTGTTTTGAAGTTAATGTCATAAAGTATGGCTTTAAATACTCGCTACGTTCGACTTAAACACGCCATACTCTTTCAGTAAAACGTCAATTTTCTGAACTTGGAACGAAATACACTATTTCAGAAATCTTTCGTCGTTGTAACATGTATGTGTGTGAGTGTTATCTTCTTTATCGTTTAGCAAAAATATTCTGTATGGCTATAGCACTACGCGTGCACATAAGTACAATACATACAATAGTATATTTACATACAAACATGACTTTATTAGACATATTATTTGTTAAATTGTGTAAATTTAATTTTTGTGTTATTGACATTGATACAAAAATCATTCGAAAACCGTGCAAAAAGAAAACAATAACAAAATACGATTGGCATGTGATGATAGAGAATCATACAGTGTTGAGAAATTATTTCTCTACGATTCGTTTACTATAAAATTTTCTGTGTTTTCGTTTACGAGATAATTGCGAAAAACTAGTGTACCCGTTTGGGGAAGTTTTTGAGAATTTTGGGGGGACGCGGCATCCTGCGGCTGGATAAAACCCGACGGATATTTGATTCTACAGTACTCCCAAGCATATATGCAAAATTTCAGGACTATATTATAATTATTTCCGCCTTGTCACATAAAAAATTAAAATTAACCTGTATTAAACTGAATATTTTTTGAAAGATGATTTAACCAATCATATTGCGTTATGATGACGTAATGCAACCAATAGAATTGAAAATGTAAAATGATGTATCTGACAACATAATTATGTAGATTAGGTTTTATTTTGTTACGTCAGTTACAAAAAATTAATTCATTTGTCACATGAAACGTCAAAAATGTTTAGCAAAATGAGTCGTTTTGGTAGTATTTTTAACAAGAAAAATATTCTTCTTAAATACCATTCGAGATAATAATTTTTTGAGAGAATCGTTGTCTATTCCACGGCAACTTATTGCAATTTCACTCCACAAAACATCACGGAAAATTCCCCTCAACTTCGTTTCGGGAAATTGTCAGATGATGTTTTGTGTCGTGAAATTGTTAGAATTAAGTTGCCGTGAAAACGACAAAACAATTCTCGAAAAATTATCATCTCTTCTGGTATTACCCCTGAAAATTGATTTAAATAAAAAATCATGCAAATGTCCCTTTCAAGACTTACAGGTATGAAAGAGACACTTCCCGTTTTAAAAATAATGTATTGTTTTTAATAGATCTTATATTATGTCGTATAAAGGTTGAATCAGAGTATGTGAAAAGAAAAGAAAACGTGCTGCAGGATAGTTAACTTTTTTTAAATTTATATACTTTGTTTTTTTATCAAGTCCGCCATTGGGGCGTAATTACCCTCTAAACACACCCTTATACATGTTTGATATTTTGATACATGTCCCTTTCATAACTTTACGCATTGTCCCTTTCAATATTTGTATGCACAATCACTAATAATATTTTATAAACATAAATTAACGTACCTTTTTTAGAAATATTCAAGCTTAATTATATCCTTATTAGACTAGTTACTTAATATCAATAAAATATAATTTATATATATATATATATATATATATATATATATATATATATATATATATATATATTGACTCATTATTTAAAAATCTGATGTGGCCAGCACGCAGCACACGACATCTCGCCTAATTCTGCTGTACTATCATTGTCATAATAATTCAAATTTTCTGTAGAAACTAATTTCATGTCTTTGACAACAAGATACTGGAATTTCAAAAAAGTAGAATATTAGTTGCAATTTATTTTATTGTTAAATACTGCCAGATTCAACAAATTGTATTTAAAATTAACTGTACCCACAGATACTGAAATTCCAAAAAAATAGAATATTAATTGTACTTTATTTTATTGTTAAATACTAACATATTCAGCAAATTGTATTTATAATTAACTGTATCCATAGATAATTAAATTTTCTTTTATTTTTAATTGCAAAAATTGTCATAAATAAATAATGTACCAATATACATATTTAAGGAAAATTATATCAAGCTTCAAAAAGTACTACTTCTATTTGGTTATAAACGGTTTGATACTTTTTAAGTTATCGTGGATGAAAATCGTCAGTCCATACGTCCATGCGCACACAGACATTATCGTGAAAATAGTAAATTCGTATTCTAGAGACCCTGAAACGTGCTTATCCACCAAAAACTCATACTCGAAAATTTTGACCCATTATAATAGATACCTCTCTTGGCGAGAGGTAAAAATTACTCAAAAGTCGACCACATGGATTTCTATAATTTTTGATATACGGGTGCGGCACAAAGGACGGACGGTTTTTAAAAAATCATAAAATCGGTAATTTTTACTCAAAAACAAATTTATTTACGGATTCGGGTTCGCAATGAAATAGCTTTTCTGAAAATTAAGTGTGGAAAATCACATTAGTCATGTGGTGACCGTTTTTGAAGGAGGCAATTCGCGTGGAAGTCGCCCAAGTTGAGGAAGCGATGTTGGAGAAAGTCTACAAGAAAGCCTCCAGCAATGCATCGTCAAAAACGGTGACCACATAACTGATGTGATTTTCCACACTTAATTGTCACAAATGCTATTTCATTGCGAACCCGAATCCGTAAATAAATTTGTTTTTGAGTAAAAATTACTCATTTTATGATTTTTTAAAAACCGTCCGCGTCCTTTGTGCCGTACCCATAACACTAAACGCACATCTAACTCCTGCTGAATTATAGTAGCAAATGTCATATTTTATTATATTTTCTCTTACAGTGTTACAGTAGTAGCATCTCATGAAAAAATCTGCAGATTTACAACACGTACCATAATTAAAATATGATCAGTGTCCCTTTCATGCCACCTCTCCCCTACCTAATTTTTTAATCAGTATAAGTTATCAGCAAACTTATTATCTTTAAAATATGAAGTGTTGTTTGTGTATGAAATAATCAGTTATCGTTCATTTGAACAAACAAGGTACTTATTTCACATTGCAATCCGCACAGTTAACATAAATACCTAATTGTTTCATTTTATTTTATTCCAATAACGTTTTTCATTGTCTTTAAATTCTGTGCGCAACAAATTATATAAAATGGTGCTAGTAACTGAACGGTTACTTTATGAATTAATAGCTATTGTGATTGTTATTATCAGTTTTATATATTTCTACTTCAAATACTCATTCGCTTACTGGAAAAGGTTAGGAATTCCTGATATAAAACCGCTGTTTCCATATGGAGACTGTTATGACACAATACAACTTAACCGACCATTTGGAACCGAGCTTGTGGAGTTTTATAATTATTTTAAATCGAAGGGTCACAAATATGGTGGAATATATTTCTTTAATACGCCATCTTTCATAGTAGTTTGCCCTGATTTAATTAAATCTGTATTGGCAAAAGATTTTTCTCACTTTTATGATCGAGGATTTTACCATGACGAAGAAAATGATCCTTTATCTGCTCATTTGTTTGCCTTAGATGGACAAAAGTGGAAAAATTTGAGAGGAAAATTATCACCTACATTTACGTCAGGCAAACTTAAAAAAATGTTTCAAACTTTGGTAGATTGTAGTTTCGAATTGAGAGATTGTTTAAATGAGCCAATCGGAAAAAGTGAACCTGTTGATATCAAACAAATTTTAAGTCAATATACAACCGATGTTATTGGTTCATGTGCTTTTGGTATTGAATGTAACAGTTTCAAAAACTCTAATACTGAATTTATTACAACCTCAGCAAAAATGTTTAAATTAGATAGAATTGAGCGATTAAAATTTTTGTTTGCATTTACTCTACCAAAAATTGCAAAGTTATTAAAAGTGCGTTTAACAAATAAGGACGTAGATACATTTTTTCGAAAACTTATCAACGAAACAGTGGAATATCGTGAAGAAAATAACGTCATCAGAAACGATTTTATGCATCTATTAATTCAACTTAAAAATAAAGGATATTTAGAAGATGATGAAAATGAAAGTAATGATAACCAGAAAATCACTACAAAATTAACTATGAATGAGTTAGCAGCACAAGCCTTATTGTTTTTCGCTGCCGGTTATGAAACCTCTTCTACTGCAATGACTTGGTGTCTTTTTGAGTTATCACAGAACATTGATATCCAAGATAAGCTTCGAGAAGAGATTATTAGAATAATGAAACAATATGATGGCAAAATCACTTACGATGCTTTGCTAGAAATGCATTACTTAGACATGGTCCTTAAGGGTAAGAATTAATTATAACTTTAAATTAGTAAATAGATCGTTAGGACAAATTAATGGTGATCAATTCATAATGTGTATGATCAGTTTGTAAATTTCTCCATTTTGTTACTTGCTAAATCAATTTTGCACGAAAAACTTAGTTTAATTTAAATAAATATTAAAGTTAACACTGGACCTGTAGGGGAATTAGCACATACCACTTTGATTGCGGTTTTATTTATCAGAAAAAATAAGTTATTTTTAAACCATTTGTAGGTACAAGAATAGATAAATCTAATATAAAAACAACAAAACAGTATCATACTCGTATTTTATAAAATAGTGCTACCTAGCCCAGTTTGGATTTAGGTCTAACAAAACAACAATAGATGCTATTCAAAAAGCAGTACACTGTATTGCAAACAGTATGGATAAAGGGGAACACCCCATTAGTATTTTTTGTGATTTATCAAAGGCGTTTGACTGCGTCAGTCATTCAAAACTCCTGAATAAACTCCACTGTTATGGGATTAGAGGTATACCTTTAGGCTGGATTAAATCCTTTCTTGAAAATCGCCAACAATTCGTTACAATTAATAATTGTGAAAACAACATTATTCGTAACATAAATTCGGCTACTTTAATAAATAATATAGGTGTGCCACAAGGCTGTATCATCTCACCTGTTTTGTTCATTATTTATATTAATGATTTAACTTCAGTTTTCGGAGATGAATGCCACATAACTTTATATGCAGACGATACGTCCATAATTATCGCGGAGTCAAATAAGGGGTTGTTGCAACAAAAGTGCGAAAGCTGCTTAAATGTGCTGTCGAGATGGTTCTGTGAGAATGATCTCTACTTGAATTTAACAAAAACTCATTACATGCGATTTCATTTTCCTCAATGCAGAGATAATCTAGACTTGAATATCTCAATTGATGAACATCAAATCGAAAGATCTAATTGTGGTAACTTTCTTGGTTATAAATTCAATGAAAATTTAACTGGAAAACAACATGCGGATGAACTAGCATCTAAACTTGGCTCAATATGCTACCAATTTTGGCATTTAGGCAGCTTTCTTACTAAACAACAACTTATTACATTTTATTATGCTCAAGTAGAATCCAGACTAAGATACGCTATCTGCTTATGGGGTGCGTCATCCTCTGCAAATAATGTATTCATCATCCAAAAACGAATCATTCGAACTATAGCAGGTGTTTCTCGCTTTGACTCCTGTAGACAACTGTTCAAGGAATTCAAAATTCTTACACTGACGTCTCTCTATATTCTCGAACTTTGCATGTATGTTTTCAATAACAAAAATGATTTTCAATTAAACTCCTGCATACACTCTTTCAACACCAGACAAAAGCAGATGTTTCATATACCAAATATAAAGCACAACAATTTAAAATATCTACCTAATATTCAAGGCTTAAATATTTTTAATAAATTACCGACTTCTTTAAAAGAAGAGAGTAATAAAAATAAATTCAAAAACTCACTAAGGTTATTTCTTCTGAATAAGAGTTACTATACTTTAGATGAATTTTCTGCAGACTGCGGCTGATTGATTTCAATATTGAATTTACTCTAAAATATTGTTCCCAACTCTGACATATTCTATACTTGTATTTTACTAGTCGATGGAATAAATACTTTATTATTATTATTATTATTATTGTTTTAATTTTTTTAAATATACCTGCTATGACATTTTACCCAAGTATACTTGGGTAAAATTACATATCTGTGTTTATAATTATTGGGTAAAATATTATTGTATTTTAAAGGCTTGCATATGTCACATATACATTGTTTTATTACACACAAACAAATTCTAAATTCGAGAAATGGCCAGTATGTCATTTTACCTTAGTATGTCATTTTAGGCACATCTCCCCTATAACCTCTGTAACTACAGCTTCAGTTACATTGTATTTAGCGTCAAAGTACTAACGTTTTGCCAAAATATACAGTAAGCGGTTCCAAAAATATATTTCTTCGCCGATTGATATTAAAAGTGCAATTTTATTGACAGCTGCCAGTGGCACTTTTAGTACTAATCAATATCTTTAATGCCTAGGGAATAGTAAAAGTAATTGTTGCTATGGTGAATCCATAAAATTTCACGAAAATATAAATAAAAAATTAATCGTATCATCAACTGTTATTACCTACCTTATAACATGCAACATTTTTTGATAATTATAAACAACATGATACGTTAGTTACTTATAATACGTTAGATACTTATAATTCATTAGTTACGGACTTAATACGTTAGATACAACCATAATAACATCAAAACTTTCCATAATATGCGAACTGTCAACTTATTGACAAATAAAATTCTTGATTTGTTTTAACATCGCTATCTTTGATGATACGATTAAGCTTTGAATATAACGCGAATATATGCGATTTAAGCCCCCTGGATCTTCAAAGAGACTCGGTTTCACCTCGTCTCTTAGCAACATCCACGGTATTATAAATCGCATAATATTCTTGTTATATTAATAGCTATTGTTAATTCAAAGAAATCGCTCAACTCAACAAACGCATATAGCAACCGTTCAACAAACGCGCATAGTGTTAGTGTAACATCATTGATGGCGATGCCTGTCAAAATATTGAAAATAATCACTAAGCCATTATAATTTAGTAACGATCAGCGAAAAAATGTGTTTAACATTGCAAAAAATACAGATTTACTGCCTAAGCTAGATTATAGCCTCGGCTGCGCCTCGTCTATGAAACCCTAGACGAGGCAGTAATTTTGTTGTTGCCTAATTAAATAAATATCTATTGTTGATCAAGGATATCAATAATAATTATAGCATTTTTAATGTCTTTAAAAATGTTATCATAAAATAATGCATTTGGTTTTAGAGTCAATGAGAAAATATCCACCATTTATGTTAATGCAACGAAATGTGACGCAAGATTACGTTTTACCGGACACAGAAAAAGTACTAAGAAAAGGAACACGCGTATTTATACCAGTATATGCATTGCACATTGATCCGGAATTTTACCCCGATCCAGAAAAATTTGATCCGGATCGTTTTACAGAAGAAAACAAAAGAACACGCCATGATTACACCTGGTTACCATTTGGGGAAGGACCAAGAGTTTGTATAGGTATACATTTTTTTATATTATTTGAAATTATAATAATTTTACTTGTTACTCACTTGTAAACGTCATTTATAGTCCAAGCAATAGGTAGTTCTACCTGGAAAAAATTCAAGAAGTTTTGTAAATTTGCAGGAAAGTGTAGTTTCATATCCCGAATAATATACTAAATTTGCGACCTTGAGGAGTCGCCGCTCCCTCCGCCATATTGAAAAAATCTGACGTGGACACCACATGACTTCCTTGTACGCCTTGTGTGTTCATACTTTTCTTAATAACTAAAATGTAAAATAATATTAAAAATTCTTTTAACTTATTATACTAGTATACTCACAAATATATTTTAGTCATTTTATTTAAACTGCAGAAGAAGATATAAAGCATATTTTACTATTGTCACTGTCATGTCATAATCATTTAAATTTTACGTAGTAACAAATGTTAATCGATCATGGACTACAAGATACCGAAATATTAAATTATAAGTATATACTTTAATTATTCTTAAATGATAGAAGATACAGAAAAATTTATAAAATACCGATTGTAGATAATAATCACATAATCTTTCATTTAAAATAAAAAAATTTGTGTTAAATTAAATATTTATCGAAATATTTTTAAAAAGTACTACTTCCGGTTTATAGATTGAAACCAAAAATAGGAGGTGCACAACTAGATGCTATAACAGTCCTAAATACAAAATTTCAACTCTCTACGTCTAACCGTATTTGAGTTATGCGACACACATACGTCCGTCCGTCCGTCCGTACGTACGTACGTACGTACAGACGTCACGTCGAAACTAGTCATAATGGATTCAGAAAAGGTCAAAACGGATATTTCCGTCAAAATCTGAGAACCGAAATTTTTCGCGATTACAATACTTCCTTACTTCGTACAAGGAAGTAAAAATGGCCGCCATTTTTTGTTTTTAGCGTTTATCTCGTAAATAGTGAATATTTCGAGAAAAGTTTTTATTGAAATAGATAGAATGGACAATTCTCTATAAAAATGTTCTATACAGTTTTTACGTAAGTGGCACAGTTTTCGAGAAAACCGAGAAAATTAATTTGAGCATTTTCTATCAATTTAAATAAAGTAGTATTCTTGTCTTACCACACAAAAATGGCTGTAGTTTCTTAGCGAACAAAGGTATCGACTTCCGGTTTTCAGCAATCGATTTTTTAGGTATTTTTCTATAAGAAATATAATTTTCAACTTTCTAGTTGTTTTTGTTCAGGAATAATTTTTGTTTATTCTTAAAAACATAATAAGGAAAAAAACGTTCATTTTTGCGTTTTTCAACTGTTATTTTTTAACGGATAAATAAATAATTTCTGTTTCAAGCATTGGATTCTCCACACATTTTTATATAAGATACATAATTTGAAAAATATCTAAGAGGCACGATAAATTCAGAATTTTTAGATATTCTTTGAAAAAAATCTGACGTGGACACCACATGACTTCCTTGTACGCCTTGTGTGTTCATACTTTTCTTAATAACTAAAATGTAAAATAATATTAAAAATTCTTTTAACTTATTATACTAGTATACTCACAAATATATTTTAGTCATTTTATTTAAACTGCAGAAGAAGATATAAAGCATATTTTACTATTGTCACTGTCATGTCATAATCATTTAAATTTTACGTAGTAACAAATGTTAATCGATCATGGACTACAAGATACCGAAATACTATAAATTATAAATATATACTTTAATTATTTTTAAATGATAGCAGATACAAAAATATTTATAAAATACCGATTGTAGGTAATAATCACATAATCTTTCATTTAAAATAAAAAAAATTGTCTAAAATTAAATATTTATCGAAATATTTTTAAAAAGTACTACTTCCGGTTTGTAGACTGAAACCAAAAATAGGAGGTGCACAACTAGATGCTATAACAGTCCTAAATACAAAATTTCAACTTTCTACGTCTAACCGTATTTGAGTTATGCGACACACATACGTCCGTCCGTCCGTCCGTACGTACGTACGTACGTACGTACGTACGTACGTACAGACGTCACGTCGAAACTAGTCATAATGGATTCAGAAAAGGTCAAAACGGATATTTCCGTCAAAATCTGAGAACCGAAATTTTTCGCGATTACAATACTTCCTTACTTCGTACAAGGAAGTAAAAAACTGAAAAATGAAAACAATATTTTTATTTATAATATTAAATCAGCTGTTATTATTAAATGGAGTATAATATCGACTTCCGGTTTCCAGCATTAAATTCTTTGAACATTTTTATATAACACTGAAAATTTTCTAATTAAAAAAAATCTATGCTGTGTCAAAATTTGAGGATTTTCATGGAGAGAAAACAGCAAAATTTTGTATTAATTAGTTTTCATAAAGTTTAAACAACTGTCGTTTCTAAACAAATAAAAATATCAAAATTTGGTTCGCAGCATTAGATTTGTTGAACATTTTTCTTTAAATTACATTATTTTTAAATTTTGTTAAGGCCTTAGTTAAGTCGATATTAAAATATTTTCGCCGAGAGGAACCAATTAATCTTAGTATTAACTTCGATTGTTTTGTGGCACGGGCTTTGTAGGGCTAATCGGCTAATTAACCCTCTTCCTGCTACCCAGTCAAGCTGAAACTTGGCACATAGACTATAGACTCATCGCCGATGATAACGCATTCTGTCAAAATCATACTTCCGAGTCAATTTCGTGTTTGGTATCATATAAAAACAAAAGGACTTTCGGAAAAAAATTCAAAATGGCCGACCATTAACGGCCACCATTTTGAACACATTTGTCAGAATCATTTGAAAAGGGATTTCTAAAATAGAAATCAAAAATGGCCGCCAATCAACGGTTTTAAATATCTACTTTTGTTTTGCGTTATTCTAATCCTTGAAATTTTTGCTATTTATTACAGTATTATGAAAACATGAGAAAAATAAGAAATTAAACGATTTTCATATTACTTGTATTTGCTTATTTAAACAGAAAGTTGTCCATATGTTAAATGTATAATATCAACTATGTCTAAATTGCCTAAACAACGTCTGCGCAACTGTTATGTATGGTTAGCGCTTATATCTGACATCAGACAATAAATGTCAGAAGCATCAATTTTTTGAATATTTAGATCATAGTAGCTCTCTTATATATAAAATAATTGACACATTCATTTATTACCTGGACGAAGACAACGTAAAGTTTCCCGAAACATTGTGAAACATAGACCTATACCCAAATAAATAATTTATTTATCATAATGATTTCTGAAAACTTCTATCAAAGTATAAAACAAATAATTAACTAATAACTAGTCGTCAACAAATAAAATTCCGGCTGAAAAGAGAACATTTATGCAATCTCAAGAAATACGCTCTCATTTACATAGAGATAACTCTCAAACTATTAACTCTACAAAAAAAGTTGTAATACAAAAGTTGTAGAGAATTAACACATTAACTATTTTTATCTAAGAATGACTAGAAAGGAGATATTGTCAAAAAAATTTATGCGCCATTTTTTCAATATGGCGGAGGGAGCGGCGGTTCCTCGAGGTCGCAAATTTAGTATATTATTCGCTATATGATACTACATTAAACTGCCAATTTTCAAAACTTCTTGAATTATTTCCAGGTAAGCCTGTTATAAACTCCCTGTTGCTTGGACTATTACTCAATCCCTATATTATCTTTGAAAATGAATCTTTATAAGTTACTCATCGGTCTTATACTGTCTAGATACCGCATGCGGCATTTGTTTGTGATCGCAACATATAAGAGTGAGAGGACACCGCGGTCGGATCTTGAGGGTGTATTGCGGGTTGCATTTAGTTCATAACAATGGAGACGCTTTGACAGCTTTGATATAAATCTTAATTTGATTAACCTGTAATGTCAGTGCTGTCTGACGTTTAGTAAATAACAAATTATTTTGTATTAAGATATTAAGTTTTGATGTTTGACTAATTAAAACGAACAAAATAATGCATTTTAGTGCACCAGCTGTTATTACGACGTTGCATATACGTTTTTATTATCAAAATGCAACCCGCAATACATTTCAAGATCCGACCTCTCATGCCCTCTCACTCTTATATGTTGCGATCACTTTACAACAATGCTATGGACGGTCATGCGGTATCTAGACAGTATAAGATCGATGAAGTTAAAATAAAAGTAAAATTGACAGCTGACTTGTTAAAATTAACAAGTTAGTAGCTAGTCAAATGTTCAGGGGTAATACCATAAGAGATGATAATTTTTTGAGAATTGTTTTGTTGTTTCCACGGCAACTTATTTCTAACAATTTCACGACACAAAACATCATCTATCAATTTCCCGAAACGAAGTTGAGGGGAATTGTCAGATGATGTTTTGTGGAGTGAAATTGCAATAAGTTGCCGTGGAATAGACAAAAATTCTCTCAAAAAATTATTATCTCGAATGGTATTTAGGAAGAATATTTTTCTTGTTAAAAATACTACCAAAACGACTCATTTTGCTAAACATTTTTGACGTTTCATGTGACAAATTAATTAATTTTTTGTTACTGACGTAACAAAATAAAACCTAATCTACAAAATTATGTTGTCAGATACATCATTTTACATTTTCAATTCTATTGGTTGCATTACGTCATCATTACGCAATATGATTGGTTAAACCATCTGTCAAAAAATATTCATAATAATAATAATAATAATAATAAACGGTTCACGTTGCCATAGTAATACTTCCAAGGCTTATGAGAAATCATATAAGGCAATTTTTGACAGAACAGTTGTTGTGCGTGAATGATAGAATTTGGTTATAATTTTGATTTTGATTTACAAATGAGTAACAAATAAAATGTTGTACAATACACGCAAGGTAACTGTTTTACTGCTTCAAGGAAGTGACATCAGGCTCGCCGGTCATTGCCTCCTTTCAACAGTAAAAACTGTTTTATCTTGCTAGTAATGTAATATACTATTACATGACGCTTATTTGTGGGTCAAATTTTGTTCAGATGTAGATACAAAATTAATATTGCTCGCAAAACGTGACAGCAACTAGCAACTATACCTTGAAGCCACGAGACAATATACGTATATTCACTACTAATAATAAATTGTAATTCTGTTTTAGGTTTGCGATTTGCTATGATGCAAATGAAAGTGGGCCTGTGTCAACTTTTAGTGAACTATAAATTTACCTTACATCCAAAAACCAAGTTACCCATTGACTTGGATCCATTGTCGGTCGTTTACAGTGCTAAAGACAAAATATGGTTGAATGCTGAAAAAATAATCGATTAACTTGTATAAGTTATTTATTATTCCAATTTAAAAATAATATTACAAACATTATGTGAGAGTTATCACTTATCAGGAAATAATACATAACATAATAAAGACTAATATCTTTGAATAAATAATTTATTACAAGAACGGCAACGCAATGTATCGAAAGTGTACAGAAATTTTTAAGAGGAATGCCCACCCCTACAAAATTAAGCAAAAATATGTTCTCGTTGGGCCCATGAAATTGACTTTAATTTTGGTTCGATTTGTTTGCTCTTTTTTAAATTTAAAGATAAAAGATGTCTCTAGGTCTGTCTAGTGCCATTTTTTTTTAATTTAAATTTTTACATGTATTTTTTAAGCTCCAAAGTTAGTAAAACTTTAAGAACTTTGAAGATAAAATATTAAAAAACTAAAGTAAAAATTAAAAATTAAAAAAGTGACACTAAGCGGACATAGCCTAGACTTTAATCTTTCATTTAAAAAAAAAATTGTTTAAAAATATTTAAAATTAGTGGTAATTTCATGTGCCCAACGAAACCCCTTTTGTAGTAGAAAATGGCCAAATACGGTTCATTCATCGAATCAACCGATGTCGTCACAATGGGTAACAATGGTTTGTGACGGCATCGCTTCATTCGTTAAATGGATCTTCAAAACTAGTGGGGATTCCTCTTAACCGTCCTATGCTGCCCCTATCTATAATCAGTATATCAAATTAATCTATTAAAGTTTCGTGCAGAAGTATAGAAACACCCTGCATTGTCCTGCCAGCCGAGGCGCTCGGAATATACAGGCCTCCAGCCATCCCCACTCCTGAGCGAACAAGTAACGCAGTCGCCGGCCTAGTCGAAACGTACAGTAATGTTCAGAAATAATGCCCAGACTCCCTACTCCAGTGCTGACGATTTATGAAAAATTCGATATACGTTCGATTGAGTGAGGGTGATGAGAGATAAGTAGCAAAGGAAAGGTATATTGCTTCTATTCCAAGAAAATAGAACCAAATTTAGAAGTATCCTCTTTACCTGAGAGGCAAGAAAATACCTTGACTTAGAATTTCGTCAAGTGTATGAAATCCAAATGAATTTTGAACCAGAGAGTTAAACTGTAACCTACTATGTAAGAAATAAAAATGTTTAGATTTTTGTTTCAGTTTTAATCTGATTTAATTAACAAATCTAATTCAATAAATTATTTTTTCAATATCTGCACCGAAAACGCCACCTATCGTCCCTATTATTAGGGACGAAAGTGAGGTATTTCTGACCGGTCAGTAATATTCCTCCCTGGGAAGTAATAGTATTTTGTGCACCTAGGGAGGGAAGCGTGCTATTACTCCCGCGGGCGAAGCGGCGGCTTCGCCCGCGGGAGTAATAGCACGCTTCCCTCCCTAGGTGCACAAAATACTATTACGGCTTGAAAACAGTGTTTTCCTCCCGCTCGGGAGGAAAGCAAGTACGGTCCTCCCGAGTCCTCCATTAGCAAGAGGAAAACACTGTTTTCCTCCCCCGAGTGACGTAAAAGTAGTTTTCCTCCCGCTTTATGCGCGTATCCACTTTATTTTTTCTCCTTAGGGAGGAAAAGTACTTTTTCTCTCGCCTAATGCGGACATCCACTTTATCTTTTTCTCTCTAGAAAGAAAAAATACTTTTCCTCCCGCTTTATGCAGGATTCCAAAATATATTATTTAGATTATTTTTATTTATTCTCCTTAGGGAGGAAAAGTACTTTTTCTCTCGCCTTATGCGGAAATCCACTTTATCTTTTCCTCTCTAGAAAGAAAAAATACTTTTCCTCCCGCTTTATGGAGGATTCCAAAATATATTATTTAGATTATTTTTATTTATTTTTAATTATTATTAGAGATATAACTTCTGACGACCATTTTTTGTAATATAATAATATTTATTTATTTATTTGAATATAAGATCTATAAAAATATATCGTTATAATGTAATTAATAGTATATTATTTAACGAGTAAATAATGTAGGCTATAATTAATGAGGATGAAAGTTTGTTCACGAGCCGAAGGCGAGTGTATAAATCATCCTAGTTAATTATAGCCATTATTTTCGAGTCAAATACGACGTTTTATCTACAACTTTTTAAATAAAACAACATTTTCTTACTACAAATTTGTATTGATATTAACCTAACCTCAAACTTTGGTGTGATGACATGACAATTTATCCGAGTAATTTAGAACTATTATAGGCTAGTCATATACAGCGTTTTACAAATTTTTATTATTTTTACTGTTTCTGCTTACAACGTCATAAAATGATAACTTGATGTAACAGATTTGATGGTAGTTTGACAGTTCGAGAGAATAAAGTACTCATTATTTAACAGTGTGAAATAATTAATTCATTATTTCATAATGTGTCCTTATGGAGGGGTTTATTATACTACTTTCACGTATATAATGAATACATTATTCTATTGTTGTAGATAAATTACATTATTCTTAAATATGTTTTATTATTAATTTACCTATTATTGTCTTTGTGTTACAAAGTTTAGAAATAGATATACGAGTATGTAAATATAAAAAGCATCGTTTAATTATTTTTTTATGATAATTCTTTAAGCATAATTTCATGATATACTAATTTTATTTGAGTTATTTCACTACAATATGTTTTATAAATAAATAGATATGAATTAATGAGTTCTAATTTAAATGCAGAATTTTGACAATACAAGTGATTCAAAAAGAAAGTATCTATCCAAGGTATCATCGAAAGTAGTGAATCCTAATTTACAAAATATTTCAAAATCTGAAGCCTGTGTTTACCGTAGCTAATGTTGTTTTTCCGAGAAAATTGGGAATATAGCTATCTTTTGCTTTGTATC
The DNA here is from genome assembly GCA_947534325.1 of Agonum fuliginosum. NCBI lineage: Eukaryota > Metazoa > Arthropoda > Insecta > Coleoptera > Carabidae > Agonum > Agonum fuliginosum. Next base: position 17,832,743 of record OX384043.1, on the reverse strand, counting down.
TTCTGCCTCTGTTCATCAACGACTGCAGACGTATTTCGAATTTTTCATAAATCGTCAGCACTGGAGTAGGGAGTCTGGGCATTATTTCTGAACATTACTGTACATCGATGTTTAATTGTGTTTGAAAATAGATAATTCCAGTTGTTATGGTGCTAAAATTTTGATCTTATGGTGTCATTTGATTCGAAATGAAATCTTTAATAAATTATTGAAACTACAAAGTGGTATAAAATTATTACAAAAGTTATGTAGTGATCTAGTTGTATATTTTAATTTTATATTTTTATATATATTTATAGATTACTATGCATGTTTTATTTTTGTGTTACTTGTTTTCTACATGTTATTTTGATGTTGATTACAGATTTGTTTATTTTTGATACAGACAACATTTTACAATAAAATTCTATTCTTTAATTATTCTTGTATTTATTATTAATAAAGTTAAATATACATTTTAACTTTATACTGGTGACCAGTAGATCTCTACAGTTATAAACAATATAGTGAAAAATGAGTTTTTGGCATTATCTCAACAACTAAAAGAGATATCGGAAAAAGGTTAAAAGAATCTGAAAGAGCGATTAATTTGCTAAATAAAAGTCTTGAGTTGCGGAACTCTATCTTCAATATTTATTGTAGATATTTAACACTGAATATAACATTCAGAACGGACGACGCGGCGACATCGGGCTCCGCCGTATTAAACATGTTTTATAGAAAATATTATTTTAATCCATTAAATATTGCTATTTAGAAACTGGAAAAAATCAGATATTATTTAAACCGATTTAAACATATGAATGAAAATTTAGTTATTTAGTTTATTATCTCCCATTCTTCAATTACATATGAAATAGTGAGTAGGCCCCATTTATGGGTCCCCAAAAGTTTTGACACTTTGTTCAGTTAAGTTACTAAATACATGGAGTTAAAATGTGAATAAATTAATCCCGTATGTTTTACCGTTTCCGCGTAAGAAAAATATGCCCCATTTGTGGGCCCCAAATTTGTCAAATAGAACAAAATATAAAATTCCCATTGCAAATACGTATGTGTGCAAAATTTGAAGTAAATCGGATAGGTAGAATAGAGTCAAATATTGATTTTAAGATTTAACCCATGACTGAATACAGAGATGAAGTTAAATAAAACCGAGTAAAAACTGCTATAGGTACTTAATTTACCCATAATATGAATGAGTGATTGCTAAAGACAAATGAACAAAATAATTGTAGAAACTAGCACTGAAATAATTTTATTTGCATTAAATGTGATGCGCTTTGAGTATTCCATGGCCGGCTAAGGTGACGTCACCGCAGACAGGCTGAAGGCCTGTATTTCCCGGCGCCCGCACCAGCCCAAAATATTCAGATGGCCAATAGTTTTTCGGGTGGGCTCAAATAAAATAATAAATTGAGTTTAAAAAATGCTTTTAATCACGCGCAATACTTATAATAATAATAATAAAAATGGATAATAATAAATCCCCAAGAAGTTACATGAAGCACTCCAAGCCCTACAAATGCCAAAGACTAGCTACATCTCCATGCAAAAGGCCATAGTATTAGAAACATGCAGGATAGTTAGAACTGTGCTAAACATAAAAGAAAAATATAACATAGATAGCAGATAGGTACTTACGAAGCAAGCCAAAAACATCGCAGCCTAAAAAAATAAGTACTCAGAGGGAATACCATACTATCCATACCATCTAGAACAAAACATAAAAATCAGTTTTCATTTTGATTAAAAAATTAAATAAAATTTATAGTATTGTATTTACTTACCTCTAAACGGGGTCGTTGTACAATAAATAATGTATACCTGAAAAGAGAAAATACAAATAATAATAATAATAATAATAATACAAATAATAATAATAATAATAATAAATTAATAATAATCATCATCATCTCGTACCATCCACGGTTTTGTAAGTGTAAAGGGCGAGGTAGCAAGAAGGCTGGCATTACTCCCACTCTAGACTCTAGACGTTTGAAATCAGCCAATCAGAAGAAAGTAGAAGAATTATTACTGATTCGTTAAAAGAAATTAAAAATTTGATAATATTAAATAATATATAATAATATAATATCTTGCATTGTTAAAATTATTTTAGTGAAATAATTACGTCTTTAATCTTTAAATTAATTTAGTATAAATGCTATGATGATTTTTTCAACGAAATGGCAATCCACATACTTATTTTGTACGAATATCTCTCGAAATAATAACAGAAATAATTATTATAATGCAATATTTATTTATAAATTGTTAATATTAAAAAATTACATACTAACGGGTTCATTTCTAATAGTTAAATTACGCCTGTTACGGCTATCTATAAAACTATAATTTACGGTAGGAGAAATTGGAAATAATAAACTTGCTATCTCAGTACTATACAGTTCAATTTATTTCAAACAAACTGATGCATATATCCATCGAAGAAACTCTTTTGCAATGAAAACATACTACTTGTAAATCTTATATTATTACACTTTATTTATGTAGATTACTTTATTTTAGAAATCACCATTTCTAATTCAACATTCAGAATTTAACATCCAGAATTCATTATTTATCTATCACGCATTATATTTCATGTGGCAGTGATCGGTAAAGATTTATTTAAAAAGTTGTGTAATTTCCAACTGGAATAAAAAAGTTTATAATAGTTTACGATTGAAATATACTTGCAATAAAATATTATTTACATGAATGACATAGAAATCACCGCATTCACAATTATTCAACATTCAGAATTTAACATTCAAAATGTATTATTTATCTATCTCTCATTATATTCAACTTTTATATTTGATAAAAATAAAAGTAACGTGAAATTTGAGTCTTTACAATATGTAAGGGAACGTCTTCAACACTGGAATATTATAAACTAGAAAATTCAAGAAGAGAATATTCTTGACAAGAATCATAAAAATCACGAAATCTCAAGCTAAGGAAAATTCATTCACAAAAAAAACATTAATAGAAAAGACATATCTGGAATCAAGTAAACACAGAAACTTTACTTGGCGGCAAGCTGTCAGCTGAACAACGCGTTGTGGCCGTTTAAAAAACGAGTTCTGTTGGACTCAAGAAGGGTTTTGTTAGCATAGATTAGTTTATGTGAAAAAAATGGAGTTCTGTTGGACTCAAGAAGGGTTTTGTTAGCGTAGATTAGTTTATATTAGCCAGAATCCGATTTTTCCGCAGCCATATTTTTTCCAGTTTTGAATATTCCTTTATATGCGTTTTCTGCATCAATCAGATTCCAAATTTGAATTTTCTATGAATGTATTTTTTATGTAAGCATTTTCTTGTCTCTGAATTTTCGTTTGTTTTATGATTCCGGGCAAAAATTTTCTTGTACATGAATTTTCTAGCTCTGAGTTTTTTAGATTTGAGTAGGCACCCATATGTAATTTGACCACCACTGTTAAAGAATAATTATGTTTGCCAACATAATCTTTTCTAGCGGTCAGAATGTGTAATGGTGCTAGATGTCTCTGACTGTATAGGTGATACTATTATAGACACTGGCGACACTGATTTAAATGTAAAAACACAGAAAATAATAAACCAAAAATTGAATTATATTTTATATTGGGCATGCCATCTATGTTTAGTTTTGCGCTAAGACTCCCATTGTATAATATTATAGAACGGTTGGCAACATTGGTAGTCAGTGATAGTGATAGTGATGCGCATGATCAACTTCTGTCACCTTGTCAGCAGGTTCTGCATTGATAAGGAAAGGAAAACAAACTTTAAGTTACATTAAAAATGTATTATTTATCTAATATTTGTAGTTTGTGCCTTGTATCTAATCAAAATGTAACAAATATTACATCGGAAGATAAAGATGGTATAGCGGTAGAAGTGAAATTAAAAGTTTTTTTATTGGAACTTGTAAGAAAACTGTTATTATTTTATTAGGTTGTATTTTAAATGTTTATTTTATTTACAGATAAACTATAAACCAGATATTGCTAAATATGTATGCAATACTTGTTTAGAAAATGTTAACGATATTTATAAATTTAGGCTTAAGTGTTTACAAAATATTACAAGCCTAAATGAGTACCTACAAAACTTATTAAATGGGTCATATAAGAAAATTTCTGTAGAGGTATCTCATATTAAACAAGAACATCGAGAAGAAACTGAACAATTAAACAATACTGAAACAAGTGATGAAAACTTTAATTCATGTTTACCTTTTGAAAATATTGTTATAAAAAGTGAACTTGAAGAAGAGACTGAGACAACTAATTTTACTGATGGACACAATCCAAAACAATTATCCGAAGATGTAGTTATAGAGGAAGTTGAAAACTGCCTAGAAGATACTAGCAAAAAAGATGAAAATAAATTTAATAATTCTGAAACATACGGAAATTTTAAGGATATTAATGAAGAGAAACACATTGAAGAAGACAATGAAACTAGTAAGTCCAATAACTTCTTGTTTTACAAAGAAAATATCTTTTTTAATAGAAGTAAGGTAGCTTTTAATAATTTAAACTAATATTTAAAGAAATCTCGAATGAAACTTGTGAGAGAAATTGAGTGCACAAGTTTTGATATTTGATCCAACATTTATTACTATATCATTAAAATATTCATATACTTAATTCTAATAATCTTCCTATTTGTACAATATTCAAATTGATAGAAGTTCTGTGATGTATGTACATGTACATTTCGGACAAATGGACACCGGAAAGTAGATAAAACTATTAAGGTTAGAAGGAAAAAATTAGTGTAAAAATATACAGGTGTACCATATAAGAATAGTACAAAATTAGAAATAACTGCGAAATTATTTTTTTACCAGATTTATACAGAGTCTGTTAACATTTATTCGAATTACTAACACTTACCTGAACAACTTTACTGTAGGTATTTATAATAACTGCCGAGAAAAACAGTGTTTCCAATTTTAATTTTCATCCTGTATATTCAATATTAATATACTTATATACTGCTGATACTCAAGTTGTTAAACAATGCAAAACATGCCAATTGATGAAAAAGGACGGAAAATGCATATTTTTCTCGCTTCTATTTGTCTGTAGGATATTATTGCGCATGCATACAGTATGGTTTAGAAATAACTTTACATTTCAGATAAAATTCCTCGGGTTTTTTTCAAATTATTATGTAGGTACGCATATCAAATTTTATGAACTATAATAATTACACAAGAGCAAGAATAATAACATTCTATAACAGTCGTATAGAAAAATGGTTATGTATTTTTGTTTCGTTAATACAAGCCGAATTTATTTCATACTTTTTATAGCATTTTGAAGTCGGTTACTTTTTTAAATAATTTTTTTATTGATTGATCCAACGTTTCGTCAAACACTTATGCCTTCATCAGGGGCTGCAACATAACAATCTTGTAACCAATAAAAACAAAGTAATACAATTCAAGAATAATAATTATAATATGAAATCCGAGGTAAATCAGTTTCAGTGGATTACGAAATAAATAATAATGTGTTACTCTTAAAAATGTTTACTATGACTTTGGTATTTATTTCAGGCGCAGAGTATTCAAACGCTGGCGGTGAGATAAAATACAAATGTAAAGAGTGTTTCAAAGAATTCAACACTGTAGTTCTCCTTAAAAGACACAGTCGCAGACACACTGAAGAGCGACCGTTCAAATGTTCAACTTGTGATAAAACATTTAAATTGGCCCAACATCTCAACACACACAAACGCATTCACACAGGTGAAAATCCATTTGAATGTGATGTGTGTCATAAGAAATTCAAACAGTTGAGTAATTTAACAAACCACAAACGGATTCATACTGGAGAAAAGCCATACGTCTGTGACCTTTGCGATTTTAAAAGTGCTAGAGCTGACGCACTGAAGCTTCACTTGCGGTCGCACACCGGTGAAAAGCCGTACGTGTGCGACGTGTGTAATAAAGCATTTAAGTGCATAGGGAATCTGAGAGGTCACAAAGTTATGCACACCGGAAAAAAGCCTTATCACTGTCATTTGTGCGAATATAAAAGTGCACTATCCAGTACTCTGAAAGAACATATGCTTACAAAACATACTAAAAAGAAACCTAGAAAAAAGCCATACGAATGTACTTTTTGCGAATATAAGTGTATAAGAGCTCGGTATTTAAAACGACACATAAGTACACATACTGGTGATAAACCTGATATTTCAACGTTTGTTAACATTGTCAGCAATCATTTAGTAAATTAATACTCGATTTCATAAATTACTGCTAATGTTAGGCACTGTCTCACTTATTTTTTTTTACCTGCCACCTCATATTCTGTAAGGAAAATATTGTGATGGTTCAAAATTAATTAAAATATTATTTATAATTTAGAGTATGAAACTTCAGAATCTTGTTGTTCGTGAATAATGATTGTTACTACGAAAAATTTACATGATTATAACCTGTGACAGAGACCGAGTGACATTGCCAATAGTGACCCATCTTCATAATATTTCTTCTACATTTCTACAGTTGACTAAATTACTAAAATATATTTTTTGTAAGTACTTATATATTTGTATCTTGATTTGTATAGTAGTAAAATGAGTAGGGTATGGCGGGAGAGCTTGTGCTGGCCACATCAGGTTTTTTTAAAAGCTGTCACTGGTAAATCAAGTTGGTGATAATTAATAGGGCTGTTTCCTAATTCCTAATTTTCTCTATTATGTATTTTATTGTATTCTGTCAATACGGAGGAGAAGCGGCAAGTAAAACTAGTATCGCAGAACTAGAACAGTACTGCTGAGAACATATTCTAATTGTAGCGATTTATATTTCTTGATATAATGTGGTGTTTTTGCAATATATGTATATATTTACTAATTAAAAAATTAAGTTGGTAATTGTTGTGGTAAGTGAGCATGAATCCCATTCTGGAACTCAGACCTTTATTAAGGAAGAGGAAATCTTAAATAATCCTACCCTATCCAGCAACTGTGGTGGCAGCTTGACTCTTACTTTTATCTTTTTTCGTAGTCATAATTTCCATAATATTTGTTTCATTCAAATGTTCTTCTCTTCCATCAGCTTTCCAACGTTATTTCCACTTTCTTCTGAGGTATTTTTTCAGTTGTTGCAGCGAAAGGAAGTGTGTTCTTTCCTGTTTTCTGCCTTTTCATTGTATAGTAATGCAGTAGCGGTATATTTTATGATCATGTTATCATCTGCTACTGCTTTTCTATATTTTCGGTTATAATCCATTTTTTTTGGGAAAGGTGGTCTTGGTAAAATTTGCTTGTGCTTAAAAATAAAATATTAATGGTATTTTAATAAAAATAAAATATTAATGGTATTTTAATAAAAATAAAATATGGGCAACTGCAAATTTTATATAATGTTCTAAATTTCAAAAAAATAACTTTAAAATATATTTCTGTTTAATATAACATAAAATAAGTACAATAATTTCAGCCAGGTCTCATTAGTTAAAACCACGAAGTATAATATAAATACAGGAGTGGACACTCCGTATCTTAGCAATACTTATATTCGTGGCTTTTCTGTTTACCCTGTGTAGAGAGAGGCAGATCACTACAGGAGACCTATTCTAATTCGTTAGCGACTGTAATAAGCTACTTTATGACGTCATAGTTAGCGACTGTATACTTATGCCATCTGTTGGTATAGTCAAAAAGTTCGTATATGACGTCATAGTAAGCGACTAGTCGCTTCAGACTTGGCGACTGTTACAAGGCAGTTGCGAAGTTGTACTGTCAGTCGCACGTCGCACACTGTTTGAAATTGAGTGTTTTTTCTTTGGAAAATTAAAAACGGTTGAGTAATATAATACTCGTATTTGTTATACATAATATATGTGTAAATAATAAGGTTAGTACAATATTATCTAAATAAATTTCGCATTCTTTTAAATAAATTGTTATTAAATATATAATTTAAGAGACACATTTTTTGCTCCATCGACATCCTACGCTCAATCTCACACTCACGTGCAATCATAATGATTAAAAATTACAGACAGATTGCAAATCAAAATGCAAAAATTGACAATTTTTTGATAAATTAATATCAAAAAGCTGACATAAATAATGAGTACAACACAAAATAATTTTTATACCAACATAGAAAAATGTTTTTCCCAAGATTTTGACTCAAAATTTGACTTAGCGACTGAGACAACAGGCGACCGGTCGCTAAGTATTAGAATAGGTCTTCGGGCCTGTGCGTTACAGTTGTTTATCGTAATAGAATGCATGGACCATGCATTCTATACAGGCTCGTTCGGACCGAACGAGCCCGTATTTTCTGTCTCTTAAGAGGTAAACAGAAAGGCCACACTTCATTCACTGTCCACTTCGGTCATATATTACATTACCTGTTTAAAATATTGCAAATCGCGTTCTACGTTTACGTCATAATATTATTTATTTATACAAGTGGCATCACTGACATGCTTAAAATCGAATCGTTAATCTTCGTGTCGAAACGAACTTGGCCGAAGTAGTACTCTACTACCACGGTACCACTTTCATTTGTTTTGACAATCGGTAGCAGTCGGTAGTTGCGGTAGTTGATGTTGATTTGTTTTGATACTTCGGTATTTCAGATTTCAGCTGTTTATCACTGTAAAGTTAACCAAGTTCGAGAGATGCCTTGCTATTGTTTTTTTAGACACTGTCATAACAAAGATAAAGATAAGAAATTTAGTTTTCACAGGTACGATATTCTAATATAATCATTAATATTAGATCCGTTAAAAATTAACTAATATTAATACAGATTTCCTGTGAATCCCATACTGCGCAAACAGTGGATTTTCAATACGGGAGAAGATGAAAAAATTTTAACACGTAATACTAGATTATGTTCTGCACATTTTAAAGATAGCTGTTTTCAAGAAACGAAAAACAAGAAAAAATTAAAGAAAGGAGCATGTCCAACAATATTTTTTACTTCTTCGATACCGAAAGACGACGAATCTAATGTATGTTACATACGATTTTTCTTGCTAAACAAAGCACATAATTTTGATTTGTTTATTTGATAGATTGATATTGATGATCAGAGTAACCTGCCACAGGATCCATTAAAATTATCAATAACAGATTTTGACGTAAAGAAATTGTTTTTAGCTATAATAACTAAGTATATCTACAATTTAATTCTATTCACAGGTTTCTAGTCAGTCAAACAAAACTTGTTCTCCTTATCAAAGATTGCAAATTGATTCAAGCAGCTTACCATCAATATCACCAACTCCAGCTTCAAATGTAAAATTTCTAAATCATATATTACTTAAAAAATTAATTATTCATACATTATATTTAATTTATAGGTTTCGTATGAACCGGACATAATTCGTTCTCTAGTTTTGCAAGACCACAATTATTCTCCACGAAAATGTGATTGTGGATTTTTGGAACATAAAATAAAATGTAGAAAAAAATTGAAAATCGCAGGACAAACAATCCGACGTTTAAAGAGTAAAATCGCAACATTATCAGGGATCATACAGGATTTAAAAAACGATAAGAAATTGACATGAGGTTGGTGATTTTTTTCCACGATCGGCAATAAATAATTTCGTTACAATATTATGATGTATTGTATTATGAATAATTGCTATCGTTTTTATTCTATTATGTGTTTCTACTTAACGACACAGACCATAGGCTTTTTGTACGAATACTATCTTGTTTTCAGTTCAATATCTTGAAAACAAACCCAATAGGTAACTGCTAGAAATTTGGAAAACATCCAATTAAAAAATTAATAAAATTTTGTTGTATACTTACTTTGATGGATTATTATTTGATTTATAATAAATAATTTGTACTCTTGTTAGTGTTAATAGTCTTTAGCTTCTTCAGTTTGTTTTGATAAATACCTAATGTCTGTATATCATTAAACATATTTCCGTGTTTTTTTATTTTAACATCTAAGGAGTCATCTTATACAGGTCGATTAATCGATTTAGTGAATTTTTAGTTTCATAATTTTTCCCTTTTCTCTCAATAAGATCTTCATCTATATGTATTCTAAATTTTTTTCTGTTCTTCGGATTGCCACTTTTTTGGAATCTTTAATTTAAAATAAATCAGATCTTAAACTTATTTCATTATTACTTTGTTACAGATACCTAATTTTTTATATCTATGACTCGTTTTCTTTAAATTAATTAATCTTTTAAATTTGTTATTTTTTCTAAACACTTTAATTTGAATTTATAAATACTATTTAAATTTTCTGAATAGGTAATGTTGTATACTTTCAACACAAAGGGACTGGCTCCTGCGAACTGTCATGGGAAAGAGTTCTTCCTTGTCTTTTTTAAGATGCCATCTCTTTCTAATGTAACAAGTGCGCATGCTCTGAAATTTGGCAATTGACCTATCCTGTCAGAAGGAGTGAGTGCGATAAATACAAAGTAACATTGTGTTGAGTGAGACAGCAAGCTGGTGCGCAGTACACTGTGCGCATGCTTGTGGCAAAAGGAAGTGACGTCAATAGACCAATCCTGGTGATGCGGGCGTATTTTGACAGATTTGTGCAAATGTCAAAATTTAATTTCAATTTTTTTTACGATTTTTAAAATTTGTTTCATGCCTGTTGCGTACTAAATTGTTAAAATTGCGCAATGTCATTAAATTGAATTAAATTTTTCCCCTACATTTAAAAAATTTAAAATAAGAAATGTCAAACTTCAACTAACCGCACTTTCTAGGGTGCGTTCCAAAACCTTACCATGGAGCACAGAGTAAAGTATTGGAGTAAGAGTAGGTTACTCCAGGGTTTTGTGGGGTTTCGGAACGACGTAGAGTAGGAAATATTTTATGGTGACATAACCTATAACCACATTTATTTGATATACAAAATTGATCTTGCATCATGGATAATAGAAGGGTGTTAAGTGTTATAACTGCGAATATTTATGAATATTCGCGCCAATTTATAAATGTAGTCCTGGTAAGGTTTTCTAATATATTTATGAATATACCTTTATTTTCCAAAATCAACATATTATCTTCTTTTAGAATACAAATTACTTTATAATCGTTTGCGTCAATTTGTGTGGCTGATTCCAATTCGTTGTCCATTATAAATTAATAATAATAAGATATTATGGAACAGACAATTTAGGTTAGCACTATTTGGCGCCAAAGTCACCAGAGTACGTTTGTACCCTCCTATTTTACAGGGTACGAAGAGTATGCTCTTCGAGTAAACTCGAACAGTTTTGGAACACTTCAGAGTTTCCACTGGAGATATACTCAAACCTTTTGGAACGACTTTGAGCATACTCTATACTCTGGAGTATGGTTTTGGAACGCACCCCTATTGTCATAGCGTACTGCGCAGCAGTTTTGCCGTCTCACTCAACACATATGTTACTTTGTATCTATCGTACTCACTTCCTCTAAACCGGATGCCCAAGCATGCGCGCGCAACCGAAGTTCAACAGGATAGGTCAATTGCAATACTTTCGTTGGTTAGAAAGAGACAACCTCTCTGCATTGTTGCGGGCTGCATACGATATTTATGGAGTCACGGGAAGATGCTTTCTTTCCGGTCCATAATTATTTATAGAGGTCACTGACCTTTTCCAAAGGTAACACTACCATTTGTTTCTGTATCATGGTGACACATGTGAAATTTGTAAAAGTCAATATGACTTCTGTCATTTTAATAATTCTTCTTTATAATATTAAATACGCAAATCTCTACCAAAATTTGATACGTCATAGTAATATTAAATATAATGATAATTTTATAGGACATAATAAAGTTGAAAAAATGTATCCTTTTATGGTAACTAAATTTGATAAACTTTTAATACAATGAATAATAAATAAAATTCAGGTAAGAATATATATCAATAAAGCCTATAAATGTGGAGGTTCCATTATAGCTCCGAAATGGATTTTAACAGCGGCACATTGTTTATATTACAGGTATAAAAGAAATAAGTAATATATTTTCAACTCATAGATAAATTAAAGTTGCATATTTTAGTACACCACAGGACAGAGTTATATCTCCCTTTCTCTTAAGCACGGTTGGAGGAATCATGCAATTAAATAAAACTAAACATGCAGATCATCGGCTGTCTGAAAGTATTCATGTACACAAAGAATATTCGCCTAAAAAAAAAGTTGCTGAGAAAATTTGTGATATAGGATTGATTAAAGTTAAAATTTGTATTCTGTATAATGTCGTGTAATAAAACTATAGCAATGTTGTCATATATAGGTACGAGTACCATATCATAAAAATAATGTTATTGAGCTAACAACATTTTATGAAAGTGAAAAAAGTCTGAATTCAGCTACATATTATTGCATTATAATGGGATGGGGAAAAACTGGTGAGTAAAACAAGTCTTTTGTATAAAAAATATCTTTGTAATTCCACTTAATAATCCTACACGCTGTATGAAAAACATACCTTAACATAATCGTACAAATTTACTATCATGCAATTCAGTCAATTGAAGTATAGCATTATTGCAGGACCTTTCTTTACATTAGAGTAACATGTCATGTGAATATCTTGAATATTTATTAATATAACAAATTCACATTAAATACTTTTTTCCATAGCTGATGTTAAAATGCTACTTTATCGACTATTTTGGGTCGATAAAGTAACACTGTAACCGCAAGAGTATATAAAGTAAAATTACAGTTTTTTTACATTTTTACATATCTCTGTGAAAAAAATAGGATGAAAAACATTACAAACTTTCGAAATTGCGTTTTAATAATATTTTAATTTAAAATTGGTATTCTTATATTTTTCTTTCGTCAGCTACACGACAATAAAATTATATTATCGACTCGAGAAAAATAATTCACTCGCTGTTTCGTCGCTTGTGAATTAACACTTTTTCTTTCGTCGGTAAAATATAATTTTTTCCTATAAAACAAGATTTTTTAAAGCTGAATTCACAATGGACATAAACATAGTTGTAAAGAGACTTTTTGAAACGAATATAGCAGATACATTATAGTTCGTGAGTTGAACTTTGTTCAAATTTACGTTTTTCAGTTTTGAAATCACGTATAGTTAAAATATTTAATTGTAATTTAATATTTTAAAAATGTTCTCTTACGTGATTCTTATGTTTACGTTCATTGTGAATTAAGACTATAGAGTGTACTAATGTTCTAATAGTAAAAGTTCGAACCGAGATGTGCGTTTCATCGATCCCTATTGATTTATGTCAATTATTTATTCGACTTTGGTATACTTGTCGAACTATGTTTAACTCTATTTACTTAGTATGTTTTTTATTGTAGAAACGGGAAATAATAGCAATGATCTAAGAGAATTATCTGTTTTTATATCTCGTGGAAATAAATGTGATGAGGAAAAAGGTTATAATAGATCATTCTGCGTTGTATCTCTTTTCGGCACGGCTTCTTTGGTAATAATTTATACTTAATAACAAATTTATTCAAAAAAAGTGTTGTAGGTACTATCTACAAAATTATGAATAATAACTGAATGTGCTGTATATTTTGCCCAATCATCATAATACAATTTTGTAATAAATCAAATGAGACAATAACGTAAATACCTACTACTAAGTAATTTAATTTTGGTATTTATGTTTCAAAGATTTTAATTTTAACAGAATTTGAACAAAAATATCTTAAATAAAATACAATCATAATAATAATCTAAATTCAAAACACATCAAACAAAGAAAGCTAAATAGCTCAGGTATTAACTGTTGCAGTCGACCGGACTAACGCAGGAACCGAAATTCATGATGCTCCGATCTGCTAGCGAGGTCGTGGGTTCAAATCCTACTATGGGCATGTATGTTGTGATTGATGGAATATTTTATTTTGAATAAAAAAATCTCAAATTCTACTGAACATAAAATTCTAATATTTTGCATTATACATTTGTACATCTTAATGAAAAGCTGAAAAGATTTTGGTAAAAATTTCATTGTACAATATTTACTCATACATTTTTCTATATCTTATACCAATAAAGAAATATATATTTTTTAAATATATAATTTTACCTACCACGAGTAGTGAATCACAAAATAGAAAATAAAATTGTCAATGTGACAGATAAACAGATGTCCGTGCCGTGGCAAGGATTGTCTCTGATAGAGGTATGTGTATAGTGTCAGAGGTTTGGTTTAGTTTTTGAAATATTAGTGATACCATATTTAAAAATTATCAATTAAACAAAGAACTGTATTTAAATCTGAAGCGGGTGGTTATGCTCATGCAGAATAACATTTCATTTCCCATTTGATTCCAGGAATAGTATAGTAAAAAAACATAATAGGCTATGTTTTATGCAAATTTAAACATGTATCTAGAAACATAAAAATTACATAGCTACCTATTCTCTTATTTCTCTAAAGTTTTTTATTCAGTCAACTGTAAATTTTGAGCAGATAGGAATGTCCATATTTAGTCCAGTCAACGAAGGATCATTTTGGGCAAATGACGGTTCAAAATCTGAAAGTTTTGAAACTTTGTAGCATTGTTCGAGAAGGTCTAGTAATGAATATATCAAAAGTCCTGACCCGTAGTTGGTGAGCGGGGGCGTGGGGACCACAAAATGGCTTATTCTTATATTTCGGTTGAAAATTTTCCTTGAGGAAGCAACAAAATTGTTTGCGAAATATCAGAATTAAATAGATTTTCTTAACCACTTCATGAGAAATTTTTCATTTAGTCAAGCCCTTTTGTATCCATTTTTCCTTCGGTATATTCTAAATATTCAATGTTTCGTATGTAGTTTTAAAAAAGTCATTTCTTTTGAATAAATGTATTATTATACATAATGACTAATTACGTCAGTAGACTTAGAATAAATAATGATTTTGTTTACAGGGTGATTCAGGTGGCCCATTAACATGTAACGGTCTTCTATATGGTGTGTGTTCACGGGGAGATATGAAAGACATCACAGTATACACAAGAGTAGATTATTATTTGGATTGGATAGATGCAATAATAAATTCTGCAATAGCAAATAAATGCATTCATAGCGTATATTTATTGCAATTATTTGTTTACTTTGTGGCATTGTAAAATATTTAAATTTGGAACTTCCTTAATAATAAACCCATCCAAGGTCCAATCGAAGAGTTTTTTTTAAACTAATATTGTAGTGATAAAACATCCTTAACAGCAATAAAATGTAATATTTTATTAAGCCTTATGACACGGTTGAGTCCTCCAGATATGTTGATTATTTGATATAACATTCGCTATCGACACCACAAATACAGGAAAAGTAGGTAAAATGTTATACTCTAGTTCTTTTTAAGCCTGTATTATTAAAATCTTTTAAAACACCATATTTCAAAATATACACAATAGTTTAAGATTAAAATTTATCTACTGCATGCTGCTACCTGATTGTCATGGAAAATCTAGTGGGTCGTGATTAATGTACATAACGTTTAATACCTAGTTCCTATAATGTAGGTACTTGTATGTAACGTAACGGTTTTGCAGCTTCTATAAGCACCATATTATTTAGTACCATAAAATTGTTGCAAAATAACATAGTATGTCGTAAGACCTGAAATGAGCTATAATGGAATTAAATTTTCTAGTTATTGAAATCTTCACATTTTGATACTTACTGAATATAAACATGTCATATCCAAAACAAAAAGTCCAGCAGCAGTAAAATTTACACGTCCATGATACAAGCAAAGCGATTGCGTCTCCATCTAAAGCATAAATTATGTTTTTGCCTCTTCTAATGCAATGCCTTATTAATATAGTAGGGGCATGGAATCAAACGAGGTACGTTTTACAAAATAAATGGCCTTGAATGGCTATGGCACTATTTTTCATGTAATAATAATCGTTGATGACGACATAGCTCATAGTCATAGCCATTATAGGCCATTTCTTTTGATGACGTACCTCGTCTAACTCCGTGCCTCTACTATATTGTTGTTTTAACTTACACGATCTCGGTGGTTAGGAACAACGAAACGTCGACTTTGATTCAACAAATCAGAAGTACGATTAGCTTCGCTTTTAATGCTGGTACAAAGATATAAAACATGTATTAAGCCTTGACTTATAAAAAACGTCCATACAACCACTGAACATGTTCTAAAGACAATATCCTACGAGTATAATATGAAATCATATACCTAAATATAAATGTAAAGGTATATCCCAAATAAGATAAACAAGTAATTGAGATCTTAGAAATTATAAACGTAATCAAGTAAAATTCTACGGTTTATATTACAGAATGCCTACATAAATAGCATTTCGATCATATGAGACACATCGATATGACAACATAATTTTGTTCATATTCCATAGTCTGTAACACTAGAAGACATGATGGAATGAATCACTCATTGTAACTGAACAAAAATAATTTTTATCTACAATCATTGTACAATATGAATATTGTTATTCAATTTTTAGTTAGGATATGTACAAAAAGTACTGTTTAGCCGCACTAGTGCGACAAGAACCAGTGAGTATATACTCACTGCAAGAACATAAGACATTAAATTTATTGCGTCAAATTGGCCTCAAACTACGATTGTGAATATTCTGTTTGAAATTTTTTAAATTTTGTTTATTAACGTTGTCATGATGATTATCGGTAACCGCGATTTCATTGAATTGTTATAAGCACGGCAAATAATAATAATTTTAAAATTAATTATATTGACGTTATACGATTGTAGACAAAATATTGTATGCACCTCGTTAGATAGAGCTTGTTTGTTGCCCCTGGTGAGTCATCAATCTCGGTTTCGCCTCGACTGAACAAATTTCACGTCGCGTGCAACAAACAATGCTCTATCCGTACTTGATACACAAATAACTATTGTCTACTTCGAAAATTATTTTTTGAAGTTTGTGAAGGAAACAGTGGACTTCTAGTTGAATAGGTAGTTTTAAAATAAAATACGTTGTAAGGTTTGTGAAGAAAACAGTTTCGGGCCACTGGTTGAATAGGTAGTTTTAAAATAAAATACGTTGTAACTATATTCTATTTAAAAACTAATCGGACAAATCTGAAGTTGGCATGCTAAAACTGATCGTTTTTGATTTGCTGATGTAACACTAGTTTTACACCACACAAACTTTGTAATATAAACAAATTAATGTTCTCCATCTTGTCTCGTCAGCTGTCTGAATCAGTCAGTGACTGAATCGAAACTTCCCGCTGATAGGTCAAATTTAATTTTGCCGCAAAAAAAATCTAGTGATATTTTTTCGTATTTACAGTGTAAATATGGCTCAGCGAGACAACTTCAAGTTTGTTCGTTTAGTTATTAAATCAAGTATAATTAAGTAAATAAAAAATGTCGGTTACATAATTCTCTATTCAAAATATCCACTGGTAAAAAATGTTCTCCTTATGCCAATGGCACACCGGTCGAGGAGCATCGAGTAACTCCTCGATGAAACGAAAGAACGCACCCGTCCACGATGGATTTCTATTTAATCGGTGACAAATACATCAAAGTTTTGCGCGAAATCAAATACAAAAGATAAGTCTGAAATGAGATACATTCGTTTCATCGAGGAACAACTCGATGAAAATAGCGGCGCCCCTATTTTTCGTCGAGGACGGGGTGCGTTCTTTCGTTTCATCGAGGAGTTACTCGATGCTCCTCGACCGGTGTGCCATAGGCAAATAAACTACTTGTATTTATAGGAAATTCAAAAAAAATCTTTTTGTTTCGAAATTTGTACATTCACTATCAAATTTATCTGCCATTATAATATGTAGGTACCTTCAGTTATGGTACCTACATTCTGTATTCAGTATTATAATATTAAGGTGATTTGGACTTCTTAAGCCCTGTTCGCACAATGCATCTAGCATGCATCTATCATGCGCCAAAGAAGAGTCTTTCCATGCGTCAAAATATTTTTACAGACGCCGCTATTTTGGTGCATCAAAAAAGACTCTTGGGAAAGAAGAAGTACTGAATCGTTGAGTCGTTGCTAAATTCAGATTGATTGCGTTGACATTTGAGTGCTGTCATACTGTCATTAGAACAACCACAACCTACATAGTATAATTTATCTATTCATTTCCTTTCTTTCTTAATTTATGCATTATTATTAGTATTATTATACTAATTAAGGGGCTATCCTTCTTGAGTGCAATAAGAATCAGAATTCACGATTGTAGCTATATTGCTCAAAATAAAAATCTGAAATTTTACATTAATAACGACAAAGCATTGTTGAATTGAAAAATTCAAACTATATAAATTGTTCCGACAACAATTAGAGATAAAAAGAAATTAAACACTAGAATTTCGTGAGGATCTCATGAATTAACTATAAAAGTTATCATTGAGTTTAAAGATTAAATGAGTAGAACATAGATGTAAAAAGGGCGGAAAACAATAAAACTATAATTTTGTCAACAGAGTTGCCATAAACTATATCTAAACTTGTAAAATTTTCGCCGAAATTATTAAAGCCAAACTAATTACATTAATTAAAGATTTTGAATATTCCGCACTTTTAGTATTCTTCCTTAATCTACATACAAAAATTCAACATCATACGTATAACAGTATTAGATTGAGATCCTCACAAAAATTACTCGTTTTTCAATGCGTATTATTGCCATGCAATAGGCTCTTAAATAAAAACCAGTCTTTTTAAAGACTATTTCCTTCAGTCCTTTTTTCCCTTTATGTTCTTTCCTATTTATTTATTACATTGTGCTTTTAATCAGTGTTTTTAAAAATAAACAGAATACGATGAACACTTTCGCGGTAAATGACAAAGTGACATATCGCTACACAGTAATGCCAACATAACAATGAGACTTAATTTGAAACTTGGAAGAAGAAGTCTATTTTGATGCTACAAACACGCATCAAACGTGCATCAAACACATCTCATGTGTGAACGGCCATGCAACAACTACATGTTTGATGCATGGAAAGACTCTTCTTTGGCGCATGCTAGATGCATTGTGCGAACAGGGCTTTAGTTTCTGTTTCTATGATCCCACGTAATAATTATTGTTTCTCTTATTTCGAACATCTGGATATATTTTACAAATTACTTGAGGATTCATATTTTTTTCCAACATTGCCATTTGTACATTCGAAAACAGTGTTATTAAATCGCAACCAAGTATATAACATGCTTTCACTGTTACATATCTACCAATAATTTGATTAATTTCTTTGCAAAGGTCTCTGTACTGAGCGTGCCATTCAATTATTATATCACATAGATTTTGACCTTTCTTCATCGACAGCAATGTATTCAAATATTGAATTCGTTTGAGGATCAAGTGAAGCAAAAACAGTACATAACTCTCTACTGTGATATCTGTACTATGTGTGATGCCGAAGATTAATAATTGGTAGAAAAATGGCACTATGCAAAGTGTGGTTATAGCCACAACAATAATTACAATGAAAATTATTATCAAATATCGCAAAATGTAAGTCCTTGTACTGTGATATCCATAATCTACAAAGTAATAAGTAACGTGAATATTTGTTTGTTTACCCAGTTATATTTATTAATAAAATATGAAATACTTATGTTATTTATATTTTAATAATGCTATAGACTTTCAATATAAAGTTTTCATGTTGTAACTATAATGTACTCAAACCTTGAAGGGTCAATAAAGGTGAATTCTAACTTTGAAATTTCAATAATTTACTGTGTTGGAATTACAGATTCGGGAGGGTTTATATTTTTCGGGTGCTTATAGTAGTACAGTAGGGTACATAAAAATGAAAATCTCAAGAGGTCGGAAGTTGGCATTAATTCTTATGGGCGATTTTGTTTTGTTTCAATAAGTATGTTGATTAACTAGCATATAATTTTAGCTATTTACATAAATTTGTTGCAACTGTTTTTTTATATTATGGTTTCTTACTTGATGTATAATTTTTATTGAACTTAGAATGTAGAGCATTGTCAAGGTGTTGTAAATGAAGAAAAATCGGTGACAGAGATTTAGGTATATTATATAAAAAATATACGTTATATGCATAGAGTACAAACATTGGCATTCTGAGTAAAGTAAGTTCTACAATCATAAATTGCCCCTGAAAAATAATAGTATTTAATTTCTTTATAAATAAATTTATAAAGAAAACAGAAAATCAAATAATATAATATTCAGTTTCTCATAAATTAATTCAAAAATTATGAATTGTAATTCTTAAAATTATTTATGAATAAATTGCTAAATAAAATTATATTAAATTTTAAGTAAATTTTTGAAAAAATAAACATAATCAATACAAATAATTATGTACCTAATTAAATTAAAAATTACGTTGTTTTCACACATGTTCAGACACGAGAATATCACCATTTATCAGTTCCTGTAAGAATAGATAGGTTCCTTGATGTACGTGAAGAATTTTATAAATTGAAATGAAATATGATATATTCTTAAGCTATAATTTTTTTTCGAATAAATTAATTAAAAAATTGACAAAAGTATAAAAGGCTGTATCCAATTTGTAAGGTTGATGCTAATGCATTGTAAAATAATTCATCTTTAAAAATTTAATACTTACTCGTTTATTATTTAACATATCTTGAATCACCATATATTGTATAAAAATAATACTAATAAGCGTGCGTATCATAAAAAATGCAGAATTTCCTCGATTTCGTTTTAAAATACGATTTTCGAATTTTCCATATGTATTATAAAAAATACCTGTTGTAATAATATTAAGACAGGTAATAGGATGTAATGCCCAGAAAACATCCAGCACTTTCTTGGCATTTTGAACTCCAACATACATAATTTATATTTGTGTATTAATATACATACAAGCAAATAATCTCTAAATGAATAAATTTACAAATACATATAAGAATTGAACAATACACAAATAAACAGTATTTAATTTAGCGAAGTTAATCTATGTAATTGTTTTACTTTATTGATTAATAGGTAGTACTTTAACAATTTTTAATTAATTAAGATTTTAATCTTTAATCTATTACAAATTAAATGAAAATGTATTAGGTAACATTTTAAATTAATTTTTTTGTTTATGTATGCATATTTTCCCATATGCGGTTAAACTATCCGCAATTGAGTGTAGAATAAAGAAATACAATAACAAAAGCGAACACATGTTTTAAATTCTTTATTTTATAATACTCGTATAATAACAAAATTTTGGATACACAAATAATATTTTTCTTATTTATTTACGTCTATAAGAATAATAAATCTGTATAAATATATATTTCTCTATAATTACAGAATATATCTTTAACAAATACAATAGATAACAACTATGTTTTTAATAAGTGTGCAAAATGACAGACGGACAGTTTTCCGAAGAAAGTGGTAATACACTTTGCACTTGTGGTAGTTATTTTGGTTTTAGGATATTTTCGCAAAGGATCAATGCGCACAGTAAAATCCGCATAGACACAGACAAATGAACTAGAATAATTTTAGAACTAATTTTTCTTTCACAAACTCGGTTTTAGCAAAAACTATGTTGAAAATTACTTTATGAGCTAAATGAACAACAGAGTACCATTCTTGGGTCATACTCGGTTTTGGCAAAAATTGCGCATGGTAAATACTTATATGCAATTTTATGTCGGGAAATATTTGTGTGTACAGTTTTCCATGTGCGCATTTTTCTGTTTCCATTTATCCTTTGCGGATATTATCCGGTCACCAGTATTTTTTAAAATAATAATATACTTATAGAATATTGCTTTAGTAATATTTTAATATTTATGTACAGACAATTTAAACACATATAGGAGTGACGTCATATCAGATAAATTCTATCCACCACGTTCACTAAATAAGCTATCTCTTTCTTACACATTTTACTCGTATAAATCTATACGCATATCGTATGTCATAAGGGGCGGGGCTTATCAATTTGTGTCTTAATGGCAGTAGGAGAACAATTATTCATAAATTCATATAATATAGTACTCATTATATGAAATATATTTTCTTACATATTATTGTTTTCTTTTAGATTCACAAAAGTTCGTTATATACCATTTATTGTTTATTGCTGACAACTTGTCAATTTTCACGTTCTTGTTGTGTCAAGTGTCAACATAAAATTTTGAGGTTAACGTGTTTTGTTATTTAGTTTTGTTCTATTTTATTAATCTTTTATTATTTCCTACAGAATCATGCGATGTATTAAAATGGAAAAATAATGTTTTATTTTAAAAATAGAAATAAAAACTATTGCATTTAAATTTCGCGTATAGAGAAAGACTGCCAACACCATCTACCAAACTCATGCTGTACTAAAAAGTAGATTCATACGAATACTTTGCTTGTTTTTTATGACGTCACTCCTGTATGGATTTAAATCGTCTATATCTATACTTGATTTAAAAACTAGGAGGACCGATCTGAAGTTGGAGTGCTAAAACTGATCGTTTTTGATTGGCTGATGTAACACCAGTTTTACACTACACAAACTTCGTAATGTAAACAAACGAATGTTCTCCATCTTGTCGTATCAGGGTACCTATTCTGCACAAGTCACTGTCACGATGGTGATTTAAATAATGACTTAAGCAAATCGTATGCAATCCGCATAACGTGATATTTTACGAGTGACATTCTAGTGATTAGATTAGGTTAGATGGTATCCGTGGAATTCATTTTGTACGCTGTTTGAAGTTTGATTAAATTAATTATAACATTATAAGTAATTTGCTCATAATAATACAATTCTAACAGTTGTGAAATATATAAAATCATACCCTTACCTAGACACCAACGAACTCATTACCTCAAAAACGTCAAACTTCCCAATGTCACGTTATCAGTGACAACCTCCGAAGGTGGTGACTTCGAAGTCACTTGATATGACGTCATATACCGTTAGTTCGTGTTTTGTGTCAGTTGGTGGCGTTGCGAAAAGTCACCATAGTGACTTCAATTTACTAGTGACTTGTGCTGTGCACAGAATAGGTCTCCCTGTTGTTAGTGGCTTTTTATTTTATTTCCATTTTACCTATTTCTTTTTTGTTTCAAAAAATAATATTCATAATTAATTTAGAACAACATTTTCTCACTTGGTTTTAAGAAACAATTATATCAACTTACTTTTACATAATGTTTAACAATAAAACATCTTTGTTTTTATATAATTAATTAATTTGTTTATTGAAATAAATAAATAATATTTGTCGTTTATTAACAGAAAATAGCAATAAAATAAAAGTGAAGGTTATCTTCACGCTGATATGTCAAATTTAATTTTGCCGCCAAAAAATCTAGTGATATTTTTCTCGTATTTACAGTGTAAAACAAAAAGCAAGTTGTTTGCGGCCCAGGCGATTAGCTGAGATCGAAATTACTTGCGAGCAAGATTGACAAAAACCATAATTAAAAAAAAAACAAAAATACTAATTTGTTTTTTTGAATAAATAAAAAACTTTTTATCTGATATATTACAAAAAAAATTTATTTCATAATCAATTGTTTCACGAGCTGTGCTTCATTTATTGACATATTATTGTATTTAATAAAAATGGCAAATGACAGAGGAATATTTGTTTTATAAATTAGGTTGCCTAGCAATGACCTTGTTATGACATAAATAATTACTGAATGGCCTAGGTCTTTAAAGTACTATTTTGAGGGCATACAAAAGTACAAAAATGTCTCTTTACATACCAGTATGAAAGTAGTGTAAAAATGAGACAATTTTTTTAACTTTTTATTTTTAGATATTTTTACTTACACCGTTACACCCCATCTGTTTATACTATCTTGAATGTATTTTTTTATGTGAAACTAAATGACGTTTACGAACAAATTTTTTGAAACATATGTCGCATTCAAAATCACGTTTATCTGCATGAATTTTTTCATGTTCAGTACAATGGGATTTATGAATAAATTTTTTATTGCAAAACATGCATTTAAAATTTCTTTCTTGAGAATGTGTTTTCAAGTGTTGCGTAAGATTATTCTTTCGTATAAATATTTTCGGACATATTGTACATTTATATTTCTTAATATTTAAATGCACAAACTCATGATCTTTTATATTATCATTTTTCTGACATATTTCACAGTCAGTTTTTGTTTTATAGTGTACTTTGTTATGGTCGTTTAAATTGGCTTTGGTTTTAAACTTTTTATGGCATACTTGACAACCAAATGTTCGATTTTCACTATGTGTTTTAATGTGTTTTTGTAAATTGTATTTCGAAACCACTTTTTTATTACAAATAGCACATTCATATGACTTACCTGTATGTAAAAATTGATGACGTGTTAATTTTTGTTTGATGTCAAACGACTTATCACAAAAATTGCATTGATAAATAATTTTAACATCGCTTTCAATTTTATTTTCGACGCAACGTATCTTCTGCTTGTTTGATTTTTTTGGTTTATCATAGTTCGATTTATTTTGTAATTTCTTTTCAGACTTATGTAACCTTTTTGCATTGTTATTACCTTCAGTATCTTCTTCCTTTATGAAAATATTTTCTTCAAATGTAAGACTTGTTATATTGTTTTGAGATATTTTTTCCGAATGAAGCTCAAAATTATGCCAAATTTCTTCAGTTTTTATTTCGTTTAATATTTCACACGAAACTTTTGAATCATTGCTAACTTCAGTAGCTTCTTTTTTTACATAAATTTCAAAATCTTTGGTTTCCTCTAAATCATTTGACAAGTCTTCTCGATTTTCATATTTTATATTGTTTAAAATTTCATAATTTAATTTTAAGTCTTCATAATCAAATGCATTACTTTCTTCTTTTATGTAAATATCTTGCAGCTGATTTTCTTCCGGATATGAATTTGTGTCTTCATGTTCTTCTTTAATGTGTGACAGTTTAGTTTGTACATTTCTATCGCATATTTGTACAAATGTTTCACTCGGCTCCTGTTTTATATTATTTTTTACGTAATTATCAATTGGTTCCGTTTTTATTTTTGTACCTTCCATTTATAATCATTTATAAATATTACTAATTCAAGGGAGACGCCGTTGATAAATTTCTGTTAAAGAAAAAAAAATTGTTAAAAATTTTATAAATAGGTATATAGGATTTAAGTATACAGGATAAGTTTCTCAAAAACTAAAATTTCTTAAAAATAATTTTGATTCTTATAAGGATTTTCATGTGATCAAAATATAATTATTAACTATATATTTGCGAAATAAATGCGAAAGACTGAAAACGGCCTCCATTTTCTAAGATGGCAGCTAGAAAATAAACATGGAAAACTAGAAGATATCACTGAAAAATAGTATACTGGAACGTGCACTAGCCCGAGCCGACAAGACAGGTCACAGGTGATTGCGTCTTTGTCGTACAGTCCTGATTGGTGCCCGAGCCGACAGAGACAGCGACTCGCACAGTCCTGGTTGGTTGATGGCCTGTACGCCGCGTGACTTTTGTTCTAATGCGCATGCGCAGGAGTGTAAGACAACGATAGAATCACCTGCGAGTAGCTGTCTCTCTCCGCTCGCTTTTCGTACACAGCGGGCATAGGAAGTGCACGTTCCAGTATTACTATATTTCAGTGGAAGATATGGTGAATTACTGAAAAATTTGATTTCTTTAATTTTATATTGAGTTTTTTAATTACATTAATTATTGTTTATATTTTTAAATTTCAATAAAAATTAAATAAAAAATTTTACTCATTTTTGCTCCCACTTGGAAATTTTTTAGCGGCGCCTATGACTAGTCAAGGTATTATTATTATTTTTTACCGACGAATTTAAGAAAAAAAATTAAGTTACTGATTCTCATCTTGCATAGCGCCTTTACGGCCTTGATAAACAAGCTCTTCAAATTGACGACTTCAATATAATTTCAAATAAAATTTTTGATGACGCTATGTAGGATCACGTGAATCGTGAATGTAAACAAATAAAAAGTACTCATGATAACAATAATTTTTATTAAATATTATAATTTTATAAATATTCATGTAATAATTAACCAGGCCTTTTTTCTAGTGGATTTCGATAGAAAATGTACTTTTATAAAAGAATGTTTTAAAGCGAACCTGGGCACCCAGGTTATTGAAGTAAACAAAGGCAAAAAATTAAATTATATTAAATAACTAACCTTGTTTGCTTGTTGATTATGTTTAAAACGGTATTTAACTTGAAAAATAAAGAAAAAAGAAAAAAACTAAATCTGACACTTGTTACTACATCATGTGTTATGTTAATGATGTTGACATGTTGACAAGAAATGTTTAGGCTAGTTTGCCCAGTCACCATAGTGTGGAGCGCGAATCGCGAGGAATGACTCTATGAAAAAGGTATGGCCGGTACAATTCATTTGTCAAAATGATGCCGCGGCTACGAAGCAAATTTTAAGCATAATGCCCTGTTAAGGTGAATATCGACCGAATTTGAACGCAACCGAAAATTTAACGCAACCTAATTTGAAAATGAAATTTATTATTATATTTTTTCGGTTTAAAAATAAACAAACTGAATTACGAATTATGCAAATATAAATAGCAAGAGAGTTCTATTATCCAAATAATTTAAAATGTTGAACATTTATTTATTATTTAAACACGAAAACTGTTATTGAAAATTTTAATTAATATTTACTCGGAAACGGAATCAAACCCGGCAATGAAATAATTAGGTGTTGTAAATTATATGGTCATCTATACCCTCTTCCACGCTTATCAAAATTAAACTTGTAATTTTTCAGAAAAAAAATAAAATGTGTAACAAAATCGGTTTTCGTTGCTTTTCTTAAAAACTTATAACTGTTTCATGGTAAAAATTTATATTTACATAGTTTATGATATTTATAAATATAAAACGTACAATTTCGTTTTCAAAACGAACAAATAATTATAAATATTAACTTTATAGAATAATTTCTATCTCATAAATTCTGGTAATATAATGTAATAAAAAAAATATAGTATTACATAGAACATTCATTAGACGAAAGTATAGAAAAATTTCAAGGCAAAATATCAAATAGTTTTTCAAAAATAAATTATTAAGTAAAATTTTTTCACATTTTATTTTTTCGTTTCGATATTACAAGTTCAATTTTGATAAGCGTTCGACATATTATAAGTAATTCTATTGCCAAATATACAATATAATATTTATTAGCGTACCTACCCTCGATATGGAGAAAAAAATATAAAAATTTAGGGTAATAGGTTAAAATATAAAATTTTATATTTTGCTTATTTCAAATCATTTTAAAATTATATATACAATAACTGTAATGATTATAGATTGTATACCACAACTTATCTTTCACAAAAACTACATTATTTTGCAAAATAATTATTTTATAATTTATTTCATAAATTATTACGAATACAAAATCATCATTTTAGCCGAATTTCGGCTATGTGATTGTGTAGGTGTTTCCATGGTAACCTTTTAGAAGTGCGTTCGTTAATGCAGCTTTAAGTAGGGTTTACATTATGTGATTTATCATAATCATATGATTTCGCATAATGATAAATCATATGTGTTTATTTTTATGTTCACACTGTTCGATTTGTCATACAGAACGACTCATAAGACAAGTCATAACGAAACATAAGAACATTTCAGAAATAGAACTGTTCCTATTTTCATATGATTTTTTGTATGATTTTCATTGACATTGAGGTTGAGGTTATGTTAATGTTAATGTCAGGTGCTGTCCGGTATTGTAAACTTCAGAATTTGATAATATAATTTCAAAATGACCAAAGTAAGGTAATTTTTATATTAAAATAGTCCAAATAATTGTAATAATCAGTGACTATCGATAGTTATTTTTATTACAATAAATTATGTAGAATTATTTAATTTTGTAGGTAGGTTGGACGAGTAATGCCCTGTTCACACGTTGCTACTTTGAAGACGCATACGTGCCATGAAAAGAAATTCAAATCGAAACAATTACCGCAAAAAATCGCTATCTACACACACAACGATCAACGATGTGAAATTATCAACGAGTAGTTCTTGATACTTATTAGCAGCGCTGCTATTTGACAAGCGACTCAGATTTTTTCTTGCTACAGTAGCACGAATGTGTCTTCAAAGTAGCAACGTGTGAACAGGGCATAATGCAACACGACATTTGATAAGTTTCATCTCTGTCCATTTTAATAATATTACTCAAAGCTGACTGAACCAAAATGCGCAAAATGATAAGTGTACCTACTGTCAACTGTCAAATAAAGCATCAGACATGTTTGATCAGATGATATCTCTTACGACTTTATCATATGCGAAATCATTATGATAAATCACATAATGTAAACCTTACTTTAGCGCAGAGCGTACAGAGCTTGGAGCTAAGTCACGTGATGTCAAATCACTCCATTTACTCCGTGAATTAAAGAACGATTCATTCAACTGTCAAATGTATCTAAAATTTTAAAATTAATGGCGTTAGAACGGTTGGAAGATACAAATATGAACAATTTATTAATTCATGCGATTCAAATTGGTTATGATTTAATTTTTAACGATGATGATGATGAAAATGGTGTATTATTAGAAAAAGTTGAAAATTATGCAGAAGAAACTGTTCCTCGATTTACAAATATCAATAATTTAAATCCCACTTTAGAATACTGCCAACAACATTTGAAGTATATCTAATGCCCTTTCATCTTGCCGCTTAATCAATTAATCAATTTTATCATTTGAAGTATTGTTTACAAAACTACATACTGTTACTCAGTTTAATGCAAAAGGACGACATGAATTACAAATAGACAAACAAGTAATGATAACATTGTGGTATTTAGCAAACAAACCTGTCAGGTTTACGTACGTTTAAAATTTGGCGCGTTTTGTAGCATTCACTCCGCGGGCACCACCTCTTACGCAGTGCATTGAGAGTGAACTCCAAACACTCCACTCTGCTATTACCGAACGTTACTATTTCCGGTCTGTCTCTGTACCATTTACGCTCTTTGCAATTAAAAAACGCAAAAGAGCAGATAAAGTAAAAATATTTGAATTACCGAACGCACTATAGATAAATTAATCTGCTAGGCGGGAATAACTTAAATTGTCAAAAATTGTCATCCTATGTAGACATAAATTTAGATATACCGTAGGCTTAGTTAATTCTGATTTATATAATAATTTAATAAATAATTATTGCTAGATAATAAACATATATTATAGCAAATTAAATGCATTTCTATATCACGCGTTTTTAATAACCCAAAAACCAAAAAGTCTGTATCACATGCTGGAAAATTGTTACTATGGGTTGCGTTCTGTTCAGTTTTGTTTTGGTTGCGTTCAAATTTGGTCGATATTCACCTTTGCTACTTTGAAGACACATTCGTGCTACTGTAGCTTGAAAAGAAGAAGTTTTTGAAGACGCAAAAATTATCTGTATCCTGACCGTTCACACATGAGCTGAATTGTGGCACGATTGTAGCATCAAAATCTAGTTATTTTTTCCTTTAAATGTTTGCAAGTTTGTATTATTGTCTCATTAAAGCTATTTTCATTTTATACGAGTTATGAAAACATCAGATGTGTTTACTTTTGCGTTTGAACTTGATTTGGAACTTTTGATTATTGTTCGATTATTGGCCTGGTTTACACCGCAGACCTATATTCGACCTATACCCCAAATTCGACCCAAATGTTGCTAGGCCGCCTGGTGTAAACACTTAAAATATGAAGCGGTCAGGCATGGGTCAGGCCACTTTTACATGTGGCCTGACCTATATTAGGCCGCGGCCCAAACGTATTCATTGCGGTGTAAACAGATAGACTCCAAATAGTTCACAAATTTACAGGTAGAGGTTGTTTTCATACGAGTTTGACGTTTGACTGGAAGTTTTGAGGTTAAGCCGTTGAGCGCACTTATTCTGGGATTGAGTGTTTTAAGTAGATATTTTTTATTCGTTTGATTAATTTTTTTATAGTTTAAATAAAAATATTTCAATATCCATTTTAAATATTTTAACAGTCCAAATAAAAATTACGTTTGAAGAGTTTGACACTTGAAATTTACCAAATTTAAAAACTGGCTAATAAAGTATTCTTGTATTTATCTGAAACGTTAACATCTAGATGGCGTGAACAAGTACCTATATCCCACCTATATCTGACCTGTGTAGGCTCTTTTGATAAAACTAAGTATAAAGGTATTGGCCTAGTTTACACCGATATCTTGGTTAGCTAACCAAACACCAAATTATGACTATATTACTACTATGTAGTTTGGTACGCTGCGTGTAAACACTGACGCACCAGAATAGTCAGGTACAGTTTGAAGCCAGTACCTAACCAAACTTAGTTCTACAAGTCAGGCTAACTATGACAAATTATTACCGTGTAAACGCTTGAAACCACTAACCAAATCTACGCATGCGTGTTCTTGTTGATATGTTCACAAATGAGTTTGGTTCAGTTTTTGTGTTTGTAAATAAAAGGTAATTTGTAAGAACAGATTAGTTTTTGGTTAATTCATTTTAATAATTATATTCCAGAACGTTCCAGAATGACTATACAAACTTAAAAAAGAAGGAAGCAAATTTATAATCTATAACCTGGTTATCTTGTATTTTTTGTATGACCCCCTACATCTGCGCTGTAAAATTTGTTGTAATATTTTTCTTTCTTATTTGATTATTTATATACAAAGTGTGTACAGTATAATATTAAATCGCTTTAATAATAAAAATTTAAAAAGGTTAAGTTTTGACATAAGGTATCAGAATTAGATTGACTAAATTTTTACCAATGAAAAATAACCTTGAAAAAAGATCGACGGTGTAAACACCCAACAACTAAACTTTTGGTATGGTAAAGATATGGTTAGGTCACAATAAAGTATCACGGTGTAAACCAGGCCACTGACTCCTTAAACAAGCCGGTGCAACTGGGTATTAATTATAAAAAAAACACTAAGTATATAATATAATATATGTATTTATATAAATTATATACAATTTGTTACATTAATAGTTTTCTTCAAACACCATTGGCTTACTGCATTAATTTAACAAAATTTAGGAATGTAATGATTTCATGATTTCTATGAGTGACAGCTATGTCCATTGGGGTTTTATTCGTACAATCCTTTATGTTATAATCTGCACCATTACTTATAAGAACATCAGCCAGTGGTACGTAGTTAGAAATAGCTACCATATGTAGTGCCGTTCTTCCGGTAAGTTTGTCTCCAATGTTAACATTACAACCAGATTTCAGAAAGAAATCTAGCATGTCGAGTTGCTCATAGTCTGTACAAGCCAGGGCACCTTCTATAAAAAGGATAATAATTTGGGGCGGGGCCAGCAGGAACCAGGAAAAAAGTAGGGGGCATACATAGGTATTCTTAATTAATTTGGATACTATATATTCAATATTTGTTCACTTATAATACTGCCCTCCTTAGGAAGAAGGTCCTATCTGCAAATTTTAAGATTTTGTAATCTGCATAAATTATTACAAATATATACCAAAATAGAATGTCCAGCTGCCCTAAGAAAAGATAGAATTTATTATTAATAGTATTATATTTATATAAAGCAATTTTAGTAGTAAAAATCCGCATAGTTGTTTCCACAAAAAATGTTATATAAAATAATAGCTAAAACAAAATTTTTGCAGGTAGGACCTTTTTCCTAAGGACGGCAGAATATCACATGTGCATTAATTCTTTCCGGAATTTTTTTGAGTGCTTCCCAACAACGTCTTAAGCCCTGTTCACACATGGACACACGGAAGACACGCACATGCGACACACAGGCAACAAAAGCAAAAATAAGAACGTATGGAACGTTTGTAGCCTCAAAATTGATTTTTTCTTTACTTACATAAAAGCCACAAAATAGCGGCGCCTCTATTTCACAAGCAACACACACACAGTATTTTTTACTGTTGCGTGTGTGTGTCTTCTGTGTGTCCATGTGTGAACAGGGCATTAATTAGCTCGAGTGGTACACGAGAGCTAATTTACGTTGTTGGAATGCACGATAAATAATTTCCTGGACATAAATTAATGCACGAATGCATATTCGGTAAGAAAATCGCTATGACACCGCCGCTCTATATTTGAATTCTATTTACAATAGAAAATTGAAATATTTACTAAATTTGTATTAAACATCAATAAATATGTATTATTTACCTGATTATTTGCTTATTTACACTGATAATGACAATTTAACCAATTTTTAATTTAATGTCAATTTAATTTAAGTGACAGATGACGAAAAATTTCCGTTTATTAATTTCAGTACCTAAGTTACTCAAGCTACACTAGTAAAAAATTTCTGAGAAAATTTTTATATAACCATGGTTACTATTCATCAATTATCAATTCATCCATTGGCTGTTATTTGTGTCATGCGATTTTCATAAATATAATACCATTAGTGACTATGATTTTGCCGGCAATTTTTGCCGTCTGGTCACGACTGCTTGTTGCGTCGAAAATAAACACGAGTGACGGCAAAAATTACCAAAAAATCATAGTCACGTATGGTATTCGGCTTGACAATTTCTCAAATTGTTTTATTTATTCCAAAAAAAGTAATATATTTTTAAAACAATCAACTGACATAATATCTAAAGCAACGCTTCGCGGCAATTTTCACTAGTGAAAATTGTCAGTGTAATTTTCACTATTGAAAATTGTCACTGTAGTTCGTCTGTGATTGGTACAATTCAGAAAAATACTGTGTTTTGATTGGATGAAAAACTATGAGTGGAATTGTCATATATAATACCACTAGTGTTCCAAGTTATGTCGACAATTTTTGTTGCTGTATCACGAATGGTTATTACGCTTGATTGAAAAGTGCACGAGTGCGTAGCACGAGTGCTATTTTCTCAAGCGTAATAATCATGAGTGATGCAGCCACAAAAATTGTCTACATAACTTGGAACACGAATGGTATTCGGAGGACAATTCACCGAATAAAAATGTATTCTTTCTTTATGAAAATGATTTATAAATAGCTTCACTTCCATTACAACAGTTATAACAATAGGATTTTGATTAATAAAGATATATTCAATTGTTTAAAATTGTCGATTGGATCACTAGTGAAAATTGTCGAAAAGTTATGTCGCTGCGAGCACTAGTGATAAATTGTCGAAAAAATTCGTTTCAATTGGTGGAAAATTTATAAATCCTCAAAATTGATTGGTCCATTTTTGACAGATGACACATGAGTTGAATTGTCATATATAATACCACTAGTGTTCCAAGTTATGTCGACAATTTTTGTTGCTGTATCACGAATGGTTATTACGCTTGATTGAAAATTGCACGAGTGCGTAGCACGAGTGCTATTTTCTTAAGCGTAATAATCATGAGTGATGCAGCCACAAAAATTGTCTACATAACTTGGAACACGAATGGTATTCAGAGGACAATTCACCGAATAAAAATGTATTCTTTCTTTATGAAAATGATTTATAAATAGCTTCACTTCCATTACAACAGTTATAACAATAGGATTTTGATTAATAAAGATATATTAAATTGTTTAAAATTGTCGATTGGATCACTAGTGAAAATTGTCGAAAAATTATGTCGCTTCGAGCACTAGTGATAAATTGTCGAAAAAATTCGTTTCAATTGGTGGAAAATTTATAAATCCTCAAAATTGATTGGTCCATTTTTGACAGATGACACATGAGTTGAATTGTCATATATAATACCATTAGTGTTCCAAGTTATGTCGACAATTTTTGTTGCTGTATCACGAATGGTTATTACGCTTGATTGAAAATAGCACGAGTGCGTAGCACGAGTGCTATTTTCTTAAGCGTAATAATCATGAGTGATGCAGCCACAAAAATTGTCTACATAACTTGGAACACGAATGGTATTCGGAGGACAATTCACCGAATAAAAATGTATTCTTTCTTTATGAAAATGATTTATAAATAGCTTCACTTCCATTACAACAGTTATAACAATAGGATTTTGATTAAAAAAGATATATTCAATTGTTTAAAATTGTCGATTGGATCACTAGTGAAAATTGTCGAAAAATTATGTCGCTGCGAGCACTAGTGATAAATAGTCGAAAAAATTCGTTTCAATTGGTGGAAAATTTATAAATCCTCAAAATTGATTGGTCCATTTTTGACAGATGACACATGAGTTGAATTGTCAAAATAATTTTTAATATTTTTTTGTCGAGCACTTCATATTTGTTCTCTCTTCAAAATTCAAATAGGTACACAAAATGAAAATGACAAACACTCAACTTTTCATTTCAATACTTCTCCTATTAATATAGGTCGAAGAAGTAACAAATGAAATGTAGAAAAATTTGGTTCCCGAGTTTCCTGTAGACACACGACACATTCAAAACAATAGAAAAAAATCTGCTGTGCCCAGCAAACGACCTCTCGCCTAATTCTGCTTATTCAACTAATCTCGAGAGTCGAGGTCGAGACTAATCTAATAAATAGTTTTACTTACATTTTAATAGTTTCATGTTCATGTAAGATGTAAACGATAATGTAAACCAAGATGCAAGCAAAAGATGTCAACTGTACTGTCACTGTCATAATAATTAAAATTTTATGTAGAAACAAATTTCATATCATAGACAACAAGATACTGAAATTCAAAAAAAAAATCTGCTGTGGCCAGTACACGACCTCTCGCCTAATTCTGCTTATTCTACTAATCTAATAAATAGTTTTACTTACATTTTAATAGTTTCATGTTCATGTAAGATGTAAACGATAATGTAAACCAAGATGCAAGCAAAAGATGTCAACTGTACTGTCACTGTCAGAATAATTCAAATTTTATGTAGAAACAAATTTCATATCATGGACAAGATAGAAAATTAATTGTACTTTATTTTATTGTTAAATACTACCAGATTCAGTAAATTGTATTTATAATTAACTGTACCCATAGATAATTATATTTTCTTTTATTTTTAATTGCAAAAATTGTCATAAATAAATAATGTACCAATATATTTAAGGAAAACTTTATCAAGCTTCAAAAAGTACTACTTCCGGTTTGCGGATTTCTACCAAAATGTTATCCGGTGTTAAGATACTTATTAAAACCTTACATATGAAATTTGGTTATTAAAAGTTTGATACTTTTTCAGTTATCGTGGATGAAAAATCGTCAGTCCATACATTCATACAAACACACACACGCACACACACACACAGACATCATCGTGAAAATAGTAAATTCGTATTGTAGAGACCCTGAAACGTGCTTATCCACCAAAAACTCATACTCGAAAATTTTGACCCATTACAATACCTACCTCTCTTATAGAATATGAGGCGAGAGGTAATAGAATATTAATTGTACTTTATTTTATTGTTAAATACTAACAGATTCTGCAAATTGTATTTATAATTAACTGAACCCATAGATAATTGAATTTTCTTTTATTTTTAATTGCAAAAATTGTCATAAATAAATAATGTACCAATATATTTAAGGAAAACTTTATCAAGCTTCAAAAAGTACTACTTCCGGTTTGCGGATTTCTACCAAAATGTTATCCGGTGTTAAGATCCTTATTAAAACTTTAAATATGAAATTTGGTTATTAAAGGTTTTATACTTTTTAAGTTATCGTGGACGAAAAATCGTCCATAATTCATACGTCCATGCGCGCACACACACACACACACACAGACATCATCGTGAAAATATTAAATTCGTATTCTATAGACCCTGAAACGTGCTTATCCACCAAAAACTCATTCCTACTCGAAAATTTTGACCCATTACATTACAATACCTCTCTTATAGAATATGAGGCGAGAGGTAAAAACTTACCAACAAGTATGGGCAAGATTTTTCCATTGTTTATATCAATATTTGCTCCATAACTGATTAATATTTCTATATTCAATTCGTTTGGACTATCTAGAACTGCCATGTACAGTGGCGTTTTCCCATAAATATTTTCACAATCAACTATGGCGCCGTTTGCTAACAAGAGTTCCACTAAATCATAATTTCTTGATAACACAGAGTTATGTAAGGGTGTGGTGCCATTTTTATTTGGAATATTTATATCTGCGTAGTGCTCTAATAAGAGTTTTGCTATAGACTCGTAGTTTCTCGCGCAAGCTCGATATAATGGAGTACAGCCCGAACAGTCACGAATGTTAACATCCACACCAGGTAATTGCAAAAGTATTTTAGCCAAATTGTAATAATTATGTTCTGCTGCTATATGTAAACCTGTTACATAATTTCCTTCATGACAATTTGGATCAATATTTTGACGTATATATTTTTTAATCATAGTAATATTATTCGTATCACATGCACGTATAAATCGATGGACAGAAACTTCGTCATCTATAAAACAAAGTACGTATAACGTATTATTAGCTAATTAATGGTATTATTATAATTTTTATCTTATGAATGTAGGACCATCTAGTAAGTACTTAAAGAAATTAATAAAAGTATATTTGAAGCAAAACACGTTTATCAACCCATTCAGGGTAATTTTTATACTAATATACACGGTTAAAGAATAATTAGATTTATTTACTGGCCATGTTTTTCATTGACAACCTCACCCACATAGCACAAAATTAATCCTAATTATATCTTTTAGATCACGTTATCTTATGTGAGTTTATTTTAACGTGAAGCATGGGATTTCTAATATCCATGGTCCTATGTTTCATGTTAAAATAAATTCACGGTATGATATATCGCTGTTCTACTACAAAAAGAAATAATTAAGATATCTTTGCAATTTCGTTTGTCGCTTTTTATGTTACCCGACAGTTATCATGTTTTAAATCTTATAAACATCTTTAAAAGTTATCCTATAGATCTCTTACTAATATCTATTTTACATTTTTTAAATCGATTAATTAGGTCAATAATTATAGAAGCAAACCCAAAAAATCTGATGTGACCAGTACACGACCTCCCGACTAATTCTGCGTATTCAACTAATCTAATAAAATAGTTTTATTTATACATTTTAATAGTTTAATGTTCATTATGATGTAAACCAAGGTGCAAGCAAAAGATGTCAACTGTACTGCCACTCTCATAATAATTGAAATTTTGTGTAGAAACAAATTTCATATGAACCAAGATACTGGAATTTCAAAAAAGTAGAATATTATAGTTTCACTTTATTTTATTATTAAATACTACCAGATTCAGCAAATTGTATTTAAAATAAACTATGCCCATAGATAATTAGGTAGGTATATTTTCTTTGATTTTTAATTGCAAAAATTGTCATAAATAAATAATATACCAATTTATTTAAGCGAATAATAGCCATTATAGCGAGTTGTATATACTGTACTTTATCTACGACTAATTTATTACATTATTATTAACATAATATTAATTTATCTTAATTTATAATCAAACTGTTGAGTATGTATCCCAAGCAGACAATCGTCGACGTGTCGATGGACGACGTCGGGGAGACGTAATATAGACGTGAATTTATCGACGTTTCGGTTAATGCGACGTCGATTTGTCGACGTCAATATATCGACGTTACAAAAACGTTCCAGAAACGTCACTATTTCTGTGTCGATGGACCGACGTCGTATAAATGTTGCACAAACGTCGATATCTTTCTTGTTATTACGAATTTTTGTTAGTTTAAAAAATTGTCTTCAATAAAAACTTATTGAATATTATGATGTATTGTGGCTGATCGTGTCGCCTCGGATTAACATTACCTACTTATTATTATGTGGTTGTTAAAAAAAAGAAAATCGCTATTTACGTATCAAGTAAGGAAACGAAGATAGTATTTGAAATTTGCAACCAGAGGCATAGCCGAGTTCTGTAAATTAAACAAATAATGTATCTACCGAAATTCCTTACGTGTGTTGCGTACAATATTTTTTTTATTTTTCGTTCGAATAGGTGACGTTTTTGGAAATTATGAAATTTTGATATTTAATGACACTTAAATTTTGACATATAACCAAAACATGTTTTCTAAAAACGACATTTTTATTTGTGAATACTGTATAAAATATGCGATTGCAAGTCAAAGCCATTTTATATTGAAGTTTCTTTACAGTGTGGTCTATAATTTTTTTTTGATAAATGTAGTTTTATATTGCGTATTTTTCATTAAATAAAAATAGTGAAATAACGACAGTTGCGTGAAATAATAATAACCTAACGCAAATTAGTGAAATAAAGTGTCTATTACCTAACGAAAGTAGAAAAACACATTTATTTTTGCTGTCATACAATTTAAAATAAAATTGTACCTACAATGAAATTAATATTTTGTATAATTTATACAATATACTCTAAAAATAGTCCATGAGCCAAACCCAAAAATGAGCTAAATTGGTACCACCTGGGGTGGCAAATGCGGACTATGATTTTTTTGATCAGTTTTATGTGTAGACCAAGAATAAATGTGATAGCAATGTCTAAGTAGTAGCTTTATGGCACAAAATAACGATTTTTATAGTAAATAGTGATTTTTCATCATCAAATTATAAAAAGGTACCAATCAAGGTGGCACATGCTATCAATGTTTTTATTTTTCAGTTTTGTGTTTAGATTAAGAAAATATATGATAGCACGGACTATGGAGTAGCTTTTTGCAGAAAAAAACAATTTAAAAAAAAGAAAGGAATTTTAGTATTTTTAAATTTTTGTGTGTTTAATCCACTCTAATTTCTAAACGAATAAAGATATCAACTTCCGGTTTGCAGCGTTAGATTCCTCAGTAAATTTTGCGTAAGATACATTATATTAAATTTTTTGTTAGGCCCTTGATAACCCAAATTTAATTATTATCTTCAAGTGATAATTGCAAAATTTAAGAATTTAAAATATTTTTTGTGTTTAATCTACTTTCTGAACGAAGAAAGATATCGACTTCCGGTTTGCAGCGTTGGATTCCTCAGTAAATTTTGCTTAAGATACATAATATTAAATTTTTTGTTAGGCCCGTGATAACCCAAAAGTAAAATAAAAGTTGATTAAACAAAAGAAACTTTTAAAATTCTAAAATTTTACAATTATTAGAGGTCTTTAACAAAATAGTACAATGTATCTTACATAAAAATGTCCAACGAATCCAATGCTGCAAACCGGAAGTCGATATCTTTATCCGTTCAGAAAGTAGAGTTGGTTGAACACAAAAAATATTTAAAATTCTTAAATTTTGCAATTTTAACTTGAAGATAATAATTAGATTTTGGGTTATCACGGGCCTAACAAAAAATTTAATATCATGTATCTTACGCAAAATTTACCGGGGAATCCAACGCTGTAAACCAGAAGTCGATACCTTTCTCCGTTCAGAAAGTAGAGATGATTAAACACAAAAAATATTTAAAATTCTGAAATTTCGCAATTTTCACTTGAAGATAATAATTAAATTTTGGGTTATCAAGGACCTTACAAAAAATTTAATATAATGTGTCTTACGTAAAATTTACTAGGGAATCCAAATCCAAACCGGAAGTCGATATCTTTATCCGTTCAGAAAGTAGAGTTAATTAAACACAAAAAAATATTTAAAATTCTTAAATTTTGCAATTTTCACTTGAAGATAATATTTAAATTTTGGGTTATCAAGGGCCTTACAAAAAAAATTAAATATAATGTATCTTACGTAAAATTTACTACAGAATCCAACGCCGCAGACCGGAAGTCGATATCGTTATTTTTTCAGAAAGTAGAGTTGATTAAACACAAAAAATATTTAAAATTCTTAAATTTTGCAATTTTCACTTGAAGATAATAATTAAATTTTGGGTTATCAAAAGGGCCTTACAAAAATTTAATATAATGTATCTTACGTAAAATTTACTGAGGAATCCAACGC
This sequence comes from Agonum fuliginosum, assembly GCA_947534325.1. Classification (NCBI taxonomy): domain Eukaryota; kingdom Metazoa; phylum Arthropoda; class Insecta; order Coleoptera; family Carabidae; genus Agonum; species Agonum fuliginosum. The sequence goes on along the minus strand of OX384043.1, from coordinate 17,792,939 downwards.
CGTAAACCGGAAGTCGATATCTTTCTCCGTTCAGAAAGTAGAGTTGATTAAACACAAAAAATATTTTAAATTCTTAAATTTTGAAATTATTACTTGAAGATAATAATTAAATTTTGGGTTATCAAAGGCCTAACAAAAAATTTAATATAATGTATCTTACGCAAAATTTACTGAGGAATCCAACGCTGCAAACCGGAAGTCGATATCTTTATCCGTTCAGAAAGTAGAGTTAATTAAACACAAAAAAATATTTAAAATTCTTAAATTTTGCAATTTTCACTTGAAGATAATATTTAAATTTTGGGTTATCAAGGGCATTACAAAAAAAATTAAATATAATGTATCTTACGTAAAATTTACTAAAGAATCCAACGCCGCAGACCGGAAGTCGATATCGTTATTTTTTCAGAAAGTAGAGTTGATTAAACACAAAAAATATTTAAAATTCTTAAATTTTGCAATTTTCACTTGAAGATAATAATTAAATTTTGGGTTATCAAAAGGGCCTTACAAAAATTTAATATAATGTATCTTACGTAAAATTTACTGAGGAATCCAACGCCGTAAACCGGAAGTCGATATCTTTCTCCGTTCAGAAAGTAGAGTTGATTAAACACAAAAAATATTTTAAATTCTTAAATTTTGAAATTATTACTTGAAGATAATAATTAAATTTTGGGTTATCAAAGGCCTAACAAAAAATTTAATATAATGTATCTTACGCAAAATTTACTGAGGAATCCAACGCTGCAAACCGGAAGTCGATATCTTTATCCGTTTAGCAATTAGAGTTGATTAAACACACAAAAATTTAAAAATACTAAAATTTCTTTCTTTTTTTTTAAATTGTTTTTTTCTGCAAAAAGCTACTCCAAAGTCCGTGCTATCATATATTTTCTTGATCTAAACACAAAACTGAAAAATAAAAACATTGATAGCATGTGCCACCTTGATTGGTACCTTTTTATAATTTGATGATGAAAAATCACTATTTACTATAAAAATCGTTATTTTGTGCCATAAAGCTACTACTTAAACATTGCTATCACATTTATTCTTGGTCTACACATAAAACTGAACAAAAAAATCATAGTCAGCATTTGCCACCCCAGGTGGTACCAAAAAAGTAATTGGCTCATGGACTAAAAGTGAATTTTATTATTTTTATTTATTTTTCATGCGAAAAATGATAAGTTTGGAATGAAGTAGCGAAGAGCTATCTACAGATATAAATTTATTTCTACATAAAAATACAAAACCTTAATTTTATTATTCTTTTCACGAAAAAATACAGGGTGTCCTATGAAACTGATTATGCATGGAGATCTCGAGAACCATAAGAGATACGAAGTTGGTTAAATTAGACAAAAGTTGCCCCTTTAGGAGTGTCGTTTACCTAAATGACCAAAACATGCTTCGCACAAGTTTGATTTATTTAACAACAAACCACGTAATAATAAAAAAATCGCTTCTTCCAAACCATTTTTTCATGTCTGATTTATCGAAGACTATGCTTTATGAAACAAAATGTGTTTATTTAAACAAGATACTTGGTTCGCCAATAATTACAAATGGTAATCTTGTTTTCATTTTATGCTCCGCCCAAAAAGCCTTTTTTTGTAGTTCTGCAAGTTTATTTTTCTTAATAGCCCTAGTAGATAACTTTTCATGTAACTTTGTTGCTTCTCTAGTATTCTTAGGTGTTGATAAAGCCGCAGTTTTAGGTTGTCTTAATTTAGTTGAATAAAATATCTCAATGTTTTCTTGCGCTATAACGTTACTTTATAATAAGGCACAATTTTATTTATATTTATTTAATAGATACCATACCATTCGACGGCTTCTGAGTATCTAATGTAGTATTATTTACAGGTAATTTTGGTATAATTGAAGATTGATATGGAAATTACCAGTTACAGCATTAAATTTTTTTTGTTATTATCTCCCATGTTGTATGTGTTTTCTTATTATTTACCGTATTCTTTTTTTTACATTCAATTATGTGCTTATATTGCTCTACTAACTGCACAATAAATTTTTCCTCTTCCTTGGTGAAATTATGACACCGTTTTTTTTCACCCACAACGTCCGTGGTGGAGGTGCGTGAACTTGGCATAACAAGTGCAAGTGCAAATTCTAAATCTTGGCAGATAATTTGCACCCAATTCGCACCGATTTGCACCCTTATAATTATTACTTTATCTTATTTTGTTTAAGAGTTATTAACAATTAAATTATTTTTATGCCAACTTCACACCAGCACAATAAGTAATGCATAATTTAAAAAAATATATGCAAAAAATTTGCACCCAATTTATTATTTATATATATATATATATATTTATATATTTATTTATTACTTATAACAAAAAAGTTATAAACAAATACATATTTTTTTGCCAGCAATACAAGTATGACCAAATTGAAAATTTTTTTTACTAAAAATTAGCACCCTAACACGTCAAAATTGCACCCTAAAAATAATTTGCTATATATAATAATTTAATTGTTAATAACTCTTAAACAAAATAAGATAAAGTAATAATTATTAGGGTGCAAATTGGTGCGAATTGGGTGCAAATTATCTGCCAAGTTTTAGAATTTGCACTTGCACTTGTTATGCCAAGTTCACGCACCTCCGTGGTGGCCATAGCCGTAACACTTTAGGATTTAAGAAAATATAAATATATGTATTATACTTAAGTTTCAACGTCTTAGTGTGGTCTTAGTCTTAAATACACGTAGTATGACGTATGAACTGTCACACACATAATAACGAAATTAGATGCTAATGCGCACCAGGTCTCTACCAACACTGACACTCCACATGATAAACTTAAGTTATTAAATCTGCTGGTTAAATTTGACTGAACAACAGTATGAAAAATAACTGTGCTTTATTATTAACCAATAGTTAATTAATTTGTGGTTTAACTACATACTGAGCAACTCAGCCTTATTAAAATAAACTAAATAAAAAATCCTTTTATCCATCTTGAGTTACACATACTCTTTTTTGTAGAAACCCTTAAACTTAAACATTTTGCCCTTCTTGAGCCAGTAAAGCTGACAGTTTGCGGCTTCAACTTCAAGTTTGGACGTACAGTCGAGTTTACCCCTTGAGTTTACCCAATAATAGTGGCAACACTGTCTGGTGTCTGTCATTGAGAAAGGTCGACGATTTGTACACAATTTTAACAGTATTTAACAGCAAATAGTAACAATTTTTTACTTAAAATCTCAAGGTAAGTGATTTTTGTTGTTTTACATTAATTTATATTTATAACAATATGTTTAAGTTACAGAAAAATTTCATCAAGTTTCATATAACCAACAAATGGCATTCATCACATTAAGATACCGCAAAATCAGTTCACAAATATATAACCAGGAATGAAATGGCTAAAATATGGTCCCCAACGTCAACGATTATATTAATTTGTTCCCTACAGTACATAGTATTACTTTTGACTTAAAATCTCAAGGTAAGTGATTTTTGTTGTGCTATATATTAATTTATATTCATAACAATATATTTAGTTGAAAAGTGTCATCCAGTTTCATCTAACCAACAACAGATGATGACAAGATACGGTAACATCAGTTCTAACAGATATAACCAGGGATAAAATGGCTAAAATAGACGCCCGTCATTGTAAACGATTAGATTAATTTGTTCCGTATAGTACAGACTACAGAATAATTCATTTGTAAAATTGTAATGGCCAGTTGCACCAACGAGACTTAAATTTTAAATCGATTTCAAGTAAACATAATAATGATCCATTTGACATATTGACATAATGCTTTTATTTATATAAGTCAAGTTTAAAATTTATTAGCAACTGATTTTTTTAAATATATTTTTTCCATAAAATACGTTATTACCATAATATCCAGTACAAAAACCGTCGTAATTACGATTAAGAACGACGTTCCTATTGCGTCGCTATGTTGCGTCACCGTAACGTCAATGCAAGACGCTTCTGTAACGTCGACGTCACTGCGATCCACAAATGCAACGCCTTTTCGCGGCTGCAAATCGACGTCTCATGGACGTCGCAATCAAGTCACTTGTCTGCTTGGGATATGTGTTATTATTTCTTATACTCTTTCGAATTTTTTCCTTATTCAAATCATAATTATGTTGAATATTTTCAATTTCAACATAATATAATGGTATTGTTTAATTAAAACATGTTTCACATTACCTGCGAATATGACTTCTTTAGCTTTTTTCCACATTTAGTTTAGCAAAAGTAATTTAAGTAAGTTTAGAATTAAACTGTGACTGATGACATTTGAAAATTTTATTTTGCATTGCTTACTACCCAAGTAACAATTTGTGACGTAGTCTATTAACAACGTCGACACGATCAATAAATAGACGTCGACATATTGATCCATGAGATCGATGCAACGTTGATTAATAGTCCAGTCAAATTAGAGTTTCACCTCGGAATGAGAGATAATAAGCTGGAAACTCGTATACACCTTCATTTTGGCGTTCTAAAAGTTGTCTCAAAAGTCTCATAAAATCTCGTGTCTGCGTCATAAGTTATTCGAGGTCAAAGGTCACAAAACTTGGTTTTTCGAGATTATCTAGGTTTCTATAGCTCCAATGAAGTTAACCTATTATAAAAATTGTAGAGAATAAAATTTCCTACAACTTTGATATTAAAAAAAAATTTATCCGATCAATAGTTCAAAAGTTACGGCCGAAAGAAAAAAGAACGCTTTTTAAAAATTTAATTATGGCATTATTTTATGTCATAATCTACAAAAACGACTGTAACTTTTCAACACATTAAAATATTGATTTCCGGTCTGAAGCATTCAATTCTAAAGACTATTTTCTATCTACAATACAATTTTTAAAATTTTGGAGATTACAAGTTTAGCCAAAATTTAAACAAAAAAAATTATTTTTTTGTATTTTCTTAAATTATTGTGTTTAATCAGCTCTAATTTCTGAATGAATTGAGATATCAACTTTCGGTTTTCAGCATTGAATTCCTGAGACTTTTTTCTATAAGGTACATTATTTCAAAAATGGTTAAAAAGACTTTGGTAACCTGAAATTTTAAGTTTTTCTTTGAGAGAATATAGTAAAAATTTTGTTTATTCTTTTGTATATTGTGTTTAATTAACTATAATATCTGAACGAATAATGATATTGACTTCCGGTTTGCAGCACTGAATTCCTCGTACTTTTTTCTATAAGATACATTCTGTCAAAAAATTTCAGTGGCCTTGGTTGAGCTGAAATTTAAAGTTTTTCCCCGAGAGAATATAGTAAAAATTTTGTTTATTCTTTTGTTTATTGTGTTTAATTAACTATAATATCTGAACGAATAATGATATTGACTTCCGGTTTGCAGCACTGAATTCCTCGTACTTTTTTCTATAAGTTACATTCTGTCAAAAATTTTCAATGGTCTTCCTTGAGCTGAAATTTAAAGTTCTTCCGCGAGAGAATATAGTAAAATTTTTGTAGAAGAGAAACGGTTGGTGTTTTAAATCTGTATATTTTGCCAAACTTTGAAAAGCTGTATCTAGGAAACTATTAGGGCTACCGAGCCCATTCTGGTTTTAGATTGTAGACAATTTAATCTAGTTTAAAAATGTATAGAATGGTTTTTGTCGAAATCGTGCTCCTTCATAGTCAAAATGGTAATAATCCGAAAAAAGTGCAAAAATTTAGCAGTTTTTGAGATATTCAAAAGTGTTCCGGAGGGTTGCCGAGGTCGAAAACTTGGATTTTGCATCTCAGTCACATCCTATACAAGAAAAAAAATAGAAACCTACTACCACCACTTGATGCAACTTACGATGTACTAGGTTACTGGACTACGAATAGGATACGTAGATCTTACCTTATTTCAATACAGGTCCATCGTCCATTCCGTAGTCAAAATGACAAAAAACGAACTTACACGAACAAATCTACTCACGGTTTGTTTTCAATGTTGTCTACATCACACATGGCGCATTTTAATGCACGTTTCAAAAGAGCTACATTTTCATTTCGATAAAAAGTAATAAATCAATTATTATCACTTTCCTATAACTTATATTAAGCTGAAAATTGGTATCCAATAAGTTAGTATTTCTTTAAAAGCGAAATGTGTTTATTTATACCTATACGAGTAAACTACGGCTTTCGTCTCGACTAAAAATTCTGTCGGACGTATACAGATTTTGTTAAAATTAATTTTAATATGCCTGACAATATGTGAGGCTGCCACACTAAAGATCAGTACAAACCCTCAAAGCTACGACAATAATAACGTCAGTACACAATGCTTGTAAGTGTACATTACAGGGATGATTATTGTGCAGTTAATATTTGACTGAATTCGTACTTTTTGTAGCACAACACGTCTCCATTTGCTATAATACTAAACCAATATGCATACCACTAGAGTTCTGTTACCATAGTTGCTAAACCAATCTAGTGTTTGGAAACTAAACTAATATAAGTCAAACTGACGCACTACAGCCGCCAAATATACTCTCTCTACTCTCCACGGTCGTTAGAAACCTAGTCTAACTTCACCAGTGCAATATCACATAATTAAGTCAAGTTCCCAGCTATACATAGCCACAGAGGTTGTGTGATGTTACATCTACGCCATTTGATGTAAATTTACACGTGATTTGTCGGACTTGAAATTGAGAAGTTCTATACTTCTTGAGTGCAATATTGCTGCAATAGAATCAGAATTCACGATGATGGCTATATTGCTCAAAATAAAAATCTGAAATTTTACATTAGACAAAGCATTGTTGAATTGAAAAGTTCAAACTATATATTGTTCCGACAACATTAGAGATAAAAGGAATTAAACACTAGAATTTCGTGAGGATCTCATGAATAAACTATAAAAGTTATCAAAATGAGTAGAACATAGATGTAAAAAGTGCGGAAAAAATAATTTTATTTATATAATTTAGGCTAACTAAGTTGTATTACTTCTAAATATATTTACCAATTAAAATGAAATAAATTTGTTATTTAGCGGCCGTAAAGTAAATGCGGCCCTGAAGTAAAAGCGGCCGTGAAGTAAATGCGGCCGTAAAGTAGTCATTTTGACAGATGTCAAAAAATGTGACACTTTACGGCTGTCAAAGGATACGTAAAACAACTATTTATGTAATAGCCACCTAAAAAAAATATAATTTTATGTAAAAAAAGTAAATGCGGCCCTGAAGTATAAGCGGCCGTGAAGTAAATGCGGCCGTAAAGTAGTCATTTTGACATATGTCAAAAAATGTGACACTTTACAACTGTCAAAGGATACGTAAAATTTTTTTTGAATAAAATTAATATTTTTACCACTATTTTCACCCTAACATTAGGCACAAACTAATACAAATCTTATTTTCAGTATTACTAAAATACAATTTTTTTTCAGGTTCGCAAGGTTCGCTTTGCGTGCAAACCAAGGTGACAACAGTGACGCTCGAACGAGTAGACGGATCCCTCGGCATCACGTTACGAGGAGGCGCGCCACCCAGTAGCGTGGAATCGCAAACACCCAGCCCGACCCCTGGAGTACAGAGTAAACCTCTGGTGGTTACTCATGTTAGACCTGGTGGACCTGCTCATAGGTAAGTGGGAAGTATATATACAGGTGTTTCGTAATCTCTTCAGGGTAGAAATCAAATTGTATACCTACAGTCAAAGTGCTCTAGGAATTAGGTTCCAATCATTCCAATGTATGAATTAAATTCAAACATATACAGGTTGGTGGAGGTGAAATGCGAATATAGAGAAATATATGACAATTGAGGTATCATGCTAGGTATCTTGATATACGTGGAATACAACTGTCAATGTCAAAGTATCTGTCATTATTGAAATTTTTATTTTAGCCGTGGAATAATTCGATGGCTAGATAGGTCTGTCGATTTAGCTTCCCAAAGATTGTTTCTTGTGGTGTTATATTAAATCTAAAATGTATAGTTGTCAAGAAGAAAGAGCGACAACCCTGGATGAACTGCAAATTTTAGATGCATTTGCAACAATTACGCCACAAATGTTAAATTATAGAACTGGATTTTACAATCGTTTAGGCTACAGAGGGAGGAAATTTGTTTGAATATTTATTGTAAATTCTAGCTTTATAATTTATTTAACAATTAAATTAAATATGTTCCTGCTTTCTTTTCATAATAATTACTTTTGTTATACAAACATTCAACATACACTTTTAGATATTATGATTATTTCTGTTATTGATTACTCTTTTTGCCACACAAATTCACATTACTTCGTTTTGTGACACTACTACAAAATATATCAAGATACCTGACATGAAAGTTCGATTGTCATGCATGTTCCCTATGTTCGCATTTCACCTCCACCAACCTGTACTATGTTTGGTGTAGCTGTCATACATTTTTAAATAATCTTTTTTTACTCCTGGTATTAAAACATCATTTTTGCACTTCCTGGACTAAAACTCTTCTTTAGTCCTTATTTTTAGGGACTTAGGTTCTTAATTTGATCCCAAGGGATTATTTTTCATACTTAATTCCGTTGTCAAGGAATTGAATTAGGTAATTATTCCCGTTGTCAAGTAAATACGTGCTATTTGTTACAGAGTTACAATATAAATATTTGTCATAAAAGTGCAAAAAATAGCGTATATACCACAGGACTAAAGTATCTTTAATCCCTAAGGTGATTATTTCCCTCACCTTCGGCTCGTGAAATAAACTTTCACCCTCAGGATTAAATCATGCACTTTAGTCCCTCAATATATAATATACTATTAACGAACTGGTTTCCATAGCGCCAAATATCATTTTAAACACAATTCGTTGAATGTGACGTCATCACACTGGAGTGACATTCTTACAGCACTTTGACTATACGTCAATTATGTTATAATACACTTGGTATACCTATGTAAATAACTATTCCAGTTAAAAATCATAGTACAAAATCTACTGTGGTCTATTTCAAATCGAGATTAAATCCACAGATAATCAACTTAATTAACAGTATTCATCACAGTTTCAAATTACCTCATAACCAATCGTAAACACTGAAACTCAATATTCGAATTTGCATAAATGCTCAGGAATAATTTCAAACTACCGTCCAAAACACATAATTTCAATTGATTTATTGTACCATCCATCAGCAACATAATACCTATATCACGATTATAATTACCTTTATTAAAAAAATTCCTTACGCCCATTTTACATTGAGCAAGCGCAACGGGCAACTGCAATCTTCAAGTCAGAGTTGAGCAAGAAAATTGCAGAAGACATTTTTTTCATTTTACACTGAGCAACACCAGCAACATGCAATTACTTATTTAATGTATTATTAATAAATTTACCAATATTTTGTTACGTCAACTTAACCTCTTGGATTTGTTGTATTGTATATTGTTGGAAGGATAGAATGGCATTATACCACTAACGCACTAACTTTCTAATCTTTTTGACGGTTCAGTTGGTAGTGAACTAAAAATAACTAGAAATAACTGTGAATTGCCTGCATACAAAAATTAGAACATGTTCTATTCCATGCAACCGTTGCTTCAAGATTGCTTCTGCCTGTTGAGCGTGCAATTTCTGTATTACACTCATGCAATATTGAATCAACTTGTCAAAAATTGCACTTGCATCTGTAATATTGCTCAATGTAAAATGGGCTTAAGTTTCCCTTAAATTAACAATATAGAATCAACATCAAAATGTCAAACGTAGAAATATCATTATTAATAATAATATTATGAGTATGAGTTTTTGGTGGTTAAGCACGTTTCAGGTAGCTAGAAGATAAAGTGGGAGCACACAATTAGGATAAATGCCGTTTGGTTTGACCAATAATAATTAAGCCAGACTGTATTTTAGTCAAACTGTACTGGAATTTTGTCAAACCGTAAATATGCCAACCCGTAAACTGTATTCTAGACAAACTGTCCGTAATTTGACCAAAGCGCAACTTCGACTAATATTGTCAAATCGTCTTCAGGTAAACCGTAGTTTAGCCAAAACGCAACTATACCTAACTGGAATAATCCATATCCAAAACGTATTTTTGTCCAATCGCAGTTATTATGTGTCTTAAATACAGTTGGGAAGATTACGATTTTAGTAAAATCGTAGCCCATGTCAACAGAGGCAATAAAGACCGAGCGGTGGCTAGAAGAAAAATCTGCTGTGGCCACCACAGTACTTCTCAGACTTTAAGTTTTATTTACTTACTTTTGTCAAGGCTTTCATTTTTTACTATTCAGCAAAATTTTCACTTACAATATCACATATGCATTAGTTCTTTCCGGAAATTTTTTTAAGTGCTTTCCAACAACGTCTTAATTAGCCCGAGTGGTACACGAGAGCTAATTACGTTGTTGGAATGCACGATAAAAAAATTCCTGGGCATGAATTAATGCACGAGTGCATATTCGGTAAAAAAATCGCAATGACACCGCCGCTCTATTTTTGAATTCTTTTTACAATAAAAACTTGAAATATTTACTAAATTTGTATTTAACATTAATAAATATGTATTATTTACCTTATTATTTGCTTATTTACACTCAAAATGACAATTTAACCAATTTTTAATTTAATGTCAAAGTGACAGAAGTCTGTAAAATTTTCGTTGATTAATTTCAGTTAAGTTACTCAAGCTACTAGTAAAAAATTTCCGATAAAATTTTTATAATATAACCATGGTTACTATTATTGTAATCAATTCATCCATTGGCTGTTATTCGTGTTATGCGATTTTCATACAAATTTTTAATAAGTAAGTTTAACGTGATATTTATTTATTATTCGTTTATAAATTATTTATTATGGGACAGTATTTCAAAATGATCTATTCCAAAAATATTTAAGGAATAATAGTGAAGTAGAGTAAACGCGAGCGGTAATAGACAAAAGCACATCATATTACTTCACTAGTGAGGTAATATAACTAATTACCTCACTCAAATGATGAAAATAATACGACTATTATATCACTGGCGTGGATAAAAAAAATATTACCTACTAAGGGCTGACATTAGCAATCGCTAAGATATTAATAGAATGTTAGTGAGAAAAAAAATCTGACGTGGACACCACAAGACCTCCCGCCATACCTACTTTATTCTTTTAACTTATTATACAAAAAAATATATTAATATATAAGTACTACTACTACTGCTACTATACTTACAAATATATTTTAGTAATTTTATTTAAATTGCAGAAGAAGATATAAAGCATATTTTACTATTGTCACTGTCATGTCATAATCATTTAAATTTTACGTAGTAACAGATGTTAATCGATCATGGACTACAAGATACCGAAATACTAAATTATAAATATATAGTTTAATTATTCTTAAATGATACCAGATACAAAAATATTTATAAAATACCGATTGTAGGTAATAATCACATAATCTTTCATTTAAAATAAAAAAATTTGCCTTAAATTAAATATTTGCAAAAAGTACTACTTCCGTTTTATAGATTGAAACCAAAAATAGGAGGTGCACAACTAGATGCTATAACAGTCCTAAATACAAAATTTAAACTTTCTACGTCTAACCGTATTTGAGTTATGCAACACACATACGTACGTCCGTCCGTAAGTACAGACGTCACGACGAAACTAGTCATAATGGATTCAGAAAAAGTCAAAATGGATATTTCCATCAAAATCTGAAAACCAAAATTTTTCGCGATTACAATACTTCTTTATTACTCCGTACAAGGAAGTAAAAATAGCAAGTGATATTCTTGAAATGTATTAGTATGGCTAGAATGTTATGGTACATCCTGTGTAACTATTGAATTATTGTGTTCACGACAAAATGTATCTCTTGAAAATAACTTCAATCTCCAAATCTTATAAATGTTTTTATTGGGCACTTAGTTTCAACTTGTACAAGTTTAAAACTTGGGACATTAAGTTTAAAAGAGGGATTCCAAATCGTTTTATATTCTTACAAGTTTCAGTTTTTTCTTTTCCACTTTGTTTTATTGATATATTCTTTTTTAGAAGATAAAATGGATACAACATTTTTCATAAATACCACACAATTACCCAACTTGGGTGAGATAGCCTCACATATTATTATGAGTCATATACACAAAATTATTGGCAATAAAATTAAGGGTAGTGCTTAAGGCGGGAATGTAGCTGTATATAAAGAGGAAAAACAGTGCTCTACGGTTTGTAAAATATTGAATTTAATACTAACGTAAGAACATTGGAATTTTACAATATTTAATATTCTGCAGTGCGACGCACCGATTTTACCAAATTTTGCCATAGTATTGTTTTAAAAAAATCTGACGTGGACACCACATGACTTCCTTGTACGCCTTGTGTGTTCATACTTTTCTTAATAACTAAAATGTAGAATAATATAAAAAATTCTTTTAACATATTATACTAGTATACTCACAAATATATTTTAGTCATTTTATTTAAACTGCAGAAGAAGATATATAAAGCATATTTTACTATTGTCACTGTCATGTCAGAATCATTTAAATTTTACGTAGTAACAAATGTTAATCGATCATGGACTACAAGATAAAGAAATACTAAATTAAAAATATATACTTTAATTATTCCTAAATGATACCAGATACAAAAATATTTATAAAATACCGATTTTAGGTAATAATCACATAATATTTCATTTAAAATAAAAAAATTTGTGTTAAATTAAATATTTATCGAAATATTTTTAAAAAGTACTACTTCCGGTTTATAGATTGAAACCAAAAATAGGAGGTGCACAACTAGATGCTATAACAGTCCTAAATACAAAATTTCAACTTTCTACGTCTAACCGTATTTGAGTTATGCGACACACATACGTCCGTCCGTCCGTCCGTCCGTCCGTCCGTACGTACGTACGTACGTACGTACAGACGTCACGTCGAAACTAGTCATAATGGATTCAGAAAAGGTCAAAACGGATATTTCCGTCAAAATCTGAGAACCGAAATTTTTCGCGATTACAATACTTCCTTACTTCGTACAAGGAAGTAAAAATGCCGAATAAAGAGAAAAATACTACTTTTACATGTTTAATTTAGGGCATTTATTAAAATGCATGCGTCGCATTGTAGGTAACATGTTATACAGTATATAAATAATGCGTTTGATTATTGTTTGTCTTATAAATACAATAACGCCAATACGATGTCACTTTTAGAGCGCGTTCGCTATTGCTGCCTTTGTTCGACACACTAAATCTGTATATATTAGAGCACTACACGGGCCGTAATTTTGAAGCCCGTCCCGCCCGAAACCCGACTATTAGAGGCCCGGCCCAACCTGGCCCGACAATTTCAAATTTTACCAAAGCCCGGACAGCCCGACGCATACCTGGTATTTGGCCCGGCCCGATTTTTAAAATAAAAATAAAGCCCGGCCCTGCCCGGCCCGAGATTTTTAAGGCCCGGCCCTGTCCGGCACATGATTTTTCGAAGCCCGGCCTTGCCCGGCCCATGATTTTTTGAAGCTCGGCCCAGCCCGGCTCGGCTCAGCCCAGCCGGCCCATGATTTTTTGAAGCCCGGCCCGGCCCGGCCCGACTTGGCTCGGTCTAACTAAACCTCTAAAATAAGTTTGTGTAGGTACGTCCAAATTTGTTCTTAGTAACTGTAGGAAATTATTGTAATATATAACTTCAAAATAAGATTTCGATAAACATAGGTAGTACATGTGCGGTAGCGGCAAATTTTAATTTAAAAAGCCCGGCTCGGCCTATAAAAAAATTAGTAGAATATAATGTTTTAGTTTTTATCTATAACATTATAAATAATAAACTGCCAAATTATTTATCAGCTAAAATTAAATATGTTCAAGATATTCACAGTTATACAACTAGACAAATAAGTCATCTGTATGTTCCAAAAACTAAAAAAAGCAAAACATGTTTGAGTATTTTCAACAAAGGTGGTATTATTTATAATAACTTACCACCAAGTATCAAAAATTCTACCACTGTTAAGGAATTTAAAACTAGATTAAGAGAAATTTTGTAAACTTTTATTTACCGTATTTATTTACCTATTACTTACTTATATAATATTGTATTGCTTTTGTAAACTTATGTAGTGTAATCTTTATTAGCTTAAAGCTATTTAAATAAAATTTATTATTATTTATTTATATTATTTATACTCGCAGCATAACAGCCCTAGCTCGGTTCAAGCCCGTAGCATATCGGGCCCGGTTCGGCTCAGGCCCGTACCATAACGGGCCCGGCTCGGCCCAAGCCCGTACTATAACAGGCCCGGCTCGGCCCAAGCCCGGAACATAACAGGCCCGGCTCGGCCCAAGTCCGTCATAGTACAATAAATGGTAAGCCCGGTTAGGATATTAAGATATTAAGCCCGGGCCCGGCCCATGGGCCGGGCCTTGCAGTGCTCTAGTATATATCTCTCCTTTTTCTCGACGAAATCGTAGACAGCTACATTCCGCCCTTAATAATTTCTTTGAATGCCATAAGTAGTAAAGTTGCTTAGTACATGTTAAACGCTTGTTTAAAATAGCGCCCTGTTTGAAATTTAAATTTTCTTGAAAGCAAGACCAACACAAAAAGCCATTTCTGGCAAGGGTATTTTATATTACAATTCTTTATCTACGAGTATTTGCATTATTTGCAGTGGCGGCTATTCAGGTGAAGAAGGTGAAGGGTAACTTCACCTATTTTTTTCAGAAATATATTTTTTAAATTTATTTTCAACATTTTAATTAAATTATTCATATTTAAATAAAGTATCAACTAAACACACTAAAATTATTTCAAAATTATTTATACAACATCTAAAAAAACATTTACTGTTCATCCGCAACCTGCATTAAGTGAAGAGAAAATCTAACATTCAATTATGTCTTCACAGTTGCGCGCGCATTCTGTAGCTAGCATAGCATGTTGCCATGACAACGACTATTCTCCTACCACGCCAGCATACAAGAGGTGAAGAGTAAATTTCAAAGTCTTCACCGAACCGTTTACTTTATAGAGGAATTGTATAGCGCTGTTTCTTGGAATATATTTATTATTTTTAAAATTATATTTGTAAGTTTATACTCGTATAAATATTTTTGTAAGTATAAACAAAAATCTATTCATATTTTATTATAAAAGCCTTGACTTTTATTCTCTTATAAATTGCAAATTTGTTTCTTTAAAAAGAATCAAAATTACCATGAATTTGGAAAAATGATCCTATTTGCTTAGTATCAGGGACATCATTTTCTAGATGGAGAGATGAGGATAAAAAAGATTTATTGAACAGTATATTTTTGTGCAAAATATAAATAAAAAACGTTTATTGTAATTATTCACAGCCCCCCCCCCCCTCCTAACAATGTTTAAAAAAATAAATACTTCACCTATTATTTACCTCACGAGCCGCCACTGATTATTTGTGACGATAATGGTTATTTAAGTTTCTTGAATATTCTAGCCTATTAAATTAGTTGTATAAGCTACTTTAGCTCAGTGTTATTGTTATTTATTTATGTACATAATCTCAACTACTTTAACTTTAGATAGATAAAACTTTTCCGTCTTAGGATTTAAAAACTTTAACTTTCCTAACTAAAGAAGTTCGTAACAAATCTCTAGTAATTTTTTCCATTTTTCTTATTCCTTCATTTCTTTAAATTAGTTTGTGCTGCGTTTTTTACCTCTCGCCTAGAGAGGTATAGGGATCGTGAAAAAATTCGATGTCGAGATTTTTGTCAATAAGCACGTTTTAGCACCTTTAGAACCTATTTTGACTATTTTCACGATGATGTCTGTATGTGTGTGTGTGTATGAAAGTCTGTATGTGTGCCTACTATGTTCTTTCGTTCTTATTCATTATCTCAAATTCTATTGAACATAAAATTCTAATATTTTGCATTATATATTTCTACATGTTAATGAAGAGCTGATTAGATTTTGGTAAAAATCTGCCAACCGGAAATGGTATTTTCTTGAAGCATTTTAACATTTTTTGCAAAAAATATAGAAAATTCTGCGATAGTTACAATTTGTCATACGACATTTCAAAGAACAAATTATATCTTACAATATTTATTTACCATCTTGTCTATATATCTTACCAATAAAGAAAAATTATTTTTCAAAGATATATAATTTCACCTACCACGATTTGTAAATCACAATATAGGAAAAAAATTAAAAACAAAAATGAATATGTCAATGTGACAGATGAACAGATCGAGGAACAGATGTATACACAGTTTCTGAAATTTTGGTTTCACCATTTATAAAGAAATGTATAAATATATTATAACTGGATTTGAAACTTAGTAGGTACCTACCTAGGAGCTGAAATTTAATTAATAAAAAACTGACAGTCTGTGAGTAAGTTTTTATCCTTCCATTAAACGTATCCAGTCAAGAAGAATCATCGATTCATTATTAACTGGATATAATGTAGTAAGGTAATAATAAAATAAAAATTGTATCCACAAAAAGCTAATTTGATTTCAATGTCAATCGGAATCGGTACGTTGCTTGAAGAACTATAAAAAAATGACAAAAAGTAGCCTAACAAAAACCAAATTCACATATTATAGTGTCAAGGCGGGAGGTTATGTGCTGGCCACAACAGATTTTTTCCAAACAATTCATCATCATTTATTTTCGACTTTTTTCGATATCTTTTATACTTGGAATGGAAAGAGACAAATAATTTAAAACGGAAAAAACATTAGATGAACAGAACTCATATTTTAGCGAAGGTCCCTGTAGGATTGAACAAGGGTTTGTACTCTACTGATTATTTTAACTGCACAGAAGTCTTCCCTGTGGTGTACTCCCACTAAATTTATGAGTGAGCTGACGGCTGATACTGATATTATTATTATTATTTATTAAAAATTTATCCGAAAATAATTTAACGACGCCTTTGGTTCTTCTACTGATTATTTTAACTGCACAGAAGTCTTCCCTGTGGTGTATTCTCCACTAAATTTATTAGTGTGTTGACGGCTGGTACTGATATTATTATTATTATTTATTACAAATTTATCCGAAAATATTTTAACGACTCCTTTGATTCTTCTACTGATTATTTTAACTGCACAGAAGTCTTAGCTGTGGTGTACTCTCCACTAAATTTATTAGTGAGTTGACGGCTGGTACTGATATTATTATTATTTATTACAAATTTATCCGGAGGAAATAAAATGCTCGAGTGTAATTCAACGAGATAATTTAGCTTTGGTTCTTCTATTGATTATTTTAACTGCACAGAAGTCTTCCCTGTGGTGTACTCTCCACTAAATTTATGAATCAGTTGACGGCTGGTACTGATATTATTACTATTTATTATAAATTTATCCGGAGGAAATAAAATGCTCGAGTGTAATTCAACGAGATAATTTAACGACTCCTTTGGTTCTTCTACTGATTATTTTAACTGCACAGAAGTCTTCCCTGTGGTGTACCCTCCACTAAATTTATGAGTGTGTTGACGGCTGGTACTGATATTATTACTATTTATTATAAATTTATTCGGAGGAAATAAAATGCTTGAGTGTAATTCAACGAGATAATTTAACTTTGGTTCTTCTACTGATTATTTTAACTGCACAGAAGTCTCTCCTCTGGGGTACTCTCCACTAAATTTATGAATGTGTTGACGGCTGGTACTGATATTATTATTATTTATTATAAATTTATCCGGAGGAAATAAAATGGTCGAGATAATTTAACGACTTCTTTGGTTCTACGAATATTCCCAAAATCTAATCATTTCACTGACAAATATTAGAATTAAGAAACAAATGACATTTTAATGTTTTGTTTATTGTTTGGTTGCTAGAAAAAGGTAAATAAGGTAAACCAAGTAAATTTCGAGGAAACCAATGCCACAAACCGCGCTTTGATAAGTCTTTTAAGCCTATTTTACATTGACCAAGCGCAACGGGCAACTTTAATCTTCAAATCTACACTGAGCAACATCAGCAACATGCAATTACTTATTAAATGTATAAATTTATTAATAAATTACCAATATTTTGTTACTATGTCAACTTAACCTCTTGGATTTATTGTAGTGTATATTATTGGAAAATAAGGATAGAATGGCATTATAATCACTAACGCACTAACTTTCAAACACAAATTAATCTTTTTGACGTTTATGTTCAGTTGGTAGAATCATAACGAACTAAAAATAGCTAGAAATAACTGTGAATTGCCTGCATACAAAAATTAGAACATGTTCTATTCCATGCAACCGTTGCCTCAAGATTGCTTCTGCCTGTTGAGCGTGCAATTTCTGTATTACACTCATGCAATATTGAAGCAACTTGTCAAAAGTTGCACTTGCATCTGCAATATTGCTCAATGTAAAATGGACTTCAGTTCCCGAGATACGAGCCTCTAAAGTGTACCTTAGTTTTAACGTATGTAGTTTATGGTCCACCCTGTATATGTATATACTATTTGTTTTATTTTGTTACAGATGCGGATGCTTACAAGTTTCAGACCGCCTCATATCCTTAAACGGACAATGCTCACTAACATTACAAGAAGTTAGAGCTCTATTGGATTTAGGTCTTACTAATCCTGGGCACCGGCTAGTGTTGCAAACAGAATTCGATGTAGCTGACGCAGTCGTACCGGCTAGTGGTATTTTTACAGTTCGAATCGCGAAAAATGGCCCCGACTTAGGTATAACCATCACTGGTAAGTTCAAACATATATTAGTTCTACCGGTTGGTGGAGGTGAAATGCGAACATATACTCCAGTCAAAACGCGAGGGGGGGTCTGATATCGACAACCGGTTTGAGAAAAGGTCTACTATAGGTTTTTTGGGTCACTGAACTCGAATCCGGGGTCCAAAATGGCTGGAAAATAGGGGAACACCCTTAAATCAGCAAAAACTACCCCTTTTTAGGGTTTTTTTCGCATTATTTTTGAAGTGGAACCATAATTACCAAAGAAATGCCATTTTTTAACAGTGATTGATAAAATATCGAGGTTACTTCATTATGTACCAAATTTGGGGTATTAGGACTTATTATAAGGGGTGAAAACTACCCCCAAAATTAGAAAAAACGATAAAAACAAGATTTAAGCTTATTTTTTTTAACTTTATTGGTAAATTAAGTATATCAAAATACTTAATATCATTTTTACCAAGACACCATTTATTAACCACCTCCCAGGGGGTGAAAAACACCCTCAAAATAATAAAAAGCCAAAAAACATGTTACAGTTTCCTTTTTTATTACTTCCTTGTACGGAGTAATAAGGAAGTATTGTAATCGCGAAAAATTTCGGTTTTCAGATTTTGATGGAAATATCCGTTTTTACCTTTTCTGAATCCATTATGACTAGTTTCGTCGTGACGTCTGTACGTACGTACGGACGTATGTGTGTCGCATAACTCAAATACGGTTAGACGTAGAAAGTTGAAATTTTGTATTTAGGACTGTTATAGCATCTAGTTGTGCACCTCCTATTTTTGGTTTCAATCTACAAACCGGAAGTAGTACTTTTCTTAAATATTTCGATAAATATTTAATTTAAGACAAATTTTTTAATTTTAAATGAAAGATTATGTGATTATTACCTAAAATCGGTATTTTATAAATATTTTTGTATCTGGTATCATTTAGGAATAATTAAAGTATATATTTTTAATTTAGTATTTCTTTATCTTGTAGTCCATGATCGATTAACATTTGTTACTACGTAAAATTTAAATGATTATGACATGACAGTGACAATAGTAAAATATGCTTTATATATCTTCTTCTGCAGTTTAAATAAAATGACTAAAATATATTTGTGAGTATACTAGTATAATAAGTTAAAAGAATTTTTTATATTATTCTACATTTTAGTTATTAAGAAAAGTATGAACAAACAAGGCGTACAAGGAAGTCATGTGGTGTCCACGTCAGATTTTTTTGTAAATGCAAATGAAGACAAAGGACATCACACTGGGTTATAACAATGAAAATTGATCACCTTTGAACCTTTCATTTTTATTCATATTTTGTTTGTATTCGGAAAACAAATGGGATAATTGACACTGGAGGGTAGCATTTTAATGGGGATAAACATTGTATTTATTGTATTTATTACTGCTGCGATTCATAAAAATATTAGAAAAAATATTTTTTTGTACTTCCGGGACTTAAACTCTTCTTTAGTCTTTATTTTCAGGGACTAAGGTTCTTAATTTGATCCCAGGGGATTATTTTGCATATTTAATCCCGTTGTCAAGTAAATACGTACTATTTGTTACAGAGTATCTATGGTAACATAAATATTTGTCATAAAGTTTACTGTCAAAATTGCAAAATGTGTATTCTTTTAAACTATTTTGTATTCGTTTGAGGAGTGCAAAAAATAGCGTATATACCACAGGACTAAAGTACCTTTAATCCCTCAGGTGATTATTTCCCTCACCATCGGCTCGTGAAATAAACTTTACCCTCAGAATTAAATCATGCACTTTAGTCCTTTAATATACAGTGAGTTTTTTTAACGTGAAACATGGGATTTTTCATATCCATGGTTACGACTTTGACAGCACTGTATTAGAGCGTTCTTTTTAAAATGAAACATAGGGAATCAATTTAACTATAATATTCTTGAACAATATAAGATATTTGGGCAGCTGTAATAGTTCCAAGGAACGCTTTCAACATAAACTTTTAATTGTTCAAAGTATAAATCGTATTTCCAGGTAGCAGCAGTGTGACACCAATTACCAAATTCAAATTGATTCCCTATGTTTCATTTTAAAAAGAACGCTCTAATACATTGCTGTCAATTCCGTAACCATGAACCTGATAAATCCTATGTTTCAAGTTAAAATAAACTCACTGTATACCAGGAGTAGAAAATAGTATATTCTGCAACAAGTGTGGAATGAAGCATATTCAGCTCGAGTGGAAAATCTCTATTAGCGACTAGACCCAAGAAATAAAATTCTCATCTCGCCACTGATGACTTTGGTGTCGGACATTGTAAGTTGTAGCGCTGATGTCGAGTCAGATTAAATGATAGACTAGCCCCCAAAAAATAAAATTCTCACGCTGGCAGTGGAGACTAGCCCTAAAAAATTAAATTCTCACGCCGCCACTGGTGACTTTGGTGTCGGACATTGTAAGTCGTGGCGCTGGTGTCGACTAACTTGTGGCGGTGGGGGCGACTGACGTCATCAAGATTTAATTTAATTAAGGCTTCTTGGTAGCAAAATCTGGTGGCGTCGCAAAGACTGCGGCCTGACCGCCTCTCGCGCGGTAGGTCGCAGTCGCCTCCCGGGGTAGACCTTCGCTCGAGACTATGCCCCAACCCATACCCATGGCCCACCCATAACTATGAATTTATAAAGTGAAATAAATAAGATATAAAGCAAAAAGTGACGAATTTTATTCGTTTTAGTGAAAAATTTGTGTAATAGTCCGGCAGTTTGAATGGCCAGATATCGGCAAGCGAGCACATGGTTCCCGGGATTAAATTAGAGAAATCTGCGGACTTTTTAAAGTGTTTGTGCGAAATGATATATGCTGGAAGTGTGTCTGTATAAAAATTGAAGCTCTTGTGAGAGAATTGGTATGTACTTTGTCTATTGTTACATATTTCATTTCCATTGCCTGTAATTCTTGAACGGTAAATGATATTAACTTGGGATTTACACAATTCAATTCTAAAATGCATAGAAATTTATCGTGTATTTTAATTGGATGTGGCTGTTCTATACATACATAATTTATATATTTTTACATATGAAACTTTGCTTTAAATTGTGGATTTTTGTACACGTAATTTTATGTAACTTGTTCATTTCTGTTTAATTAAAAATCGTAGTAATACGAGTAGTAGACTGGCATCGAACAACAACTTAATTAAATTAGTGACTGCCTATCAATTAGAATATGACGTAATTGTTTTGCTGTAGATTTCAATGTTGGTTGAATAATTAATGAGACTTTCAATAAATAATTGTTTAAAATATATATCGTTCACATATCACATAAACATGAAACTATTAAAATGTAAGTAAAACTATTTATTAGATTAGTAGAATAAGCAGAATTAGGCGAGAGGTCGTGTGCTGGCCACATCACATTTTTTATTAGCAATCGTTATATGAAATTTTGTAAATGTGTAAAAGAAAATGGTGGTCACTTTGAACATCTTCTATAATTTATTAATTTGTTATCTTTTGTTTGTATTTTCATTAAATAATACTTAAACTTTTAATAGTTTATTTATTTTTGTGAGATATTTTGCATGAAAGCCAAACTTGTGATACATCGTTGGATTCAGAATTACATGTAGAATTGAAATATGTAAAAATATATGGGGTGTCCTATTTGAAATAACAAAGTTGATGTCATTTCCGGTTTAACTGGAAGCGATATTTTTGTAAATAATATATATTTTGATGTCTCCTTATGTCTAGTTTACCCATATAAAATTTTATTGCGATTGCTTTATTAATAAAAAAAAATTATTTCGAATTATTATTTAAAAAATTATAATACATAAATACATATATTTTTGACAATTTTGTGTCCGAAGTTACTTTTTTATAGGTACCTGTTCGGTTTACTATGGGTTTTTAATAGCTGTCCGAATTCACCCCACATCGAGAGGTGAATCCGGACAGCAGAAAAATATAAAAAAGTACTATAATTAAAACATTAAAAATATGGTCTATATTGGAAAATCATGCTATGACATCAGTTGCAACATCTTATCAAAAAAATCAAATTTATTTTACAAATTAACAAAGTTATTGCAAAAAATATCAAAAAAGTGTCCGAAGTCACCCCAGTTGACGGTACTTTAGTCCTGTGGTATATATTATTTTTAATGCCTAGGCAGTAAAAGTAATTGTTGCTATGGTGAATCAATAAAATTTCACGAAAATATAAATAACACATTATTTTTTCGGCGATTGTTATTAATTAATATTAATTTAACTAATTTCCAAAGCAATCGCTCAACAAACGCATAGCAATCGTTCAACAAACACGCATAGCAGGGTCGATTCTGGCATAGGTGCAGAGCCGATGCAGAGCGTGCCCCCGAACGCCACTTTAAAAAAAGCATTTATATATTAATTTTTTTTAAGTTTTGTTTTATTTAATGTTTTTCGTTATTATTATATTTGCGATAATATGTTGACAAAATATATAAAGGTAATTGTATATAAAGTATATATTTATCAAATATATACAATAAATAGTAATTCTATGGTCTAAAAAGTATTTTTATGTTTGCAGCTCCAGTGACATAAATTGTTGGGCCATCGTTAAGTTGCAGAGGCGTCCGATTTTGGGGCCTACGTAAACGGTAAGAGCCCCTTTTCAAATAATTCACTCTACAATGAGTTGGTATAAAAAATTATTAAATATTACCAACAGAATTGTATTTCATTTAATTGTTTCTACACATTTTTGTCTAACTGCACATAATTATGCCCTCTCCACCAACATACGTTTAGTAAAAGACGTTGTAGAATATTTATTTCAACAATCACATATTATTCTATTGTTGCAATGGAATTCTTTGTTGCATATTTTAATTAAGTATCTTCTTATTTAAAAATATTTTGTTTTAATAGTTTGAAAAAAATAATATTAAATAATTGAATGTTTTGTCAACAATCTCAATATTGTTTCATTGTTGAACTTTAAATATTTGTTGCATATTACAATTTCAAAACATTTTAATTTAAAATCGATAAATAAACGCTTTACGTTTATTTCATTACATTGAACGAAGTTGATTCCTGTCTGCGTGACGTCACAAACACGTTCAGAGCTCTCAGTTTATGTCTGGCTTTGTATCAGTCATGTTTATTTAAATATTACTCCAAACAATATTAGAAAAATTACAATAATAAATTGCAAATATTTATAAAAGGTTTATGTGTGCCATTTTAAACCATGTGTGCGTTTTTGAGCTACTAACTACTATGATCTGACGGCTGGTAACTGCACACAAGGTAAAATATAAAATACTATATTATTGTTATATTGTATTATCGATAATCATATTATTGTATTATTAACTTTTAAACTATTGTTGCTTATGTTAATTGTTGTCTTTTTCAATGTCGAATTTTAAATCATTCTTGCATAATACCATTTTGAAACAGTATTTTTATTTTAAATTCATGTACGTAGGTATATTTCATAACTTCTCTGAATGAGCTAATTGGTTCTGGTATGCGTGACGTCACAGTAAACAACGTTCGAAGCTATCAGTTAGATCATTTCTATCAATTATGTTATTTAAAAATATTAATCTTCATTATTATACTGAAAACATTGCAAAATAAAGTACAAATATTGATAAAAAATATTGAGGATGCCATTTTAAATGTTTATAATAATTTGGTAGTAACAAAATATTCTATTCTATGGTCTTGGGACTCTTACAAAAAATTTTAGAATATAATATGATATGAAATACATTAAAATCAATTTTATTAAGTGTTGTCCAGAATATAGAAAATTATTTAGTTATATTCGCATATTAATAGTTTTTTTTATTGTTTAGCTAACTTATATTATCAAAATTTAAAAAATAAAATCGTTTGCTATTTCATACAACCCGCTTTGAACATCCAATTACATTGCATTAATTTCAACCAATCAAACTCATCGTTCCGTTTTCAATTACAAATTGCATCGCGATATTCAGCCAATCAGAAGCGTCGACACATTTTGTGTAAAACTTGACCTCGATATTGTGCTAGAAACAATTATTTCTCGTAAACAGTACTAGATAATTAAAACCTGTTCGCGGATTATTAATCAGCATAGTTTTTCGCAATAAACGGTGTAATTATTCTTGCCAAAACACAAAGTATTAATTGTGGTCAGATTTCGCAGAACGACATTCAGTTCAGGTGACGCCATTGTGATGTGAGTACAGTTTTGGCGTCATCTTTTAGTTCTTGTGTTTGATAAAGATATTCTAGTGTATTTAAGTAACCAGCAGTATAATTTAAAGTGAAAAACAATAAATAAGAAATTGTGAGTGTCCTCGATATGTATTATTGTTGGTTTGCGGCATAATGATTAACAAATTCCTTTATTTTCTGTTCATTGGACTCCATTATGTTATGTGAGTGTTATGCCGTGTGTTAAATAAGTGATTTACTTATAGGTAAACGCTATTGTGTGCAAACAAGGAACAAGGGAATACTAGAAACTGCATACAAATTTGAGGGCATGCCATCATCTTTGAAGAAAATAACTCAAACTCTTGAGATTACGCAATGGAGAGATTTATTTCTGCAACTAAGGTAATCAGATTGTTTTAATAATTTATTTAGGATAACTGCTAAATAAAATTCGTTCGAGATATAATATTTTCTGGAAAAATTACATATTTGTAACGCATTTTAAGATATGCGTGACGTCACAGACCTAATGAATCGTCATGTAACGTGTCCGCCATTTGCATGTACTCAGTTTCGTTTTGTTAAAGTATTTGAAGTGAATTTTAATAAACTGTTGTTCAATTTTAAGTTATAAACAAATATTAAATCGTTTCTGTGGCTAAAGTATTTAATAAAAGTGATATATTTACAGGTCAGTACTGTTGTGTGCAAGAATGGAGACAATATGGAAGTGAATACTTGAAACCTACATTATTATTTGGGTTTCTACCATCATCATTGAGTATATTGAGGACACTACGGTACAAGAACACAATAAGAAGATGTATTTCTTCAGTTGGAAGGTTATTGAAGGTAATTGATCAGTTTTATTTATTGTTTGCTCGTTATTTAATTGTTATATTGTTCCAGGTTCGATGAAGACTCATAAACTGGGTTATTGAAGATTTTCAGAAGATGATTGATCCTTTTTAACAATGAATTGAAGCATCTTCAAGAGTTCTGGAGTTGTAATTACTACTTTGGGCGTCATCTGCTGCTGTTTATGGACCTAGTGCATCTTAATATTGATGGTAAGCGTTTTATTATTACAATTTAGCTGCATTCACATACGCATTTGGTAATTAATCAGTTTTATTTATTAATTACTCGTTATTTAATTGTTATATTGTTCCAGGTTCGATGAAGACACACAAACTGGGTTGGAGGTCTTCATAAGATGATTGATCCTTTTCCTGTCTCTTTTACAATCTTCAGCAAAGCATTGAAGCATCTTCAAGAGTTCTGGAGTTGTAATCACTACTTTGGTCGTCATCTGCAGCTGTTGATGGACCTAGTGCATCTTAATATTGATGGTAAGCGTTTTATTATTACATTTGAATGTGGCTTATTGTTTTATTTGTAGTTAGTACAATTTACATTAAATTAAAGCTGCATTCACATACGCATTGAGTTTTAAGGTTTATATTAATGTTTACGTTTAAGAAAGTTTGAATACATTAACCTAATTATGAGCATTCACAGTGCTTGAAAATAGGTCGTGCGAATGTTCCTATTTAGTTATATGAATATAACTTTTTTAAACGTAAACATACATGTAAATCTTAAAACTAAACGAGTATATGAATCTAATCTTATTAAATACGAGCATTTACACTTTTTACTTTCAAGCACCGAATGCTTCTATTTAGCTAGATGAATTTGAACTTTCTTATTTGCAAACTTAAATATAAATCCTAAAATGCTTATGTGAATGTGCTTCAATATTTGATTTCTGTTTGTTTAGATCGCAATGGATTGATCTGTAGTATTGGACGTTGTGCACACATTTGAAGTCTTTCTACAACTCATGATGAACCTGGCAGCATCTTCACAAGTCTGATTGATCTTCAGGCGTCTTTAACACATTTCTGGAGCGGTTGGTCGTCATCTGCAATTGGTGGAATGTATCAGGAATCCAAAGAAATAGAATGGTGAGTTAACTCATGGGTTCTTGTGCTTTGCTGTGCAGAAAATATTATCTTACAAATTTAAACATTTAAAACTTCATTCGCATATGCATTTAGTTTTAAAGTTTACATTTGTGTAGAAAGTTTAAATATGAACATTCGCATGTCCCAATTTCAAGCACTGTGAATGGCTCATATATAGGTACTAGATTTACGAAAAGGAGTAGCGCTATCATCTGCTTTCAGTGTTGACTAACAGTTAACAGATATATTCATATTTTAAACAGTAAAGATTAAAATCCCAGTAAATGGAGATAGCATTACACGTTTGGTGAATCTAGTAGAAAGTAAGTAAAATAGGTACACAGATTCACGAAAGGCGTTAGCGCTATCACCTGTTTTCAGTTTTGTCTAACAGTTAATAGATAATGTTCATATTTTAAACAGTGCAGTTTAAAATTTGCATTAGATACATAGATTCACGAAAAGAAGTAGCGCTATCACCTGTTTTCAGTTTTGTCTAACAGTTAATAGATATTGTTCATATTTTAAACAGTGCAGTTTAAAATTAGCATTAACCTGTTTGGTGAATCTAGTATAACGATTAAAGTCAATTAGATACATAGATTCACGAAAGGGGTTAGCGCTATCACCTGTTTTCGGTTTTGTCTAACAGTTAACAGATATGTTCATATTTTAAACAGTGCAGTTTAAAATTAGCATTAGCCCATTTGATGAATCTAGTATAAAGATTCAAGTCAAATTGATACATAGATCCTGTTTAAAATATGAACGTATATGTTAACTAAAACTGAAGGCAGATGATAGCGCTACTCCTTTTCGTGAATCTATGTATCTAATGCTAATTTTAAACTGCACTGTTTAAAATATGAACAATATCTATTAACTGTTAGACAAAACTGAAAACAGGTGTTAGCGCTACTTCTTTTCGTGAATTTGTGTACCTATTTTACTTTTAACTTTCTACTAGATTCACCAAACGGATACTGCTATCACCATTTACTGAGATTGTAATCTTTACTGAAAGCAGATGATAGCGCTACTCCTTTTCGTGAATCTAGTACCTATATTACTTGTATCTGATACTAGATTCATCAAACAGGTCACTGCTTAAATGAATGCAGACTGGACTTCTTTCGTGAATCTATATAAATAAATAGAATAAAAAATAAATAGATACTTAAATTCTCGAAAGGGGTTCATATTGAATTAGTTTTAAAATTCAAGTAAATGGTGATAGCATATAACCCGTTTTGTGAATCTAATAGAAAAATAAAAGTATAAAAAGTACATAGATTCTTGAAAGGGGTTAGCGCTATCACCTGTTTTCAGTTCTAACTAGAGATATGTTCATTTGTTTTAATGTCCCAAGTAAATAATGATAGCATATACCTGTTTTGTGAATCTAATAGAAAGATAAAAGTATAAAAAGTACATAGATTCTTGAAAGGGGTTAGCGCTATCACCAGTTTTCAGTTCTAACTACAGATATTTGCAGTTTAAAATTAGCACTAACCCGTTTGATGAATCTAGTATAAAGATTAAAGTCAAATAGATACATAGATTCACGAAAGGGGGTAAACGCTATCACCTGTTTTCAGTTTTGTCTAACAGTTAACAGATATGTTCATATTTTAAACAGTGTAGTTTAAAATTAGCATTAACCCGTTTGATGAATCTAGTATAAAGATTCAAGTCAAATAGATACATAGATTCACGAAAGGGGTTAACGCTATCACCTGTTTTAAAACTGATTCAATATGAACCCCTTTCGAGAATCTAAGTATCTATTTGATTTGCATCTTTATACAAGATTCATCAAACAGGTTAATGCTAATTTTAAACTGCACTGTTTAGAATGGTGGCCGGCCACATGCGCAATTGACAAAAACCCATAGGACAAATGCCCAAAGACAAAAAATACTCAATTGACAAATACCCATGCGGACAATTGCGCACGCGGACAAAAGCCCATGTGTACAAATGCTCACGGGTACAAATGCTAATGCGGACAATTGCCCACGCGGACAGAAGCCCACGTGTACAAATGCTCATGGGTATAAATGCTCATGCGGACAATTGCTCACACGGACAAAAGCCCATGTGTACTAAAGCCCATATGTACAAATGCTCATAAAATTAATTTTTCTCATCGGTATATTCTGTTGGACTCAATTAGGGTTTTGTTAGTATTGATTAGTTTATTTTAAAACAACGGAGTTCTGTTGGACTCAATTAGGGTTTTGTTAGTATTGATTAGTTTATTTAAAAAAACGGAGTTCTGTTAGACTCAATTAGGGTTTTGTTAGTATTGATTAGTTTATTTTAAAACAACGGAGTTCTGTTGGACTCAATTAGGGTTTTGTTAGTATTGATTAGTTTATTTAAAAAAACGGAGTTCTGTTAGACTCAATTAGGGTTTTGTTAGTAATGATTAGTTTATTTTAAAAAAACGGAGTTCTGTTGGACTCAATTAAGGTTTTGTTAGTATTGATTAGTTTATTTAAAAAAACGGAGTTCTGTTAGACTCAATTAGGGTTTTGTTAGTATTGATTAGTTTATTTAAAAAAACGGAGTTCTGTTAGACTCAATTAGGGTTTTGTTAGTATTTATTAGTTTATTTTAAAAAAACGGAGTTCTGTTGGACTCAATTAGGGTTTTGTTAGTATTGATTAGTTTATTTTAAAAAAACGGAGTTCTGTTGGACTCAATTAGGGTTTTGTTAGTATTGATTAGTTTATTTAAAAAAACGGAGATCTGTTGGACTCAATTAGGGTTTTGTTAGTATTGATTAGTTTATTTTAAAAAAACGGAGTTCTGTTGGACTCAATTAGGGTTTTGTTAGTATTGATTAGTTTATTTAAAAAAACGGAGATCTGTTGGACTCAATTAGGGTTTTGTTAGTATTGATTAGTTTGGGTACAAAAGTGCAAATCGAAGTGTGAAAATTGGTATATGGGTAGCTGGACATTGTGGTGGGGGAACTTTTATACGCTGTGGTTTTTCGGACGTGTGGTTATTAGGCGGTATGGTTTTTATACGCTGTGGTTTTCGGTGGTGTGGCATTTACTCAGAGTTTGTATCAAAACCGAGAATGTGAAACTCAAGAAGGGTATAAGGTTCCTTATTTACGAGTAGTTCTATTCAATCAGAGTTTGTACACAAACCGAGTATGTGGGGCTCAAGAAGGGTATTAGGTTCTCTATTCAGTTCAATTATTTTTGCTGTGATCTTAGGTTTAACTTAAATACCATTGTTGTACATTGTTGTGCGATGTGCGCATGAGCAGCCTTAAATAAGTAAATAACAAATTTTGATTGTTTCTTTCATTTTATTTATTTTTTGCAAAAACCAAAATACTTTAGCGCGCTGTGTTATCGGAAACGCACGATAAAGTGAATACACGAGATCACAAAAAATAATAACTAAGAGAATGATTTTAAATAAGTGGGTAAGTAACAATAACAGCGTTACAGTAATCTCTTCTAAAATTCTTAGAAACTCATTAGGGTGTAAGTTTCTTCACAGATGTTCAGAACAAACGCAGTATAATCATGAAGTTTAAGACATGCCGATGAGAACAAATAATTTTATGAGCATTTGTACACATGGGCTTTAGTACACATGGGCTTTTGTCCGTGTGAGCAATTGTCCGCATGAGCATTTATACCCATGAGCATTTGTACACGTAAGCTTCTGTCCGCGTGGGCAATTGTCCGCATGAGCATTTGTACCCGTGGGCATTTGTACACATGGGCTTTTGTCCGCGTGCGCTATTGTCCGCATAAGCATTTGTACCTAAGAAATAAAATTCTCATCTAGCCACTGATGACTTTGGTGTCGGACATTGTAAGTTGTTGCGCTGATGTCGAGTCAGATTAAATGATAGACTAGCCCCCAAAAAATAAAATTCTCACGCTGGCAGTGGAGACTAGCCCTAAAAAATTAAATTCTCACGCCGCCACTGGTGACTTTGGTGTCGGACATTGTAAGTCGTGGCGCTGGTGTCGACTAACTTGTGGCGGTGGGGGCGACTGACGTCATCAAGATTTAATTTAATTAAGGCTTCTTGGTAGCAAAATCTGGTAGCGTCGCAAAGACTGCGGACTGACCGCCTCTCGCGCGGTAGGTCGCAGTCGCCTCCCGGGGTAGACCTTCGCTCGAGACAATGCCCCAACCCATACCCATGGCCCACCCATAACTATGAATTTATAAAGTGAAATAAATAAGATATAAAGCAAAAAGTGACGAATTTTATTCGTTTTAGTGAAATAGTTCTGTAATAGTCCGGCAGTTTGAATGACCAGATATCGGCAAGCGAGCACATGGTTCCTGGGATTAAATTAGAGAAATCTGCGGACTTTTTAAAGTGTTTGTGCGAAATGATATATGCTGGAAGTGTGTATTGGAATTGGTATGTACTTTGTCTATTGTTACATATTTCATTTCCATTGCCTGTAATTCTTGAACGGTCAATGATATTAACTTGGGATTTACACAATTCAATTCTAAAATGCATAGAAATTTATCGTGTATTTTAATTGGATGTGGCTGTTCTATACATACATAATTTATATATTTTTACATATGAAACTTTGCTTTAAATTGTGGATTTTTGTACACGTAATTTTATGTAACTTGTTCATTTCTGTTTAATTAAAAATCGTAGTAATACGAGTAGTAGACTGGCATCGAACAACAACTTAATTAAATTAGTGACTGCCTATCAATTAGAATATGACGTAATTGTTTTGCTGTAGATTTCAATGTTGGTTGAATAATTAATGAGACTTTCAATAAATAATTGTTTAAAATATATATCGTTCACATATCACATAAACATGAAACTATTAAAATGTAAGTAAAACTATTTATTAGATTAGTAGAATAAGCAGAATTAGGCAAGAGGTCGTGTGCTGGCCACATCACATTTTTTATGATAGGACCCACATTTTCAACGTTTCAGAGTCACTGCTTTAGCCGTAATTTAATTATTAATGTAAACACATCACTTTTTAAATGTGATTTTTTGACTGAAAGCTAGTGTTAGCGCTAACCCCTTTCGTGAATTTGTGTACCTATTTTACTTTTAACTTTCTACTTGATTCACCAAACGGATACTGCTATCACCATTTACTGGGATTGTAATCTTTACTGTTTAAAACTGAGAGCAAATGATAGCGCTACTCCTTTTCGTGAATCTAGTACCTATATTACTTGTATCTCATATTAGATTCACCAAACGGGTCACTGCTTAAATGAATTCAGACTGGACCTCTTTCGTGAATCTATGTACCTATTTTAAAATATGCGGGAAAGATAGCCAAGTGCGTTATGTGACTAACTTAGGAGGTAGTTTATATGAATCTAAATGTTTGTTATTGTTACAGATTAATTTGGACTTCATGTACAAAATTTGAAGATTCTTTGGTTTGAAATTCTGCAGTTGGAGTCTCTAGGAGAGGGAACATCATCTGGTGCTACCACGTAACACGTAAGTTTGTTATTTTTACTTTGCGTATTCCATTTGAAACTCTATGCTTTTACTCAGCTTGAGTGTGGCAGCCTCACAGGTCACTGTGAACATCAGTATAAAAACTACAGATCAAAAAGTGACTCAATGCTGTAATTTATTATTAATGTAAACACGTCACTTTTTAAATGTTTTTTTGAATTCTAAAGACTCTATTTCATAAACGATTAAAGTTAGGGGTCTGATCGTGATATTTTTGGATTCCTCGTACTTTTTTATGATAGGACCCACATTTTCAATGTTTCAGAGTCACTGCTTTAGCCGTAATTTAATTATTAATGTAAACACATCCCTTTTTAATTGTGATTTTTTGACTTCTAAGAGCTTTATTTCCCAAACGGTTATAGTTAGCGGTCTGAGCGTGACATTTTTGGATTCCTAGTACTTTTTTATGTTAGGAACCACATTTTCAACGTTTTAGAGTCACTGTTTTAGCCGTAATTTAATTATTAATGTAAACACATCACTTTTTAAATGTGATTTTTTGACTTCTAAGGGCTCTATTTCCTAAACGGTTATAGTTAGCGGTCTGAGCCTGACATTTTTGGATTCCTCGTACTTTTTTATGATAGGAACCACATTTTGAATGTTGCAGAGTCACTGCTTTAACCGTAATTTATTTATTAATGTAAACACATCACTTTTTAAATGTGATTTTTTTGACTTCTAAGGGCTCTATTTCCTAAACGGTTATAGTTAGCGGTCTGAGCGTGACATTTTTGGATTCCTCGTACTTTTTTATGATAGGAACTACATTTTCAACGTTTCAGAGTCACTGCTTTAGCCGTAATTTAATTATTAATGTAAACACATCACTTTTTAAATGTGATTTTTTGAATTCTAAGGGCTCTATTTCCTAAACGGTTATAGTTAGCGGTCTGAGCATGACATTTTTGGATTCCTCGTACTATTTTATGATAGGACCCACATTTTTAACGTTGCAGAGTCACTGCTTTATCCGTAATTTAATTATTAATGTAAACACGTCACTTTTTAAATGTGATTTTTTGACTTCTAAGGGCTCTATTTCCTAAACGGTTATAGTTAGCGGTCTGAGCGTGACATTTTTGGATTCCTTGTACTTTTTTATGTTAGAAACCACATTTTCAACGTTTGACAGTCACTGGTTTAGCCGTAATTTAATTATTAATGTAAACACATCACTTTTTAATGTGATTTTTTGACTTCTAAGGGCTCTATTTCCTAAACGGTTATAGTTAGCGGTCTGAGAGTGATATTTTTGGATTCCTCGTACTTTTTTTATGGTAGGATCCACATTTTTAACGTTGCAGAGTCACTGCTTTAGCCGTAATTTAATTATTAATGTAAACACGTCACTTTTTAAATGTGATTTTTTGACTTTTAAGGGCTCTATTTCCTAAACGGTTATAGTTAGCGGTCTGAGCGTGACATTTTTGGATTCCTTGTACTTTTTTATGTAAGGAACCACATTTTCAACGTTTTAGAGTCACTGCTTTAGCCGTAATTTAATTATTAATGTAAACACATCACTTTTTAATGTGATTTTTTGACTTCTAAGGGCTCTATTTCCTAAACGGTTATAGTTAGCGGTCTGAGAGTGATATTTTTGGATTCCTCGTACTTTTTTATGATAGGACCCACATTTTTAACGTTGCAGAGTCACTGCTTTAGCCGTAATGTAATTATTAATGTATATGAATCTAATCTTATTAAATACGAGCATTTACACTTTTTACTTTCAAGCACCGAATGCTTCTATTTAGCTAGATGAATTTGAGCTTTCTTATTTGCAAACTTAAATATAAATCCTAAAATGCTTATGTGAATGTGCTTCAATATTTGATTTCTGTTTGTTTAGATCGCAATGGATTGATCTGTAGTATTGGACGTTGTGCACACATTTGAAGTCTTTCTACAACTCATGATGAACCTGGCAGCATCTTCACAAGTCTGATTGATCTTCAGGCGTCTTTAACACATTTCTGGAGCGGTTGGTCGTCATCTGCAATTGGTGGAATGTATCAGGAATCCAAAGAAATAGAATGGTGAGTTAACTCATGGGTTCTTGTGCTCTGCTGTGCAGAAAATATCTTACAAATTTAAACATTTAAAACTTCATTCGTATATGCATTTAGTTTTAAAGTTTACATTTGTGTAGAAAGTTTAAATATGAACATTCGCATGTCCCAATTTCAAGCACTGTGAATGGCTCATATATAGGTACTAGATTCACGAAAAGGAGTAGCGCTATCATCTGCTTTCAGTGTTGACTAACAGTTAACAGATATATTCATATTTTAAACAGTAAAGATTAAAATCCCAGTAAATGGAGATAGCATTACACGTTTGGTGAATCTAGTAGAAAGTAAGTAAAATAGGTACACAGATTCACGAAAGGCGTTAGCGCTATCACCTGTTTTCAGTTTTGTCTAACAGTTAATAGATAATGTTCATATTTTAAACAGTGCAGTTTAAAATTAGCATTAGATACATAGATTCACGAAAAGAAGTAGCGCTATCACCTGTTTTCAGTTTTGTCTAACAGTTAATAGATATTGTTCATATTTTAAACAGTGCAGTTTAAAATTAGCATTAACCTGTTTGGTGAATCTAGTATAAAGATTAAAGTTAATTAGATACATAGATTCACGAAAGGGGTTAGCGCTATCACCTGTTTTCGGTTTTGTTTAACAGTTAACAGATATGTTCATATTTTAAACAGTGCAGTTTAAAATTATCATTAGCCCATTTGATGAATCTAGTATAAAGATTCAAGTCAAATTGATACATAGATCCTGTTTAAAATATGAACGTATCTGTTAACTAAAACTGAAAGCAGATGATAGCGCTACTCCTTTTCGTGAATCTATGTATCTAATGCTAATTTTAAACTGCACTGTTTAAAATATGAACAATATCTATTAACTGTTAGACAAAACTGAAAACAGGTGTTAGCGCTACTTCTTTTCGTGAATTTGTGTACCTATTTTACTTTTAACTTTCTACTAGATTCACCAAACGGATACTGCTATCACCATTTACTGAGATTGTAATCTTTACTGAAAGCAGATGATAGCGCTACTCCTTTTCGTGAATCTAGTACCTATATTACTTGTATCTGATACTAGATTCATCAAACAGGTCACTGCTTAAATGAATGCAGACTGGACTTCTTTCGTGAATCTATATAAATAAATAGAATAAAAAATAAATAGATACTTAAATTCTCGAAAGGGGTTCATATTGAATTAGTTTTAAAATTCAAGTAAATGGTGATAGCATATAACCCGTTTTGTGAATCTAATAGAAAAATAAAAGTATAAAAAGTACATAGATTCTTGAAAAGGGTTAGCGCTATCACCTGTTTTCAGTTCTAACTAGAGATATGTTCATTTGTTTTAATGTCCCAAGTAAATAATGATAGCATATACCTGTTTTGTGAATCTAATAGAAAGATAAAAGTATAAAAAGTACATAGATTCTTGAAAGGGGTTAGCGCTATCACCAGTTTTCAGTTTTAACTACAGATATTTGCAGTTTGAAATTAGCACTAACCCGTTTGATGAATCTAGTATAAAGATTCAAGTCAAATAGATACATAGATTCACGAAAGGGGGTAAACGCTATTACCTGTTTTCAGTTTTGTCTAACAGTTAACAGATATGTTCATATTTTAAACAGTGTAGTTTAAAATTAGCATTAACCCGTTCGATGAATCTAGTATAAAGATTCAAGTCAAATAGATACATAGATTCACGAAAGGGGTTAACGCTATCACCTGTTTTAAAACTGATTCAATATGAACCCCTTTCGAGAATCTAAGTATCTATTTGACTTGCATCTTTATACAAGATTCATCAAACAGGTTAATGTAATTTTAAACTGAACTGTTGAAAATATGAACATATCTGTTAACTGTTAGACAAAACTGAAAACAGGTGTTAGCGCTAACCCCTTTCGTGAATTTGTGTACCTATTTTACTTTTAACTTTCTACTAGATTCACCAAACGGATACTGCTATCACCATTTACTGGGATTTTAATCTTTACTGTTTAAAATATGAACATAACTAAAACTGAAAGCAAATGATAGCGCTACTCCTTTTCGTGAATCTAGTACCTATATTACTTGTATCTCATATTAGATTCACCAAACGGATCACTGCTTAAATGAATTGAGACTGGATCTCTTTCGTGAATCTATGTACCTATTTTAAAATATGCGGGAAAGATAGCCAAGTTCGTTATGTGACTAACTTAGGAGGTAGTTTATATGAATCTAAATGTTTGTTATTGTTACAGATTAATTTGGACTTCATGTACAAAATTTGAAGATTCTTTGGTTTGAAATTCTGCAGTTGGAGTCTCTAGGAGAGGGAACATCATCTGGTGCTACCACGTAAGACGTAAGTTTCTTATTTTTACTTTGCGTATTCCATTTGAAACTCTATGCTTTTACTCAGCTTGAGTGTGGCAGCCTCACAGGTCACTTTGAACATCAGTATAAAAACTATAGATCAAAAAGTGACTCAATGCTGTAATTTATTATTAATGTAAACACGTCACTTTTTAAATGTGTTTTTTTTTAATTCTAAAGACTCTATTTCATAAACGATTAAAGTTAGGGGTCTGATCGTGATATTTTTGGATTACTTTTACTTTTTTATGATAGGACCCACATTTTCAATGTTTCAGAGTCACTGCTTTAGCCGTAATTTAATTATTAATGTACACACATCACTTTTTAAATGTGATTTTTTGACTTCTAAGAGCTCTATTTCCTAAACGGTTATAGTTAGCGGTCTGAGCGTGACATTTTTGGATTCCTCGTACTTTTTTATGATAGGACCCACATTTTCAACGTTGCAGAGTCACTGCTTTACGTAATTTAATTATTAATGTAAACACGTCACTTTTTAAATGTGATTTTTTGACTTCTAAGGGCTCTATTTCCTAAACGGTTATAGTTAGCGGTCTGAGAGTGATATTTTTGGATTCCTCGTACTCTTTTTATGATAGGATCCACATTTTTAACGTTGCAAAATCACTGCTTTAGCCGTAATTTAATTATTAATGTAAACACGTCACTTTTTAAATGTGATTTTTTGACTTCTAAGGGCTCTATTTCCTAAACGGTTATAGTTAGCGGTCTGAGCGTGACATTTTTGGATTCCTCGTATTTTTTTATGATAGGACCCACATTTTCAACGTTTCAGAGTCACTGCTTTAGCCGTAATTTAATTATTAATGTAAACACATCACTTTTTAAATGTGATTTTTTGACTTCTAAGGGCTTTATTTCCTAAACGGTTATAGTTAGCGGTCTGAGCGTGACATTTTTTGATTCCTCGTACTTTTTTATGATAGGACCCACATTTTCAACGTTTCAGAGTCACTGCTTTAGCCGTAATGTAATTATTAATGTAAAGACATAACTTTTTAAATGTGATTTTTTGACTGAAAGCAAGTGTTAGCGCTAACCCCTTTCGTGAATTTGTGTACCTATTTTACTTTTAACTTTCTACTAGATTAACCAAACGGATACTGCTATCACCATTTACTGGGATTGTAATCTTCACTGTTTAAAACTGAGAGCAAATGATAGCGCTACTCCTTTTCGTGAATCTAGTACCTATATTACTTGTATCTCATATTAGATTCACCAAACGGGTCACTGCTTAAATGAATTCAGACTGGACCTCTTTCGTGAATCTATGTACCTATTTTAAAATATGCGGGAAAGATAGCCAAGTGCGTTATGTGACTAACTTAGGAGGTAGTTTATATGAATCTAAATGTTTGTTATTGTTACAGATTAATTTGGACTTCATGTACAAAATTTGAAGATTCTTTGGTTTGAAATTCTGCAGTTGGAGTCTCTAGGAGAGGAAACATCATCTGGTGCTACCACGTAACACGTAAGTTTGTTATTTTTACTTTGCGTATTCCATTTGAAACTCTATGCTTTTACTCAGCTTGAGTGTGGCAGCCTCACAGATCACTGTGACCATCAGTATAAAAACTACAGATCAAAAAGTGACTCAATGCTTTCACTCAATTTAAGTGTGACAGCCTCACATATGTGAGTCATCGGTTTAGGTATATGTTTAACCGTGTGTGCGGTTGCCAGTCTCACTCACTCATAACTGTGGAGAATACACTAGAGGGGAGATTTTTGTGCAGTTAACTGAAATATGTACCTGCCTGGATTTGAAACTAAAACAACACATGGCCCAGATGTAAAATGAAATCGTTTTTTGTTGTACAAAAGTTTAAATAAAAATACAAGTATAATGTACTGTATCTTATATTTATTGAAAATTGCAATACATTTTACACAATATCAAACCAATAATCGTCACTTTAGGAAACCGAATAAATTGAATTGTGTTACAAACTGTAGAATATTTGGGATTTTTTTCTCCAGAAAAGTATGTTTAAGACTTGTAGATACTATGTCACAACGAATTAAAACAGTTTTAAAAATTAAAGTGAAGTTGCATAAGCGTAAAGTCGTTTATAGTAATCAGAGCAAATGATAAAAAAAATTGCCAGCTGTATACTTTACTCTCTAAATTTATATTTAAAGTTACATGCACTTAAAATATACCTTTAATATATTTTAAGTAAATTAAACTTTAAATATAACTTAGATAATAAAGTATAACCTGCAAATATTGTTTCCTCTAATTACTATAAACGACTTTGCCCCTGTGTATCTTAATTTTAAAACTGTTTCAATTCGTTGTGTCCTAAACATACTTTTCTGGAGAAAAAATTCCAAATATTCTACAGTCCGTGTCACAATTCTTTGATTGTCCTTGCAGGGGTCGATTTTTCAAATGAATGTTTTTTATTCGGTTCTATGAAATTTTGACTGTAGATTTTATTTGAGATTGTGTAAAATGTGTTGCAGTTTCCAATAAATATAAGATACAGTACATTATACTTGTATTTTGATTTTATTTAAACTTTCGTACAACAAAAAACTACTTTTTTACGCCTGGGCCATCTTCAATGAGACGGGGATCGTATATACAATAGATCAAAAAATTATTAATTTATTTTACAAGTCACTTAAATAATAGAATTATTGGAATTTATTTGGTTAAATAGATGTTTAGCTTATTGTTCTTATTTAATATGGGTGTGACAGCATGAACTGTGCGATAAATGTTACTAATATATTTGTGTTTTCTAGGTATTCGAGGATCTCGACTTGTACAAGTGCCGTGTTATCTTCTAAGGAAGCAGGAGCAGTTGTAGCGGCCTTCAAAAAACTTGGGAGAATAATTTTTCGGTAAGTTTCTTTACTCTTTTTTTACAATACATACATATCTGTCGTGCCTTATATCTTTACCGTGTGTGCAGTTACCAGCAGTTAACGCACTCATGACTGTTTGTGGAGAGTACACTACAGGGCAGATTTTTGTGCAGTAAATTGAAATTAGATCTGAAACTAAACAGTCAGAACCTCAGTCGGTCATTGCACATTCAGCTATGCATCCAATCTAAACTATTTTATTTCAATTTCAATATTGAATTTATTATTATTATTATTCAACAGGTTTAGAATCAAATTACAGAATAATATTACAACATTACATTACAGTATAGTGAACAATATAGAAAAAAAAATTAAATACAAATACAGATAATAAATCGAGGAAACAAAGTCAAACAAATACAATAATATTAATTACATACATAATCTATCACGCCTTTCACCCAATTAGGGTGCGGCAGCCTCACATATTGTGAGTTATCGGTATAGATATATATTTTTCTATCGTGTGTGCGGTTACCAGCCGTCAACTGTTGGATACTGTCTGTATAAAATAATTAATTTGTTATAAATATTTCATATTTTCAGGATAAGCAAATAGTGTTTATCAAATGTAAATAAATGATTTGTGGTTCCTAGGTATTCGATGTGAACAAGCCAAGCAGTCTTCGAAGGACATGGAAGACATCAACCACGAGAGTCGTCGAGGGATTACACTGAACAACTTCAACATCCATCGTGGGACTTTCTGCAGGTGACATCAACTCCAGCAGCCTTCCAGAGACTTAGTGATAAGTGAATTATCAAAGATAGTTTTGCCAGTCTTTTCCCTTTGCGTGAATCATTCTTTAACTCGAAATAATACTTTACATAAATAATAAAGACTGAATATTCTATCTTTGATAATAATGTTGAGATTGGAAATGAATACAGGCAGCAGTCTTGGGTTCAATTCCCAATGACGATGTGAATATGATCTCAACAATTAATTTTAACTTAGGTAATAGTTAGCAAGGAGTAAACCACATCGTCTTTATTTTATTAGTACTTTAGTAGTACAGATTAAGGGATCAACGGAATTTTGATTAAACTAGTGACATTAGTATTTATTTTAAAATAATATTAATTAGGGTGTTAGCTTTGCCTTTGGTTGTTTTGTTTGTCATGTTCTTGGGTTCAAGTTAAAATCAATTGCGGTCAATATTAAACTTAAAAAGAAAATGTCACTAGTGCAAAATATAATGTGGTTTACTTCTTGTTCAATGGTCCTTTTTCAACGAACAAAATAAAGAAAGAGATGCATTTGAAACTGCAAATAAAATGTAAGATGTTAATGTGACAATACAATAAATAAAGAACCAAGAAGCGATGCATAAATTCGTTGTTGCCAGATACTTAACATTAAGTTGCGAACATAATGATGACAATTTGAGCAGAATTATTTTTTTATAAATTGAATGTTGTAGACTGTTGAATAATAACAAATGAATTAATTTGAAGTAACTGGCAGCTTCGAAACAGCAGACAGCATGTATCTCTTTCTTTAATGAATTATGTACAGGTCCATTTAGACTTAGGAAATTTTGGTAGGTGAAATAACTTACAGTGACATAAAAATTTCGGTTCGCGAATTATTCTTTTGCAATTAGGTGTGGCATTGATTTGAATTGAATTAGATTTGAAATTGGGATTAGTATAGTTAGGGGCTTGCTATCTTATATAGCTTGCTTTTAACTTGACGACGTTAGAACTTTTTTGGCTTTGCTAGACATGTGTGCGACAGCATGCAGGTCTAGTTTTGTACCCTCCCGTACTCGTGTATGGGGGCAACGTTGGAGCGGTACCCTACCATACTCTCTGCATATCTAAGCGAATCCAAGCGCAGCTGCAAGCGGACGCCTCGCCCTTGCTTCAGTGATGGACGACTCCTTAGTGTATGTACGGTATTAGCGGATGTGGTGACGGGAAGCCAGTCGATGTTTACCTAGGCTATCGAAGCCGGTGCGCGCTGTCAGAAGGTTCATTCGCTAGGTATGTCAAAGGCAGTCGTAGTCCGCCTAGCGAATATGCTAAATCTGACCAGGACATAGTGCGTACGTCGTTGTGGGCTAGGCGTAATGGTAAACACTGGAATAGCGTGTAACTAAGCGGTAAACTACGGGGAATCGGATAAGACGTCCCACGTAAACTTTTGAGCATAAGAACAACACTAGGCCGGCTTGTTCTTCAGGGTTAGAATCAATCAGCGACCGGGTAACTCAAAATTATGTACAATGATGTACTTAGGACAATGCCACACAGTAAATTCAACTAGAGTGGGTTGGGGGCTGGGAATCGCTTAGAGCCAATAGGAACCGTTAAACCGCATTTTAGTATTTGTATTTGTTTGCATGTCCTTCCGTTGAAGGGCCGACGAGG
Organism: Agonum fuliginosum; assembly: GCA_947534325.1. NCBI lineage: Eukaryota > Metazoa > Arthropoda > Insecta > Coleoptera > Carabidae > Agonum > Agonum fuliginosum. The sequence continues at coordinate 17,750,853 of OX384043.1, read as the reverse complement.
GCACGGCACACCCTGCATAGACCGCTTTTGGCACCCCAACCTCCTGGCGCCTCCGTCATCGTGCCTCGGATGGCTTAGACGCCAGGGGGCAAGATGGAACCAATAAGTCTATGTTGTGGTCGGTGAGTCATTGGCGGGCAGTATAGTACTTGGTCGCAGATGACTTCGAACCGTACGTCCTTGCACGTGTAAGGATCGACGAGGGATTCGGTGCACTCCACGGGGAGTCGGGATGTAGCAGCTCGTAGGGTTTAGGTCAGTCAGCCTTCGATAGCTCGGATGAATTGAGTCACTAGAATGCAAAACTGAATCCATCCCGGCAATCCTGAGCATGAAGGTGGTGATAGACCGTGGAAAGTCTTTCCCTGGCTGTCTACTGCGTTCTAAGCACTCATCCGGGGATCGGCAAAGTCCCACGAAATTTGTACAAGAACAACAATCGGTTGTTCTTGGGGTTAGAATTAAAAAGCGCGCGCGGTAAATGTTAAATATTGGGTGGAGCTGGATACCTAGGTCAAAGTCACTAGTATTTCACCTATCATATTTCAAACTTAGGTTTAAGTAAGCAAAAAGTTGACAAGGAATAAACCGTCCACATTTAACTACTATTACTTTAATAGTACAGATTTACGGGTTATACAGAATTTTATTGAGATTAGTGACATTATTATCGATTAAAGTATTTTATAATTGGGGTGATAGCTTTGTTTTTAGTTGTTTGTTTTCCATGTTCTATTGGTTTACTAAACAACACCCACAGGTTAGGGTTGCATTTAAAATTTGTATTTTTTAGATGATTTGTTTTTTGTTCGTAGTCCTTTACAGTAAAGGACAAGGGGCTGTGTGCGCTCCGTTGTGCGCACAGACTCTCGGTGTACGCCCTCTATACGATTAGAGACCGTGGCGTCGGTTGTATGCTTCCGGAAATCCTAAGGCCTCCTCTCAGCGGCTTTCCAGTGATTGCATTTCGCATGAGGTTAGAGCAAGGCGTGGCGGGTTCTCTGCATCGCGTTCCTAAGCGGTAACAAGCCCACGCGAGGTCGGCAGGACACCTCACGATATTTGCATTTGTAGAGCAACATCGGTTGTTCTTGGGTATCAAGTTAAAATCACCCGCGGTCAATATTAAACTCAGATAGGAAATGTCACTGCTAAAATATGTGTGCGGTATGTTCCTTGTTTAATGGTCCTTTTATGAATTATGTACATGGCCATTTATGTGGAGAAGTGGAGAAAAGAACCATGTTGGTTGGTTGCGTGTTGGGTTCTTTTCTCCACTCCTTTAATTTTTTTAGACATTGCCATATGTAACTTAATCTTTGATACAATTGTATATAAAACATACGTACCTATTTCGCCTATCATCCAGCTTGGGTGTGGCAGCCTCATATACTGTGAGTTATCAATATAAATGGACTTATTACAATATTGATTTGTAATTACATTTGGCAATAAAATTCTATTGTGATGAAACATAACAAAATGTAACTAATCATTTATTGTATTTCTTACAGGGCAAGTCATTTAATTTATTATATTGTAACAAATAATACACTTGTGTTATATTTAATGTATATGTTCAAAGAAAGAAAAATGAACAGTGTTTATTCAAGTTAGTCAGTAAATATATTAATTTTGTTGCTTGCATTTTTTAAAATAAATAAATCATTTTGTTAAATTAAGAAATTTGCTTTATTATAGTTATAAAACAACCTATCCTAGTCCTGCGTCCCTTTATATAGCGTTTAATTTAACATTTTGTCTAAACGATACTAGTGCCGCCATCTGTTGGTAGTGACGTCACAAGATTTGAGCAGAGGGTCCCAAAAATGAGCTGCTAATTAAAAATTATTCCAAGAAATTAAAGTGAATTTATATTAATTTTTTGACCTCCAACAAGTTATGTTATCCTGATACCAAATCGGCGATTTCAGATGAATTTTTCTCAGTTTTCAGTGACAAATTTTTAATGATTTTTTTGATCTCCAACAAGTTATGTTCTCCGGATACCAAATTTGTCATTTTGAGTTGAAAATTTTTCAAAACCGAAGCTCGAGCTCACTGAATTGGTCAAGTTAGTATCAGGATAACATAACTTGTTGGAGATCAAAAAATTCATCTCCAACAAGTTATGTTATCCTCATACTAACTTAGCCAAATCAGCTTCGGTTTTGAAAATTTTTCCACTCAAAATCACAAAATTAGTATCAGGATAACATAACTTGATGGAGATCAAAAAATCATTTAAAATTTGTCACTGAAAACTAAGAAAAATTCATCTGAAATCGCCGATTTGGTACCAGGATAACATAACTTGTTGGAGGTCAAAAAATTAATATAAATTCACTCTAATTTCTTAGTATAATTTTTAATTAGCAGCTCATTTTTTGGACCCTCTGCTCAAAACTTGTGACGTCACTACCAAGAGATGGCAGCACTAAGCTCGTTTGGAGGTTTATGATTAAAAGGGTTAAATAAAACATATTTTAATGATAAAACAACAATGTAATCAATTTATTAAATAGAATATACATAATAATTAAAGTATACTATAAAATAAAATATAATTTATAACAAATTATTTATTTGGATATCCTAGTGACTCGGCGGGTCTCTGGGACTTGGTTCTCTTCGAAGAAGATTCCAGAAGATTAAGATCGATGCCCGGGTTCCTGTAACAAACAAACACAAACATATTAGTCTTAAGAAAACATTTTTGTCACATACTAACTAATTAATTTACGGCTAAATCAGTGACTGCACTTAAAAAGTAGCGGATTACACCAATTTGAGCTCTCAAAGTTTAGATCCTAAATCGAAAAAAAACAAAGGTTAACCACTTAGTTCTTTTTTGGTCAAAATTTGAAATATAAACGAAATATTAGCAACACGAGTACTTCACTCTTGTAAATCGAATATAGACCGAATTAAGATTAAATTTAGATTGATTACTAATTAAATTACGGCTAAAGCAGTGACTCTGCAACGTTGAAAATGTGGTTCCTAACATAAAAAAGTACGAGGAATCCAAAAATGTCACGCTCAGACCGTTAACTATAACCGTTTGGGAAATAGAGCCCTTAGAATTCAAAAAATCACATTAAAAAGTGATGTGTTTACATTAATAATTAAATTACGGCTAAAGCAGTGACTCTGCAACGTTGAAAATGTGGTTCCTAACATAAAAAAGTACGAGGAATCCAAAAATGTCACGTTCAGACCGCTAACTATTACCGTTTAGGAAATAGAGCCCTTAGAAGTCAAAAAATCACATTTAAAAAGTGACGTGTTTACATTAATAATTACATTACGGCTAAAGCAGTGACTCTGCAACGTTAAAAATGTGGGTCCTATCATAAAAAAGTACGAGGAATCCAAAAATATCACTCTCAGACCGCTAACTATAACCGTTTAGGAAATAGAGCCCTTAGAAGTAAAAAAATCACATTCAAAAAGTGACGTGTTTACATTAATAATTACATTACGGCTAAAGCAGTGACTCTGCAACGTTAAAAATATGGGTCCTATCATAAAAAAGTACGAGGAATCCAAAAATATCACTCTCAGACCGCTAACTATAACCGTTTAGGAAATAGAGCCCTTAGAAGTCAAAAAATCACATTAAAAAGTGATGTGTTTACATTAATAATTAAATTACGACTAAAGCAGTGACTCTGAAACGTTGAAAATGTGGTTCCTTACATAAAAAAGTACAAGGAATCCAAAAATGTCACGCTCAGACCGCTAACTTTAACCGTTTAGGAAATAGAGCCCTTAGAAGTCAAAAAATCACATTTAAAAAGTGACGTGTTTACATTAATAATTAAATTACGGCTAAAGCAGTGACTCTGAAACGTTGAAAATGTGGTTCCTATCATAAAAAAGTACGAGGAATCCAAAAATGTCCCGCTCAGACCGCTAACTATAACCGTTTAGGAAATAGAGCTCTTAGAAGTCAAAAAATCACATTTAAAAAGTGATGTGTTTACATTAATAATTAAATTACGGCTAAAGCAGTGACTCTAAAACATTGAAAATGTGGGTCCTATCATAAAAAAGTACGAGGAATCCAAAAATATCACGATCAGACCCATAACTTTAATCGTTTATGAAATAGAGTCTTTAGAATTAAAAAAAAACACATTTAAAAAGTGACGTGTTTACATTAATAATAAATTACAGCATTGAGTCACTTTTTGATCTGTAGTTTTTATACTGATGTTCACAGTGACCTGTGAGGCTGCCACACTCAAGCTGAGTAAAAGCATAGAGTTTCAAATGGAATACGCAAAGTAAAAATAACAAACTTACGTGTTACGTGGTAGCACCAGCTGATGTTCCCTCTCCTAGAGACTCCAACTGCAGAATTTCAAACCAAAGAATCTTCAAATTTTGTACATGAAGTCCAAATTAATCTGTAACAATAACAAACATTTAGATTCATATAAACTACCTCCTAAGTTAGTCACATAACGCACTTGGCTATCTTTCCCGCATATTTTAAAATAGGTACATAGATTCACGAAAGAGATCCAGTCTGAATTCATTTAAGCAGTGACCCGTTTGGTGAATCTAATATGAGATACAAGTAATATAGGTACTAGATTCACGAAAAGGAGTAGCGCTATCATTTGCTTTCAGTTTTAGTTATGTTCATATTTTAAACAGTAAAGATTAAAATCCCAGTAAATGGTGATAGCAGTATCCGTTTGGTGAATCTAGTAGAAAGTTAAAAGTAAAATAGGTACACAAATTCACGAAAGGGGTTAGCGCTAACACCTGTTTTCAGTTTTGTCTAACAGTTAACAGATATGTTCATATTTTAAACAGTGCAGTTTAAAATTAGCATTAACCTGTTTGATGAATCTTGTATAAAGATGCAAGTCAAATAGATACTTAGATTCTCGAAAGGGGTTCATATTGAATCAGTTTTAAAACAGGTGATAGCGTTAACCCCTTTCGTGAATCTATGTATCTATTTGACTTGAATCTTTATACTAGATTCATCAAACGGGTTAATGCTAATTTTAAACTGCACTGTTTAAAATATGAACATATCTGTTAACTGTTAGACAAAACTGAAAACAGGTGATAGCGTTTACCCCCTTTCGTGAATCTATGTATCTATTTGACTTGAATCTTTATACTAGATTCATCAAACGGGTTAGTGCTAATTTTAAACTGCAAATATCTGTAGTTAGAACTGAAAACTGGTGATAGCGCTAACCCCTTTTAAGAATCTACGTACTTTTTATACTTTTATCTTTCTATTAGATTCACAAAACAGGTATATGCTATCATTATTTACTTGGACATTAAAACAAATGAACATATCTCTAGTTAGAACTGAAAACAGGTGATAGTGCTAACCCCTTTCAAGAATCTATGTACTTTTTATACTTTTATCTTTCTATTAGATTCACAAAACGGGTTATATGCTATCACCATTTACTTGAATTTTAAAACTAATTCAATATGAACCCCTTTCGAGAATTTAAGTATCTATTTATTTTTTATTCTATTTATTTATATAGATTCACGAAAGAAGTCCAGTCTGCATTCATTTAAGCAGTGACCTGTTTGGTGAATCTAGTATCAGATACAAGTAATATAGGTACTAGATTCACGAAAAGGAGTAGCGCTATCATCTGCTTTCAGTAAAGATTACAATCTCAGTAAATGGTGATAGCAGTATCCGTTTGGTGAATCTAGTAGAAAGTTAAAAGTAAAATAGGTACACAAATTCACGAAAAGAAGTAGCGCTAACACCTGTTTTCAGTTTTGTCTAACAGTTAATAGATATTGTTCATATTTTAAACAGTGCAGTTTAAAATTAGCATTAGATACGTAGATTCACGAAAAGGAGTAGCGCTATCATCTGCTTTCAGTTTTAGTTAACAGATACGTTCATATTTTAAACAGGATCTATGTATCAATTTGACTTGAATCTTTATACTAGATTCATCAAATGGGCTAATGCTAATTTTAAACTGCACTGTTTAAAATATGAACATATCTGTTAACTGTTAGACAAAACCGAAAACAGGTGATAGCGCTAACCCCTTTCGTGAATCTATGTATCTAATTGACTTTAATCTTTATACTAGATTCACCAAACAGGTTAATGCTAATTTTAAACTGCACTGTTTAAAATATGAACAATATCTATTAACTGTTAGACAAAACTGAAAACAGGTGATAGCGCTACTTCTTTTCGTGAATCTATGTATCTAATGCTAATTTTAAACTGCACTGTTTAAAATATGAACATTATCTATTAACTGTTAGACAAAACTGAAAACAGGTGATAGCGCTAACGCCTTTCGTGAATCTGTGTACCTATTTTACTTACTTTCTACTAGATTCACCAAACGGGTAATGCTATCTCCATTTACTGGGATTTTAATCTTTACTGTTTAAAATATGAATATATCTGTTAACTGTTAGTCAACACTGAAAGCAGATGATAGCGCTACTCCTTTTCGTGAATCTAGTACCTATATATGAGCCATTCACAGTGCTTGAAATTGGGACATGCGAATGTTCATATTTAAACTTTCTACACAAATGTAAACTTTAAAACTAAATGCATATGCGAATGAAGTTTTAAATGTTTAAATTTGTAAGATATTTTCTGCACAGCAGAGCACAAGAACCCATGAGTTAACTCACCATTCTATTTCTTTGGATTCCTGATACATTCCACCAATTGCAGATGACGACCAACCGCTCCAGAAATGTGTTAAAGACGCCTGAAGATCAATCAGACTTGTGAAAATGCTGCCAGGTTCATCATGAGTTGTAGAAAGACTTCAAATGTGTGCACAACGTCCAATACTACAGATCAATCCATTGCGATCTAAACAAACAGAAATCAAATATTGAAGCACATTCACATAAGCATTTTAAGATTTATATTTAAGTTTGCAAATAAGAAAGTTCAAATTCATCTAGCTAAATAGAAGCATTCGGTGCTTGAAAGTAAAAAGTGTAAATGCTCGTATTTAATAAGATTAGATTCATATACATTAATAATTACATTACGGCTAAAGCAGTGACTCTGCAACGTTAAAAATGTGGGTCCTATCATAAAAAAGTACGAGGAATCCAAAAATATCACTCTCAGACCGCTAACTATAACCGTTTAGGAAATAGAGCCCTTAGAAGTCAAAAAATCACATTAAAAAGTGATGTGTTTACATTAATAATTAAATTACGGCTAAAGCAGGGACTCTAAAACGTTGAAAATGTGGTTCCTTACATAAAAAAGTACAAGGAATCCAAAAATGTCACGCTCAGACCGCTAACTATAACCGTTTAGGAAATAGAGCCCTTAAAAGTCAAAAAATCACATTTAAAAAGTGACGTGTTTACATTAATAATTAAATTACGGCTAAAGCAGTGACTCTGCAACGTTAAAAATGTGGATCCTATCATAAAAAAAGTACGAGGAATCCAAAAATATCACTCTCAGACCGCTAACTATAACCGTTTAGGAAATAGAGCCCTTAGAAGTCAAAAAATCACATTAAAAAGTGATGTGTTTACATTAATAATTAAATTACGGCTAAACCAGTGACTGTCAAACGTTGAAAATGTGGTTCCTAACATAAAAAAGTACGAGGAATCCAAAAATGTCACGCTCAGACCGCTAACTATAACCGTTTAGGAAATAGAGCCCTTAGAAGTCAAAAAATCACATTTAAAAAGTGACGTGTTTACATTAATAATTAAATTACGGATAAAGCAGTGACTCTGCAACGTTGAAAATGTGGGTCCTATCATAAAATAGTACGAGGAATCCAAAAATGTCACGCTCAGACCGCTAACTATAACCGTTTAGGAAATAGAGCCCTTAGAATTCAAAAAATCACATTTAAAAAGTGATGTGTTTACATTAATAATTAAATTACGGCTAAAGCAGTGACTCTGAAACGTTGAAAATGTGGTTCCTATCATAAAAAAGTACGAGGAATCCAAAAATGTCACGCTCAGACCGCTAACTATAACCGTTTAGGAAATAGAGCCCTTAGAAGTCAAAAAATCACATTTAAAAAGTGATGTGTTCACATTAATAAATAAATTACGGTTAAAGCAGTGACTCTGCAACATTCAAAATGTGGTTCCTATCATAAAAAAGTACGAGGAATCCAAAAATGTCACGCTCAGACCGCTAACTATAACCGTTTAGGAAATAGAGCCCTTAGAAGTCAAAAAATCACATTTAAAAAGTGATGTGTTTACATTAATAATTAAATTACGGCTAAAACAGTGACTCTGAAACGTTGAAAATGTGGTTCGTAACATAAAAAAGTACTAGGAATCCAAAAATGTCACGCTCAGACCGCTAACTATAACCGTTTGGGAAATAGAGCCCTTAGAAGTCAAAAAATCACATTTAAAGAGTGATGTGTTTACATTAATAATTAAATTACGGCTAAAGCAGTGACTCTGAAACATTGAAAATGTGGGTCCTATCATAAAAAAGTACGAGGAATCCAAAAATATCACGATCAGACCCCTAACTTTAATCGTTTATGAAATAGAGTCTTTAGAATTCAAAAAAAACACATTTAAAAAGTGACGTGTTTACATTAATAATAAATTACAGCATTGAGTCACTTTTTGATCTGTAGTTTTTATACTGATGTTCACAGTGACCTGTGAGGCTGCCACACTCAATCTGAGTAAAAGCATAGAGTTTCAAATGGAATACGCAAAGTAAAAATAAGAAACTTACGTGTTACGTGGTAGCACCAGCTGTTGTTCCCTCTCCTAGAGACTCCAACTGCAGAATTTCAAACCAAAGAATCTTCAAATTTTGTACATGAAGTCCAAATTAATCTGTAACAATAACAAACATTTAGATTCATATAAACTACCTCCTAAGTTAGTCATATAACGCACTCGGCTATCTTTCCCGCATATTTTAAAATAGGTACATAGATTCACGAAAGAGGTCCAGTCTGAATTCATTTAAGCAGTGACCCGTTTGGTGAATCTAATATGAGATACAAGTAATATAGGTACTAGATTCACGAAAAGGAGTAGCGCTATCATTTGCTTTCAGTTTTAGTTATGTTCATATTTTAAACAGTAAAGATTAAAATCCCAGTAAATGGTGATAGCAGTATCCGTTTGGTTAATCTAGTAGAAAATTAAAAGTAAAATAGGTACACAAATTCACGAAAGGGGTTAGCGCTAACACCTGTTTTCAGTTTTGTCTAACAGTTAACAGATATGTTCATATTTTCAACAGTGCAGTTTAAAATTAGCATTAACCTGTTTGATGAATCTTGTATAAAGATGCAAGTCAAATAGATACTTAGATTCTCGAAAGGGGTTCATATTGAATCAGTTTTAAAATTCAAGTAAATGGTGATATCATATAACCCGTTTTGTGAATCTAATAGAAAGATAAAAGTAAAGAAGGTACATAGATTCTCGAAAGTGATTGGCGCTATCATCAGTTTCCAGTTTTAACTTACAAATATGTTCATATTTAATGTTTTTTTTTGCACTTCCGGGACTAAAACTCTTCTTTAGTCTTTATTTTTAGAGACTAAGGTTCTAAATTTGATCCCAAGGGATTATTTTTCATATTTAATCCCGTTGTCAAGGAATTGAATTAATTAATCCCGTTGTCAAGTAAATACGTGCTATTTGTTACAGAGTATGGTAACAATATAAATATTTGTCATAAAATTTACTGTCAAAATTACAAAATGCATTCGTTTGAGGATGAAGTGCAAAAAATAGCGTATTTACCACAGGACTAAAGTACCTTTAATCCCTCAGGTGATTATTTCCCTCACCTTCGGCTCGTGAAATAAACTTCACCCTCAGGATTAAATCATGCACTTTAGTCCCTCAATATATAATATACTATTAACATCCAAGTAAATAGTGATAGCATATACCCGTTTTGTGAAAATTAGCATTAACCTGTTTGATGAATCTTGTATAAAGATGCAAGTCAAATAGATACTTAGATTCTCGAAAGGGGTTCATATTGAATCAGTTTTAAAACAGGTGATAGCGTTAACCCCTTTCGTGAATCTATGTATCTATTTGACTTGAATCTTTATACTAGATTCATCAAACGGGTTAATGCTAATTTTAAACTGCACTGTTTAAAATATGAACATATCTGTTAACTGTTAGACAAAACTGAAAACAGGTGATAGCGTTTACCCCCTTTCGTGAATCTATGTATCTATTTGACTTGAATCTTTATACTAGATTCATCAAACGGGTTAGTGCTAATTTTAAACTGCAAATATCTGTAGTTAGAACTGAAAACTGGTGATAGCGCTAACCCCTTTCAAAAATCTATGTACTTTTTATACTTTTATTTTTCTATTAGATTCACAAAACGGGTTATATGCTATCACCATTTACTTGAATTTTAAAACTAATTCAATATGAACCCCTTTCGAGAATTTAAGTATCTATTTATTTTTTATTCTATTTATTTATATAGATTCACGAAAGAAGTCCAGTCTGCATTCATTTAAGCAGTGACCTGTTTGATGAATCTAGTATCAGATACAAGTAATATAGGTACTAGATTCACGAAAAGGAGTAGCGCTATCATCTGCTTTCAGTAAAGATTACAATCTCAGTAAATGGTGATAGCAGTATCCGTTTGGTGAATCTAGTAGAAAGTTAAAAGTAAAATAGGTACACAAATTCACGAAAAGAAGTAGCGCTAACACCTGTTTTCAGTTTTGTCTAACAGTTAATAGATATTGTTCATATTTTAAACAGTGCAGTTTAAAATTAGCATTAGATACATAGATTCACGAAAAGGAGTAGCGCTATCATCTGCTTTCAGTTTTAGTTAACAGATACGTTCATATTTTAAACAGGATCTATGTATCAATTTGACTTGAATCTTTATACTAGATTCATCAAATGGGCTAATGCTAATTTTAAACTGCACTGTTTAAAATATGAACATATCTGTTAACTGTTAGACAAAACCGAAAACAGGTGATAGCGCTAACCCCTTTCGTGAATCTATGTATCTAATTGACTTTAATCTTTATACTAGATTCACCAAACAGGTTAATGCTAATTTTAAACTGCACTGTTTAAAATATGAACAATATCTATTAACTGTTAGACAAAACTGAAAACAGGTGATAGCGCTACTTCTTTTCGTGAATCTATGTATCTAATGCTAATTTTAAACTGCACTGTTTAAAATATGAACAATGTCTATTAACTGTTAGACAAAACTGAAAACAGGTGATAGCGCTAACGCCTTTCGTGAATCTGTGTACCTATTTTACTTACTTTCTACTAGATTCACCAAACGGGTAATGCTATCTCCATTTACTGGGATTTTAATCTTTACTGTTTAAAATATGAATATATCTGTTAACTGTTAGTCAACACTGAAAGCAGATGATAGCGCTACTCCTTTTCGTGAATCTAGTACCTATATATGAGCCATTCACAGTGCTTGAAATTGGGACATGCGAATGTTCATATTTAAACTTTCTACACAAATGTAAACTTTAAAACTAAATGCATATGCGAATGAAGTTTTAAATGTTTAAATTTGTAAGATATTTTCTGCACAGCAGAGCACAAGAACCCATGAGTTAACTCACCATTCTATTTCTTTGGATTCCTGATACATTCCACCAATTGCAGATGACGACCAACCGCTCCAGAAATGTGTTAAAGACGCCTGAAGATCAATCAGACTTGTGAAAATGCTGCCAGGTTCATCATGAGTTGTAGAAAGACTTCAAATGTGTGCACAACGTCCAATACTACAGATCAATCCATTGCGATCTAAACAAACAGAAATCAAATATTGAAGCACATTCACATAAGCATTTTAGGATTTATATTTAAGTTTGCAAATAAGAAAGCTCAAATTCATCTAGCTAAATAGAAGCATTCGGTGCTTGAAAGTAAAAAGTGTAAATGCTCGTATTTAATAAGATTAGATTCATATACTCGTTTAGTTTTAAGATTTACATGTATGTTTACGTTTAAAAAAGTTATATTCATATAACTAAATAGGAACATTCGCACGACCTAAACTAAATAGGAGCATTAAATACTTTAATATTAGAGGTAGAAAATGTGTACTCTTATAAAATGCTTCCTAGTAAAAATTTTATACTGGGCGCCTATGATTTAAACAACCATGACAACCAGTCAATTGACGGCTGGTAAACGCACACACGTTGTATGTGAAAGTGTTGAAAATTAAGTAATTAATATTGAAACACTTACATTTGATGTCGAGGAGTACTGGGCCTTCATCAACGGTTTTTCTGCACCAAGAAACTGGATGGGCGGCACCACAGGCTGTGCGGCTCTTACAGCCAGAGATAAAGATGCTACAACCGGAACTAGTCTGAAAAATACATCAAAAAATAAATTAGATGTGTATTTCTATAAATTAATTAAATAACAATTTTACCTTGTTCTCGTAGTAGAAAATTTGACTCAGGGCTTCTTAAATTTGTCTCTCAATCATCAATATACCCAATGATGATAGAAACCCAAATATGGGTTATAATACACATAACCTGTAAATAAATCAATTATTTAATACTATGGGCCACGTTTTTAAATTATTATTAAACAATATATTCAATGTGCAAAACTCTTACAACTTTTTCAAAGATGCACTAGGTGTATAAACAACTCCAGATATGTGTTGCAGACGTCTGGAGGTCAATTTGACTCTTGAAGATGCTGCCAGGTTCACAATGAGTTGTAGGAAGACTTCAAATGTGTGCAGAACGTCCAATACTGCAGATCAATCCATTGCGATCTAAACAAACAGAAATCAAATATTGAAGCTGCATTCACATAAGCATTTTAAGAATTATATTTAAGTTTGCAAATAAGAAAGTTCAAATTCATCTAGCTAAATAGAAGCATTCAGTACTTGAAAGTAAAAAGTGTAAATGCTCGTATTTAATTAGATGTATATAAGCCTCATTCATACACGCGTTTAGTTTTAAGATTTACATCTATGTTTACGTATAAAAAAGTTATATTCATATAACTAAATAGGAACATTCGCACGACCTATTTTCAAGCACTGTGAATGCTCATATTTAGTTAAATGTATTCAAACTTTCTTAAACGTAAACATTAATATAAACCTTAAAACTCAATGCGTATGTGAATGCAGCTTTAATTTAATGTAAATTGTACTAAACGATTTAATATTTGTTTATAACTTAAAATTGAACAACAGTTTCTTAAAATTCACTTCAAATACTTTAACAAAACGAAACTGAGTACATGCAAATGGCGGACACGTTAAGCCTCATTTTCATGGTGGCGTGGCCGGCGTGGCGCGCGTGGCAGGCGTGGTGTGTGTTTTAAAATTTTTGTTTTCATGCAGGCGTATGAAGCGTTGCGTTCTCGGTGTTGACAGCTCAGTTCAGTACTTGGTTAACTCAAAATCAAAACAGAAAATGTCTTCACTAAGTCGAAGAAGACGTATTTTATAATTATATTTATATTATACATAAAAAACCATATCTTAAATTTTGTATATGTTATTAATTCGTTTTAGCTGTCACAATGTTGCAATCAACCAATACCGACTACCAGGTACATATTTTGATTTTATAATTAGAATTCTCAATATAATATAATATTACGAACTAATTAAATTATGCAATTAAAATTGATACAGATTTTATAGGATTTAATACAAAATAATTTTGTAATTGACAGTATGTCAACTGGAACTTGTCAAGAGTCAAGATAAATAATATTTGTATTGGTGAAACGCTTCGAAACGCTACCGCAGATACGTTGTTATAAATCAAACAATATTTGGTTGCAATGCGTGTACGTTAAACAGAAATACTGATCTAGAAGACGCATGTGTTGCGCGGCGTGGACGGCGTTAAAACTTAAAATTTTTGAACTTCGCACACCGCGCCAGCCACGCCAGAGCGCGGCGTGGTGTTTGGCGAAAGCTGCACTGCTATTGGTTTATTTTTCAACACCACGCCAGCCACGCCATCATGAAAATGAGGCTTTACATGACGATTCATTAGGTCTGTGACGTCACGCATATCTTAAAATGCGTTACAAATATGTAATTTTTCCAGAAAATATTATATCTCGAACTAATTTTATTTAGCAGTTATCCTAAATAAATTATTAAAACAATCTGATTACCTTAGTTGCAGAAATAAATCTCTCCATTGCGTAATCTCAAGAGTTTGAGTTATTTTCTTCAAAGATGATGGCATGCCCTCAAATTTGTATGCAGTTTCTAGTATTCCCTTGTTCCTTGTTTGCACACAATAGCGTTTACCTATAAGTAAATCACTTATTTAACACACGGCATAACACTCACATAACATAATGGAGTCCAATGAACAGAAAATAAAGGAATTTGTTAATCATTATGCCGCAAACCAACAATAATACATATCGAGGACACTCACAATTTCTTATTTATTGTTTTTCACTTTAAATTATACTGCTGGTTACTTAAATACACTAGAATATCTTTATCAAACACAAGAACTAAAAGATGACGCCAAAACTGTACTCACATCACAATGGCGTCACCTGAACTGAATGTCGTTCTGCGAAATCTGACCACAATTAATACTTTGTGTTTTGGCAAGAATAATTACACCGTTTATTGCGAAAAACTATGCTGATTAATAATCCGCGAACAGGTTTTAATTATCTAGTACTGTTTACGAGAAATAATTGTTTCTAGCACAATATCGAGGTCAAGTTTTACACAAAATGTGTCGACGCTTCTGATTGGCTGAATATCGCGATGCAATTTGTAATTGAAAACGAAACGATGAGTTTGATTGGTTGAAATTAATGCAATGTAATTGGATGTTCAAAGCGGGTTGTATGAAATAGCAAACGATTTTATTTTTTAAATTTTGATAATATAAGTTAGCTAAACAATAAAAAAAACTATTAATATGCGAATATAACTAAATAATTTTCTATATTCTGGGCAACACTTAATAAAATTGATTTTAATGTATTTCATATCATATTATATTCTAAAAATTTTTGTAAGAGTCCCAAGACCATAGAATAGAATATTTTGTTACTACCAAATTATTATAAACATTTAAAATGGCATCCTCAATATTTTTTATCAATATTTGTACTTTATTTTACAATGTTTTCAGTATAATAATGAAGATTAATATTTTTAAATAACATAATTGATAGAAATGATCTAACTGATAGCTTCGAACGTTGTTTACTGTGACGTCACGCATACCAGAACCAATTAGCTCATTCAGAGAAGTTATGAAATATACCTACGTACATGAATTTAAAATAAAAATACTGTTTCAAAATGGTATTATGCAAGAATGATTTAAAATTCGACATTGAAAAAGACAACAATTAACATAAGCAACAATAGTTTAAAAGTTAATAATACAATAATATGATTATCGATAATACAATATAACAATAATATAGTATTTTATATTTTACCTTGTGTGCAGTTACCAGCCGTCAGATCATAGTAGTTAGTAGCTCAAAAACGCACACATGGTTTAAAATGGCACACATAAACCTTTTATAAATATTTGCAATTTATTATTGTAATTTTTCTAATATTGTTTGGAGTAATATTTAAATAAACATGACTGATACAAAGCCAGACATAAACTGAGAGCTCTGAACGTGTTTGTGACGTCACGCAGACAGGAATCAACTTCGTTCAATGTAATGAAATAAACGTAAAGCGTTTATTTATCGATTTTAAATTAAAATGTTTTGAAATTGTAATATGCAACTAATATTTAAAGTTCAACAATGAAACAATATTGAGATTGTTGACAAAACATTCAATTATTTAATATTATTTTTTTCAAACTATTAAAACAAAATATTTTTAAATAAGAAGATACTTAATTAAAATATGCAACAAAGAATTCCATTGCAACAATAGAATAATATGTGATTGTTGAAATAAATATTCTACAACGTCTTTTACTAAACGTATGTTGGTGGAGAGGGCATAATTATGTGCAGTTAGACAAAAATGTGTAGAAACAATTAAATGAAATACAATTCTGTTGGTAATATTTAATAATTTTTTATACCAACTCATTGTAGAGTGAATTATTTGAAAAGGGGCTCTTACCGTTTACGTAGGCCCCAAAATCGGACGCCTCTGCAACTTAACGATGGCCAACAATTTATGTCACTGGAGCTGCAAACATAAAAATACATTTTAGACCATAGAATTACTATTTATTGTATATATTTGATAAATATATACTTTATATACAATTACCTTTATATATTTTGTCAACATATTATCGCAAATAGTTAAAATAACAAAATAAAATTAGTTTAACAATATTTGCACTATTGTTTTAGTGATTATTTAAATATTAGTGGAGCAACATTTAAATAAACCTGACTGTTTAAACGCTAGAAATGAACTGAGCACAGACCAGTGAGCGTGACGTAACGAACATGAAACAACACGTAGTTCCCAATGTGAACAAGTCCAAGCGGCGAAATCTCTACCGTGCTACAAAATAAAACCAATATTTTAGATCATTTTAAAATACATATTATAACAATGGATATATATACAACAAAGATTCCCAAAGCTACAATCGAATAATAATGTGATTGTTGTTAAAAAACAAAAATTAATTCATATTTCATTGCAACAACGAAATAAAATTTTGTTTCATATTTAACAATTAAAATCCACAACAATAGATAACACTTTACCAACAATAATGATGTGCTTGTATAAAAACAATCAATAAATAAAATTGAATAACTCAGGAATTTATTTATTAGTTCTCCAATAAGTTAGGATTCGGTCGAATGTTTTCGTCCCAAACTGCCAAGTTTTTACTATTTGAGAAATAAAATAAACATATCAATAAAATACTACAAATATTGTATTTATCGTAGAAAGAGAGTACACAGGAATGCAGTCAAATTGAATCTTTATTGATCTAAGGCCAACGTTTCGCCACCTCTTGTGGCATCATCAGGGCAAACTACGAAAACAAAAAATATCACATACACAATTTGTAAGAAATATACAATGTAACACTTACAGATTTAAAAAATATACAAAAATTAATCATCAAAGAGATGTTGTCAAATATAAATCAAAAAATCGAGCACTTCTCTCCATGCACTCACAGAAAACAAGAAACATGAAAAGTGAGGAACAAGTGGAAACTAGTCTTGGTAATGACTAGTTTCCACTTGTTCCTCACTTTTCATGTTTCTTGTTTTCTGTGAGTGCATGGAGAGAAGTGCTCGATTTTTTGATTTATATTTGACAACATCTCTTTGATGATTAATTTTTGTATATTTTTTAAATCTGTAAGTGTTACATTGTATATTTCTTACAAATTGTGTATGTGATATTTTTTGTTTTCGTAGTTTGCCCTGATGATGCCACAAGAGGTGGCGAAACGTTGGCCTTAGATCAATAAAGATTCAATTTGACTGCATTCCTGTGTACTCTCTTTCTACTACAACACGCACAGTCGCTTAACATTTTCCTTCATTGTATTTATCGTTGTAGAAGTGCACTAGATGTTTCAGGAACGTGTTTAAAGACACAAATAATAACATTTCACATAAAATTGTATATTTTATTCTACAAAATCTGCCCTAAATAAATTCTTAAAGTACGTAACATAACATTGATGTGATTTTGTTCATTATTTAAAGATTTACAAATCTGTAGCATTTACATATTTGAACAGAATCCACCCATTAGTCTTATAGATTTCGATAAAATAATATTCTGACTGTATGGTGTATGTCATGTCATAACATTTGACATAATGTAAATTTTTCTTATAGAATTTAAGTACAGTACTGTTAATAATTCCATATTAACAGATTAATAATTATTTTTTAACATGTACAAATTATGAATTAAATTATTGTTGTACCTTGCATTTCTCGCTTTAGACGGTTTTAGGGCGAGATCGACATGCAATACAAATACAATCGAATT
Source organism: Agonum fuliginosum (assembly GCA_947534325.1). Lineage (NCBI taxonomy): Eukaryota > Metazoa > Arthropoda > Insecta > Coleoptera > Carabidae > Agonum > Agonum fuliginosum. Next base: position 17,732,849 of record OX384043.1, on the reverse strand, counting down.
CAACTGACTTTCATCTGTCATCTGTCAAAAGTAGACCAATCAAAATGTAGGACCCTTAATTACAATTCAAAAATAAATCGCAGTTACGTTTAAATTAAATGTAATATTTCATGAATAACGAAAAACATTAAATAAAACAAAATTGTATTAAAATTACTTTAAAAAAAATTAATATATAAATGCTTTTTTTAAAGTGGCGTTTCCGCCGCTCCAAATTTTGGCCGCCCACGTACGGGGGCACGCTCTGCATCGGCTCTGCACCTATGCCAGAATCGACCCTGCTATGCGTGTTTGTTGAACGATTGCTATGCGTTTGTTGAGCGATTGCTTTGGAAATTAGTTAAATTAATATTAATTAATAACAATCGCCGAAAAAATAATGTGTTATTTATATTTTCGTGAAATTTTATTGATTCACCATAGCAACAATTACTTTTACTGCCTAGGCATTAAAAATAATATATACCACAGGACTAAAGTACCGTCAACACTTTTTTGATATTTTTTGCAATAACTTTGTTAATTTGTAAAATAAATTTGATTTTTTTGATAAGATGTTGCAACTGATGTCTTAGCATGATTTTTCAATATAGACCATATTTTTAATGTTTTAATTATAGTACTTTTTTATATTTTTCTGCTGTCCGAATTCACCTCTCGATGTGGGGTGAATTCGGACAGCTATTAAAAACCCATAGTAAACCGAACAGGTACCTATAAAAAAGTAACTTCGGACACAAAATTGTCAAAAAAATATGTATTTATGTATTATAATTTTTTAAATAATAATTCGAAATAATTTTTTTTATTAATAAAGCAATCGCAATAAAATTTTATATGGGTAAACTAGACATAAGGAGACATCAAAATATATATTATTTACAAAAATATCGCTTCCAGTTAAACCGGAAATGACATCAACTTTGTTATTTCAAATAGGACACCCCATATATTTTTACATATTTCAATTCTACATGTAATTCTGAATCCAACGATGTATCACAAGTTTGGCTTTCATGCAAAATATCTCACAAAAATAAATAAACTATTAAAAGTTTAAGTATTATTTAATGAAAATACAAACAAAAGATAACAAATTAATAAATTATAGAAGATGTTCAAAGTGACCACCATTTTCTTTTACACATTTACAAAATTTCATAACGATTGCTAATAAAAAATGTGATGTGGCCAGCACACGACCTCTCGCCTAATTCTGCTTATTCTACTAATCTAATAAATAGTTTTACTTACATTTTAATAGTTTCATGTTTATGTGATATGTGAACGATATATATTTTAAACAATTATTTATTGAAAGTCTCATTAATTATTCAACCAACATTGAAATCTACAGCAAAACAATTACGTCATATTCTAATTGATAGGCAGTCACTAATTTAATTAAGTTGTTGTTCGATGCCAGTCTACTACTCGTATTACTACGATTTTTTAATTAAACAGAAATGAACAAGTTACATAAAATTACGTGTACAAAAATCCACAATTTAAAGCAAAGTTTCATATGTAAAAATATATAAATTATGTATGTATAGAACAGCCACATCCAATTAAAATACACGATAAATTTCTATGCATTTTAGAATTGAATTGTGTAAATCCCAAGTTAATATCATTTACCGTTCAAGAATTACAGGCAATGGAAATGAAATATGTAACAATAGACAAAGTACATACCAATTCTCTCACAAGAGCTTCAATTTTTATACAGACACACTTCCAGCATATATCATTTTGCACAAACACTTTAAAAAGTCCGCAGATTTCTCTAATTTAATCCCGGGAACCATGTGCTCGCTTGCCGATATCTGGCCATTCAAACTGCCGGACTATTACACAACTTTTTCACTAAAACGAATAAAATTCGTCACTTTTTGCTTTATATCTTAATCTTATTTATTTCACTTTATAAATTCATAGTTATGGGTGGGCCATGGGTATGGGTTGGGGCATAGTCTCGAGCGAAGGGCTACCCCGGGAGGCGACTGCGACCTACCGCGCGAGAGGCGGTCAGGCCGCAGTCTTTGCGACGCCACCAGATTTTGCTACCAAGAAGCCTTAATTAAATTAAATCTTGATGACGTCAGTCGCCCCCACCGCCACAAGTTAGTCGACACCAGCGCCTTTTTTTAAATTTTGAATAGTATACGGTTTGTGTATTTAAGTGATTGTATTTGTTGGTCCTGCTCCCCTGCCTCGCTAACAGGTTATGTGGTTATGGGCCCAGTCCCGCGAGCAGAATAATGCCCTGTTCACACGTTGCTACTTTGAAGACGCATACGTGCTACTGTAGCATGAAAAGAAATTCAAATCGAAACAATTACCGCAAAAAATCGCTGTCTACACACACAACGATCAACGATGTGAAATTATCAACGAGTAGTTCTTGATACTTTGATGCTACAAATTAGCAGCGCTGCTATTTGACAAGCGACTCAGATTTTTTCTTGCTACAGTAGCACGAATGTGTCTTCAAAGTAGCAACGTGTGAACAGGGCATAAGTACCTACGGGAAGTGTTTTTCAATAGACCATTTGCACCGGCCCATTGACATCTATTGCACATTTATGAAACTTCAAATTGTATTCCCTCTAAAGCGACCCCTAGCCTACATGTTTGTAAACAAAACAAACTGTGACTGTCAATCAGCTGTCAGGCTGTTGTTGGTGTGAGCTAAAATGTTTAAAAAATGGAAAAAGGAAACCGGTAAGTAAATAAAATTGCAAAAAACAAATTGCAGGACACGATTTTGACAGTACTAATTTTGGCAGCTGTCATAAACTACTATGAAGTAAGCCGCGTGAACACATGATTCACTACTTGCAAATAACTTCATGAGAAAATCCGACCTCTCTCTCTCTTACATCAATGAAAAAGGTCTAATAGACCATTTGCACCGGCCCATTGACATCTATTGCACATTTATGAAACTTCAAATTGTATTCCCTCTAAAGCGACCCCTAGCCTACATGTTTGTAAACAAAACAAACTGTCACTGTCAATCAGCTGTCAGGCTGTTGTTGGTGTGCGCTAAAATGTTTAAAAAATGGAAAAAGGAAACCGGTAAGTAAATAAAATTGCAAAAAACAAATTGCAGGACACGATTTTGACAATACTAATATTAAAAACTATTAACAGTAAATATGGCCCTAAGTTACAATTTCACTTGGAGAGGAAAATTCCGCTGCCTGCTCCTCTACTCGCGTCCTCTACGCTGTACGTCAGCCTGAAATCAGATTACAACTATGAGCGGTCACTCAGTGAGGCGTCGCGAGACAAGAGGTGTGATATGGTTTGATGTGATATGATCTGATATGATATGGTATGATTATGGTAGAACAGCCTATACAAGACTCCGTCCTCAACCCAATCACAGGGGAGAACCAGCATCCAATTACCGGTATGCTCTGCCACGTCAATCAAGACGAGTAACAGTCTATACAAGACTCCGTCCTCAACCCAATCACAGGGGAGAACCAGCATCCAATTACCGGTATGCTCTGCCACGTCAATCAAGACGAGTAACAGTCTATACAAGACTCCGTCCTCAACCCAATCACAGGGGAGAACCAGCATCCAATTACCGGTATGCTCTGCCACGTCAATCAAGACGAGTAACAACACAAACACACATGTACATGTACAACTATTAGGACATACACAAACCAATACAAGACGCATAGATACTCACTCTAGCTGTCGACCAGATCCAAATCACACTAATTATCACCTGTTAGTAAACAGCTCTTTACTCCCTGAAATCTTACTCTAAACTGACCCGAAGGGGCCTGTGGCATGAACATAAATAAACAGTTACATTACCTAATACATAGTCATTGTGTCACCTGTTTGTAGAAGAGATTAAGTTAATGAACCTTACGTGACTATGAAGAAATATCGCTAACAGTTCGGCTGTCCTGACCCATTCCTCGTCCACGAGGAATCAATTCGTTACTCCTAGGGTACATAGAAAATTTACTACTCTGATCTATTTGGCTCGCTTGGCATCTGGACATCTTTCTTACAATCACACATATGTTGTTTATCTCTAACTTTAGCAATGTCGACTGTCAAAACTACGTCATGTTCAGAAGAAAATAATCACAAATTTGGCTTCTAGTAAAGAAACGCAAGAACTAAAAAAAAGAGAATAATTTAACAGTTGCAGTGATACTCAGGAAAAACTCATAAAATGTTGTGGTCTGATGGACTGTGAAGTTTTCTGGAAGGTGATTTTTGACGATACCATGCATGATCTATTTCACTGGCGGGAGCATTGGCTCTGGACTAAAAGGCGACGTGTATAATCCTGCGTAGCTAATTCATCAACCTTGAAAGAACTCCAGAGTCGCTGTGGATATCGTGCGCATTGCATATGTTACTGCTAAAACAGTTGAACTTTGGAACATGATTTTACAAATTATTACTAGTCTTGATCTAACTCCCAGATCATAGCGCGTTAATCTGATCAGTACCATGGTTCGAACCTATTTCATATTATGCAGTGATATAATGACATTACGGACTTGTCAAAATACACGATATTGTTCACTAGTACAGCATAGCAACGAATACAATTGGATACTAAACGCGTCAAAACCCTCGTCCATACCTCTATGGACTGTAGTGTAAAATACCTACGCGAACAAACTCGCGACTTCCACATACATATTTAAGAGTTCTCTTAGATATGTTATTTCTTTATAAAGTATTTAATAATTTATTATTCACGAATCTAATTATTCACAGTTTCAAATTTTACATCAACTATATTATATCTAAATCCGATACTTTCTTTTTCATTCCAATAGTAAGAACTAACAATTTCAGAAACTCTCCTATAAATAGAATCATGCTACAATATAACTCTAGTTTTGGACACATTGATTTTTTTCATATCTCTCTGTACAAATTTAAAAGTATCATAATATCAACTTATTTAAAATCTCTTTGAGTATTGTAAAAGAATATGTTTTGTACACTTTTGTTTCTTTGTTAAATCATTCAATGTTATATTATCTTTGCTGGGAATATTTGTAAATTATTATCTTTTCTGTGCTACCTGTTTCAATTATTGTGTAAATTGCGAGAACCTGTTGTTGGTCCTTCTGGATTGTTGGTCCTCTGTTTCTTTAAATAAATAAATAAATAAATACCATTCTTATCAATTTGATTATTCGTAGTATGACACGAAATTACCATCTAAGGTACAGAGGTAATTCTTCTTGAACTTTGTTGGGAATGATATTTACAGGCAATTCAATGCTCTACAAATTTTATTAAGAAGATACTTAAAAATCTCTTGAGACATGCCTATTTTCCACACCGATCAATCACTCGGAAATGTAGCTCCTGCATTCAACATTAAGATCAACAGCTTGTAACAAAGCTCAGCATCTAAGAACTTTAAATATTTTGACTTTAATAGAAGTTACAATATGTGCCTAAGCACTAATGATAATGAACTTGCAGCTATCAGTGAAATGCTGAAATAATTTTTATAACATTGGCGAAAGTAAGTAATTCATGCTCATACAAGATTTATTCAGTTTCAGATATGAGTGTCCGATTGCCGCACATAATCGAAGTTAAACCTAATTCAATAACATCAAATTCACATGTCAGAAATAAATGTGATTTTCTTACTAAATTTTAAAGAGCAGTTCATCTATGAAGTAAATTTATGACCTACGAGAGATTTTTGAAACTAAAGAGTTAAACAGTGAAGTTTCAACTACTGTTTTAGGAGGGTCAGTTTATAAACCGGTTGGGCACTCAGCTATCTTACAAGAATTTGGTTTTGATTCACTGTCTGCCTTGCTTATAAAAAACTGTACTCGATCTTTAGGTCATGATGGATAACTAACATAGGTTAACACCACTGACAATTGACAAACAACAAACGTAGTGTTTGGGACCATCACTAACTGTATCGGTAATAAACAAAAGTCATCTTAATACGAAACAACGTAATTACAAGATTATTTAATGCCTTTAGTCTCTCATGTCGCTAATAAATTGTATTCTTCTACAAACTGTATTTCGAAATCGCATAATCTAGATTCCATCTCAATATTCAAATAGAAGTATTTCCTTCAATTTACGAACATTTAGCCTTGCTAGTATTATAAAATCAAAAGACTCACCAGACTCCCAGAGTTTTCAATTCGACTCGTTTTTCTGCGGGCGCAATGCTATAACTACCGCCTACCTTACCACTGTTACTATACTATCAACTACCTCCGCTCTGTAAATACAACCCTGCGCGCAAGTAGACTAAGTGCTGTTTCCGTGTTCGACAATAATCTAGTAGGTATACCAAACGTCTATTGGACCTGCAGGTCTATTCCGTATCTTAGCGAGAGCAAAGTGTCGATATGTGATGACGTCAAGCGACATCAATACATGCTATTCTGAAACTTATCAATATTAGGGATATTTAGGGAATTTATGTTTCTAGGTTGGTTATCTTTTTTGAATGCATCTTGTTCTCAATCAATTTATTGTCAAGTGGTGTAATTTGGATACTCTTTAAATGAATTGGAATTCTGTGCGTCCGATGTCCCTCATGCAAATATTGACTTACTATGTCAATAATATCTATACAAGCTTCTTTACTTAATCGTAAATTTGCAACGAATTTTGCCAATCTGATACGAAATGGGTCTTGAGCATCTCGTATCATCCTTCTCAATATACGGGGTGCATTTCTCTTCAATTTCAAGCATCTCTATAACTCGGTATTGAGCATATGAAAAAAAAGGCATTATTGCAAATACACAACTCTAGAACAAACGTCAAAAACTCATAACCTGCAAATATAGCGAGTCGATATGTACATAGCGACACGAACCACGGTCTTGATACGGATTAGCGACCTCGCAAAGTAATGACGTCATACAAACTATTCCGCTAGAGGGCTACAAGTCGCATATCGACAGTCGCTACGATATCAAGTCGTGCTTTGTGGGTTGTCCTTGATGGTTTGTGTTATATCAAAAATAGAAAATATATGACTCAGTAATCAATTCGGCCATCGCATTGATAGATATATTATGTAAGTTAGCAAACAACCCTAGTAAAATAAGTAATCTTCAGAACAAACATTATTGAAAGAAAATTCTCTCGAAGTGATCACGGCCACAGCAGTTACCATACTAACAAGAAATTATCAATTCTACTCCTTAAATTGGTCTCTATCTTGCGCAACTATAGCATCACACCTTTATTCTAGTCATAGTAGGTAAACAGATTATATGTGTAACAATTAAATTCAACTGCTCGACTACATGGCCACCGTCGTTGACTTCCGGTGCCAAATACAATCGTAGCACCACCCTCGGGTGGTACACAGCCTCCGCACCGACTCCTAGTGATTCATTTCCGCGGAGTTGGTCAATTCACATTGATGATAAAAAATGCAGAGTTTAGGTTGATGCTGGCTCTAATATTTAAGTCTTAAGTATACACTTACCGGGGGCTGCGGCCCCGCATTTGTCCGGTAGCGGCAATCCCATCACAAGTTCTCTGGTTATCTAGCTTTCATCCTCAGAGCTGCGTCCTTATGAATCCCATCTGCACCGCTCAACAATGACGATTGCCAACCTACACGTTGACGGCGTGTCCGCTATTTACAGAGGATCTGTACTCTGAATGAGCACGACATCATCATCAGTGCTCACATAAACAGAGTCTCGCACCCAACGAGCATGGCGTTGCCGCTAGAGGCCCATATACGAGAGGCCTTCCTCAATCACACATACATACGGCATCGTACTTTAGTAGCTCCAGCGTGGGACCCACCATCACGCATTCTTCCTGCATGAGACCTACCATCATGCTAGCTCCAGCGTGGGACCTACCATCACGCATTAATCCTGCCAGGCATATCAACAGTGCTTAAGAGCCTGTACACGTCACTTACAAATTAGGCATCCCTGAAAATGCATGTAAAAACATACAACGAACAAGAATTAAACCACACAATAGTACAGCCGCACCACAACTGGTTTCGGCACTTCTACTAGGTGATGGAGATCCATCATTGTTTTCAAACGAAACGTCAGGACCGTTGTTACGAAGCATGGTATACGGTTGGTTTAGCTTTTTAATCCAGTCTCGCATCAATTGCAAATTGGTCTACCTTGCTGGTCAGATCCCACTTCTGAAATATTAAAAACTATTAACAGTAAATATGGCCCTAAGTTACAATTTCACTTGGAGAGGAAAATTCCGCTGCCTGCTCCTCTACTCGCGTCCTCTACGCTGTACGTCAGCCTGAAATCAGATTACAACTATGAGCGGTCACTCAGTGAGGCGTCGCGAGACAAGAGGTGTGATATGGTTTGATGTGATATGATCTGATATGATATGGTATGATTATGGTAGAACAGCCTATACAAGACTCCGTCCTCAACCCAATCACAGGGGAGAACCAGCATCCAATTACCGGTATGCTCTGCCACGTCAATCAAGACGAGTAACAGTCTATACAAGACTCCGTCCTCAACCCAATCACAGGGGAGAACCAGCATCCAATTACCGGTATGCTCTGCCACGTCAATCAAGACGAGTAACAGTCTATACAAGACTCCGTCCTCAACCCAATCACAGGGGAGAACCAGCATCCAATTACCGGTATGCTCTGCCACGTCAATCAAGACGAGTAACAACACAAACACACATGTACATGTACAACTATTAGGACATACACAAACCAATACAAGACGCATAGATACTCACTCTAGCTGTCGACCAGATCCAAATCACACTAATTATCACCTGTTAGTAAACAGCTCTTTACTCCCTGAAATCTTACTCTAAACTGACCCGAAGGGGCCTGTGGCATGAACATAAATAAACAGTTACATTACCTAATACATAGTCATTGTGTCACCTGTTTGTAGAAGAGATTAAGTTAATGAACCTTACGTGACTATGAAGAAATATCGCTAACACTAATTTTGGCAGCTGTCATAAACTACTATGAAGTAAGCCGCGTGAACACATGATTCACTACTTGCAAATAACTTCATGAGAAAATCCGACCTCTCTCTCTTTACAGCAATGAAAAAGGTCTATTGAAACGTCAAATTTGTACCACGTGTATAGTCCATTTGAGAATGACTGACAGTAATAAATCATTATTTGCAAGAGTAGTATTGGATTTTTGCCAGCAATGCGGCAAATAAAACTACCAGAAAAATCAGTTGTAACTACACTAGGAGGGTCAAAATAAGCCGCACGCTTTGTACCTGGAACGAAACTTACTTCTCGAACAATAGATAACGCTCTCATAATCCCCGTCGGACTGTGTCATAGACGTAGATAGGAGTGATCTGTTTATACATATACTAAAAATAAAAGTTTTTAATATTTAAATATAACTTTCTCACTCATTATTATTAAAATAATTCTTTTCCCTGAAAAACAACTTAGACCTTATACGATAGTTCTCTACCGAATTTAGTCATTTTGACTATCCCTGTGCAAACAATTATTGACGCGCCACTGGAATGTCTTTGACAGAATGATTTATTACTGCCAGTCATTCTCAAATATAGTATAGTAACGCGCTTGAAGCCGCCTTAATTCACGATGAACTCAAATACAAGAATCGAATTGCTAGGCAAGCAAAATTATGATACTAGTGTATTGTAAATAGTTTTACATTAGTACGTATATCTTGCATTATTATATTTTATTATTTTAGATACCTACTTTAAAGGCAGGTCATTCGAACATAACCAAAAAAATGTTTAAAGATTATACAATGAAATGGCTGAAGTATGCACCTCAACGTTTTAAGGTGATTCGAGCGTTGTTACAAATCCATAAACTTTTAATGAAACATGAAAAAATCAGTTGTTGACACTGTTTTCCATATACATTTCAAATTTCAATCGATTTGACCGTCTCTATCCAGAGATATTCACATTTAAATATGACTTTTTTAACATGGTGGGTATGGGAAAAATGATACTTTGCTGAATGTATTGCATTAAATTCTTGACTCAAACCCATAAACTTTGTTTAAAATACTATTTAATTTAATGTGTAGTTATATACGAATACGTATGCGAAGTATTATCAAAATTGACCGGCTAGTTAACTAAGAAATAAATATTTTATGTTACGAACTTCAAAAAAATATCGGAATGAAATGTAGAACTTGCATCGTTGTACTCTGCGACAAATTTAATATACAAAATTTTTGAGAAATTAGGTTTTAATATGGATGCGTTCGTATTTTATTTCTTATTAAATAATATAATAATAATAATTTGGAGTAAACCGTCCAATTTAATTGTAAATTTTGTTCAAATTTAAAGATTTTGGCACTTTGTACAGCAAAGTGATAGCTAACATTTGATGCTATGTTGTCAGTTTTCAAACGAAGAATTTTATTTTTTAAATTATATATTAGATCTTATATTACTTACAATACCTACAGTATATTTATATGTACATCGATTATGCATCTATTTATCATGTGTGCAATATTTTTAAAGCTTAAATAATCTATATAATAGAATCTTTTTGATTCTATATTTTATGTTTCTAAGTTGGTATGACAGTCAAATCAGCAACTCTTAATTGACATATAAATAATTTTACTTTATTTACAAATAAAAATTATATAAAATAGTACTATATGTTGCCATAATTCTTCATAACGGATGTTTGAAACATATAATTATTGTAATTTTTAAAAGTTACATTACAAAGTTACATTTAAACCCAGATTAAACTCCAGCAGTGGACTATTTATATATTTTTCTGTTATGTAGGAGTAGAATTCTACCTACTTATTTTTTATATTTATCTTATAACTTATTTCTGTATTTGTTTTAAGAATTATATTTATTTTCTCAATAAAAAAATTATATAATTACCATATATTTTTAAATAGATCCATTATTAAAACCGAGATTAAAACCTATATAGTAAAATTTTTATGCATTTATTTTAGTAGATAATCGACGTTAAGTGAACATCAACAGTAGATGTAAATATGTAAATAATCGTCACTAGGACGCCTTATATCGACCTCACAAATACGTCGGAATCACGTTACATTGTTACTTGGGTAATAATGTAAATTCGCGAAAAAATCGAAAAACGAGGAAAACAAACAGATTGACAGTTGACAAAACCTTCACTTGTGATCTTGATTTGACAATATCGTTTTGTACATTGTTAAAATGGATAAGGTTTACATCGAGTTAAGTGATATTTTTGAATATATTTCTTCTTCGCGTATATGACATCTGATTGTTTTCCTGGGTGCGAGTGTTCATCAATTGACCGCATGAGGTCAGCCACTTTGATTTTTTTCGCGAATAGTTTATAATATCTATTTGAAGATACCTACGTTCAGAGATCAAAGCTACCAAACTAAAAATTAAAATTAGCGACTATAAGTAGATGCATAATAGTGTAATATTGCATGCCGTTGATTCATGAGAAACAACGCTAGCGTTCACAACGAAAAAAATTTGATGTGGCCAGCACAAGACCTCCTGCCATACCCTACACTTTATACTACTTACTTACTAAACAAATATATAGGTACCTACTTAAAAATATATTTTAGTCTTTTAGTCAACTGTAAAAGAAGTTTAAATGATGTGTCACTATTGTCACTGTCATAATCAATTAAATTTTTTGTTGTAACAAATTTTCAATGTTTCATACTTTAAATTATAAATAATACTTTAATGGAGTCATCCCACATTTTCTGATTAATTTTTTTCCTAGAGAGGTCCTGTAACATTATAAGAGATATAATTTTTTATAAAATGGACTTTAATTTTAAATCTTAGTTTTGGCTGTCGTATAATTTTGGATATTTTTTAGCGTAGCCTGGTTTATAATAGACCGCAACCGAAAACGAGACCGTAACCGTAAAAGTTGAAACATGTGCTTCTCAATGCGTAGGTTCACAATATCACAATGGCCGTAGTCCCTAAACCGTGACCCCATTCCAAAGTAGGTAGGTACTATGATAGAACAATTTATAAAATGCTAAAAATTGTAGATAATAATAAAATTATATTTTATTTGAAATAACAAATATTGCTATAATTTAATTATTTATCAAAATATTTAAGAAAAGTACTACTTTTTCCGGTTTGAGGATTGCTTTCAGAAAATAACTGTGTTCTTAAGATTTGTATTATTTGTATAAAATTTGGTTGTTAAATATTTTGAGTTGTAGAACCCAGAAAAAATGTTACTTACGACTTTCCGTATACATATATACACACACCTCGATATACACACATACATCATTCGTATTTTATATGGATCCTAAAATGCGCTTATTCACTAAAAACTCACACTCGAAAATTTTCACCCATCACAATAACTCCCTTAAACAATATGATGGGGAGATAATTAAGTAGGTAATACTCTATAAAAAATATATTTTTAAATTAACACAATTTATTTGTTTGTAATACAAAAATTTTCTTTACTAAAACCTATGTTTAAAATACATTATTTTGAACACAATTAGAATAAAGTAAAAAATCTGATGTGGCCAGCACATATACTCACAAATATATTTTAGTCATTTTAAGTAAACTGCAGAAGAAGATATAAATTATGTGTCACTATTGGTAGTGGCAAATGTTAAACAATCATGGACTACAAGATACTGAAGTTTCACTTTAAATTATAAACAATAATTTAATTTCTAAATAATACCATGTTCCAAAAAAAAAATAATTAAAATAGGTACTAATTGTAGATGACAAAAATATAATATTTCCTTTCAAATAGAAAATATTATGTGATAAAAATTAATTATTTATCGAAATATTTAAGCAAAGTACTACTTCCGGTTTGGGAATTGCTTCAAAAAATAACTGGGTTCTTAAGGTTCATATTAAAACCTTAAATTTAAAATTTGGTTGTTAAATGTTGGATATTTTTTGACTTATCGGCAACGAAAAAATTGTAACAAAACGCACGCGCACGCACACACACACACCTATACTCTATATATATATATATATATATATATATATATATATATTCGTACTCTTGGGATGGGGGACTCTAAACCGTGCTTATTCACTAAAAACTCACACTCGTTACAATACCTCCCCTTATAAGGCATGTGCAGCTTCCCAGCAAACACAGTTAGATAACTATGATGTGGCATACATAAAACACGTACACCATTCATGTCTACTGCCATATGGCATTCAACATATATGGAGCTTGCATGCGCTTTCCTATGTCAGCCATTCTCACCATGTATGCCACATGGGAGTTACGTTTGAAAGACAACGGTACTGCTATATGGCCACGGCAGGTTACCGCCATATGGCATATAGAAATGGCAGATACATTTCTGTATTACGTACTATATAAAATGTAGCAATAATTATTTTATTTATATTAAAAAAAGCAACATTTTATAACTAAAAGTTGAATCCATCGAGAATCCATAGATCCGGAGAGAGATACAAATGTTAATTTGATATTAGCTGGATCGTGCTGGATTTGAACCATGGACCTGAACCTTCGGGACGATGTTCCTATACGCCGCAAACCGCTCGGCTAATCTGACATATCGTATAGTTTATATGAAATATCAATTTAAAGTGTACAGTATAGTAGTGTAAATAATACTTAATAATTTAAAACTAAGACTTTTAATAATATTGTGAACAATATGATTTTAACGAGCCCAGAGTGCTGAAACAAAATCCATAGCACAAGAAGTATACATTTCAAAAAGACAAATGCTTATGCGAACAAAAACTTCTATTTAAATACATTCTTTTTTGTTGTAGTGGCTAATGGCTATGGATGTGAAGGTATTTTGATATTTCATAGAATCGAATTACTTAGTTGTTTGTTGGTGTCAAACTCATACATATTTTGGATGTGTATATAATAATCTAGTTTCATATTCACAGCTACTGAATTAAAGTTGATTATATTTTCAATAAACTAGTTATCTCTTAAAATGTGATTCATACCTAAAAAAATAATAATGAACAATTAGGCGGAGTAATATATCATTTTATAACGAATCTGAATACACAAATATTAACATAAGTACTACAATCCATTTAAAGAAATCTACATTTCTCAGCTTGCATAATATTAATGGTTAATTTAGTGCATCCAATAAAACAAATAAACTAAAATCGAATGTTTTAAGTACGAAATACGCAGACATGCCAAGCTCCAACTCCAAGCATCTGTCAACAGAAAGTGACAAAGTGAGGTTATCTCTTGATCGATAAAATAGATTTCTTAAGCCTAGTTCACACGAGGAAAGTTTTTCTTAATATGTTTCTTTTTTCTATTTATTATATTAAAGATCACTACCTTTAATATATTTTATAGAAATAATTAGTTTCTATAAAATATAACCGGTATTAACAGTTTCTTTTATAATGCTCCTAGCACTTGTTTTACTTGCATGAAACTTTTTACGTAAATCTTTCCTAGTGTGAACAGACCATTTGAGCTTATTTTGTTTAAATACAAATTATTATTTTAAAATTTTGTAAAATGGTATATTTTCTCAGGTGTCAGTTGTTATTTGTGGTTTGTAAATAATTTGCTTCAAAATAAAATTTGTTTAAATGAAGGCAAAAATGAATCTAAAGAAATCTTAGTATGTTGACCAATGAGATGGAAGTATTCATTGTCTGTTGGATTGGATGTACATTGAACAGGTGATTCGTTTCCATTTCCATCTTACTATGATCTGTCAGTAAATATGAGATTATTTATTATAATTTCTCTCATTTTTCTAATTATTATTCATGTCTGTAAAGTGATGTCATGGAGATATGGCTACAAAAAGTTATAATCAGATGGCAGTGCCATGTGGCAAGTATGTAAGATATAAGTTCTAATGCCATGTGACTTCTGATCCATTAACTATTACGTGCCTGCCATATAAATGTTGGTTTCATGTCTGTAAAGTTATGTCATGGAGATATGGTTACAAAATTTTACATTCATATGGCAGTGCCATGTGGCGAGTATGTAAAATATGCCATGCGATAACTGATCCGTATCTGTTACGTACCTGCCACATATATATTGGTTTTATGTCTATAGTGTTATGTCATGGAGATATGGTTTCAAAATGTGTCATCCATATGGCAATTTTATGCATCATTTATGCAATATTTAGGTTCGTCAACGATGTTCTCTAAATATTACATAATAGTTACGTATATGTCAACACTGTGTTTGCTGGGTTACGTCACAACCTCAAACAACAATAGAATAATAGTTTGATAGGCAAGTATGACAGGAAGGTGCAATTTAATTTTTGAGTGTATTTTCAAATTATTGAACTTAATTCAATGACAATATTAAATAAAACGGTATTATAACACAATTAACAGCATAAATCGTAGGTCAGTTTTTGTACTTCGCATTTTTCTGTCATGCTTGCCTACCAAACAGCTGATGTTGTGACGTAGGTGCACATGCCTTATAGAATATAAGGCGGGAGATAAATAGAAAAGAGTTGTAACAAGTTGCTTAACTTAATTTTTAATTGAAATAAAGAAAATCCTGCAGTCAAAATGTATATTATATTCTTCAGTCGATTATCGTCAATTTATTAAATTTGAATAAAATTCTCTTTAAATTCGAGGAATTAGATAAGTACTTCTTCTCTTCTTCAATGCCACCCAAAAGCCTTTCTCGGCATTTGGATTAAACTGTCCTTTTTTAATTCGAAGAGGAATTTCGCTTTTCTTTGTTACAATAATATCAAATTTGGACAATAAATGAACAAATAATGTTTTTGTTTCCATTAAGGCGAATCTTGATCCTACAAAAATATTTAAGTTAAAACCTTGTAGAACATAAATAGTTTATTGAAGAAGATAAGCCTGACAGACTTGTAATAACTACATATTTGGAACCATAATTTTTAATACGAAATATTTTTGGTTTTACTTCATAGTCTATACGAGTTTAACAATCACAATTGCTTTTTAAGAATTGTTCACGATGCGACGATTCGATTCAAAGATTAATATAGAAAACTTATTTCTTTTATCATTACGCAAAATTTCGTATTAATGGAATTAATTTAAAATGATCTTACTATGTTACGTATTTGAAAAAGGGAAAGAATCAATTAATTGTTATGCTTTTCTCCCCAATAAACCAACTCTATCTCATTAGTAAATCAAATGAAGTCTTGACAAAGTTCAGAGTTTCTATAAAATACATCGATTTCGAAATACAGAACTCAAAATTAATAATGATAAATTTTACAAAATCGAATGATATATTTAAAAAATATAACAAAAAGCAAACAAATTCATTAAACGAAACTAATCATATTTTATAAATTATAACTATGTACCTACGTATTTAATTATATATTTAGCATTTTTAGTATTAAAAGAAATTAACACGTAACATGCATGGCTCAGATTATGAAGACTCGTACGAAAATAGAAATTATATTACTATTTAAATTTCTGTTCATATTTACCTATACAGTTTCTGGGACCAACTCCAAAAGGAATGTAAGACATCGGATCAATATTGCCTTTATTTTCATCGTTAAATCTTTCTGGATCGAACTTCTCTGGTTCTGGATAGTATTTAGGATCACGGTGGATCGGATAACATGGGAACCAAATGACATCTCCTTTCTGTAATTTAATTCGCTTTTCTCCAGGGAGCTCAGGTTCAATTGTATAGGGTTCGACACAAACCCGATCAAGTACTACAAGTGGCGGCCATTTTCTTAATGTTTCTAAAGAACATATAACGATCTTATTATAAATTGTAAAATATAGTTTAGTAGATTATTCTTATAGTAATATCAACGTAAATGTTACATATCCATATCCGGTGGGTGCCATGGGTGCCACGGCACCCCCTAATGTCCTAATATAGTAATAATGATAATATTAATAACGAAATGTAGAAATAAAAATTTCGGCCGACGACGGCGAAAAGAGATATTTTTTATTCCCGCCTTATTGATAAAATTTGTTTTGTAAGTTTTCAATTTGAATAAGTAGGTAAATATCAAATTTAGAACCTCAAAATATTGATTTATACACTGGTGGAAAAAAATGAAACACTTGAAATTCGTAAAAATTTCTACCATTTTCAAACCGCCAGAACTCGGCGTATTTTCAATCGATTGAACTTTGAAGTGTTCTAAGTACTTTAAAGTCATGCATGCGAACTTAAGCGTAACCCCTTCCGCCCTCCTCTAGCACCCCTGTGAAAAAATAATGTTTTTAATTTTAAAAATGTTGAAATTTTATTTTTAGTTGATCCACCAAAAGAGCACTAAAATTTGTTCAATTCCCTATGTAGGACTCAAAGAACGAAGTTCCTATGATGATTTGGCATAAAGTTATGGGTGTTTAAAAAAAGTGCATTTTTAGGTTTTTCGCACATAATTTTTCAACCAAATTAGACGATTCTATTGAACAAAACCAATTGTGGCTCTACTTTAAGGGGGTAAACTAACACGTTTTGGGCTAAAACACGGCCAACTTTGGCGATGTATACCGAGTTGGAAAAAATTTGTCGACTCGATCCACCAAAAGAGCATTGAAATTTGTTCAATTACCTGTGCAGGACTCAGAAAACTAAGTTTCTACGGCGAATTGGCACAAAGTTATGGGCATTTGATAAAAGTGCACTTTGTGATTTATGATAGATAATTATAAATATTCATTTTGGCACCCCCAAATAAAAAGTTCTGCGCACGCCTGTGGTATAAACACAGGAGTGGACACTCCGTCTCTTAGCAATACAATAGATTCGTGGCTTTTCTCTTTACCCTGTGTGAGAATAACCCGGCTGCTTACTGTAATAATATGAATTATGCACTTTGAGCCAAAAGCAATTTCATTTTTTTTTTCTCAATTAAGACACCTTATAGAGTATTTTAAGTGGTGAAGGCATCACCGGAATTGTTCGCGTTAGCCGCCATTTTGAAAAAATTGTCCCCGTTTTTAGTTTTTTACGTTTATCTTGCAAATGGTTTACATTACGACGAAAACACTGTTACACAAATTCTCTACAATATAGTGTTATATAGATTTTTTGTAAATGGCACTGTTCGCTAGAAAATCGAGAAAATATATTTTGCACATTTTCAAATTATATAGGTATACTTACCTAGTCGTTTTCTTTGTCACATCACAGGAAAATGGCTGTAATATTTTATCGGATAAAGATAACGATAACCGGTTTTAAGCATTCGATTTCTGAAACATTTTCTCTAAAAAAACATAATTTTCAAAATTTTTGGGGCTCTGGTTAATTATATTCTAAGAGAAAACAAAATAAATATGAGTCAGTTTTGTGTTTATTCATCTGTCATTTTCATAATTATATTTTGTCGAATTCTTTTCTTTTGGATGCATTAATTTCATAAATTTAAGAGGGCCTTTGTTGAGTCGAAATTTAAAGAATTTAGTTATTTATATTTATTCATATTTTGAGTTTAATTTAGCTGTAGTTTTCGAATGGATTAATATATTGATTTTGGCTTACAGTTCTCAAAAATGGCGACCATTTTTTCAATATGGCGGCTGACACAGACACTTCCGATGATGCCTACAGATCTTAAATTACTCTATAAGGTGTCTTAAATGAGAAAAAAAATTGAAATTGCTTTTGGCTCTGAGTGTATAATAATTTCACTAAGCCACCGGACTAGAATCGAAAGATCACTATAGGACCCGTGCGTTATCATCGTTATCGTTCTTTATCGTCATAGAATGCATAGTCCGTACTGGCCCATACTTTCTGCCTTTCTCTAACAGGTAAACAGAAAGGCCACACTCCCTCCGCCCTAGTGTCCACTCCTGTCATCAGTGGCGGTGCGTGACTCCTAAGTTAGGTGAGGCTAAAAGAAAATGCGCCGTAGGCGATTTTTTTTTTTGGTTCAAGGTCAAATGCTTTAAACGCCTTTAAATACTTTGTATCATAATTTCAATGAAACGTTCTAAAATCAATTTTTTACGCATAAAATCAATAAAGCAATAGAACTTTATTTCATTACTTAAATAAATAATTTTTTTGTGAGTCAAGATAAAACGCTATAATCGTAAAAACAGCAGGTAATATTTTTTAAATTTTGTTTTCTCTAACGCACAAGAGTATATTTAGTACGTCCACAAAAAGTACATACATATTTTAATAAAGTAGGTAACAGAATAGAAAATAGAATAGAAAAAAACATTCAACAACACGCGACTAGCGTTCTGCGGCTCTCGGCAAAACAACATTCAAGCGTGAGGCGAACAAATTTTATCTGTTCTTGATTATTCTGTCCATATATTAAATATTTCTAATAAATATTTAATTGATATAATTTTATTTATTTGTTCATAATATAGAAATGTTGAATAGTAGTTGAATGATGTCATTGTTTATTATTTAAATATTGATAAAACTATTACAAGTTCTATTTGTTAGATTTTACATTTATTCTTATTGGTTACCTAATAATTTTATTTAGAAACTATTAGTTTCAAAACATAACTAATTATAAAATAGCATTCACAACAATAAATAAGACAAGCAATCAACAACAAAGTAAAAATAAACTTTGTTTCTTCACGTGTATTTAGTTGTGTGCGCTAGGCTATGCGAGGCTGTGCTCTGTGTATGTGTGCCTTGCGCGAAGACAGACGATATTTTCCTAGCCTCTCTCAAGGCCTCTCCACCGCATGAACATACGAGAATACACACACGTCACTCCGTCGCTCGGTCGCACTAACGATGAATGAAACCAACCGTTGCAGCAGCAGCCTCACTGTACACATTATTTATGTTTCGTGCGAAAATAACACTATTTAAATACTTTTTTTGCATTATTGTGCAACAATAATTATTTTTACATAAATATGTAGTCGATTTATAATAAAAAATAAATTAGATAAATAAAATTATAATAAAAATAAAAAATTTAAAATTACGATTTTACGCGGTGAGGCTCAGCCTCACTTGCCTCATCTGACGCACCGCCACTGCCTGTCATATATTACTTCGTGGTTACATCTATATAGAAAAATACTCACCACTTAAAACCATGTCTAGATATTTCAATTTCATGACAACATCATAAGATACGTCGCCGTTATTTTCTCTAAGAGCTTCATCTATTTCTTCTTGTAGTCTTTCTTGAATGTCTGGATGTTGTGCTAATTCATATGACATGTGACATATAGCTGTCGATATTGTGTCAAAACCACCGATGAAGAACAACACAGCTTGTGCAGTAATATCTTCATCACTGAGTTCTAAAAAAAGCTAAAATTATCTACAAATTTGTTACTAATAGAAGAGAAAATAAGAAAAGTATTTGCCTTGTTTAGTTTTTTTTATATCCTCTCCAACATCAAATTCATCAACAGTAGCAAATCCAGTATCTTCATCCTTGTGAGTTTCATGTTTCAACTTTCCTTTTCTAGCTTCCAGTAACAAATGAATCATATCAGGTCGAACAATTCCTTCTTTTTCTCGACTTTGAATATTAGACTTAATAATATTTCGGAAAAAATCGCACACTTCGTCACTTAATATTTTCACCTTTAAAAGATGCATCAAAGGTTTACAAATACTAAATCCAATGAATTTAAAAATTCGAAATCCACCGAAGTTTGTGGCATCCTTTCCCATTAGGTAAAATTCGTTGTCTCTGTCTTTTAAAGAGTTGCAAGTAATTCCAAACGCAGTGGTAGCGATGACGTCATTTGCAAATCGAGTAAATGTGTCTTTGAGTTCGAGTTCATATGGTTTGTTGGGTTCGATAAGGTTGTCGTAGTGTTCTACTAATTGTTTGGCGCAGTCAGAGATTAAAACGAACATGGCTTTCATTTTGCTGCTGGTGAATGCAGGCGATAGGGTTGCACGCATGTTTTTCCATCGTTGACCTACAATTAAATATATAATTGAAATTGTAATTTAAATAAAACTAGTTTTGTTACTAATTTACAACATTAATACAAAAGACAAAAAGTACCAGTGGCGTAATTAGGAAAATTCACAGGCGGGTATTTGTCAGTAAAAAGGCGCCATAATAAATTCAAAATTTAGTTAATGTAAACTAAAAAAATATTTTTTATATGTTCATTCGTTCCTAATATAACAAAATTACTTGATATAAATAAATTATAATTTTTTAAACATATTTTGACGGTTTTCTGACGGAAAACTGTACCATTTACATGAAAATTTAAGTCAGGTGCGTTTTATAGAAAATTTTGTAAAGTACAAATTCATACCTGTCAATGTTTTTTGCAAAATTACCCATTTACAATAGTAACCATTCATTTTTTGATGAAATCAGTACAAACTTAGCAATACCTGCATAAGTGCATATACCTATATTTTTTGAGTAGGTAGGTATCTGGGTATCTACCACGATCTACTAATTATTGGAAAATGAAAACAAGAAAACAAAATAATTATAAGAAATTAAACAATAAATTTTTTTTAGAAACATTTCACATACCTATGCAAAGTTAAAACCTAATGTATCTGGGCTATTATAGTCTTTATTTATGTAAATTAGTTAGTACATTCAATTTTTGAAAAGGAACGTGAGCATACCCAGCTAACCTCCTCCTCTTCCTTAGTTACTCCACTGCTGAGTACTAATGGGACTGGGACCTGATCAAAATTTCAATAATCATAAATAAGCGGTAATCAAATTCTTGACATATAAAAATACAGATGACATAAGTTACGAATTGAATATTAGATTTGATAGACCGGTTTTACATGCATTAGCATAAACAAAACATAATAATAATAATACCATTAATAATTTTAAAATACTAAAGGAACTGTTAAATTTAATTAAATTTTAAACATTGCTTTGTGAACTAGGATTTAATTTTAAAATTCATAATTTTTTATAACAAGAGCATGTTAAGTCACTTAATGTTAATTTAAAAGTAGGTACATATGTTTCGAAATACAATACAAGGATCAAGGTGAAAACGTTACCTTGTAATGCAATCAAGTTTTTTCCAAATAACGGATCAATGTCTTCTGATATAAAAGGTCTGTGATCAACAAAGTGATCGAAATCTTTGATCCCAATTTGTTTAATTAAATTCAAATCTTTAATCATAAGAATAGGTGAGTTGAAAAAATATACTCCCAGTGCTCTAAAGTCAAAAAGTTTAATTATATTATTATTATATTGTTTTACTTTCTTACCTTCCGTGATACTTATGGTATAATTTGTTTACACAATCATGTACAGTTTCATATTGTGTAATGAATTGTACCATATTCCCAAAAACGGGCAATGGTGTTATATAGGGCACTTTTAACTTTTTCCAATATTGAAGCGGCTTGTATAAATAGAAATACACGACTATTACTGTAAAAACTGACACTAACACTGGCCACATGTTGAAATAATAACTGTTTATGTTACTTAATTTATAATATATTTTAATTCAGTATAATTGTGCGTTGTTTTGAACAATTTTACATAAAAATACAGGAGCGCTCTGACAGATGTGCGAGTAATGCTACATCTATAGTAAGAATGAGTTTATTTTAGATAAATAATAACAAACGACCTTGGTGAGTTTTTGATTCACAGTCATGGTCTTATCTCTTTTATATTTCGGAACAAGGTTTGATTATTTACGCGCACCTTATTTTATCCTAGGGAAAAGAATACCCTACGTCAGTGGTTCCCAACCGGTGGTCCTCGGAACACTTGTTAAGAGCCTAATGTAGTGAAGTTGCGCGCAGCAAAAACATGCTTTTGAATAGGGATTGAAATTGAGTATAATTTTGGTCGGATCGATTTAATTTTATTTTTTTCATTTAAAGATAAAGATGTAGGTACTCCACATCCGCTTAGTGTTGAAATTTTAGTTTTATTTTTTGTTTCAATTTTACAATGCCATAAACTTGTCATAATTTGCCTTACTTCACATAACTTTCAACACTAGACGGATCTAGATTGAACTTTTATCTTTCAAAAAATAAACCCTTGTTTGTGATGATACGTTCAAATGTAGTACCAATTTTAATCCCCCTACGAGAGCGCGTTCCCTATTGTTGCCTTTGTTCGACACTCTAAGTCTGTATAAATCTATCCTTTTCTCGCAGACAGCTACATTAGGGCCTTAAAAGTGTTCCGCGAAGAGGTGGCTACTTAGTATCAAATATAACCGCCGAGGACTAAAAACTATTATATAAAATATACAAATACATATCATTTTACCTATAATGTAGGTCTAAAGAAATACATAGATATTTAAAAAACGCATGTTTGTACATGATTATGTAGTAATAAAAATAAATAAACATTATTTGTTACTTCTTTTTTCAAGTGCTACCCAGAAGCCCTTTTCGGCATTAGCATTAAATTGTCCTTTCATAATTTTTAAAGGAATCTGACTTTTCTTTGTTATCACAATGTCAAATTTGGACAATAAATTAATAAACATAGTTTTTGCTTCCATCAAGGCAAATCTGGATCCTGTAAGAAAATAGACAAATTGATATTTATTCATTAAACAAAGAGGATAATTAATATTGATATATACCTATACAATTTCTGGGACCAACTCCAAAGGGAATGTAAGACATCGGATTAATGTTGCCCTTATTTTCATCACTAAATCTTTCTGGATCGAACTTCTCTGGTTCTGGATAGTATTTAGGATCACGGTGGATTGGATAACTGGGGAACCAAATGATGTCACCTTTCTGTAACGTAATTGGTTTTTCTTCAGGAAATTCAGGTTGGATTGTGTAGGAGTCAACACAGACGCGGTCAATAGCTACAAGTGGTGGCCATTTTCTTAATGATTCTGAAAAATAATGATTACAATATTAGGATTCAAATAAAATTAAAATATTTAATTTAAATTTGTAGAGGTAGTTCCTTTTATGTTGCTTTAAGTATAGTTTGGAGAGGGTCGATTCAAGATCGTTTTGTTTTTGAAGACATTGTTATTACATTTTCATATTTTAAATACTTTTATTGGACGTTTCGACGAACAACGTGATCATCATCAGTTTACATGTAAAAAATACTGCACATTCTCTACACAGATATATTAAAAGAGTAATTTTTGTTTAATAAAAACTAGATTATCGGCGTAATACTCACAGGCCTGTGGAGAAGAAACCAACAGTATTTTTTAAAAGCAACTTAATAATATTTGGACAAGGAAAAGAAAAAAGGCAAACCTGCATTAAAAATTTAATAGTAATTTTTGTTTAATAAAAACTAGATTATCGGCGTAATACTCACAGGCCTGTGGAGAAGAAACCAACAGTATTTTTTAAAAGCAACTTAATAATATTTGGACAAGGAAAAGAAAAAAGGCAAACCTGCATTAAAAATTTAATAATGTGATATAGCTAGAATCAGAAATTAAATGTTGTAGGTCATACGTCTAACGTCCGTTAATAATTATTATTCTTTATGGTAGGTACTCTTCGAGATTTCAAACACGACTCTTTCGTCGATTCTTTCGAAAACATATCTTACTCATACTGTAAAAACTCTTCTAACGGACTTAAAACATAAATAATTACTATTTTCACATTCTGATTGACAACTGTAGTAATGTCAAGATGCCAACCTATAACTTCCGGTTGTTTTCCGGCCTAGGCTGGCACAAAGAGTTTCTGGCGGATTTTGAGATATGGAAAATTAGCGATGCCGACCGGAGGCATATAAAATAGATTTTTTGAAAATATAGTTTAATTTTTGAAAAATAAAATATTCTTTTCATTGGTTAAAATTAATGTTGGTATTATTAGGCTAAATGCATTTACGTTTCCCACATATTACTACAGTAAATGTACTACGAATGCACGATATAAATAGCCTTTAGTAACTTCTGTTAAAATAAGTACTTACCGCTTAATACCATGTCAAGATATTTCATTTTCATAACAACGTCGTAAGTTACATTGCCTTTGCATTGTGCTAGAGCTTCATCTATTTCTTCTTGCAGCTTTTCTTGGATTTCTGGATGCTGAGCTAATTCGTAAGACATATGACACATGGCTGTTGATATTGTGTCGAAACCAGCGATGAAGAATAACAATGCTTGTGCTGTGATGTCGTCATCACTTAATTCTACAAAAAAATACATGTGAGATTAATAGGTTGTCTTGGGTAGGACAACAGAGCCTAACACAACAATAGATTTCAGTCATACACAGAGCAAGTGCTCTTGCATTTAATTTTTTTACGATCAGTATTAAAAGTACATAGGCTTTTTAGACTTCACTCTAGGTTACTTGCAAGATGTATAATATAAACATAAGAGTGGAGATTCCGTATCTTAGCAATATTCTAGATTCGTGGCACTTCTGTTTGTGTTAACCCTCTGTAAGAGAGAAATATCACTACTGGGTCCGTGCGTTACCATCGTTACCGTTGTTTATCGTCATAGAATGCACAGAATTATTATTATTAAATAAAAAAAAATCTGACGTGGCCATCACACAACCTTCCGCCATATCTAGATTTTAAACAGAAATGTATACGTGCAATCCGGTGCCCATTTAAAATATACAAATAAAAATCTCAAATATTCAAACACAGAAATTTGCATCACCTGAATAAAAAGATTCATTCACAGGAAAACTCTGCTGTATTGAAGCCATCCTCCGTTCAATTACTACATTTAATATCTTACTTAGGACTTATATAGCGCTAGTATGCCAACTTGTCACCCGTCTCACCTTTCAATATTTTTTACGCAGAAACAAAAATCAACCGATCATGGATTACAAGATATCAACGTTTTATTTCCTCTTATTCTCATTACAAATAAATACTATATTTTTCCAAATTTATATACAATTTTGACAATTAACCTTTTCAATCTTCAAAAAATATCACTTCCGATGAAGATATTTGTACCAAAATCTAGGGAGCTCTTCCAATTTATATACAAATGTTAAATACCAAATATCAAAATTTTCGGGTAATTCGTATTTGAGTTATGCGACTAACAACACACACACACACACACACACACACACACACACACACACCACACACACACCCCACACCACACACCCCACACACCCACACCCACACACCACACACCCCCCACACACCCACACCCACCCCACCACACCCCCCACCCACCCACACACACCACACACCCCCCCACACACACACACACACCCCACCCACCCCACACACACACACACCCCACCACACCACACCACACACACACCCACCCACACACACACACACACACACACACACCACACACACACACACACACACCACCCACACACACACCACCACCACACACACACACACCACCACACACCCACACACACACACACACACACACACACACACACACACACACACACACACACACACCACACACACACACACACACACACACACACACACACACACACACACACACACACACACACACACACACACACACACACACACACACACACACACACACACACACACACACACACACACACACACACACACACACACACACACACACACACACACACACACACACACACACACACACACACACACACACACACACACACACACACACACACACACACACACACACACACACACACACACACACACACACACACACACACACACACACACACACACACACACACACACACACACACACACACACACACACACACACACACACACACACACACACACACACACACACACACACACACACACACACACACACACACACACACACACACACACACACACACACACACACACACACACACACACACACACACACACACACACACACACACACACACACACACACACACACACACACACACACACACACACACACACACACACACACACACACACACACACACACACACACACACACACACACACACACACACACACACACACACACACACACACACACACACACACACACACACACACACACACACACACACACACACACACACACACACACACACACACACACACACACACACACACACACACACACACACACACACACACACACACACACACACACACACACACACACACACACACACACACACACACACACACACACACACACACACACACACACACACACACACACACACACACACACACACACACACACACACACACACACACACACACACACACACACACACACACACACACACACACACACACACACACACACACACACACACACACACACACACACACACACACACACACACACACACACACACACACACACACACACACACACACACACACACACACACACACACACACACACACACACACACACACACACACACACACACACACACACACACATACACACAGACATCATCGTGAAACTATCAAAAATGAGTTGTAAGGACCCTAATTCGTGCTCATCCACTAAAAATTCACCACCCGATTTTTTGCATGATTCCAATACCTTCCTTTACAGGTAAGCGGAAGGTAAAAATGCCGATGTGAATAACCTATAAAGACACAATTACAACAACAATAATAATGCATGGTCCGACGCTTCGAGCTGGCCCGTTTTTTCTGTCCCTTTCTAAAAGGTAAACAGAATGCCTACACTTCATCCGGCCGAGTGTTCACTTTTGTGCTGCTTATAAAAATCAATTCTAGTAATCTCAAATAATGTATTAGGATTTGGTTAAATTTATATTAATTTTACATTTGTCATTTCAGAATTCTTTCTAAATATCAAGTTTGTTGACATTTATGTTTGTTGTTGCATTAAAAATCTTAGATTTCGTAAATATGCTGATATAGATGAAAATTAAAATATTCCTGTTGTTTGTCTACCAAAATAAATTAATCGCAAAAAAAATATTTCGAAAATGCATTTTTAACAAAGCAGAAATGAAAAAGTGCATACTCTTGCCCGCCTTTACTGTATCTGTCATGGTTATTAATACATAATTTAAATGATTGTTAATGAATACTTTCAAAATACTTTGTTCATTGTTACCTTGTATCGCTTTCTTTACATCTTTTCCAATATCGAACTCTTCTACAGTAGCAAAACCAGCATCTTCATCTTTATGAGTTTCATGTAATAATTTTCCTTTTCTAGCTTCCATTAACAAGTGAATCATATCTGGACGAACAATTCCTTCTTTTTCTCGGCTTTGAATATTAAATTTAATAATATTTCTGAAGAAATCACTTACTTCACTGCTAAAAATTTGCACCTTTAAAAAATCCATCAATGGTTTGCAAATATTAAAACCAAGAAATTTGAAAGCACGCCATCCACTAAAATTTGTAGCATCCTTTCCCATTAAGTAAAATTCGTTGTCTCTGTCTTTTAAAGAGTTGCAAGTAATTCCAAACGCAGTGGTAGCGATGACGTCATTTGCAAATCGAGTAAATGTGTCTTTGAGTTCAAGTTCATATGGTTTGTTGGGTTCGATAAGGTTGTCGTAGTGTTGTACTAATTGTTTGGCGCAATCAGAGATTAAAACGAACATGGCTTTCATTTTGCTGCTGGTGAATGCAGGCGATAGGGTTGCACGCATTTCTCTCCATTTTTGTCCTACAAAAAATAATTAAACAAACAAAATAGAATAATACGAGGAATAAGAATTTTATCTAGATAAGATAATAGATAAATAAGAATAAAAATCTAGATAAGATAATAGATAAAAACATAATATCGAGATGATAAGTAACAACACAATATATTTATTTAATAACCTTTAATATCCTTATGGAATTATAAAGCAGTTTAAATTTAAAACTTTTGAGAATATAAGTATATATTCATGAACTGGTTCTTATTTTGAATTTTATAGACAATCCATATTTATTATTTATTTTTTTATAAATACCTACTTACCTCGTAAAGTAAACAGGTTTTTCCCAAATAATGGATCGATTTCTTCAGATACAAATGGTCTGTGATCAACAAAATGATCAAATTCTTTGATTCCCAATTGTTTGATTAAATTTAAATCTTTGATCATCAACAGTGGTGAATTAAAGAAATAAAGTCCCAATACTCTAAAATTCGAAATATTAATTGTTGTTAACATTATACTTTATATTTTGCACTTCTTACCTTCCTTGATGTTTATTATATAATTTTCTCACATTGTCGTGAATAGTTTCATATCGAAAAACAAATTGCGCCATGTTTCCAAAAAAGGGAAGTGGTTTTACATACGGCACTTTCAAATTTTTCCAATATTGGTGTGGTTTGTATAAATAAAAATATGCGGCTAAGATAGCCAAAACAGACAGAAACACTGGCCACATTTTGAGAAAAAATATTACAAACTACTAAAAAATATATAAAGTGAACTTTATTTTTGTTTTTTCACTGAGCGCACTGGACAGATAAATATCGCAACATCCGTGCTACGCGTCCTACTAAAGTTTGAATTGTGTTTGTATTAGATAAATAACAAAACATGACCTTGGTTAGCTATTTGATGTCGAGTCATGATCTTATCTGCCAAATAGTTAAAAACTTAGAATTTTTAATTACATCTATATTACGTGTCTTATAAATATCTAATAATTATTTATGTTAAATCATAGAATTATACAGGGTGATTCATCATAACTTGCTTTTTTAAAAATGCGTGCCATTCAGGCTGTAGGAATCGTAGTGGGGAGAGAGTGATCTCATTCGACAGGTGCACTTTTAAAGTTTTGTTCCCCATCCGGTCAGTCGTCATCATGTGTTGGGGCACGGAACAGCATCAATGGCTGTTTTGAGGGAACACTTCCCGGGGCGCCTCATCTCAATAAGAGGCGATTTGGAGTGGCCAGCCTGCTCGCCCGATTTGGCTCCCTGTGATTTTTTTTGTGGGGGTTTTCTTAAATCCCGTGTTTACGTCAACCGTCCACGGACCCTAGAAGACCTTAAGGCCGAAATGATGTGATTGCGAGCATAATTTATATGTTTGTTTTACTGTTGCACATTATAATAAATATTTATTATCAATAATTATTAATGCATTCCAAGTTACTTCCAGCTTAAATTTTAAATACGTATAACTGAACAGATTAATTAATAATTTTAATTTATGCCTACTTTTACTTTTTGAACTTGTGCAATAAAAATAATAAAGATTTTCACTTTAAATTAGAAGTAGTAGTAATAAAAACATTGTTCAACAAAATTATAATTTAATAATAATAACTAAATTTAAACAGAAATATCCATATAGACGAAATATTTTTTAATCTAATGTATTTTCAAGTGTCCGTTCTGTTCTTTCCTTTTAGGAATAACCATTATCACATTTTAAAAATACAAAAACCTAAAAATAAAATGTTAAAATAGTGATCTTCCAGTATAATAAATAATATTAAATTATAATTAAAATCTCTGAAAATATTCGTTGCCTGAAGTTCGATGAAACTGGCAACAACCTCTTTAATAATGTATTTAAAAAAAGGAAAGATAAAATTGATAATTTTAGTACTTTGTAATGTATGTCGGTAGGTACGTAGGTACTTAAGATATTATCAAATTGATTAAACTGTAAGTAATTGGGAAGTATTCAAAAATGTTATTTTCAGTTTACTTGCTTATATCTACCACAAAACCATTTTTTTACTATTTCAAAGCATTTATAACATGTTTCATTTTATGTATCTATACAGGATGGTTTTGGTTTCCAATGTCATCCAGCTGATATTTCGTAAACAAATAACAATTAAGAAAAAAAAATTAATATGAACTGATTTCGTAAGTATTATGCATTCTATATTATAGCAAGAAAAACATTTTTGTATTAAGCTTGAATTACATTATACTTTTTTCGGCTAGAAAAAATAACTTTTTTTTAGATACTTAATTCGGCTAGAATCTAGTTTTAAAATTTGTTCTTGCACTGATATATTTTATTTAGCTCATCGACCAATACTGCCATTGAAAATTTAAAAAGAAATGTAATTGTCAGTTGAAGTTGTCAACGTACTCAGTTAATGTATTAGTGATGAAGTTTTATGTACCTACAATTTAGTTATTCTGCTGTCACTAACTTTATTATTTTTGAGGTTATATAAAAAGACGGTTCTAGTATGAAACTTGGATCGAAATTTTCTTGATTTACATTATCCAAGTGAGCATTCTAGAATTAAGTATGAAAATTGTCAAAGTTTCTAGCCGAAAAAAGTATAATGTAATTCAAGCTTTAGGTACCTACCTACATTAATTTCAAAAATTTGATGCGCCTTGTTAGAGTTTAAATTTATATTTACTCAGAGTCATTTGTAAATTTTTTGTTTCTTATACAATTTAGACAGATTAGAATATCGACCTTTTGTTTATAATTATCTGATGCAAAAAAGCTTAGAGAATTCAATAGTGCTGCGAACGAGGTGTCGGTATTTTAATCCGTTTTAAAATTACAGTTGATTTTTAAAGTTTGAGTTTCCAAAAATGCTACAATTTCTCAAATTACCAATTATTTATGTTACAATTTTAGCAATTCCAGGATCCGGAAAGATCAAAATATAATTATGTTCATAGAAAATTGTCTGAGAAATCGAAAGTTAAAAACAGGAAGTCGATTTCTTATATACTTACCAAAAACGGGTAAGATGGGTAATGAATAATGAATTCGGACAAGTAAATTTCAAATAAAAACAATATGTTTATGTGTTTGTGAGCAATTTCTAAAACGCAATCTTATCGATTTAGTTTTAACCTGCACTTTTACTACACATGCAGTACACTAATATCGGGGTCAAAATTATTTCATTATTATTAGCTTGTTGGGTTTGAAGATGAATAACTTGTTTCAAAATAATCAAAAGATTAAACTAGACTATTATATAAAAGTACTATGCATATTTCCATGCTGTAGCTTATTGTTTTAGTATTTACCATGATTCAAATTTTTAAATGTATTTGCTTAGGAGCGCCAGCAACCAAATTAACAAAATAAACATTGTGTGAATTTGATTTATGACGATTGCTTTTATGTTTCCTATAATATTTTCTTTCATCTGACAAAAATTTCAGCTTTGGGAAAATGGACCAGTTACACATGTTTGTTTAACATGATCACGCTCCACCTGCTAAGCCCTGCACCGGAGACAAGACAGCTGATGGCCATTTCAACGTTTGTTGATATCAATACATCGCTCGGTTTTATTAAAGAACTCCGCTTCACGTCGTAATCTCGTAATTTAATATAGAACCTCGTGTTGTAAAATAAAACCTATCGCACTTATAATGTAAATAACTATTGACAGTGTTACATTTAGATGTACTATAAAATATCATACAACTATTATATAAAATGTACATATCACTTACCTAAGTTCTAAAGAAAAAATCTGACGTGGACACCACATGACTTCCTTGTACGCCTATTAAACTGTTCATACTTTTCTTAATAACTAAAATGTAGAATAATATAAAAAAATCTGACTTTATTCTTTTAACTTATTATACAAATATATTAATATATAAGTACTACTACTACTCTGCTATACTATACTCACACATATATTTTAATCATTTTATTTAAACTGCAGAAGAAGACATAAATCATATTTTACTATTGTCACTGTCATGTCATAATCATTTAAATTTTACGTAGTAACAAAAAAATGTTAATCGATCATGGACTACAAGATACAGAAATACTAAATTATAAATATATACTTTAATTATTCTTAAATGATACCAGATACAAAAATATTTATAAAATACCGATTGTAGGTAATAATCACATAATCTTTCATTTAAAATAAAAAAATTTGTCTTAAATTAAATATTTATCGAAATATTTGAAAAAAGTACTACTTCCGGTTTATAGATTGAAACCAAAAATAGGAGGTGCACAACTAGATACTATAACAGTCCTAAGTACAAAATTTCAACTTTCTACGTCTAACCATATTTGAGTTATGCGACACACATACGTACGTCCGTCCGTACGTACAGACGTCACGACAAAACTAGTCATAATGGATTCAGAAAAGGTCAAAACGGATATTTCCGTAAAAATCTGAGGTACCGAAATTTTTCGCGATTACAATACTTTCTTTTACTCCGTACAAGGAAGTAAAAATACGTATATATTTCAAAACACGCATGTTTGTACATAATATGTGATAATAAAAATAAATATAAATAAACATTATTTGGAACTTCTTTTCTTAAGTGCTACCCAGAAGCCCTTTTCGGCATTAGGATTAAATTGTCCTTTCATAATTTTTAAAGGAATCTGACTTTTCTTTGTTAGCACAATATCAAACTTAGACAACAAATTAATAAACATAGTTTTTGCTTCCATCAAGGCAAATCTGGAACCTACAAGAAAATATATTTATTCATTACCAAAAAATATCATTAATATCAATTATTATTATGTACCTATACAATTTCTGGGACCAACTCCAAAAGGAATGTAAGACATCGGATTAATGTTGCCCTTATTTTCATCACTAAATCTTTCTGGATCAAACTTTTCTGGTTCTGGATAGTATTTAGGATCACGGTGGATTGGATAACTGGGGAACCAAATGATGTCACCTTTCTGTAACGTAATTGGATTTTCTTCAGGAAATTCAGGTTGGATTGTGTAGGAGTCAACACAGACGCGGTCAATAGCTAGAAGTGCTGGCCATTTTCTTAATGATTCTGAAAAATAATTACGTATATTATTATGATTCCAATTTTACTATTACATTGCCAATTTTACTATTTCAGAGTCATTACAGTGTATTAGATAAGTATTAAATAAGGAAAAAATCAACTTAATTATTTTTAAGCAAGGAAACGAAAAAAAGCAAACCTGCATTAAAAATTTAATAATGAGATATGAAATAAAACATCATACAGCAGAGTCGCAGAAACAGCCGAGGTAGGTACGTCATCAAAAATGTACCTAACTAAATTAGGTTGATTTAATATAATGACATAATATAGCACTCAAGCATATTTAAAAAACTTATGTACGTCAGTACATTTGGTACATATTTTGTTTTCGTTTCAGTTACTTATATGAAATAAATAATAATTTTCACTAAATGATGACCCGGCTATTTTGGCGATTCCCCTTTACGCCTGTTAATAATTTTTTACGGTAAGTAGGTACTCTTTGAGATTTTAAACTCGGTTCCTACGTTGACTTTTTGGAGTACATTTTGCCGAAAAAGTATAACTGATACCGTTAATTGAATAATACACTTGTGGCAATATTTCATACTCGCCCTTAAAAATAATTAATGCCCCAGACATTTTAAGTGTAGTGTGACAATTTAGTGTTTGTGTTTGGTTTAGTTTATTTTACAGATTTGATTAGTTTTAGGAAAATCTCAAGTGTTTGGGTCATGTTAGTTTTAAGTTTTAAACTGTAACGTGTGACAAGGGTTGGTGTGAGGTGATGTTGACCGTATGTTAGATATATAGGCATGAGTGGTATCGAGATGTAAGGGGTGTGAAAGGGCAAGTGTGTGTTTGTTTGATAATTTTTAAGTTAGTGTATTTCATGAAGTCCTGTAGGAAGGAAGTTTATTTTCAATTAACGTAGAAGGAGTTTG
This sequence comes from Agonum fuliginosum, assembly GCA_947534325.1. NCBI lineage: Eukaryota > Metazoa > Arthropoda > Insecta > Coleoptera > Carabidae > Agonum > Agonum fuliginosum. The sequence continues at coordinate 17,698,252 of OX384043.1, read as the reverse complement.
TAAATAAGACTGTAAATAAATTGATACGTGTACATAGCCTGTATTCCTATGTTTTATTAGTATATTTATCCTGACAACTTATTATTGATAAAATACATTACAGGAGCAACGAGAATAATCCTAATAACAATTATCAGAAGAGTGGATTAAATAATAGGTGTATAATAGTATATATGCTAACACACTATTTAATCAATGGTGATACTCATACTGTATGCTAGGGTCTGGGTCATGCAGCAACTAAATTATAAAATTAAACAAAGATGTTGAATAGCAATCTATTTCAGAGCCATTGCAGTGTTAGATAAGTATTTAATAAGGTAGGTACTATTGATTTTATAAAAACGAATTATATTTAAGAAAGGAAACGAAAAAAGCAAATCTGCATTAAAAATTTAATAATGCGATACAAAATCAAATATCATACAGCAGAGTCGCAGAAACAGCCGAGGTAGGTTTGTCATCAAAAAATGTAACTAAATAATGTTGATTTAATGATAATATAATTTAATATAAACACTTGGGTATATTTATAAAACTTGTGTACGTTATTACATTTAATACATATTTTGTTTTCGTTTATATTACTTATATGAAATAAGGTTTTTTACTAAATGATTACGTATCCCGGCTATTTTGGCGATTCCCCTGTACGTTCGTTAATAATTCTTCACGGAAGGTGCTCTTCGAAATTTTAAATTCGTTGCCTATATTGTCTTTTTCGGATACATTTTTACGAAAAAGTATAGGGGGTACTCGTACTGTATGCTAGGTTTATGCAGCAACTAAATTATAAAATTGAACAAAGATGTTGAATACCTAGCTATCTATTGAAGATAGTTTAGTTTGTAAATTTAGTTGCATATAAACGATTATAAGTATAGGAAACAATGATGTTTACTTTCAATTGAATTACATAATGTAATTTCTTAATTAAGTTTTCATAAAACTCATTTAACGGACTTAAAACGTAAATCATTACTATTTTGACTTTCTGTTTAAAAGTGTGAGTTTTTAAATGTGACAATCTATACATAATAGATTTTTTGAAAACAGTTTAATTTTTGAAAAATAAAATATTTATTTCATTGGTTGAAATTAATGTTGGTATTATTAGGCTTAATACATGTTTCCCACATATTAATACAGTAAGTGGTAAGTGTACTACGAATGCACGATATAAATAGCATTTAGCAACACAGATATAAAAGAGTAGTCTTTGTTTAATAAAATAGTTTATTTAAAAAACTAGATGATCGGTGTAGTTCTGAAGGGCCTGTGGAGAAGGAACCAACAGTATTTTTTAAATGTCATCGCGGTCAAGGATACCTACTGATTTTATAAAGAGCAACTTAATAATATTTGAACAAGGAAATGAAAAAGGGAAAAAGGCAAACCTGCATTAAAAATGTAATAATGTGATATAGCTAGAATCAGAAATTAAATGTTGTAGCTAGCACAATTATCTAAAAGATATCTGTAGGATTTTTTATTAAAGATATCTGTAAGTACTGTGAACTAAGAGTAATCCCTATGAAGATATCGAAGGTATGATCTTAACAACGATCCCTAGGATGTCATAGTGAAGATATCTTAAATACTGTGAACATTTGAAGTAATCCATTTGATATTTTCTAAAATTGATCTTACATGTATCTTCTACAGTTATTCGAACGATAAGTATAATCTAAACAACGATCCGTAGTGAATTTATCTTATATACTGTGAACTGAAAGTAATTAAGTTTGGAATATGTATCAACATATCAACAATGTAATTTTGCCTAGAGCTGATTATTACAACAATTTGTAGAAAAAGTAATATTCAAACTTAATTCAAACGCATATCGTAATATCCTCACCACGATGAACCGCTTAACGTTATACAGCGTGGTCTAGCGGTTATCGTTTGGAAGTTTGGTCCCTAGATCTCATGGTTCGAGTCGAGGTTCGAGTCGAGGTTCGAGTCCCGTTAAGTTGACAGTTTATCCCGAGGTTTATCCCGGTTTATCCCTCAAATTCAGCATTGTTAGATTGTTAAATCCGAGGTTAAATCAACGCGTCAACATAATTGTTATATAAATGCAATTTCTATTTTAGGTTTGCTTCTATAATTGACCTAATTAATCGATTTTCGATTTTAAGAAATGTAAAACAGATATTAGTAAGAGATCTATAGGATATATATACTTTTAAAGATGTTTATAAGATTTAAAAAATTATAACTTTCGAATAACATAAAAACCGACAAACGAAATCGCAAAGATATCTTGAATATTTCATTTTGTAGTAGAACAGCGATATCTCATATAAGATAACGTGATCTAAAAGATATCTTTAGGATGTAATTTGTGCTATGTGGGTAACGTCCGTTAATAATTATTTTTCTTTATGGTACTCTTCGAGATTTCAAACTCGAATCTTTCGTGTATTCTTTCAAAAACATCTTACTCATACTGAAAAAAACTCATCTAACGGACTTAAAACGTAAATAACTACTATTTTAACATTCTGATTAAATGTCAGGGTGTTGAAATTTGTCTAGATTAAAGTATAGAATCTTTTCAAAGGTTAAAATTAATGATGGTACTCGTATTTAGTTTACTAGATATTACTACGATGAGTGTTGTACTAATGCACGATAAAATAGCCTTTAGCAACTTATTTTGGGATGTCTGCAGAGGCGGACTGGTAACGTATCGGCCCAGTGGGAAATAAATTTCACCGGTCCAGCCGAAGTTTTTTGAAGAAAAGTGCCGAAGTGCTGTTTTACGAAAAAGAAAAAAAAGCGCAGCAGGCGAAATTTTTTTTGGTTTCAAGGTCAATGGCTTTTTAAATAAAAGTTTAGTTTTTCCATAAAGGGAAAATTATACACAATTTACCCTCATTTACGTAGTGATGCCGTGAGACGAGAAATTTAAGTAATCTCGTCTTGGTCATTTCTCGGCTGTTCCATTCTCGTCTCGTCCCAATTTCTCGAATAAAATTTGTTGCCAGCTATTGGTAAAGCTGGACAAGAGAAAGTTAGAGCTTAACGTCAAGAAAACAAAGATAATGAAATTCAAGAAAGGAGGAGGAAGAGAAAGAGAGGAAAGTTGGTACTGGAAGGGACAAAATATAGAAAAAGCCAAAGAATTTAAATATCTGGGGTATACGTTCAAGAGAAACGGGGGGCCTGAAGCACAAATTGGAGAATTGAGAAGGAAAGCAATAATAGCAGCCAAGGAAACGTGGAGCATAGGAGAGAGAAAGTTCAAAGGAAACATAAAAACCAGATTAATGCTATTTGACGCATTGGTTAAAAGTATTATGATGTATGGAGCGGAAATATGGGGATGGGAAAGACAGGAAAAGTTAGAAGCAATTCAAACCACATACATAAGATGGCTAATTGGAACTGACAAAGCAACCCCGAACTATATTACAATGGAAGAAATGAAAAGGGATAATTTGGAAATCGAAGCGGGAAAAAGAGCGATGAAATTTGAAGAAAAGATTCAGTTAGGACAAAAAGGAGAAATTATAGAGGAATGCTTCAAAGAAATCAGAAAAAGAGATGAGAAAAGAGAGAGTATGAGCAAGAGAAGAAAATATTACGAAAACAATGGATATTCAACAATGGAAATAGATATTGGGAGAGCGAGAGGACATAATATGACAGAAACAATAAGACAAAGGAATATAGAAATTCAGAATCAGTGGAGAACGAATAAATTAGAAACATCCAGATACAACCCCAAGTATAAAGAAATAAGAACCATCGGAATACCACGCTACCTGAGGGGAGAAAAGATTGAGAAAATTAGGAAAATAGCAAGATACAGATGTGGGAACGAAGAGAAAGCCAACGAGTACTGGAAGAGGGATGAAGAAAGAAGTTGCAGACTATGCGGGGAAGACTGGGAAACAATAGAGCATCTTTTACAGAACTGCATAGAATTAAAAGAAGTAGAAAAAAACAGAGAAGATATACTAGACGACTCGGGCGGGGGACTATGGTGGATGAAAACAGTAGAAGAAAGGAGAAAAACCCTTAAATGAATTGAATCAAATGCACTAAACGAACAATTACTGTATTATTTATTTATTGTAATATTTTCACTAATTAACGGAAACAAATGTACAGATTTAAGCCGAAAGGCAAAATAAAGACATTTACTACTACTACGTAGTGATGCCGTGAGACGAGAAATTTAAGTAATCTCGTCTTGGTCATTTCTCGGCTGTTCCATTCTCGTCTCGTCCCAATTTCTCGAATAAAATTTGTTGCCATCTATTTGTAAAGCTAGATTGTACATTTCTGTTAAATTTGCACACAATTCTTATTTTTAAAATAAAAAATATTTATATCAAAATAATAAAATACTACGAACAATGTATAATAAAATGTATTTTGACATTTTCGAAGACAACAATATCAAATATTTTTCAGTTTTTATTTCGAGAATTCTCGATTTTTCAAGAACTATTTCTCGTCTCGTTATATTGAATTCTTTTCTCATCTCTTAATCCGAGACGAGAAAATTATTGGTTTTCGTCTCATAATTTTGAGACGAGACGAGAATAAGACGAGATTTCTCGTTCACCGGCATCACTACTTTTATGAGTAGAAATTAAAATAAATAACAAATTAAATGTAATGAAAATTGGGCAATTTATTAATATATAATTAGTCTAGCGTTTTCTTAAACTTGTAAAGAATAAAATCGAGCCGAACAGCCGATTCTAAATTAATGACTGACCAATACAAATCATGAATACAAAACTTAGTTTCGTTTGTTTATTTGTATACAATATTGCAAATAATTGTGAATTTTAATAAAGAAAATCTCAGATTTGGGTTGTTTACGTGTCGGCAGTCGGCCCAAATTCATCGCGGCCCAGTGGGAAATATCCCACCATCCCACCGGCCCAGTCCGCCTCTGGATGTCTGTTAATTGTTAAAATAAGTAAGTACTTACCACTTAATACCATGTCAAGATATTTCAATTTCATAACAACGTCGTAAGTTACATTGCCTTTGCATTGTGTTAGAGCTTCATCTACTTCTTCTTGAAGCTTTTCTTGAATTTCTGGATGCTGAGCTAATTCGTAAGACATATGACACATGGCTGTTGATATTGTGTCGAAACCAGCGATGAAGAATAACAATGCTTGTGCTGTGATGTCGTCATCACTTAATTCTACAAAAAATACATAAGATTAATAGGTAGTTTTGACTAGGATAACAGAGCCTAACACATCAATAGATTTCAGTCATTCCTACATAGAGCAAGTGCTCTTGTATTTGTTATTTACAAGCGAAAAGTGAATAAATAACAAATTTTGAAAACAGAATTATACGCAATCCGGGTACAACATATTTTTAGTTTTAGTAAGTTTTAAATAAATTGTCGCCTCAAATTATCCCTAAAAAAGTCAAGGGTTTCAACAAATTGACGGTATAAAATATTATTTTTCGCCGATTGTCATTAAAAGTGCATTTTTTTGACTGTTGATAGTCTGTGAAATGTCAATTTTAGAGCCTACGCAATAAAATTAATTTTTCTACGATCAGTATTAAAAGTAGGCTTTTTAGATTTCACTAGATTACTTGCAAAAAGTATAATATAAACACAGGAGTGGAGATTCCGTATCTTAGTAATACTCTAGATTCGTGGAATTTCTGTTTGTGTTTATCCTCTGTAAGAGAGAAAGATCACTACTGGGCCCGTTACCACCCAGATAGCACAATTATCCAAAAGATATCACTATGATTTCTTATTAAAGATATATGTAAGATAATTCCAAAAGATATCTTATTAATAACAATTTGAAGATAACTTATGTACTGTGATCTTAAAGTAATTCCTATGAAGATATCCCTTTGATATCTCCTAAAATTGCTCGTAAAAGTAAAGTTATTATCTTAACAACGATCCCTAGGATATCATAGTGAAGATATCTTGAATACTGTGAACATAAAGTAATGCATTTGAAGTAATCCATTTGATATCTTCTAAAATTGATCTTACAGGTATCTTTTACAGTTATTCGAACATCTAAACAACGATCCGTAATGAATATCTTATATACCGTGAATTGAAAGTAGGTAATATATTAAGTTTGGAATATGTATCAACAAATCAACAATGTATTTTTGCGTTGAGCTGATTATTACGACAATTTGAAGAAAAATAATATTCAAACGCATATCGTAATAAGTACATAATATTAATCATGGTTTGAGTCCCGCCAAGTTGGCAGTTTATCCTCAAGTTCAGCATTGTTAGGTTGTTAAATCAACGCGTCGTACATAATTGTTATACCAATGCTATTTATTTTTTAGGTTTGCTTCTATAATTGACCTAATTAATCGATTTTAAGAAATGTATAATAGATATTTGTAAGAGATCTATAGGATAACTTTTAAAGATGTTTAAAAGATTTAAGATTTAAAAAATTATAACTTTCGGATAACATAAAAACCGACAAACGAAATCGCAAAGATATCTTAAATATTTCTTTTTTATATTTCTCATATAAGATAACGTGATCTAAAAGATATATTTAGGATTTACTTTGTGCTATGTGGGTATCGTTACCGTTGTTTATTGTCATAGAATGCATAGAATTATTATTATTATTAAATAAAAATAAGTGCCGAGGTGAATAACCTTAAAAGGCACAATTACAACAACAATAATAATGCATGCTCCGAGCTGGCCCGTATTTTCTGTCTCTGTCTAAAAGGTAAACAGAAAGGCTACACTTCATATGATTGTTTTAACCTCCAAAAGTGACATGCACGCTCCCTGCCTAACAATCCGAGCTTGGGCATGTTGTGCATGCACAGTGCGCACAGCCGAGTATTTTCCGAACGCATCCTGTGCAGTACAAGTACAAAGTGCACAGAAGTGAATAAACGAACGGATACTATGCAACATGTTAACAATGTGTGCACAGAACTGAATAAACGAACGCACCTATAATAAAAATAAGTGCCGAGGTGAATAACCTATAAAGGCATAATTACAACAACAATAATAATGCATGCTCCGAGCTGGCCCGTATTTTCTGTCTCTCTCTAAAAGGTAAACAGAAAGGCTACACTTCATCCGTCCGAGTGTCAACTTTTGTGCTGCTTATAAAAATCTATTCCAGTAAGCTCAAATAATTTATTAGGATTTGGATAAATTTATATTAATATTACAATTTCCATTTCAGGCTTCTTTCTAAATGTCAAGTTTGATGACATATTTATGTTTGATGTATTGTTTTTCTGCATTCAAAATTTTAGCTTTCGTAAAAATGCTGATATTAGATGAAAATTAAAATATTCCTGTTGTTTGTCTACCAAAAACAATTAATCGCAGAAAAAATATTTCGAAAATTCATTTTTAACAAAACAGAAATGAAAAAGTATGCGTACTCTTGCCCGCCTTTACTCTATCTGTCATGGTTATTAATGCATAATTTAATATTGATTGTTAATGAATACATTGAAAATACTTTGATAATTGTTACCTTGTATCGCTTTCTTTACATCTTTTCCAATATCAAACTCTTCCACAGTAGCAAAACCAGCATCTTCATCTTTATGAGTTTCATGTATAGCCCAGTAAAATAAGAAAAAAAGTCTGCAAAAATTGAGGGCGAAGATTTTATTGTTTTAAAATATAGGTATTGACTTCTTCTTCAAGAATAACCAACATCCCGAGCTCTACCCCTGTGCTTCGTCCGTACTGCCCCTTTTAGGGGATGAAAATCACATTTCTTTAATTAACCCTTTTCCTTTAAGGTTAAATGAAAAAATAAAGAGACCAATTTGTAGAGCGGAAAATTCTCTTTAAGATAGGTCATAAGCGATTTTTGAGAAAGCGCATAGTTTTCGAGAAATTCGTGAAAATATATTTTGACAATTTCCAATTGTTTTAAACAGACTCGTATTTTATCTCAACACACAAAAATAGCTGCCATTCATTAACGGATTACAATTTCAACTTCCGGATTTCAGCATTCAATTTCTAGAACAATATTTATTGTAAAACAATTTTAAGCTCCAGTTTAAGCACAGTAATAAGAAATTCTCGGATAGAAAATTTCAAAATATTTCTAAAGTTTATGTTTAATCAACTGTATCTTCTAAACGGATAAAGATATCGACTTCCGGTTTGAAAAATTCAATTTTTAGACAATTTTCTATAAGAAACAGAATTATCAAAATTTTGGAAACTGTGGGTTAGCCAAAATTTACAGATTTCCTCCGAGAAAAATTTAGAAATTATAGTCATTTTTAAAAACAATTTTTTTTAATCAACTGTAACTCCTTAACGAATTAATATATCTAATTTCGGTTTGCAGCATTAGATTCCTCGAACATTTTTCTATTTGATACATATTTCATTAAATAAAAAAAGTTTTTGGTTGAGGTTAAGGCGAAACATAAACATTTTCTCCGAGAAATATATAAAAACAAAACAAGGAAAGACATCTGCAAAAATTGAGAGCGAAGATTTTAGGGCTTTTAAAGATAAGTTTTGGCATCTTCTTCTAGAATAGCCAACATCTCGAGCTCTACCCCTTGTGCATCGGCCCCACCAACCTTTTGAGGGGTTTAAAATCACGGTTTCAATTAACACGATTCCTTTATGGTTAAATGAAAGAATCAAGAAAAACAGTTCAAACTATTTTTACCTTTTGTTTAATATATCCAAAAATTTAAACGTTGCAAGAAGCATAGCTACTAGTTTTAAAAAATATTATTTTCTCTCTGTAACTCTTTTTTAACAAAAGTTTACGTAAAAACTCACACAAAAAAATTAAATAATATAAACGTAACAAAGAAAAATCATTTGAAGAATATAAATTAAAACTTATTTATTATATATTATCTTCGCTTAATTCTAATTCATTTTCAAATTCACTTAAATTTTCATTGTCATCAAAATCGTTATTGTCTAATGGTAAAATTTCATTGTAATCAGCTCAGTTGTCGCAATCTCTGCCATTACAACTCCGCACATTATGGAGCATCTTAGTCCACTTTTTATACATCCGCAATTTGGGCCACAACCTTTTAAGCATTTGCAAGAAATTATGTGTAAAATGTTTGTTAATGAACATTCAACATTTATGTTGTTACCTTTTTTTGCTTTCTTTACATCTTTTCCAATATCGTATTCTTCCACAGTAGCAAAACCAGCATCTTCATCTTTATGAGTTTCATGTAATAATCTTCCTTTTCTAGCTTCCATTAACAAGTGAATCATATCTGGCCGAACAATTCCTTCTTTTTCTCGGCTTTGAATATTAAATTTAATAATGTTTCTGAAGAAATCACTTACTTCACTGCTCAAAATTTGCACCTTAAAAAAATCCATCAATGGTTTGCAAATATTAAAACCAATAAGAATTTTGAAAATACGCCATCCACTAAAATTTGTAGCATCCTTTCCCATTAAGTAAAATTCGTTGTCTCTGTCTTTTAAAGAGTTGCAAGTAATTCCAAACGCAGTGGTAGCGATGACGTCATTTGCAAATCGAGTAAATGTGTCTTTGAGTTCGAGTTCATATGGTTTGTTGGGTTCGATAAGGTTGTCGTAGTGTTGTACTAATTGTTTGGCGCAGTCAGAGATTAAAACGAACATGGCTTTCATTTTGCTGCTGGTGAATGCAGGCGATAGGGTTGCACGCATTTCTCTCCATTTTTGTCCTACAAAAAATAATTAAACAAACAAAATAGAATAATACGAGTAATAAGGTGAATCATTCAGAGGATGCTTCAAAGGCACAAAATAAGTATTATTGTTTAAATATGGAGCTTAATTTTGTGCAAATAGCCAGAGCCGTAACTATAGTGTTTAGTGGTCTGCGCCAGTGGCAAAATTTTAAAAAAAATACTAGACATGTATACAGTTTGGAGTTAGAGGAGGTTTGATTGCAGTCATATCTCGTATTAAACCAAAAGGGAAAGAAAATGTGCGATTTTTTTTTAAAGATACAGTCAAATTTCTGATTATATTATTTCATTTAATGTGAAGCTGCATGTTTCTCACCCATTTCATGTGCAAAAAAAATTATCAGGTCATATAAGCACAGAAAGGTAAGTTAACATTTTTAAAATTTATTATTGTTCATAGCGCTGTAACTCGCGCTCGCAGGGCCTTTCACTGGTGTAAATTTATATGCCAGTTTTGATTTATAAGTGTAACTAGGTTGTAATTCAGGGGTGCCAATGATTCAAGGGCACTAAAGAACTGAGTTTTATTTTTGATTTAATTCCTAACTTCGTTAAAGCACAAATATTTTAGAAATTTTCCTTGAAATGAAACAGCAATGTGTAACACTTTCTATTATATTTGCATTGTTAGAGTAATGGTTTATAAATTTTACTTATATTTTTTGGAATTTTAAATTTTTGCCTCTAGAAAATTTGCGCCCGTGGCGAATACCACCTTCGCCACGCCCTAGTTACGGCGCTGCAAATAGCTTTAAAACAGTTGTGTTGTAATAACATGACAACATTAAATGAATTCACATAAAATACTTTTTTGTGAAATCGTACAATAATGAGTTACTTTAGCTCCACTAAATCGTAGAGAAAAGTACAACTTTAGCTCCGCATTTTTCGTCTGTGCTATTGTTGTAGCTACCCGTAATAGACTTGTTTAGCGTGACGTCACTTTCTGGTTCCAAACAAGAAAATGGCCACTCGTTGCTAAGGTAGTTGCTATGCTAGTCGATAAAACAGTTTGGTTTGACAATCAAAAATCATTTATAAAATAATTTCTTACGGAACTAAACTTTATTATGTGTTTTTAAGCCACTTTAAAACAATTAAATCTCAAAATAAATTTAAAGACGCAGTTATTGTCAAACGGCTAACGTTAAACCAGCCTGTTTTACCGACTTGCATAGCAACGGTCTTAGCAACGAACGGCCAATTTCTTGTTTGGAACCAGTGTGACGTAACCACTAAACAAGTCTATTACTATTTGTTTTGTGTTCATTTTTGCTTTAATGTTGCAAAAAAATAATTTTGTGATTTCATAAAAAATATAATATATATCTCGGCTGTAAATATATTTTTTATTACTCATGTGGTTATTTTTCTCGTCTAGCGACTTGAAATAGTTACTTGTATAACAAGTTTTGGTTTTGACTGGTTTTGATAATATAGTTTTTTCTATTTGGCGTTGACAAAGTTAGGTAACTTTGTGAAACGCAACTGAATGTCGCTAGGGCTCACTTTGTGACACGCAACATATTTTTATAGGTTGGTATTGCTAGTATATCAGATCAGTATCAGATGACATTTATTTCAATTGTTAAACGTCAAACTTCAGAATTGACAAATTTCAGTATAACCTCTAAATATGTTTTGCTTAATTAATTACTTTTTATTCAATAAAATTAATTAATCTAGAAATTGAAAACATATAAGTTCAATATTTTCTAGAATATCTGTACTTATCACCTAGAATAGTTCAGTAATATATACTTTTACAGTGACAGTTAAATAAATGGCAATATTAATATCACCAACCAAAACGTTACACACATAAATTTTCCTAAATCGACTTGTGTATATTGTGGCAGTATAATTTAAATTTTAATAATAAAAAGACACCAAATATAAAAAATAGTATAAAGAACTCATTTTATAAGACTTTTTTCGCACTTGTTCTTTAGTAAACTCGGCCGAGGGCTCGTTTTACTAATTTTGAACACGTGCGAAAAAATTATGTCTTATAAAACTTGTTCTTTAATATACTATTGTCGAACGCGAACGAAAATTGCAGCCCGAGCGAAAGGAGGGTTCCAAATTCGAGAAAATATATTCATTACGTGTCATACACACTATTTTTCTACTCCTGCAAAACAAGGAAGTTAAAAAATATCAATTAATTTTTTGACTTTTATTGTCAAATTTTTTAATTTTTTGTGAAATGTCAATTTTGTTGCGAAAACAATGGATATTAAAAAAAAAACTATTGCAAAGTTTTCAAAAGTGTCTGACAAAGTACTTTGTCGCACACATAAATACTTTGCAACACACTTGCGACAAACAGCTGCTGTCAACATTAAAAACAATATAGAAACATGAACTTTCAGAAGCAGGCGTAGAAAAAATAATATTCCACATTCGTAATAAAATAATATTTATTTACAGCTAAGATAATTTAAATAACTTAATTTAAGATCTTAATGAAAACAATAGTTACCTATATTTATTGATTAATAATCTTTAATAATATCCTTGTTTTTTATGCATTTTAAATTTCAAACTTTTGAGAATATAAGAATATATTCATATACTGGTTCTTATTACCTACGTGTTTTACGAAATTTATAGATATACCACATATTATTTATTATAAAATACTTACCTCGTAAAGTAAACAAGTTTTTCCCAAATAATGGATCGATTTCTTCAGATACAAATGGCTTGTGATCAACAAAATGATCAAATTCTTTGATTCCCAATTGTTTGATTAAATTTAAATCTTTGATCATCAACAGTGGTGAATTAAAGAAATAAAGTCCCAATACTCTAAAATTTTAAATATTAATTGTTGTTAACATTATACTTTATTTTTTGCACTTCTTACCTTCCTTGATGTTTGTTATATAATTTTCTCACATTGTCGTGAATAGTTTCATATCGAAAAACTAATTGCGCCATGTTTCCAAAAAGGGGCAGTGGTTTTACATACGGCACTTTCAAATTTTTCCAATATTGGTGTGGTTTGTATAAATAAAAATATGCGGCTAAGATAGCCAAAACAGACAGAAACACAGGCCACATTTTGAGAAAAAATATTACAAACTACTAAAAATTATTTAAAATGAACTTTATTTTTGTTTTTTCACTGAGCGCACTGGACAGATGAATATTGCAACATCCGCCCTACGCGTCCTACTAAAGTTTAAATTGTGTTTGTATTAGATAAATAACAAAACATGACCTTGGTTAGCTATTTGACGTCGAGTCATGATCTTATCTGCCAAATAGTTAAAAACTTAGAATTTTTAATTACATCTATATTACGTGTCTTATAAATATCTAATAATTATTTATGTTAAATCATAGCATTATACAGGGTGATTCATAATAACTTGCTTTCTTAAAATGCGTGCCATTCAGGCTGTAGGGATCGTAGTGGGGAGAGAGTGATCTCATTCGACAGGTGCACTTTTAAAGTTTTGTTCCCCACCTGGTCAGTCGCCATCATGCGTTGGGGCACGGAACAGCATCGATGGATGTTTTGAGGGAACATTTCCCGGGGCGCCTCATCTCAATAAGAGGCGATTTGGAGTGGCCAGCCCGCTCGCTTGGGATTTTTTGAAATCCCGCGTTTACGTCAACCGTCCAAGGACCCTAGAAGACCTGAAGACCAACATCCAGGGCGCAATTGCCAACATACCCGCTGCCATGCTGGAAAGGGTTATCACGAACGCCAGAAATCGGCTTATATAGTGTATGGACAATGGAGGGGGTCACCTACCTGATATGATTTTGAAAACTGGTTCAAACAAATCTTTAGATATGTAGCTACCGATATTATAAAATAAAAATAAAAAGTTTCTGATTCATAAAATGGGCATTATTGCATATTGAAATAAGTAAGTTTCGATGAATCAGCCTGTATTATTATTATGGAAATAAGAAGTATATTATAGGAATTATTATATTAGTAGTGAAAGAAGTATTCGGGAGGAAACAACAACAACATATTAATATATACGATGATATTAATTATCTTAATACAACATGTTCACGAACTTTTCGCACCGGTTCAAATGATATGATTGCGAGCATAATTTACTTATATGATTGTTTTACTGCTGTATATTATATACCTAAATATTTATCATCAATGATTAATGCATTGCAAATTAGTTTCAACTTAAATTGTAAATAGATATAAAAGAACAAATTAATTATAATTGTAATTTATGTATACTTTTACTTTTTGAACTTGTGCGATAAAAATAATAAAGATCATAGAATATTAAGTCCAAATTTTCACTTTACATTAAAAGTAATAGTAATAAAACATTCTTGAACAAAATTATAATTTAATAATTTTGAAATTTAAACAGAAAGATGCATATAGGCGAATTATTTTTTAATATAATGTATTTTGAAGTGTCCGTTTTATTATTTCCTTTTAGGAATAATTTTTACCACATTTTTAAAATACAAAAACCTAAAAATAAAATGTTAAAATAGTGATCTTCTAGTATAATAAATAATATTAAATTATAATTAAAATCTCTGAAAATATTCGATGAAACTGGCCACAACCTCTTTAATAATGTATTTAAAAAAGGAAAGTTAAATTGATAATTTTAGTACGTTGTAATGTATGTCGGTGCGTAGGGGTACCTACTTAAGATATTATCAAATTGATTAACCTGTAAGTAATTGGGAAGTATTCAAAAATGTTGAGATAATAATTATTTACTTGTTACTTCTTTTTACTTCCTTGTACGGAGTAATAAGGAAGTATTGTAATCCCGAAAAATTTCGGTTTTCAGATTTTGATGGAAATATCCGTTTTGACCTTTTCTGAATCCATTATGACTAGTTTCGTCGTGACGTCTGTACGTATGTATGTACGTACGTAGGGGAGACCGGGGATGAAAGTAACAGAGGTAGGTTGTAACATCGCCTATAGTTTTCGTAGTTTTGGGTAAATGACACTATAAATGCTATTATAGCATTTAAAAACATGAATCTGTCGACACGAAGTAGAGTTTTGCCATTGTCGTTGAGAATACGTTCAAGACAAAATTAGTATCTACTTTTCGGCTGAAAGTAAATTCGCTGTGTTTTCTTATGAGTGGTTTTACCAGAAGCTCTTGAATAATAATCAAAATGTAAGTAAATAATTTTAATCTATTTTTAGTTAGCTATCAATCGGCATGATACAATTCACCATTGAAATTGTTGTTATGTGTAATTTTCCTCTAAACTTCTTTAGTTTACCATTGGGGCTGATAGTAACAAAGTGTTACAACCAACCCCAACATATTTTTCCATTATTATATTATTTTTATTATATAATTGATGTTGCCACTTGCCAGATGAGAGCTTATAAACTGAAAACAAATCGAGGAACTGTCTCCTCAGATTTGATAAAAAGAGTTTCTTTGGTCATCGGCGAAAACAGGCCGATTAGAGCAGTAACAAAAGAGTTAAATATTTGTCACGTTACTCTCATTTGCTATGTAAGAAAGAAGCGACAAACTCATTCATGAAACGAAATCCCACTCTATCAATTCGCGTACTTGAGGCTACAAGTTTAAGCCGGGCCACATCTTTTAATAAGGCTAATGTCAAGAATTTTTTTCATAAGTTGGAGGCTGTTTTGAGAAAACAACTTAAGTACATCACATATCTGGAATGTGGATGAAACCGGAGTGACCACAGTCCAGAAACCTAAAAAGATTGTCGCAACATTCTGCCTCATGTGTCGTGAACCCTATTATAATGCAGTTTGCCTGGGGAGCAGTGGTGCAGTGTCTCCAATGTAAATTATGGGCTCATGTTAACTGTGTTAAATTTTAAAAAATGTTCTTATGTAGAAATTACGACTCAGATGATAGCTTTTCAGATTAAATAATTGTCTTTTATGTTTCTTTATATTTTTCTAACCGTTTTGTTGATAAATTATATGAAAAGAAACTACATATTCTTGTTAATTATTGCAATAATCAACTGTTACATCTTACCCCAATGACTGTTACTTTTTGCCCCAACATTGAGGTTGAAAGTAACACATGTCTCTGCCCACATATATATATTTTTTTGTTAATTTGCTTGACAAAACATATATAATAAAAATTTCCAATGTAACTTGAATGTCTGGTCTATCGTTTAATAAATATGGATGCCCAAAATTTGTAAAGGTTTAGAAAACAAAAATTAAAAACGAAAAAATGTTACTTTCATCCCCGGTCTCCCCTACGTCTGTACCTATGTGTGTCGCATAACTCAAATACGGTTAGACGTAGAAAGCTGAAATTTTGTATTTAGGACTGTTATAGCATCTAGTTGTGCACCTCCTATTTTTGGTTTCAATCTATAAACCGGAAGTAGTACTTTTTAAAAATATTTTGATAAATAAGTCATTTTAGACAATTTTTTTTATTTTAAATGAAAGATTATGTGATTATTATCTACAATCGGTATTTTATAAATCTTCTATCATTGAAGAATAATTAAAGTATATACTTATAATTTAGTATTTCGGTATCTTGTACTCCATGATCGTTTAACATTTGTTACTACGTAAAATTTACATGATTATGACATGACAGTGACATTAGTAAAATATGCTTTATATCTTCTTCTGCAGTTTAAATAAAATGACTAAAATATATTTGTGAGTATACTAGTATAATAAGTTAAAAGAATTTTGTATATTATTCTACATTTTAGTTATTAAGAAAAGTATGAACACACAAGGCGTACAAGGAAGTCATGTGGTGCCCACGTCAGATTATTTTTTTTCAGTTTACTTGCTTATATCTACCACAAAACCATTTTTGTACTATTTCAAAGCGTTTATAGCATGTTTCATTTTATGTATTTATACAGGCTGGTTTGGTTTCCAGTGTCCAGCTGATATTCGTAAACAAATAACAATTAAGAAAAAAATTTCATATGAACTTATTTCGTAAGTATTATGAATTCTATATTATAGCAAGAAAAACATTTTTGTATTAGGTAGGTACATTAATTTCAAAAATTTGATGAGCCTTGTTAGAGTTTAAATTTATATTTACTCAGTTATTTGTAAATTTTTTGTTTCTTATACAATTTAGACATATTAAAATATCGACCTTTTGTTTATAATTATCTGATGCAAAAGAAGATTAAAAAATTCAATAATGCTGCGAACGAGAAGTCGGTATTTTAATCCGTTTTAAAATTACAGTTTTAAAGTTTGAGTTTCCAAAAATGCTACAATTTCTCAAATTACCAATTATTTATGTTACAATTTTAGCAATTCCTGGATTCGGAAAGATCCAAAAATAATTATGTTCATAGAAAATTGTCTCAGAAATCGAATGCTAAAAACCGGAAGTCGATTTCTTATACTTACCAAAAACGGGTAGTTGCAAGAATCGGAAACATAATGAATTTAGACAAGTAAATTCAAAATTCGACTTAGCACACGTACACAAACAATGCGTTTATGTGTTAGTGAGCAATTTCTAAAACGCAATCTTATCAATTTAGTTTTAACCTGCACTTACTATACATGCAATACACTTAATATCTGGATCAAAATTATTTAATTATTATTAGGTAGTTGGGTTTGAAGATGAATAACTTGCTTCAAAATAATCAAAAGATTATACTAGACTATTATACAAAAGTACTACTTATGCATATTCCCATGTTGTAGCTTATTGTTTTAGTATTTATCAAGATTCAAATTTTAAATGTATTTGCGTAGGGGCGTCAGCAACCAAATAAACAAACTGGACATTGTTTGAATTTTATTTATGCAACTGAAACATTTTGCAAAAAAATTAACAGCTGACTGACGATTGTTTTTATGTTTCCTATAATATTTTCTTTCATTTGACAAAAATTTCAGCTTTGGGAAAATGGAACATGTTCACGCTCCTCCTAATGTCCAGCACGGGAGGAATGACAACTGATGTTGTTGTTAATATCAATACATCGCTCGGTTTTATTAAAGAACTCCGCTTCACGTCGTAATTTAATATAGAACCTCGTGTTGTAAAATAAAACCTATCGCATTTATAACGTAAATAACTATTGATGTGTTACATTTCAGATGTACTATAATTTATCATACAACTATTATATAAAATTTACATATCACTTACCTAAGTTCTAAAAAAAAATACGTATATATTTCAAAACACTCATGTTTGTACATAATATGTGGTAATAAAAATAAATATAAATACACATTATTTGGTACTTCTTTTCTTAAGTGCTACCCAGAAGCCCTTTTCGGCATTAGGATTAAATTGTCCTTTCATAATTTTTAAAGGAATCTGACTTTTCTTTGTTAGCACAATATCAAACTTAGACAATAAATTAATAAACATAGTTTTTGCTTCCATTAAGGCAAATCTGGAACCTACAAGAAAATATATTTATTCATTAACAAAGAAGATCATTAATATCAATTATTATGTACCTATACAATTTCTGGGACCAACTCCAAAAGGAATGTAAGACATCGGATCAATGTTGCCCTTATTTTCATCACTAAATCTTTCTGGATCAAACTTTTCTGGTTCTGGATAGTATTTAGGATCACGGTGGATTGGATAACTGGGGAACCAAATGATATCACCTTTCTGTAACGTAATTGGATTTTCTTCAGGAAATTCAGGTTCGATTGTGTAGGAGTCAACACAGACGCGGTCAATAGCTAAAAGTGCTGGCCATTTCCTTAATGATTCTGAAAAATAATTACGTATGTAGAATTATGATGATTCCAATGAAGTTACAATAAAATATTTGGTTTTCCCAAATTTTATCTATTGGTAAGTTTTTACATTGCCAATTTTACTATTTCAGAGCCATTACAGTGTGTTAGATAAGTATTTAATAAGGTAAAAAAGCAACTTAATTATTTTTAAGCAAGGAAACGAAAAAAATCACACCTGCATTAAAAATGTAATAATGCGATATGAAATAAAACATCATACAGCAGAGTCGCAGAAACAGCCGACGTAGGTACGTCATCAAAAAATGTAACTAAATTATGTTGATTTAATATAATGATATAATATAGCACTCGAGCATATTTATAAAACGTGTGTACGTTAGTACATTTGGTACATATTTTGTTTTCGTTTCAGTTACTTATATGAAATAAGTAAATAATAATAATTTTCACTAAATGATGACCCGGCTATTTTGGCGATTCCCCTGCACGTCTATTAATAATTTTTTACGGTAAGTACTCTTCGAGATTTTAAACTCGGTTCCTACGTTGACTTTTTCGAATAAATTTTGTCGAAAAAGTATACGAGTAGGTGATACTCGTACTGTATGCTAGGTTCATGCAGCAACTAAATTATAAAATTAAACAAAGATGTTGATAGCCATCTATTGAAGATAGTTTAGTTTGTAAATTTAGCTGCATATAAACGATTATATAGGAAACAATGATGTTTACTTTCAATTGAATTTCATAATGTAATTTCTTAATTTAGTTGTCCATAAAATTCATTTAACGGACTTGAAACGTAAATCATTACTATTTTGACTTTCTATTTAAAGGTGTGAGTTTTTAAATTTGAAAACCTATACATAATAGATTTTTTGAAAACATAGTTTCATTTTTGAAATATAAAATAGTATATATATATATATATATATATATATATATATATATATATATATATATATATATATATATATATGTACTACGAATGCACGATATAAATAGCCTTTAGCAACTTCTGTTAAAATTAGTACTTACCACTTAATACCATGTCAAGATATTTTAATTTCATAACAACGTCGTAAGTTACGTTGCCTTTGCATTGCCTTAGAGCTTCATCTATTTCTTCTTGAAGCCTTTCTTGAATTTCTGGATGCTGAGCTAATTCGTAAGACATATGACACATGGCTGTTGATATTGTGTCGAAACCAGCGATGAAGAATAATAACGCTTGTGCTGTGATGTCATCATCACTTAGTTCTACAAAAAAAATACATGTGAGATTAATAGGTTGTCTTGGGTAGGACAACAGAGATTTCAGTTCTTCCTAAATAGAGCAAGTGCTCTTGCATTTATTATTTACAAGCGAAAGGTAAAAAATAACAAATTTTTAAAACAGAATTATACGCAATATAATGGTTTATATATTATACTTCAACATATTTTTAGTAAGCTTAGGAGCTTCAAATACTTTATTTTCCGCCTCAAATTATTTCTAAACAAGTCAAGCGTTGCAATAAATTGACATCATAAAAATATAGTTATCCTGCGATCATAAACGAAACTAACAGATTCTATACAGTTACCTACTAGAGTTTTAGATTTTAGAATTTCAAATTTTTGTTCCAACTTTTATTAGGCGTCTTTCACTTTCTGACATTTGATATATGTTTTCCTGTCATTTAGTTTTTTCGCGATAAATTGAATTAGGTATTCTATTAATATTTTTTACAAGACGATAAAATTATATTTTATAGACGAAAGAAAAGAAGTGTTAATTCACAAGCGAGGAAGAAGCGAGTGAATTATTTTTCTTGAGTCGATAATATAATTTTAACGTCGTGTATAAAATTCTATTTTTTTCTATAACTGATGTTAAAGAACAAATATAAGAAAGCCAATTTTAAATTAAATTATTATAATTTCCTAATTTTTTCACAAAGTGGATACAGAAATGTGTGAAAACGAATTTGAATTAAAATTTTACTTTATCTACTCTAATTTTACTTTATCTACCCTTGCGATTAAAGTGTCACTTTATTGACTTAAAATAGTCGACAAAGTAGCAGTTTAACATCTACTATGGAAAAATTAATAAAATTTGTATGTGTCGTATGCTCGTGTGAAGGCAGAGCTCTCGCACGAATATTTTCCTGTGGGGGCTCGAGCCCCGAATCCTCTACAATTAGTATCTGTTGTTTGTTAATGAGTACATTCAACATTTATGTTGTTACCTTTTTTCGCTTTCTTTACATCTTTTCCAACATCGAACTCTTCCACAGTAGCAAAACCAGCATCTTCATCTTTATGAGTTTCATGTAATAATCTTCCTTTTCTAGCTTCCATAAGCAAGTGAATCATATCTGGTCGAACAATTCCTTCTTTTTCTCGGCTATGAATATTAACTTTAATAATGTTTCTGAAGAATTCACGTACTTCGCTGCTAAAAACTTGCACCTTTAAAAAATGCATCAATGGTTTACAAAGATTATATCCAAGAAATTTGAAAGAACGCCATCCACCAAAATTTGTAGCATCCTTTCCCATTAAGTAAAATTCGTTGTTCCTGTCTTTTAAAGAGTTGCAAGTAATTCCAAACGCAGTGGTAGCGATGACGTCATTTGCAAATCGAGTAAATGTGTCTTTGAGTTCGAGTACATATGGTTTGTTGGGTTCGATAAGGTTGTCGTAGTGTTCTACTAATTGTTTGGCGCAGTCAGAGATTAAAACGAACATGGCTTTCATTTTGCTGCTGGTGAATGCAGGCGATAGGGTTGCCCGCATATCTCTCCATTTTTGTCCTACATAAATAATGAAACTAATGAAACAAACAAAATAAAATAATAAACAATATCCGTATTATTGTTATTAAAAATTAACCACAATTTTGTGTAAATAGGGTTGTAAAATCACAAAAAAGTGCGATACATTTGGTGAAAGTGGTTAATTAATAACAAAATAAATAATTAAAAATTATTCAAAAACACTTGTCAAGTTTCACAATTATTTTTTTTCTAAAATTTTAGTTTCTGAATCAACTTTTCAGTCATTTATCAGAGACCGGCCAGACTACTCAGTAACTACAGACGCTACAGACGGACAGACAGATGAACGGACAAACAGAGCGAAACGCGTCTGTAGTTCCTGACTGGTCTGTCCGATCTCTGATAAATGACCGAAAGGTTGATTCAGAGACAGGAATTTGTGAAACTTGACAAGTGTTTTTAAATAATTTTTAATTATTTACTTTGTTATTAGATATGGTTACTAACTTTGACAACACTTAATAGATCTTAATGAAAACAGTAAGTAGGTACTATATTTATATAAGATTAAAATAATCTTTTTCTACTTTGTTAGGTAATACACACTTTATTTCACTAATTTGTGTTAGGTTATGAACTTCATTATTTCACGCAATGGTTTTTATTTCACTCTTTTTATTTATTAAATGTACACATATATACCTATAAAACTACATTTTTTATTTAAAAAATTACATACCACATTGTAAAGTAACTTTAATATAAATGGTTTTGACTTGCAGTTGCATATTTTTGCAGTTTAAATTAAGAAAACTCGAATAAAAATAATGTAGTTAACCTAATTTGCATGTCAAAAAAAACCCTTATTCGAACGAAAGTAGAAAAAATATTGCATGCAACACACGTAAGGAATCTCAGTAGCTATAGGTACCTTATGTGTTTACAGATACCTAAGGTAACAACCTTTGTTTCCTTACTTGTTACATAAATAGCTATTATCGTATCCTCAACTTTTATTACCTTTTAATATGAAACATTTATTGATAATTATTATAATGATAATAACAATAATTATTAATAAAAACAATTATTAACAAACAAAAATCTCAATGGTAGGAAATAAATTGAAAAAAACCTTGAATGAAATAGTAAACAAGTCGAACTACGACTACGCATAACGAACAAGAACATACCTCGGGCCAGAGGCCCTAGGAAGGTACACCGTTAACCTCATGCATTATTGTACCTTTTGTTTAAGATATTTAAATTTGAAACATTGTAGAAAAAAATAATGTATGCATAAACTGGCTGTTTTTACCTGTTTGAATTTTCTCAAGAGTTATATCTATAACAAGTGGTGAGCTTATTGTCAATAATATTTGTAAAATGTTTTTTCCAACTAAGATGCAACTCCTGCTTCACAGTCGTTGTATTTTCTAAATATTGGAATTTACACGAGTGATATTTTCTAAATATGTAGGTAAGTATATCGATTTTAAGCGAATCACGAGTTTATATTATCATTATTATTTATATTATCATTATATATTTTATTAATTATTTATTAAATCATAATAATAATTTTTTGGAAAATTAAGGTACCTACAGTTTTGAAAGATATTGACTCATTTGATCAATTTCCCGATAGTTTTGAAATCATATTTGAGACAGTTGTGAAATAGTAGTAGATTGCGAGCGAAGAGGGTGTTTTGGTGTTCTAAGAATAACTAGTGTAAAAAAGACACTTTATATACAATAAGTTTCATAATTATTTCCTTATTAAAAATAATATAAATTTATTCGGACGAGATTTGTGTTTTAATTAAAATAATCGCAATATACAGTCAATCTCCTTTTTATGACAAAAACAAAAATATCAAAAAATGTCTATATCTGTTTGTCAAACTAACTGTCAATTTGAGTTTTAAATTTTTTAAAGGAAAATATGAGCAATATAGTAAATGAGTGTGAAGGCGATGTACAGAGTACCTATACTCCGTTATTTACAAAATAATATAATACCTACTACATTTCTTCTCAACTTAGCAAAATAATTTGTTTTGCACAGTTTGTTCTTGTCAACAGTTTTTTGAACAGAAACAATTAGCTTCACACGCGCTATTGACATTTTTAAAATGTCAACTCTTGCAATTTTTTTGTATTTATTTATTTATATGTTTTTACCTCTCGCCTAGAGAGGTATAGGGATCGTGAAAAAATTCGATGTGTGTGTGTGTGTGTGTATGAAAGTCTGTATGTACGCCTACTATAGCCTTTCGTCCCGGTTCATTATCTCAAATTCTACTGAACATAAAATTCTAATATTTTGCATTATACAATTATATATGTTAATGAAGAGCTGAAAAGATTTTGGTAAAAATCCACCAACCGGAAATGGTACTTTTCTTGTAGCACTACAACATTTTTTGCAAAAATTGTATAAAATAATGCGATTGTTACAATTTGACATACCACACATGAAAGAAGAAATTACATTGTACAATATTTAATCTTACTTGTTTCTATATCTTTAACCAATAAAGAAATATAATTTTTTTAAATATATAATTTTACCTACCACGATTTGTGAATCCCGAAATAGAAATAAAATTTAAAACAAAAATAAAATTGTCAATGTGACAGATAAACAGATGTCTGTGGCAAGGAGGTTTCTCTGTGGTGTAGAATTTTGAAATGTTGGATATAATATAGATATTAACTGGACATAGTATTATGTAAATATGGTATTTATAAAATAAAATAATATATTAAACTAAAAGCTGATTAGATTTGTGAAATATATAATTTATTACCTAATTAAAGCTTAATATTTGGTTAAATACGAGGTTAAATAATAATACTTCAATGTCAAGGCGAGAGGTATTGTAACGGCCACGTCAGATTTTTTGCATTGCTACGTACGAGTAAGTTTCTATTAGATACACAGATACCACCGCGGAATAAAATGTTGTCAGGGATATATTTGTCACTTATCAGTTCACAAGGTATGAGGTATATCAATTGTTGTGATTGGCTGATTTTTTAAAGAATTGTATACTGGGCTGGGCACCATTGTATTTATATTATTCATTCACAAAATTCTTACCTCGTAATGTAAATAGGTTTTTCCCAAATAATGGATCGATATCTTCAGATATTATTGGCCTATGATCAACAAAATGATCAAATTCTTTGATTCCCAATTGTTTGATTAAATTTAAATCTTTGATCATCAACAGTGGTGAATTAAATAAATAAAGCCCCAATACCCTGAAATTCAAAATATTAATTGTTGTAAACATTATGTTATGTTTTGATTTTTTTGCACATCTCACCTTCCTGAATGGTTGTTATATAATTTTCTCACATGTTCTTGAAGAGTTTCAGATCGAAAAACAAATTTCGTCATGTTTCCAAAAATGGGTACTGGTGTTACATGTGGCACTTTTAAATTTTTCCAATATTGGTGTGGTTTGTATAAATAAAAATATGCGGCTAAGATAGCCAAAACAGACAGAAACACAGGCCACATTTTGAGGAAAAATATCACAAACTACTAAAAAATATATAAATTACAAATGAATTTTTTTGTCACATTTAAAACGCTTGAGCGCACTGGACAGATAAATACCGCAGCATCCGTCCTACTGAAGTTTGAATTGTGTTTGTATTAGATAAATAACAAAACATGACCTTGGTTAGCTATTAGATGTTTAGTCATGGTCTTATCTGCCAAATACTTATAAACTTAGAATTTTTAATCACATTATTTATATTACGTGTCTAATAAATATCTAATAATTATTTATCTTAAATCATAGAATAATATTATCATTTTGGAAGTCTAATATTAAATAGAAAGTATATTATAGGAATTATTAAATTAGTAATATAAGAAGTATTATGGTTCAAAATCAACTTAATATTCATATAACATTATTTACGATGATATTTATTATTCTAATAAGTACATCATGTTCAAGAACTTTTCGCACCGTAGTTTAAATGATGTGATTGCAAGCATAATAATGAACAAACATTTAATAGTATATTATGTATCAAGTTTTCTAAAATTATTTTAAATGGTTGTTCTATTGTTGTATTAAGGACCGTCGCTACCAAACATAAAATGACACAGCAAAGGAGTGTACTAGGGAGTGATTTTTAATTATAAGACGTTTGATCTCGAATGAAACCAAATTTTCGCCTGCTGCGCATATTTTAGTATGACTTTGTTCAACCTTTATAATACGAATACAACATATTATCCCTACCGTAACTTAAAGCTATATCGTGCTTGTTTCAAAGTAAATAAATTATATCTTTTCAGTACAGCCTAAAAATTATTAATATTTTAAAAAGAGAGTTTAGGTAGGTAGGTGCCAAATTACAATTATTATTGTTCCCTACGGGGCCAAATTATACCAATTAGAAAATTGCAGTACCTACCATTATTAAGTTCTGGATCCCGAACTCCCCTATATAATCCTATAAGAAAAACTTGTTTTTAAGTATTATTATTCAAATTCATAATAAAAACTGTACAATTTGTAAAATGTTTCTAAAAAATTTATGGTTTTTCTGAATATAACCTAATAGAGCTCATACCAAATAGAAATGGGAATGAGATTCGATGCGCAGAAGACGCATTTGCGTTTGCTCCACCCTCCTTACTTGAACGGGCCAATGCTATTTCTTTGTACGCTGCTGGTGTGAGACAGTAGATGCGCGAGGAATGATTGGCATTCCCATTTCTATTTGGCATGAGCTCTAGTAATTGTTCACATAAAAGAGGCAAAAATGTGAAGTTAGTTTATTGCTGAAAATATAATTTAAATTAATTGACCTTGAACAAAAAATTTTCGCTTGCGACGCATTTTCCATTAATATTTCAGTAGTAGGTACTTAAGTAAGGCCTTGTCGCATTAACAAAATACATTTTTATTATCTGCAAAATTCAATAAAAATATATTTACTGCTAAAATTGTACACTTATCCCGGTGATAAGTGTATACGGTATACATGCTTAAATATTTACCTATTAGAGTATATTATAAACACGCTATTATATCTGATATTACGTTATACAGAATATCTAATAGAATATAAATATAACAATAAGCTATGAATTCCTGAGATTAATAATAAAGTAATTAAATACAATACAATGCTGGTATTGTAAAGTTAAGTATTTGTGTGATTTTATCATTTTGATGTAATATTGTTATTATTTATAATATAATTCTTGTACTTGTATTGCGTTTTATCAACCCAACCCATATTCCGTTTTCGCCACGAAACCTTAAATTGCATTTTTGCAAAACAAGTGGAACTTGACTTTTGTTAGTAAGAACAATACTAAACTTCGACAAAATATGAACCACAATAACTTTAGTTTCCATTAATGCAAATCTTGATCCTATAACAAATAAAAAGTGTAATAATTTTACTCGAATCATAAAATAATCTAAATACCTATACAGTTTCGAGGTCCAACTCCAAAAGGTAGAAAGGCCATGGGATTAATTTTATCTTTGTTTTCATCACTGAATCTCTCAGGATCAAATGTATCAGGATCAGGGTAGTGTTTAGGATCTCGGTGAATTGGGAACACTGGAATCCAAGCTACTTCATTTGCTTTTACGTGTATTTCAACGCCATCTGCATCCTCCGCTGGAATTGTGTAATCCTTTGTGCACATTCGATCTAAAAAAGGATTTGGCGGCCATTTCCTTAATGCTTCTGTTAGAGAAAACAGTCAAATGTTATTACTCATTCATAATCCATAATCCGGTAACATATTATATTCGATGCCGCTTTTAGTATTATTATGTGTTATGTTGTATTTGATGATAAATAAACATTTTTTCTTGTTAATTATTATAAATAAACAATTTCGAAATTTGTAACCCAGACGGACCAGTGAGTCGGACTCATATTGTGTTTAAGGCATGGCCGAATTATCCACTAGGCAAACTAGGTAATTACCTAGGGGCGCTGCAATGCGAGGGGGCGCTTCAGAATTTTGTTGTCAATGTCTAGTTTTTATTAAAAAATTTTTTTTTCATTAGGAACCATGATCAAAATTCATCGTATAAGAAACGAACCAGCAGAGATAGTCATTTGCATGCATTTGATAGATGTAAATTCCAGGAGTGAATCCAAGGGGAAGGCTATTGGCCCCTCTTGAGACTATTTATTCTAAAATAAAAACTAAATTTTGTAATTTATTTTTATTTAAGAATAAATCTTTTTTACCATTCTACAAGTTGGCAACACCATGATTATTTAAATAAATATAGAGTCTTAAATTCTTAAATAATTTTATATCATTTTTCGCATTTAAAAGTTCAATTACACGAAATTTATAGACATTTCTACATTTAAATATAATATCAAAATATATACAAAAAATGTTTAAGTTTACCTTATAAAAATTGATACATGCACTACGACAATCCACGGTGTACTGAACTTGCAAGTTGCAAACATCGGTTCAGTTTATTCCTCTATAAGAATATTGTGCTAAAATATTATTTGATTTTAGTTGAATAAATCAGTGATACTCAAACTGTTCTTTTATCAATATTGTGTTGCTGTTTACATTCAAGATCCGCCTCTGGTAAATTCGAAAGTAAAATTTGTTAAACTTACTAAGATAAATATGTAGTTATTATAGGTATACAAAAAAGGATATGCTTAATATAACAATATATGTATCTTTAAACTAAATTATATTAAAAATGTTAAATAATTGCATTAAAAAACAATAAATAATTGAGTCTGCCAGACTCTCCGGTACGTCTGAGTTAGTAAAATAGTTTGTGAAATTTGAAAATTAAATTTTCGAAATAATTAATAAACTATATATCAAAAATGCATTTATAAAAATCAAATCAAACGGAACAATTATTAAATAAAGTTTTAATGCTTAATAAATATTATGAAATTTATTAGTAGTTTTTAAAGCTTAATTTGTTAATTGCAGTTTTTTGTGAGTAAACATTTTACTTACCACTTAAAACCATGTCTAAATATTTCATATTCACTAATATTTCGTATGTTATATTCCCTTTACAAGACTCTAAAGTATCGTCTATTTCATTTTGTAACCTTTGCTGAATTTCAGGATGTTGAGCTAATTCATAGGCCATAAAACACATTGCCGTTGATGTTGTATCAAATCCAGCAATGAAAAATAACAAAGCTTGGGCTGTTATGTCATCATCACTCAAATCTTGAACAATAAAAAAGATAGTAATATTATTAAAAATATCCTTATCGGGTAAATTTGTTTTCGCGCAAATATTGATTTATAAGTAAAGTATTCTAGGTATAAATTCAAAGCAGATTTACACTTACAAAAAATATAATATAATATAGTGATGATAATTAATGATAAGATAAAACTAAAATTAAATTACAAATACCTACACAAAATATGTGAAACAACATATTTTATTTTATTCCATAAACCATATTGCATTCTAAAAATAAATTACTTAGGTATAGGTATAAAATGTATATTTACATCACGAATCGTGGACGTGTGTTCACTATTCAAAATTTTATGGCATAAACTATCGGAGGAAGAATTTAAATGTGATATAAAAACTATATTAGGCAGTTAAATCAAAGAATACTTAGTTAGGTATTATTATTTATAATTCATGCATAAATAATTACCTATTTTAGTTAAACGTTTCTTTCCAATATCTGATTCATTGACAGTAGCAAATCCAGCACCTTCATCTTTTTGAGTTTCATGATTTAATTTTCCTTTTCTGGCTTCTATTAGCAAATGAAGCATATCTTGTCGTATAATGCCTTCTTTTTCTCGTACGGCTATTGTAGTTTTAATAATATTTCTAAAGAAATCACGAACTTTTTTGCTAAAGAGTTGTATCTTCATTACCATCATTAATGTTTTACTAACATGATACATAAAGAATTTAAACAAATGCAAACCTTTAAAATTGGTTGCATCTTTACCCATTAAGAAAAACTCATTGTCTTTATCTTTTAGAGAATTGCATTGAATTCCGAAAGCTGTAGTTGCAATTACATCGTTTGTAAATCGAGTGAAAGTATCTTTTAGTTCAATATCTAAGGGCTTTTCATTTTCTGCGACGTCGAGAAAGTAATTTGTAAACTGTTCTGCACATTCGGATATTAAAACGAACATGGAGCGCATTTTGCTGCTGGTGAATGCTGGGGATAAAGTTGAGCGCATATTGTGCCATTTTCACCTACAACATTTTTTTGCATTTATTAAATAGTATGAATTAAATTTTTATTTGAATATATTTATAATGTTCCTATAAAATACCAAAATTAGAAATGTACTCGCGTATTACACAAGCTGGTGCAAATGTAATCACCCGATTTTATTAGGCATTAAGTTGTTTGTAAATTAAAAAAATTGTTTTGCTTGCTGATTATGATTACTTAATCGTGTAAATTTTATCTATTAATGTCGTCAGTCAGTGAAATTTATTTTTTATTGCGTTGTTATAATTAGAACCTACGTTTCGACGCCAAATACGTCTTCCTCAGGCTTCTGAGAATACAAAAAAGGAAAAACAAATATAAAATTATAATTGACTTACATGTGTAAAGTACTTACAATTAACAATTAATCTTATAATATATATATATATATATATATATATATATATATATATATATATATATATATATATATATATATATATATATATATTTCTTTATGTTATCTATAAATTATGTAATAATTATCTACATAATAATTATTTATCTTTTATCTATTATCTAGATAATTTTTTCGATGGTTATCTATTATCTTATCTAGATAAATAAAAAGTAAGTTATCTTTATCTTTATCTAGATAAAAATATTGTTATCTATTACAAGATTACAACACTGCTTTTGCGCCACGTAGTGTACGCAAACAAAGTTAGATAAAATTCGACACACTAAAATATGCTGGATGTTACAATACTTCGGGGAAAAAATTAAGGGTATGGGTAATGGTATTAAAACAAACATAATAACTAAAATGAATTATCAATACCAGACATTTTCGGTATGTGACGTTGTGTAGGTACAGAACTACTTGCAGTGATATATTTGTGGTATTTTAGTAGATTCAAATAAAATATTTACAAAAACCATCTTCTCGTGGTATAATTTTTTTTACTTCAAATACGTTACCCTTATTTTTTCGAATTTTTCATAAATTCTTTCTTATCCATGCTCAGTACGTCGTGTATTTTTTTCCCGAGTATAGTAATATCCTGTATTATTATAGGTATCGTATATTTACTAATTTGGAAATTCAAATTTATATTTTAAATTATTTGTAGATATTTCTTTTTCTTAATATTTTCTATTTACCTCGCAATGTAAATAAGTTCTTCCCAAACAGTGGATCAATATCTTTTGAAATGAATAGTCTGTGATCCACAAAATGATCGAAATCTTTGATTCCAATTTTCTTTATTAAATTTAAATCTTTTATCATCAATACAGGCAGATTGAATGAATATATTCCTGAAACTCTAAAAATTAAAAACATGTATCTTAAAGAAATATATTTAATCAGCATATAATTTCTTTATAGTTTATCTACAATCCAAGTAAGTTGTTTTCAAAAAGTTTTTTCTTTCTTCTTTTAGTTATGATCAAAGAACATATAAACAAATTAAAATTTGATAGCGTAATCATTATTTTTTCTAATCCATGTCCGACAAAAATTTAATTTGTACCTACTAAGAAATAAATCAGTAAAAAGAGCAGTGTTAAAATAACTAATATTTAACACGAAATGATTTTCCCACAGAAAATTTAGTGTTGATTTACCACATTTTTATTAAAAACAGTAATTTATCCTCGTCATACTTTATTGATAGTACCTACATTATCACTTTCAGTGCATATATATATATATATATATATATATATATATATATATATATATATATATATATATATATATATATATATTATATATCACTATAGTTCTAGAGTTTTTATTGGATAAAATATTTATTTGTTACTTACTTCGTAGTTTGTGTATAATACAAACTATAAATCCATTCAGGAAATGATTTCTTTTGAAGAAAAATATCACTCATATTTCCAAGTATCGGGACTGGTTTAATGTATGGCACATTTAAATTTTTCCAGTGTTGGTGCGGTTTATAAACGTAGAAATAAATTAATAAAGGAATAAAAATTACTGCCAATATTGTTATCATATTGCAGGTAGGTAGAGCTACGTAATAATAATCAGACAAATAATTACAATTTTTATGATATTAAACTTTTTCTGTTTAGTTCACTGTTTTTGGATTGAACTTGAACTTGTAAAACGCAGTTTATGATCTGAACTAAAAAGATATGAACACATACACAAACAAATATACTGTTGATTATTTTATTTTAACTAATTAGACGTCCTTGAAAAATTATCCAATTAGCGCCGCAATCTTTTATTTTGGCTATTGAAAAATAATATTACACAATTTGACCTAGTACCGCTTGCTATATTGAATAACCATAAGTAACGACAACGATAAATAGAACACTGAACACAGTACATAAACTATCAAAACAAATTATTCACTAAGGGATGCAAGCATCATTATGAGAAAATTCCTGACTATTGTTTCTGAGATAGAGAGTAGAGAGGTTTTCTCTTTCTTTTATACCCTGTATATATAGTCAGCTAACTATTCCCTATTTGGATTTTTTATAACTTAGGCAATTTTTATCAGAAAGTGACGAAATTTTTGCAAAACATGAACTATCTAAAGGAATTTTTACTGCCGAAATTTCAAATCGATCAGACAAAAACTTCACGAGTGGTTCACTTCAATGTGAAAATTGGACCAATTAATTCAAAATCTCCAATTGCAGCCCAAACAGTCGTTCTAGGAGAGTGCAAGGATTGTTCAGCAATCCAGTGAGGATTTTCATCTGACCAATACCGATGATTGTGTCTATTAAATCCACCATCAAGATGAAAATGTGCCTCATCAGAAAACATGATGTTATTCAGATGACCAGGGTTTTCATTCATTCGTTCAATTTCGTCTTCTGCAAATTCCAATCGGTTTGCTTTATCCTCTTCAGAAATTGCCTGCAGAATTTGAATCTTATAAGGATGCCACTTAAGGTCCTTTAAAATCCTACAAATAGTCGTTTGACTAATCATTAATTAATTAATCATTATTTCAGTCACCAATTAGGAAGCAATAGAGTAGTGATGGGTCGTTCATGAACGAGTCGTTCAAAATGAACGACTCATTTTAGTGTGCCGTGAACGAACGACTCTTTAGTTCGTTCAGTACGGCACACCAGTTCACACTAGCACCGTGCTAGCTCCGCTCACCGCTCCGCTCGCTGAACGCAGAAAGACGAACGAGTGCGAGTGGAATGAACGAAACATACAGACAGCGCACGGTACATAACATATTTCAGAGCACTATTGGCTTGACTGAGTGCAGTGTATTCTGAGAAGAATGCATGCGTTTCTGTTGTACGGCCAACAATGAAAATAATCAACAATATGGGAAGTGGGAACAATGTAGGACTGGACAACAACAACAAACGTTTTGTAAAATTTGTTGAACATTCTTCAAAATGTTGCCAGACAGTACTCCTTTTGCTAAATTTTTATTTTGTTTATTTTCCATTGTCAATATACATATACAACAACTATAAGGAACACAACTAACAACTAAAATGCTCAGGTTCAGGTTCATACAGTTTGGCACATGTGCACATGCCACATCGCATATGCACACACGGCGAGCGCACACCGCACAGTGCTGTGAGCTGTGAGCATGTACAGAGCAGCTCAGCTGAGCAGCACACTAGCACGGTGTCATTTGAAACGCACAGTGCTCTTTTACAGAGTCGTTCGAATGAACGACTCAGTGTGAACGACTCACTTTACTGAGCGGAGCGAAATGAACTGACTCACTAAAAATGAACGAAAGACCCATCACTACAATAGAGCAATAATGATAAAACTTTGCGAACAAAAACTCAAGTGGCTACTGTATTTACAGCAAAAATTTGGCGGACTTTACACAAAAACTTGAGACTTTACAAACAAATGAAATAGGGAACACTTAGCTGACTCACCCTGTACATCATTTTCTAAGACTCTTAATTTCAATAGAACTAGATACGGTTTTCCTCCAACAAGTCAACATTTCGGTGTCCATGAACTGTTACAAAATTTCTGTAATTGTCATTCTTTCATATTTCGAGTAATTTTGACTTGGAAATAAATAAGGTCTTTTTGAATCAAAATCAGCGCCTTATAGCCACCGCGGGATAAAATAAAAATTTTCGTTTTTTCTATCAATAAATCCACTTTTGAATTATTGTTGAACAAAATATAAATTTAGTAGTGGTTGAAACATGTGGTTGTACTGAAGAATTATCACTCTCCTAATTGACACCAATTCTCTGGTTATTTCAACATTTGCTTGTAATTGCTGAGTTTGTTATATTATTGACATTTGACAAACAGCTGCTTTCAACATTAAAAACAATGTAGAAACATGAACTTTTTTTGTAGGTACTGATATTTTCACATTGCACAGTGCACACGACCAAGCTGACCTATGATTTCTGTTGAAAGTCAATACATTTTCTTGAGATGGCACATACCGTCTAACAGAAATTAGAACCGTACGTTTCGCCAAATTCGAGAAATGGCCATAACATTTTTTTTTATTTTAACCTAGTAAGTATGTCATTTTAGGCATATCCCTCTAAAGTCTACACCCCTTACCTATTCAAAATGTTGAAATAATTTACTTGTTTATTGTGAAGTTTACTTGATTTTACCTACCACAAAACCATATTTAGTATTATAGTATGAACGTTTATAGCATATTTTATATCTGTATACAGCGTAATTGATTAAACAGAGGTATATTGAAAATGAAAACCATTTTAATTAATGATATATTTTTATACATAGTATATAAATAAAAAATAAATCCAATAATATAAAATCATATTTTCTACTGCAAAAATTGCATTTTTTACTCTAGATTCTTAAATAATCTCTGATATTATGTTTTTACAGAATCTAGCTGAATATAAATATAACAATATGTTATGAATTACTGACATAAATAATAATTAATAAGTATTTAACTCATTAGCTGATTGCTAAGTATTTATGTGATTTTATACTTTTGATAATATTGTTATATTGATAATATAATGTTTGCACTTGTATTGCGTTTTATCAACCCAACCCATATTCCCATCTCGCTGTTAAAACTTAAATTGCCTTTTTGCAAAACAAGAGGAACTTGACTTTTGTTAGTAAGAACAATTCTAAACTTTGACAAAATATGAACTGCAATAACTTTAGCTTCCATTAACGCAAATCTTGATCCTACAACAAATAAAATGTGTAAAATTTTACTCGAATCATAAAATAATCTCAATACCTATACAGTTTCGTGGTCCAACTCCAAAAGGTAGAAAGGCCATGGGATTAATTTTATCTTTGTTTTCATCACTGAATCTCTCAGGATCAAATGTATCAGGATCAGGATAGTGTTTAGGGTCTCGGTGAATTGGGAACACTGGAATCCAAGCTAATTCATTTGCTTTAACGTGTATTTCAACGCCATCTGCATCCTCCGCTGGAATTGTGTAATCCTTTGTGCACATTCGATCTAAAGCAGGACTTGGCGGCCATTTCCTTAATGTTTCTATTAGAGAAAACATTCAATTGATATTAAAAATGAATATAATGTTTATCATCAACAGTTTTAAATTTTTGTTCTTAAAAAAATATATTAACGTAGGTAGGTGTTTTTTTTTATTTGATAAAATAAAGTATATTCGATTAAGTATACCTATGGAATGTATCATAACTTCGAGTGAGTACATATACCTTTAGAAATATAAAGATAGGTACAGTTTGATACTTTGATTTTTTAATTAGGAAAATTTGTGGTACCTACTTTACTTACACGGTTCATTTTACTACTATTAGATTAGCACAATTACTCATAAAAATAAATTTAATCAACACCCAAATAGAAAGAGATAATAAGTACTAATATTATGAAGTAAACTACCCTTATTTATAGGAATTTCGAAAAAAAATTGTTTCAGAATCAGTACGTTAAATACTAATGCCATTACAATATATACCTCAAATTATGGTACAATCTGTATATTTTTATTTGCAGCAGCAGAGCCGAAGCCAGGTAATGTGTCTAGGACGGGCCAAACATTTTGTAGAAAAGGCAACACATTTGTTGTTGTTCGGGGAAAGAAAATGTGCCGCAGGCGAAAAAAAATTTCACTCGAGGTCAAATGTTTTAATTGAAAGTTAAATTTTTTCAAGAGATTTGAAGCCGCATGTTTTTCACCTACGTCATGTGCGAAAATAAATAATTGTCGGATAAGAGAAGCAGAAGCACAAAACCTTTTAAAAAACAAAATTTATTTTTTATTTTGACTTTCTTTTTACCAAACCAAATCGAACGTCGACGCTCCATGCCTGGTGATTCTTAATGCCAATGCCAGTTGCCGAATCACGTTTTCTGATTCGAATATTTAATTCCTATTCCATCGATATTTTTTTGCAAATAATATAATATTAATTTTCCAAACTTTTTATATGTCAAATAATAAAGTAGGAACCTACAAATAATCATCATCTGCCTGGCCTCCTCCTAGCTACGGCCTTGTACAGCAGGATTCAACAATTTTTAGTATACATTAAATAGTATAAAAGTCATTGGTCGTTTTTAAATTTTATTGCAGTATTATGTAAGTAAACATTTTACTTACCAGTTAAAACCATGTCTAAATATTTCATATTCACTAATATTTCGTACGTTAGTTTTCCTTTACAAGACTCTAAAGTATCGTCTATTTCTTTTTGTAATCTTTGCTGTATTTCAGGATGTTGAGCTAATTCATAGGTCATAAAACACATTGCCGTTGATATTGTATCAAATCCAGCAATGAAAAATAACAAAGCTTGGGCTGT
The DNA here is from genome assembly GCA_947534325.1 of Agonum fuliginosum. Taxonomy (NCBI): domain Eukaryota; kingdom Metazoa; phylum Arthropoda; class Insecta; order Coleoptera; family Carabidae; genus Agonum; species Agonum fuliginosum. The sequence continues at coordinate 17,662,029 of OX384043.1, read as the reverse complement.
TATGTCATCATCACTCAAATCTTGAACAATAAAAAAGAAAGCAACATTATTATCGGTTACATTTTCCTGCAAATATTTATTTATAAGTAAAGAAGTATTCTCGGTATAACTTCAAAACATATTTATACTTAGAAATATAATAATATATAGTAATTAATAATGATAAGATAAAATAATAATAAGATTTAATTCACAGAATGAATGAATTAACATATTTTATTTTGTTTAATGAAATATTGCATTCTAAAAACAAATTACATATATAAAATGTATATTTAGAGCACGAGTCGTGGATGTGTGACCTAATAAAAATTTTATGACAAAAACTTTCGTAGGAAGAATTTAAATTTGAAATAAATAAATTAAAGAATAGTTAGGTTCGCATTATTTTTTATAATTAATGCATAAATTATTACCTATTTTAGTTAATCGATTATTTCCAATTTCTGACTCATTGACAGTAGCAAATCCAGCACCTTCATCTTTTTGAGCTTCATGTTTTAATTTTCCTTTTCTAGCTTCAATTAGCAATTGAAGCATATCTTGTCGTATAATGCCTTCTTTTTCTCGTACGGCTATTGTAGTTTTAATAATAGTTCGAAAGAAGTCACGAACTTTTTTGCTAAAGATTTGTATTTTCATTATCTTCATTAATGTTTTACTAACATGATACATAAAGAATTTAAACAATTGCAAACCTTTAAAATTAGTTGCATCTTTACCCATTAAGAAAAACTCATTGTCTTTATCTTTTAGAGAATTGCATTGAATCCCGAAAGCTGTAGTTGCTATTACATCGTTTGCAAATCGAGTGAAAGTATCTTTTAGTTCAATATCTAAGGGCTTTTCATTTTCTGCGACGTCGAGAAAGTAATTTGTGAACTGTTCTGCACATTCGGATATTAAAATGAACATGGAGCGCATTTTGCTGCTGGTGAATGCTGGGGACAAAGTTGAGCGCATATTGCGCCATTTTTCACCTACAACATTTGTTTGCAATAATTATAAAACAGTAATATGGATGTTCCGAATTAAAGAACTTTTACAAACGTTTATGTAAATTTTATTGATGGGAAAATATAGATATATCAATAGATAGGTATCGATATCAGTCAATATATTACTCTTCGTTTGGTATCGATGTATCGATAACTCGATATTATCGATATTTTCCGAAAATTATCGACATAATATCGAGTTATCAATACATCGATAGCAAAAGAAAAGGGGTGTTCAGATCGATATATCGATACTTTTCCCATCCTTAGAAATTTTCCAATTATTGAATATTTAGAACAATTAGCAATAGATTTCAGTTTTTCTTCCGGCAATCTTTAAAATTCAAATTAGTATTGAATACAATTAGATAGATAAAATTCGACACAAAAAAATATATATTATATCAATTATTAACTAATTTGGAATATTTAATTTTATATTTTAAATTTTGTGGGGATATTTATTTTTCTTATTTCTATTTACCTCGCAATGTAAATAAGTTTTTTCCAAATAGTGGATCAATATCTTCCGAAATTAATGGTCTATGATCAACAAAATGATCAAAATCTTTGATTCCTATTTTTTTAATTAAATTTAAATCTCTTATCATCAATACAGGCAGATTGAAGGAATATATTCCTGAAACTCTAAAATATATTTTAGTTACAATTCTTAAATATTAACAATATTATAAATAAAATTTGTATCTTCAATAAATATAATGAACCAGCATAAAATTTTTTGCCCAAAAAAAGTTATAAGGGTGAAATTTAACTATATTTAAATGTTTTGCATTACATATAAAAACAATTTTATTTGTTGAGACATCATTTTAATTTTACAAATATACAAACATACTGTTACAAATTGATATCACCTATTAATGTAAAATATGAAATGTGCTATTGTGGTATAAACAGTATAAGTTTAAATTGAATAATTATTTCAATTGATAAACTTGACGTTAAGTAATAATTAATGTCATGATCAACATACGCCTTGTCAAATATAATATGGGTCGGTTATTATTGTAAATTATACGAGTAATTTAGCTTTAATTTTAAATCCGGCTCTGTAGGATACATTAGGTAGTTATGTTGTATCATAAGTCATAACAAGCGCCATAGGCATGACATAATATTACATTTATGTTTTATGAATGTATATGATTAATTATTTATGACATGTGATGCATATAAACGGAAAACATTTGCCAGATCTTTATATTAAATGAATAAAACGCAATTCTACTAAAAAAACTGCATAATATTAGTAAGTAAGTAAAGTAGTAAATATTTATATAGTATTTTTCATGGGTATTTGGTTTAACTCACTTATTCTGTGTTCTGTGAATTTGAAAAAGATAAAACAATCATCTTTTGATGAAAATTAATCTATAATTCTAATTGTTGTTATGACAGAGTAAAGATTATTATTCAATTCGATAAGTTTAACTAGAAAAATAAACAAATAATAAAAACAAAATAAACTTTAAAGTAAACAAACAGAATTAGATAAAATATTATGTTGTTCATCGTATTTCTAAATGGTTGTTTTAGATAAATTCTTTAATTTCGAGATCAATTAAAGATATTGCATCGTTCGATAATATTAAACAAAAGCTGCCGTAATATGAGAAAATTACAAAATTAGTGATGTTTATTCATTTGTTCTTCGGTAAAAATTTATATATTTTACTATATCCAGAGGCATAAATGTTCAGCTAGTGGCATTTTTCATATTACATTATGTTTATAACAACTAGTAGACAATTGTCCAGGATATTAATTAATATGACTAAAACGTAAACAAATAGATAAGTAAGAGTACAAGATAATAAGAAGATGATACATTAAATTACTAATGCGTTAACTTTGATAGGTTAGGTAATTTAAATAAATATTTATATTTTTTTCTTAATTTTCTAATATATGTTATAGGTTAACATTATAAAATTTATAGCGTTATGGTATTTTGGATAATTCCCTTAAAAATTGTTTTAAAAAAGTGTAAATTAAAAACATTAAATTCAAAAAAAGTAAAGGTTAAAATTTTATGTCAATCATAATTATTTTTGCAATATTTGCGAAAGATTAGATATAGGTATATTATCCATACATTGAACCTACTTACACTTTTTATTTATAAAAATAATTACCTGGAGAAATATTATTAACTTGCACGTAAGGTATTATTATTATTAAGGACGTAATGATGAATATTAATGAAACAAGACAAATACAAGTATAGGTAGCAAATTTTATCCAACATCTTATTATAATGTACTGAAAAAAGCTAAGTAAAAGTAGATACTATTTTTTTACTGTTCGTAACCGATTTATTATAATGTCAACGTAAGCCACATTGTACTATGGTTTTTAATGTAAGAAGTTGGATAAAATTTTTATTTGTTACTTACTTCGAAGATTGTTTATTATACAAACTTTGGATCCATTCAGGAAATGATTTCTTTTGAAGAAAAATATCACTCATATTTCCAAGTATCGGGACTGGTTTAATGTATGGCACATTTAAATTTTTCCAGTGTTGATGCGGTTTATAAACGTAGAAATAAATTAATAAAGGAATAAAAATTACTGCCAATATTGTTATCATATTGTAGGTAGATAATTTAATAATAATCAGGCAAATAACTAAAAAAATGTATATTAAAAATTTGTTTAGTTCACTTTACTGTTTGGATTGCACTTCTTGTAAAACGCAGTTTACGATATGAACTAAAAAGATATATGAACACTCAAAATCATGTAGACTGTTGTTTATTTTGTTCATAACCATAACTAGCTGGACGTCCTTGAAAAATTAACATTGATTCGAAGTCAAAGTTTTTTTATCTTCACACTGTCTCGTGACTCATCTCTTAAGTGGCCCGTCTACGTTTTTTCCGAATTCCTAAAATACTCTTGATTTTACATTTTTCTATTCCACTCTTTTCCCCACTACTACGACTGCCTGCAACCAGCCCGAAACTCGTACATTGCCGCATCCTAGCTATGCAATTTTGAAGTTGAAAAATACTGTAAAAGTGTTTTCGTCGCGAGTAAACTGTCAGATTATTATTGACTTCAGGATAATGTTTTTATAAACATTTAATAGAGAAAGAATGGATCTACAGATGTGCCTTTTTAAAATTTTAAAAATTAATTTCGTGAGATATAGGTAGGTAACTGTGTAAAGTTTGCATAAATTGAATTTTCTTTTTTGAATTTTTCGGAATTTTTATAATGTACTCGTAGATAAATTCTTTTAGTATTGGCCACAAAACACTCGGTACGTTAGTACATTTTACGCTGGATTTTAGGAGGTAGACGGGCCTCTTAACTCCTACGTTCTATAAAAAAGTAGCGATAAAATCAATGTTATTAATCTAGTAGATCGGTTAATCGGTTATTCAACCATTGTTTTTAAATCAGTAGTATTGGTGATCTATTTGATACTGTAACCATTCATTGATTGATGTTACTATAGCAGGAGGCCTAAGCCCGTCCTTGACAAAATTATGCCTTAATACATATTTTTTTATCTAATTATAACTTTTAATACGACGTTTCGATCAAAATCCTGACCATTTTCAAGCAAACGTAGTTAGATTGAATAAAAAGTTAAATTGCAGAGTTTATATGGTTTTTATTCCTTAAAGGAAGTTTTCTTTATGAAGTGTATACCTACGTACCTCCAGAGATTACAAATATATTTTATTTTTCATGGCAATAAATTATTTTTTAACAATTTTTGTACATGAATAAAAAAAAATAGAATCAACTTTCTAATGTGTACTTATGATTCTATTGTAAATGAATTTTTAATTTGATGCATGAATTTGATTACCTAAACTTATTTTCTAAAATTGCATACTGCTATAATACATACGTCATGCAACTTTCCATGAGTAAATACTGTAGATTTTTATTTTCTGGTGTCAAAGACAGTTTTGTAAAAAATTATCAAATAGGGGAAATAAAAACGAAAAAAATAGCAAAAAATTTAATTGTTAATAATGTAATTGTAATTTTATGAGGAAAAACGAAAATACTAATTACACTTGCAAATATTTCAATTAATTACTAATATTTAAATTACATGATTAATGAAATTAAAAATTCAAATTAACAATTACATTTTAGATAATTGTAATTAATTACGTAATTTAATTACATGTAGGTAGGTAATTAATTAAACCTACCAACACTTTTGTTTATCAATTCGGTCAGCAAGGCTCGTACATTTTAGGTTTTCAAAAATATGCCCAGGAATTTATATTTGGAATTATACATATACTTACCTATATTTAGGCTTTCTTTGTACTTTACGGGTATTAATGGTATCTTCAAATATGTTGAGTTAGTATTTTAAAAAATATATTGAAGTGTATTTACATCTATATGCCATTAAAAAGTGATTTAAAAAAATAAAATACTTTACAATAACAAACACTATGATTAAAATAAAAGTTTTATAGTTATTTATTATTTCTTTTCTTTAACCCAAGCCAGAATCCATTGGCTGCATTCATATTAAACTCTGATCTGGTAAGTTTAATTGGAACTTCGCTCTTCTCTATAATGACAAAACTAAATTTACTAAACATGTGGAACATTAAAGTCTTGGCTTCAAGTAAAGCGAACCGGGATCCTAAAATAAAATAGGAATTAATTTAAATTCAATTAACACAGGCATTTAAATGTTTACCTATGCAATTTCGAGGTCCGATCCCAAAAGGAAGATAAGTAAATGGTTTAATATTTCCTTTATTTTCTTCACTAAACCTTTCAGGGTCAAACTTTTCTGGATCAGGATAATATTTCGGATCTCTATGTATCCCGTATACAGGAAACCATACGACTTCATTCTTTTTCAAAGAAATTGCAACTTCTCCTGGATTCTCGGGTTGAATTATAAAATTGTCAATACAAACTCGGTCAACGGCTCCAATTGGAGGCCATTTTCTTAAACCCTCTAAAAGATTTCCGTATATAATGGTTGTAAAAACATGAAACTATATAATATTTTGCAGTTCGTTTAAAAAATATATTTAAAAACCTTACTATGCATGTTAAATACTACCTTATTACATTAATTAGGTAGATTTTTAAAAGTTACTTTCAAGAAGTCGAACCGAACCGGAACAGAAATAAAAACCGGGACAAACCGTTGCTATTTTACTGAACCCGGAACCAAATCTGAACCGTTAATCAATATTTTGGTATACTCATAACCGGAGTCGAACCGACGGATGCGAACCGGTTCGGAACGGTTTAAAGCTTAGTAAACTAAAATTTATCATTATTTCATCAAAATGCTATTAAATGTTTGGATTTTTTTTTGTTAAGTCTAATTTAGTTTGATTTAATTTTCCGGAAAGTTATGTTTACATTCATGGTTTATTGAGAGTACGGTAATGTACCTAAATAGTTCTAGCTTCTATAGCGACACCGAATCCCGAGAGAGTATCAAGACATCCAGAGTATATTAAAGCCCTGTTCACACATGGACACACAGAAGATACACACACACGCAACAGTAAGAAATAATATGTGTGTTGCTTGTGAATATGAACTAAAGGCGCCGCAATTTGTGGCTTCTATGGAAGTAAGGAAAAAAATCAATTTTGAGGCCACAAACGTTCTCCATTTTGCTTCTGTTGCCTGTGTGTCGTATGTGTGTGTCTCCTGTGTGTCCATGTGTGAACAGGGCTTTAATATACTCTTGATGTCTTGATACTCTCTCGGGATTCGGTGTATTTTTTTTTACATTTTAGTTCAAAACTAGAACTGACATTTTTAATTAATTGGTTGTTACACTATAAATCACAGTAAACCGGTAACCGAACCTGAACCGGTATTCTCTGGCTTGCTTTTAGTAATAATTTACTAAAGTTGTCAATTATAATTTTAAGATGAAACAAATTAAATGACATATTAATTGAACCTCGTGATTGATAGTACCTGAGACAACCATGTCCAAATATTTCATTTTCACAATGGCTTCGTAGTTAATTTTGCCGTTGCATTCCTTCAGTGTTTCGTCAATTTCTTTATGTAGTTTTTCTTGAACATCTTCATTTATAGCAAGTTCATACACAATTTGACAAAGAGCGGTAGATATTGTGTCGAATCCGGCAAAGAAAAATATCAGTGCTTGGGCAGTTATGTCATCATCAGTCAAAACTAAAAATTAAACTTATTTATTACATGCGCACACTCGGCTTCTTTCGCTTTCGGCCAGTGCATTATTGGGTGATGCATAGTCTTTAGTCTCATCAGTGTATTTTTTGGAGACAGAACCCAATGGAACAAATTATACTTATGCTTCTGATATACACACACACATCAGTGCAAAGAATAGAGCAGAGGTTCCCAAACTTTTTTTCTCGTAGACCACTTTCAAAATTTTACTGGTTTCGGTAGACCACCTACTGCTACATTTCTACCATATTCCCAAAACTCGTCAAAAAAGTTTTTACAAGTAACAGTCGCTGACCTTCTTAAAATACACTACTCAGAAAAATTAAGGGAGGTTTAAAAATAGGAAATTAATGCTAAATAAACAGATATCTGATCCATATGCTGGCCTAACTGAAAAAAAAAACATTCGAACCCGTGGACCAAAAAAAGAAGCAAAAAATTTGCAATATTATTTTTTCGCGCTATCTGTTAGGATTGCATGAGAACCGTAGCTCCCAAAAACTTTTAGCCAAAAATATGAAAACTAGAATCTTAAAGCTTCAAAATGCTTTTTCTAAAGTCTCAATAAAAGAATTTTTCACCGAAATACAGCCTGTCAAAAATCACCGAAAATTTTTTTTTGCTCTCTTAATTTTGGTAGTGTATTATCTGCCTACATTGATGGGTAAAGCCAGGCCAACATTTTTGTTCTTTACTATCGAAACCAGATACATTTTCGTGGACCCCCACTTACAACTTGTGAACATCCATTTTTTTAGACCCCGTCGAGTTTTCCGTGCACCGTGGACCCCTGGGGGTCCACCTGGACCACTTTAGGAATCACTGGACTAGAGTCTCTAGAGACTCTGGTAATTGTTTTCTGTTATGATAATACTAGATGTGCTCTTTGATTTTTAAACTTGTCAACATCACTTTGATGGTTTATTATTTCTACAAAATTTAAGTCTTTACCCTGATGATGCCACAAAAGGTGGCGAAACGTTGGCCATTGGACTAAATAAAATAATTAAATAAACTGACTGCATTTCTGCGTAGGAGAAGGTGGGGCGGAATGGGGTAGCATCTTATTTTGGGTCATAACATGACGAATTTATTAAAAAATTTAAAAAAATAATTCTATTTTATTTTGTTTAGACATTGCAGAACATTTTTATAGTAAAACCATTTTAAAAAATCAATAAATTATACTCGAAAAACTCAAAGAAAAAAAATTCAGTTTTTATTCCGTTCTGCTCAACATAAGGGAATGATTAAATCAATATAGACTCATAGCCATCGCTGTCAAAACCCGCGCACGACATAATATGTGTCCATTTGTGACACTTCGCACAAGAGCACCAACCCTCACTTGACTTTGAATAAAGTTAATCACAATAAAGGTCATGGCAGCTTCTAGAGCACGTTGCATGTTGTTTGACACCAGCTTTTTTTTGGTGTTACGCACCATCTCAATATAATATATAAAACAAAATAATTGACATACCTACATAACCTTATCATAAAACATGTGGGTCAGAACAGCCCATTCTGTAACATAACATTACAAAAAAAAAATTATAGTCACCAGTAATTTTACCGTAATATATAGCAAAATTGTAAAAAGACTGAATAACAAATGTATTGAATAACCATCATTATGATAAAAGTTAAAAATGACGACTTACCTTCATTCAACATCCATATATTAATTACAAATGTAAGAAAAATTTCGAACACACATAGAAACCGGCAGAAGGTGAAGACCAACACTAACAAATAGGATTTCTAACCAACCTTGATCTCTGACTAAATGTCAAAATATCATTTAATGAATGCCTATACTTATACGCACGCGCTAACAGCGTTTTCCCATTCTATCTCGCTACCCAATTTTGCCACACCTTCCCCTATTTCCATTATTCATATAATTATTATTATTTGGCCCGATTTAAAGGCTTAGCCGGCCCACGGGGCATTTGCCCAGTGGCTGTATCCAGGCCTGCTCAGGAACATTATGAACAAAACAAATGAAGTTACGAAGTTACGAGGTGTGGTAACAGTACTTAACTTACATAGATATTTTATGAATAAGGGTTAACTCCATTTAAGTCGTTCTTACATGCGTTCATCTTGAATCGGTCTAAATAATTAAACTGATGCCATTATATATAGGCTGATTTATAATGAACGTAACCGGTTACTTATTTTGTATTCTGTAAAGTTAAACAAAGGGATTTTAAGGTTACGGCTCCGTGTTATTATGAACCGTAATACAACATTACAGTACTAACCCGTTACATCCATTATAAACCAAGCCTTACGATGCTTGCATTCTGTGGGTATTATGATTCATTTATATTTTTGTTTACTATTGAGAGCAATGCTTGTGAAAACGACTTAAATGGAGAGTAACTGTTTCATTACTTTCTTGTTCAACTTGTGACTGTTTTCCTATTTCCGATTCTTCCACAGTGGCAAATCCTGCTCCTTCATCGTTCTGCTTAGTTTCTTCATGCTTCAGTTTTCCTTTTCGAGCTTGCAACAACAAGTGAATCATATCTGGACGAACAATTCCTTGCTCTTCACGACTTTTTATATTACTTTTAATAATACTAGTAAAGAAATTTCCTTGTTTTTCCGGAAAGACCGGAATTCCCAGCCATGTCATCAATGCAGGACAAATTTGGTAACCCATTATCTTCAAAGATCGAAATCCACTAAAAGATGTTATATCTTTTCCCATAAGATAAAATTCATTCTGTTTTTCTCTCAATGAGTCACATTGAATGCCAAAAGCAGTTGATGCAATGATGTCGTTTGCGAACCTTGTGAACAAGTCCTTCAGTTCCACGGTCATGGGTTCGTTGGGCTTTACGATATCCATGAAATAATTAGCGAATTGCTCGCCACATTCGGATATTAAAATAAACATTGAACGCATTTTGCTTCCAGTAAAGGCAGGAGATAAAGTTGATCGCATATTGCGCCATTTGTCCCCTATGAATAATTATTTGTTAAGTTACAAATGAAAATATTGTAGATTTATTGTCTTTGGTTTCATAAATCCAGCTAAGCAGTTAATTTGTATATTTCGTGAATTTATTTTCTTACTATTAAAATCCAAACTACGGGGTTATTCAAGATTTTAATATAGTTTAAACTTAAGATTCGTGGAAATAATTATTTTTGTTATTTCCATCAGAAGATTGTTATACAATTTATTTCTTTAAGAACATTGATGGGCATGTTAGCGAAAAATCTAATTAATATCATTTCACTAGTTGACAAAAATATAAGTTTTGCGTGTGATTATTGTTTCATTTTTGTTATTTATTGGTCACTATATATTACCTGTCAAACTAAATAAATTTTTGCCGAAAAGTTTGTCCAAATCTTCGGAAATAAATGTTCGATGATCTACAAAGTGGTCAAATTCTTTTATTCCAATTTGTTTTATAAGATCTACATCTTTTATTACCAAAGTTGGCATTAAAAACTGATATACACCAATATATCTAGAATATAGAAAACAATAGAATAGTAAAATACTCTTATAAAAGTGTTAATTTTTAATCTTTCACATAAAATAATTTCAATTCCCTTAAATAAGATAAATTTAATTTTTTTAATTTATTTAAATCATTTATAAAATTCCTTTTCAGGATAAAATATATACAAAGTAATTTATTAAATAAAAAAACTCTTTTTTTCTAAATTTGAATAATGTTGCGCCATAAATCTAATATTTTTTTCATAAAATTAATTCACATTGTGTGAAAAATTCCACAAATTATATGTGAATGAAAACTTCACTACAGTATGGAACTAAATCAACGGTTAAAAAAATTCAATCTATTTTAAAATTAACATCAGTTTTCGGAACCGTAATAAATTTTATTTAAAAATTTAAAACGCTCAATTAGTTATTAGTTGTTACGGAGCGCTATCCGCCAAATAAACGTTTTTAACTGTTTCAAAAATATAAAACGTCTGGTTTTTAATACGAAAAATAAAGAAATATTGTAAGTTTACCTTGAATCGTAGGCACTATACCATTCTTCAACCATATCAGCCATACTTTGCTGCCGGGTAAGAAACTTGCCCATATTTCCAAAAAACAGCCATGGTTTTATATAGGGCACTTTCTTAATTTCCCAATGCTGATTAATTCGCTTTAAATACACATAAGTTAAAATAAAAGGCACAAGAAGAAGTAACCAAGTTAACATTTTGGTTTCGAATTCATACCAATGTCGCAGCTAATTTAGTGTTCGCACCAGTAAACCTGGAGGTTAACTGATACGACTTTTATAAACAACAGGCCGCGGACGGATATGTTGCGTAATATCAACTCATTTTTTGTGTATAGGTATCAATTATACAGTGTTGGATTAGATTGAATTTTGTGTTAGTACTCATCATTGTTATTGCATGTTGACGGCAGAGTCAAATTTACTAAAACTATAAATTTCAAGTTACGACCTATTGACTTACGACGGCAATGTAGATGAGGCAATTTTTTTCTTATCTATGTCACTTAATTAAAAAATCTGACGTGGACACCACATGACTTCCTTGTACGCCTTGTTTGTTCATACTTTTCTTAATAACTAAAATGTAGAATAATATAAAAAATTCTTTTAACTTATTATACTAGTATACTCACATATATATTTTAGTCATTTTATTTAAACTGCAGAAGAAGATATAAAGCATATTTTACTATTGTCACTGTCATGTCATAATCATTTAAATTTTACGTAGTAACAAATGTTAAACAATCATGGAGTACAAGATACCGAAATACTAAATTATAAGTATATACTTTAATTATTCTTAAATGATAGAAGATACAGAAAAAATTATAAAATACCGATTGTAGATAATAATCACATAATCTTTCATTTAAAATAAAAAAAATTGTCTAAAATTAATTATTTATCAAAATATTTTAAAAAAGTACTACTTCCGGTTTATAGATTGAAACCAAAAATAGGAGGTGCACAACTAGATGCTATAACAGTCCTAAATACAAAATTTCAGCTTTCTACGTCTAACCGTATTTGAGTTATGCGACACACATACGTCCGTACATACATACGTACAGTAATGTTCAGAAATAATGCCCAGACTCCCTACTCCAGTGCTGACGATTTATGAAAAATTCGAAATACGTCTGCAGTCGTTGATGAACAGAGGCAGAAGATACAAAGCAAAAGATAGCTATATTCCCAATTTTCTCGGAAAAACAACATTAGCTACGGTAAACAGAGGCTTCAGATTTTGAAATATTTTGTAAATTAGGATTCACTACTTTCGATGATACTTTCTTATTGAATCACTAGTATTGTCAAAATTCTGCATTAAAATTAGAACTCATTAATTCATATCTATTTATTTATAAAACATATTGTAGTGAAGTAACTCAAATTAAATTATGCGTTAAGAATTATCATAAAAAAATAATTAAACGATGCTTTTTATATTTACATATATCTATTTCTAAACTTTGTAATACAAAGACAATAATAGGTAAATTAATAATAAAACATATTTATTTAAGAATAATGTAATTTAATTACATTATAACGATTATATTTTTATAGATCTTATATTCAAATAAATAAATAAATATTACAAAAAATGGTCGTCAGAAGTAAAAAACAAAAAGTACCATATGCAAAGAAATATCACAGTTATGATCGTCGAATAAACAAAAAAGAACTTAAAATAAGATAAATGTAAATATATATATATATATATATATATATATATATATATATATATATATATATAAACAAAGGTGTATCAACAAAAAATCACAAAAAATGGTCGTTACAGTTTAACTCTCTGGTTCAAAATTCATTTCGAATAAAAATGATTAACTATTCATTATTAAAATTTAAAAGCGGAAAATTATGGAGTAAAAAATAAGATTCTCTGCATTCGATGTAAGTTTATCTTTTTTTTGGCGCCATAAGGGTGCAGAATATTCGCTAAATATTCGGTTATTCGACAGACAATCATACATTATATTCGTTATTCGGCACATTTACTATTCGTTATATCTCTAATAATAATTAAAAATAATCTAAATAATATATTTTGGAATCCTGCATAAAGCGGGAGGAAAAGTATTTTTTCTCTAGGGAGGAAAAGATAAAGTGGATTTCCGCATAAGGCGAGAGAAAAAGTACTTTTCCTCCCTAAGGAGAAAAAATAAAGTGGATACCCGCATAAAGCGGGACTAAAACTACTTTTACTGCCCAGGGAGGAATAATACTGACCGGTCAGAAATACCTCACTTTCGTCCCTAATAATAGGGACGAAAGGTGGCGTTTTCGGTGCAGGTATTGAAAAAATAATTTATTGAATTAGATTTGTTAATTAAATCAGATTAAAACTGAAACAAAAATCTAAACATTTTTATTTCTTACATTGTAGGTTACAGTTTAACTCTCTGGTTCAAAATTCATTTTGGATTTCATACACTTGACGAAATTCTAAGTCAAGGTATTTTCTTGCCTCTCAGGTAAAGAGGATACTTCTAAATTTGGTTCTATTTTCTTGGAATAGAAGCAATATACCTTTCCTTTGCTACTTATCTCATCACCCTCACTCAATCGAACGTATATCGAATTTTTCATAAACTGTCGGCTCTGGAGTGGGGCTTCTGGGCATTATTTCTGAACATTACTGTACATACATACGTACGTACATGTACAGACGTCACGACGAAACTAGTCATAATGGATTCAGAAAAGGTCAAAACGGATATTTCCATCAAAATCTGAAAACCGAAATTTTTCGGGATTACAATACTTCCTTATTACTCCGTACAAGGAAGTAAAAATGAATTGATATATTAAACCAATTTATATTCCAGTTTCTTCTGCGAAAGCGAAACATTCTCGGATTTGTGATTATAGTGGAAGTCGACGGTATGACAATAATTCTGCGAAAAATTGTGTCAAATTAAGATCCAAAAATGTACTCAACTTTGCAACTTTTATATACTAAATAACGCCACAATTGTTTACTCACTTGAAGTTTATTTTTCATTACTTACATTAACTATATATAAAATTTTAGTCTAGTCTGAATAAGAGTTAAATTTGCTAAATTTAAAACTATTTTTTCAAAACTTTCGTAATGTAATACACACATTTTCGAATTTAATATCTGTTATTATTGAGCTTGATTTCTCGACTGGATGTTAAATAAAAAGAAGATTTTTTGGAGAAGCAGTCAATTTAATAAAATCCAATAAAACACCGACGTTTCGACTGTAATTCAGTTTTCCTCAGGTTGTAATTGCTTATTAAAAATTAAAGAATACCATGTAAATTATTTTACAGAAATATTTAGTAAAAAAGAACACAAACGTGCATTTTACTTGACAGTCATCGACCAACTGAAGTTTTAAGCAAGCGCGAGTCATTGTCATTGCGCTAGAGTTATAATTTTATGTAACAATTTTAGCACTTTGGAGTTATCAATATCACAATGTTCTATGAGCAACAAAGAACCTAATGCAAGCACTGCCGCAGTTCTAGTACATAAGAAAAAAGTTTCTTATGTGCTTATACTCATCAGTGACAATTATTCGCAATGGACCATTACCAGGAAAAATGAGCTATCTATTGAATTTTTACCTTCCGCTTACCTGTAAAGGAAGGTAACAGGTAACAGGTAACAGTCACGTGACAGTCAAAAACTAAGCGCGCGAACCTGTTTGTGGACAACCCAACAAAATTTTAACATGGAGTCTTATGGAGTATTCATGTTTACTTTTGTAAAAATATCTTTTATTCGCATTCTACGTTGTTTTAAAAAAAGAAAACGTATGAAGTTGATTAAGGTAAGTTCATATATTATACTGGTTACTTAAAATTATCCTAAATATAAAGCACTTTTAAAATATCGTATGTTAAAAGTGTGGTATTGAACTGTTGTCATAATAAAAACAGTTTATAAAACTGTAATATAGGTACCCGTTATATTTTGTATATTTTCTTACACTTTAAGAAATGTTTTAAGTTTATTAATTTAACAATTAGTGAAAATCCATGCACTTGATGATACAAAACCAACTTAACCTATACATTTAATGTGTTAGTAATACAAGTTTCATTTAAAATATGCTTGTTTTATATGTATTTATTTAATACAAATATATTATACATACACTTACCTTTCTTGAAAAGTATACAATATAAATGAAACATGCAATTAATGCTGGAAAAACACAAAAATAACTCATAAGAACCAAAACCGCCATAAGACACAATGTTAACCTGAACAGCAGTTGTCCACAAACAGAATCCCGCCAAATCCGAAACATTGGCCACGCCTCCTGCAAGTACTCTATTAATCGCAATGGCCCATTACCAGGAAAAATGGGCCATCTATTGAATTTTTTAAAGTAAAAATTATATCCCGTCTTTCAGCTAAGTTCATAGCTGTCAGTCCGTCAGCTGACATGGTAAGAGTTAGTAGAATGTATTATAAAAACTGTAAGTTAAACTCAGTTAAACTACGTCTTTTTACATAATAAAAATCCAAGACAATAAACTACTATTAAGTTAGATCTGATGGATTACTCACTAACTTCAACTACACGATGAACATAATAAATGTCTCACTCTGATTCAGCAAGCATGCGTATAATATACATTGCAAATCGTCCATTCTGATGACCGATCTATACCTCTGCACGCAACTTTAATAGGTTATATAATTTGATATACTGATTTCAAAATACGCAAAAATAAGGGTACCTAGTGATAATTTTAGTGCCGCTGGTTTGCAAGTCTATTTACCTATTTATTTATTAATTATTACATAAGAAGTGACTATTTGTACATTAGATAGTCTGATACTATCTATTATTTTATTTTATAAATAAAATAATAAATAAACAGTTAAATGGAAGTTCAAACCAATGGAACTAATATTTATTTTTGCAAATTTTGAAAAAAAAATTCTTTTGTGATCAGTATATCAAATTATATAACCTCTATTAAAGATGCGTGCAGTACTACTGTATAGTACTACTTACTTAATACTTACACTCTTTGTTTATCAATTGCGTTCGCGTATTTTAGGCTCTAATAATATGCTCAAGTATTTTAATTTGGAATTATAATAATATAGGATTTATTTGTACTTTGATATGAGTGAAATCTTTAAATATGTAGAATTATAAAAATATAATATATTGAAGTGTATTTACATCTATTTACCATTAAAAAATCTGACGTGGCCATCACACAACCTTCCGCCATATTTAGACTTTAAACAGAAATGTATACGTACAATCCGGTGCCCATTTAAAATATACAAATAAAAATCTAAAATATTCAAACAGAAATTACTATCACCTGAATCAAAAAATTCTTTCACACGAAAACTCTTCTGTGTTGAAGAAAACCTCCGTTCAGTTACTACATTTAATATCTTACTTAAGACTTATATAGCGCTAGTATGCCGACTTGTCACCCGTCTCATCTGTCAATATTTTTTATGCAGAAACAAAAATCAACCGAACATGGATTACAAGATTTCAACGTTTTATTTGATAAATTTATTTTTTAAATTTTACTGCAGTTCTTTAATGCTACCAGATAAAGACAATTTTTTTATAACGTAAATTGCAAATAACTTTTCCTCTTATTCTTATTACAAATAAATACTATATTTATCCAAATTTATAGAAATTTTTGACACTTAATCTTTTCAATCTTCAAAAAATATCACTTCCGGTGAAGATATTTGTACCAAAATCTAATGAGCTCTTCCTATTCGTATACAATTGTAAAATACCAAATATCAAAATTTTTGGGTAAGTCGTATTTGAGTTATCCAACAGACGGCATCGGCCCGGACCACACACATACACACACACACGCACACACACACATACATACAGACATCATCGAGAAACTATCAAAAATGAGTTGTAAGGACCCTAATTCGTGCTCATCCACTAAAAACTCACTACTCGATTTTTTGCATGATTCCAATACCTTCCTTTACAGGTAAGCGGAAGGTAAAAATAAATTCAAAAAATAAAAATACTTTATACTGTTCCACTAAATACAATAAAATGTTCCTATGACAAATACTATGACTGAAATTAAAGTTTTATACAGTTATTTATTTCTTTTCTTTAACCCAAGCCAGAATCCATTGGCTGCATTCATATTAAACTGTGATCTGGTAATTTTAATTGGAACTTCACTCTTCTCTATAATAACAAAACTAAATTTACTAAACATGTGGAAGATTAAAGTCTTGGCTTCAAGTAAAGCGAACCGGGATCCTAAAATAAAACAAGAATTAATAAAAATCCAATGAACACAGGCATTGTAATGTTTACCTATGCAATTTCGAGGTCCAATTCCAAAAGGAAGATAAGTAAATGGTTTAATATTTCCTTTATTTTCTTCACTAAACCTTTCAGGATCAAACTTTTCTGGATCAGGATAATATTTCGGATCTCTGTGTATTCCGTATATAGGAAAACATACGACTGCATTCTTTTTCAAAGAAATTGCAACTTCTCCTGGATTCTCGGGTTGAATTGTAAAATTATCAATACAAACTCGATCAACGGCTGCAAGTGGAGGCCATTTTCTTAAACCCTCTAAAAGATATCCGTATTAATGGTTATAAGAACATGAAACCATATACTCATAAAATGTCTGTTCGTATAAAAAAAAATATTCAAAAACTTACTATGCATGTTAAATAGGTACTTCCTTATTACATTAATTAGGTAGATTTTTAAAAATTACTTTCAAGAAGTCGAGCCGAACCGGAACAGGAATAAAAACCGGGACAAACCGTTTCTACTTTACTGAATCCGGAACCAAATCTGAACCGTTAATCGATATTTTTGGTAAACTCATAACCGGAGTCGAACCGATGGATGCGAACCGGTTCGGAACGGTTTCAAGCCTGAACTAAAATTTATCATTATTTCATCAAAGTGCTATTAAATTAGTATACAATTTTTTTTGTAGTTAAGTCAAATTTGGTTTGATTTAATTTTTTTCCGGATAGTTTTTTCACTTTCATGGTTTATTGACAGTACGGTAATGTACCTAAACAGTTCTAGCTTCTATAGCCACACCGTATCCCGAGAGAGTATGTGTCCATTATGTGTCCAACAGGGCTTAAGAGAGATCCAGCCGTACACTGAAAAGTATATATGCTTAAGGTTTAAGTTATATATCACGGTAAACCGGTAACCGAACCTAAACCGGTATTTTGTGCGGATCGATTCTCTGGCTTGCTTTTAGTAATCATTTACTAAAGTTGTCAATTATAATTTTAAGATGAAACAAATTAAATGACTTATTAATTGAAACTTGTGATTGATAGTACCTGAGACAACCATGTCCAAATATTTCATTTTCACAATGGCTTCGTAGTTAAGTTTGCCGTTGCATTCCTCCAGTGTTTCGTCAATTTCTTTTTGTAGTCTTTCTTGAACATCTTCATTTATAGCAAGTTCGTAAACTATGTGACAAAGAGCGGTAGATATTGTGTCAAATCCACCAAAGAAAAATATCAGTGCTTGGGCAGTTATGTCATCATCAGTCAAAACTAAAAATTAAACTTATTTATTACATGCGCACACTCGGCTTCTTTCGGCTAATGCATTATTGGGTGATGCATAGTCTCTAGTCTCATCAGTGCAAAGACTATAGTCTCTGGAGACTCTGGTGATTGTTTTCTGTGATGATAATACTAGATGAGCTCGTTGATTTTTAAACTATTTTAAAAACATTCCTGCGTATTTCCATTATTCATATAATTATTATTATTATTTCGGACCGATTTAAAAGCTCAGCCGGCCCGGCCCAGTTGCCCGATGGCCATATCTAGGCCTGCTCAGGAACATTATGGAAAAATATTAATTTACGATGTACATGGTAACAGCTAAGTACTTAAGAAGAGCCTAATGTAGTGATGTTGCGAGCAGCAAAAACATGCTTTTGAATGGGGATATTGGGTGCATGTCACTGCGTCAAATTGCCGTAATGTCAAATACCCGCTGTGTCCAATTGCCGCAATGTCAAATTGCCACTGTGCCAAAACGCATCCCCACCACTTACATACTTGTAATAACGTATGTCGAGAGACTACTGCAAATTTATTTCGACTCAGAGCAATATTTAGACATACTGGCAATCGGGCATAGGTTTTGGTATTTACTACACTAACAAAGCTAACAAAACCGTACTAGAGCCCCACAAACTTGGTTTTGGTATTTACTACACTAACAAAGCTAACAAAACCGTACTTGAGCCCCACAAACTCGGTTTTGTTACGTCAAATCTACTGTTGTGCCTGATTTCCACTGGGTCAAATTGCCTCTGTGTCGAAATAAATTTGCAGTAGTCTCTCGACATACGTTATTACAAGTATGTAAGTGGTGGGGATGCGTTTTGGCACAGTGGCAATTTGACATTGCGGCAATTGGACACAGCGGGTATTTGACATTGCGGCAATTTGACGCAGTGGCGTGTTTCCATGATATTGAAACTAATTTTGATCGGATCGATTTAATTTTTTTTTCATTTAAAGATAAATATGAACTCTACATCCGCTTAGTGTTGAAATTTTAGTTTTATTTTTTGTTTCAATTTTACAATGGCATAAACTTGTCATAACTTGCCTAACTTCACATAACTGTTACTCAGTATATCAACAAAAATTGCAAATTTTAACACTAGTCGGCTCTAGATTGAACTTTTATCTTTCAAATGAACCCTTGTTTGTGATGATACGTTCAAATTTAGTACCAATTTTAATCCCTCTACGAGAGCGCGTTCCCTATTGCTGCCTTTGTTCGACACACTAAATCTGTATAACCTACATAGATATTTTATGAATAAGGGTTAATTCCATTTAAGTCGTTCTTAAATGCAATTATCATGAATCGGTCAAAATAATTAAACTGATTCCATTATAGGCTGATTTATGATGAACGTAACCTGTTACTATTTTGTATTCTGTAAAGTTAAACAAAGACATTTTAAGGTTACGGCTCCGTATTATTATGAACCTTAATACAACATTACGTAATTCAACATTACAGTACTAACCGGTTACATCCATTATAAACCAAGCCTTAAGGTGCTTGAATTCTGTGGGTATTATAATTCATTTATATTTTTGTTTTATAAAAACGATTCTGTTGACAGCTATACTTGTGAAAACGACTTAAATGGAGTGTAACAGTTTCATTACTTTCTTGTCCAACTTGTGACTGTTTTCCTATTTCCGATTCTTCCACAGTGGCAAATCCTGCTCCGTCATCGTTCTGCTTAGTTTCTTCATGCTTCAGTTTTCCTTTTCGAGCTTGCAACAACAAGTGAATCATATCTGGACGAACAATTCCTTGCTCTTCTCGACTTTTTATATTACTTTTAATAATACTAGTAAAGAAATTCGCTTGTTTTTCCGGAAAAACTTGTATTCCCAGCCATGTCATCAATGCAGGACAAATTAGGTAACCCATAAACATCAAAAATTGAAGTGCACTGAAAGATGTTATATCTTTTCCCATAAGATAAAATTCATTCTGTTTTTCTCTCAATGAGTCACATTGAATGCCAAAAGCAGTTGATGCAATGATGTCGTTTGCGAACCTTGTGAACAAGTCCTTCAGTTCCACGGTCATGGGTTCGTTGGGTTTTACGATTTCCGTGAAATAATTAGCGAATTGTTCGCCACATTCGGACATCAAAATAAACATTGAACGCATTTTGCTTCCAGTAAAGGCGGGAGATAAAGTTGATCGCATATTTCGCCATTTGTCCCCTACGAATAATTATTTGTTAAGTAACGAATAAAAATATTGTAGATTTATTGTCTTTGGTTTCATAAATCCAGCTAAGCAGTTAATCTGTATATTTCGTGAAATTATTTTCTTACTATTAAAATCCAAACTATACGGGGTTATTCAAGATTTTTTATATAGTTTCAACTTAAGATTCGTGGAAATAATTATTTTTGTTATTTCCATCAGAAGATTGTTATACAATTTGTTTTTTTAAGAACATTGATGGGCATGTTAGCGAAAAATCTAATTAATATCATTTCACTAGTTGACAAAAATATAAGTTTTTCGTGTGCTTATTGTTTCATTTTTGTTATTTATTGGTCATTATATACCTGTCAAACTAAATAAATTTTTGCCGAACAGTTTGTCCACATCTTCGGAAATAAATGTTCGATGATCTACAAAGTGGTCAAATTCTTTTATTCCAATTTGTTTTATAAGATCCACATCTTTTATTACCAAAGTTGGCATTAAAAACTGATATACACCAATGTATCTAGAATATAGAAAACACTAGAATAGTAAAATAATCTTATAAAAGGGTTAATTTTTTAAATCTTTCACTAAAATAATTTCAATTCCCTTAAATAATATAAATTTAATTTTTTTTTCTAATTTATTCAAATCATTTTAAAATTCCTTTTCAGGATAAAATATATAGAAAGTAATTTAAAATTATATTAAATGAAAAAACTCTTTTTTTTCTAAATTTGAATAATGTTGCGCCATAAATCTGTGACTAATATTTTTTTCTTAAAATTAATTCACATATTGTGTAAAAAACAAATACAAATTCCAAAAATTATATGTGAATGAAAACATCACTACTGTATGGAACTAAATCGACGATTTAAAAAAATTCAATATAAATTAAAATTAGCATCAGTTTTTGGAACCGTAATAAATTTTATTTAAAATTTAAAACGCTCAGTTGGTTTGTTACGGAGCGGTATCCGCCAAATAACGTTTTTAACTGCTTCAAAAATATAAAACATCTGGTTTTTAATACCAAAAATCAATAAATATTGCAAGTTTACCTTGAATCGTAGGCATTATAATAATCTTCAATCATATCAGCCATGCTTTGCTGCCGGGTAAGAAACTTGCCCATATTTCCAACAAGCAGCCATGGTTTTATATAGGGCACTTTCTTAATTTCCCAATGCTGATAAATTCGCTTATAATACACGTAAATTAAAATCAAAGGCACAAGAAGAAGTAACCAAGTTAACATTTTGGGATTGAATTCATATTTCATACCAATGTCGCAGCTAATTTAGTGTTCGCACCAGTAAACCTGGAGGTTAACTGATGCGACTTTTATAAACAACAGGCCGCGGACGGATATGTTGCGTAATATCAACTCATTTTTTGTGTGTAGGTATCGATTATACCTACAGTGCTACAGTGTTGGATTAGATTGAATTTTGTGTTAGTACTCATCATTGTTATTGCATGTTGACGGCAGAGTCAAATTTACTAAAACTATAAATTTCAAGTTACGACCTATTGGCTTACGACGGCCATGTAGATGAGGCAATTTGTTTATCTATGTCACTTACCTAATTAAAAAATAAATAGTCCAGGAAATTTATAATTTCACTTCGGACAACTGCAACAAAAGCTTTCTCGACGGAATCCAATACAGAAAAATGTGCTTTTTAACATATCAAAAGTTTCCGGAAATCACCGCACCGGAAGCCATTGAAATTTTGAAAAAATGACCGCTATTTCTGGTTTTTCAAGTTTGGTAATATTTTCTCTTGACACAATAATGACTGCCATATTTTAACGGACAAAAATATCGCCATCCGGTTTTCAGCATATGATATCTACAGGGTGAGTCAGCTAACTATTCCCTATTTGGATTTTTTATAACTTAGGCAATTTTTATCAGAAAGTGACGACATTTTTGCAAAACATGAACTATCTAAAGAAATTTTTACTGTCGAAATTTCAAATCGATCGCAGACAAAAACTTCACGAGTGGTTCACTTCAATGTGAAAATTGGACCAATTAATCCAAAATCTCCAATTGCAGCCCAAACAGTCGTTCTAGGAGAGTGCAAGGATTGTTCAGCAATCCAGTGGGGATTTTCATCTGACCAATACCGATGATTGTGTCTATTAAATCCACCATCAAGATGAAAATGTGCCTCATCAGAAAACATGATGTTATTCAGATGACCAGGGTTTTCATTCATTCGTTCAATTTCGTCTTCTGCAAATTCCAATCGGTTTGCTTTATCATCTTCAGAAATTGCCTGCAGAATTTGAATCTTATAAGGATGCCACTTAAGGTCCTTTAAAATCCTGCAAATAGTCGTTTGCTCGTTTGACTAATCATTAATTAATTAATCATTATTTCAGTCACCAATTAGGAAGCAATAGAGCAATAATGATAAAAAACAAAAACTCAAGTGGCTACTGTATTTACAGCAAAAATTTGGCGGACTTTACACAAAAACTTGAGACTTTACAAACAAATGAAATAGGGAACACTTAGCTGACTCAGCCTGTATAACAATTTTCTATAATAGGTACCCATTATTTTTTTTATTTTTTGGAAATTTTCTTAAAGTAAAATTAGATAAAATTTAGTAATTTTTGTGTTTATTCAGCTCTTATTTCGGGATGGATTCAAATATTAACTTCCGGTTTTCTGTATTCAATTTTTCGAACATTCGTCTATTACATGCTTTATATTTTTTTTGATTTTCACTCTTGGTTCACTCTAGGCTTAAACATTTTCTTAAAATTATTGTTTTTAATTAGCTGTCAATTCTTAACAAATTCAGATATTGAGTTCCGGTTTTCGGCATTAGATTTCTAAAACATTATTCTATAAGGAGCATTATTTATAAAAAATTTGAGGTCCTTAGTTAAGCGGAATTTTGAGAACTTTTACCAAAGGAAAACAAAGACATTTTTGTAAGTTTTTATTGGTTGATTTTAATCAACTCGCGTTTTGGAACGGAATACAATAAAGACTTCCGGTTTTCAGTATAGGATATGTAAAAGCTTTTTCTTTTATATGTTTAAGACCGGAAGTCTTTATTGTATTCCGTTCCCAAACGCGAGTTGATTAAAATCTGAAGAAAAAATAGCATATTTTATGCGGAGCTAAGTGACTTTTTATGGCTCATCTGTAGTTGCCGGATTCGCTGCGCTCATCCGGCCTACAGATTCGCCACAAAAAGTTCCACTTTAGCTCCTTATTAAATAATATACTATTACAGAAATCTTTAGTAAAAAAGAACACAAACGTGCATTTTACTTATCAATATCACAATGCTCTATGAGCAACATAGAACCTAATGCAAGCACAAGCAGTGCCGCAGTCCTAGTACATAAGAAAAAAGTTTCTTATGTGCTTATACTCATCAGTGACAATTATTCGCAATGGACCATTACCAGGAAAAATGAGCTATCTATTGAATTTTTTAAAGTAAAAATTATGTTCCGTCTTTCAGCTAAATTCATAGTTGTCAGTCTGTCAGCTGATATGGTGAGAGTTAGTAGAAGGTATTTTAAAAACTGTGATGTTTATAAATATGAATTCTAAAATAAAAAGATAGTTAAATTAAATTAAATTCAGTTAAACTAACTAGGTACGTCTTTTTACATAATGAAAATCCAAGACAATAAACTACTATGAAGTTAGATCTGATGGATTACTCACTAACTTCAACTACACGATAAACATAATAAATGTCTCACTCTGATTCAACAAGCATGGGTATAAGCGACATTGCAAATCGTCTGATGACTGATATACAGGGTAGTTCTATACCTCTGCACGCAACTTTAATTTATATAATTTGATATACTGATTTCAAAATTCGCAAAAATTACCTAGGGATAATTTTAGTGCCGCTGGTTTGCAATTCTATTTAACTGTTTATTTATTAATTATTACATAAGAAGTGACTATTTGTAGATAGTCAGGTATTTTAATTTGGAATTATAATAATATAGGTTTTATTTGTACTTTATGGGTAGATGTGAGTGGAATCTTTAAATATGTAGAATTATAAAAATATAATATATTGAAGTGTATTTACATCTATGTATCATTAAAAAATAAATTCAAAAAATAAAAATACTTTATACTTTTCACTAAATACAATAAAATGTTCCAATGACAAATACTATGATTGAAATTAAAGTTTTATATTTATTATTTATTTATTTCTTTTCTTTAACCCAAGCCAGAATCCATTTTCTGCATTCATATTAAACTGTGATTTGGTAATTTTAATTGGAACTTCGCTCTTCTCTATAATGACAAAACTAAATTTACTAAACATGTGGAAGATTAAAGTCTTGGCTTCAAGTAAAGCGAACCGGGATCCTAAAATAAAACAAGAATTAATTAAAATCCAATTAACACAGGTATTATAATCTTTACCTATGCAATTTCGAGGTCCAATCCCAAAAGGAAGATAAGTAAATGGTTTAATATTTCCTTTATTTTCTTCACTAAACCTTTCAGGATCAAACTTTTCTGGGTCAGAATAATACTTCGGATCTCTGTGTATCCCGTAAATAGGGAAAAATACGACGTCGTTCTTTTTTAAAGAAATTGGAACTTCTCCCGGCTTTTCGGGCTGAATTGTAAAATTGTCAACACAAACTCTATCAACGCCTCCAGCTGGAGGCCATTTTCTTAAACCCTCTAAAAAAATTCACATAAAAATGTAAAATAAACCAGCGACGTCAAATATTTTTTACAATACAAGAAAACATCTGATTATAGAAGAACATATTTTTTAAACCACTTTTTAAATAGGATGATATTAGGTACCTATATAAATCAACTTTATAAAATAAAACTTAGTAAAATGCATTATTTTAGTTATATTAATCAAACTTGAGGTTGGTAAACTATAAACTAAAGCACTATGTTCAACTCAGATTTACTATATAGGAATATGAAATAGGTGTATAGTACAGGTACGGAATCAGACGAGGTGGGGATTCAAAAGAAATGACCTACAAATGACTATGGCACTATGACTATGATCTATGTCGTCATAAACAAAAAATATACATGTAAAAATATTCATTGATAACGACATAGATCATAGTCATAGCGTCATAACCATTTATAGGCCATTTCTTTTGAATTCCCGGCTCGTCTGATTCGGTGCCTATACTATACAAGGCATAGTTACTTTTATTCCATTTATAAAAGAGAATTTTAGACTGCAACTTTATGACTATTTGAAGAATTTACTATACATATGCCTAATAAACATTTATAAGGTACTAAGTACTAAGTAAATGTAAAACTGTAACATATTAGTTGCATTTAGAAAGAATGTCAAATTGGATTGTCTGCTTAAATTGTTTAAAAATAAAACAACAAAGGATTTAAATAATTTGAATGTGGCGATTGATGGCACTACCTGAGATAACCATGTCCAAATATTTCATTTGTACAATGGCTTCGTAGTTAATTTTGCCGTTACATTCCTCCAGTGTTTCATCAATTTCTTTTTGCAATTTTTCTTGAAAATCTTCATTTATTGCAAGTTCGTATACAATGTGACAAAGAGCAGTAGATATTGTGTCGAAACCGGCAAAGAAAAATATCAGTGCTTGGGCAGTTATGTCATCATCAGTCAAAACTAAAAATAAAATTTATATTTATTTTCAAAAAATCGAAAAATATAATTGTTATTTAATTTATGAATAAATACTACGTATAACAAATTAATGTGATATGTTAAACTATAATATTACCTATAGACAATTATGCCAAACTATTTGTGTCTAGAAAAGTGATTACAAATATTTTAACTTTTTAACCCTATACCTATAGATAATAATTTTTTTGTCAATAATATTGCACTTATGCTGTTTGTATTTAAAAATTTAATTTTTTCTAAAAAATGTATGTGTTAGTTGTGTGCCAGAAACAATTGCGAGGGTTTCTTTGAATTGATTTTTAGTAGAAAGACCAACGCAGGAAGGTTTTCTCCTGTATCTTGTTTTATTTTCACAAAAATATAATGTGACTACCAAAATGATAAATGTGAATTTTAAGAGTGTATGAATATGAAAAGTAGGTACTAAGCAGTATTAGTGACCCCTTTTAAGTCGTTCTAAATAGTAAAATTTAGGCCGAATTAAACAGATTCCATTTAAAGTGCTTGAATATTGTGGACATAACGATTTATTTAGGTTAGATTAGATATAAGATTTTTGCTTTCTAAACACGATTAAGGAGGTTCCCTACACATGCAGTGGCGTACTCAGATATCAGCCTTTAATTAATAAAAATATTTTTATTAATGTAAAACAAAATTCGGTCAACGGTGTTAATTGATATTGCAATTCGTTCAGTTGCGGTGATATATTTTTACAATAATTTCTAATTCACTAATCAAAAAATGCTTGAAGATTTTTTTACAACAACAACAATATTGTTACAACTATGTGGTCAACCTTCTTCAAATTTTGGGAAATTGATGTCCGTGCTTGCATACGTTTATATACCAAAAATTAAGTAAATAGAACATTTCTAACATCTTTTTATTTAATCAATTAATGGAAAGCCATAAGAGCCCATGTAAAATATTAAAATTTAACAATTAATTTCGTTCGAACTACGTGGTCAAAAATTTCAAAAAAATTCAGAGATCATTTTTATGACACAGACAACATAAATTCAAAGTTTGGTTGCATTAGAACATTTTTTAAAATGTCTAGGGAACCTCCTTAAGAGCAAAACTTTAACGATTCAAATGGAGTGTAACAGTTTAATTACTTTCTTGTTCAACTTGTGCCTGTTTTCCTATTTGCGATTCTTCCACAGTGGCAAATCCTGCTCCTTCATCGTTCTGCTTAGTATCTTCATGCTTCAGTTTTCCTTTTCGAGCTTGCAACAACAAGTGAATCATATCTGGACGAACAATCCCTTGCTCTTCTCGACTTTTTATGTTACTTTTAATAATACTAGTAAAGAAATTCCCTTGTTTTTCCGGAAAAACTTTAATTCGTAGCCATGCCATTAATGCAGGACTAACTTGGTAACCCATAAACTTCAAAGATCGAAGTCCACTAAAATTTGTTATATCTTTTCCCATAAGATAAAATTCATTCTGTTTTTCTCTCAATGAGTCACATTGAATGCCAAAAGCAGTTGATGCAATTATGTCGTTTGCGAACCTTGTGAACAAGTCCTTCAGTTCCACGGTCATAGGTTCGTTTGGTTTTACGATGTCCATGAAATAATTAGCGAATTGCTCGCCACATTCGGACATCAAAATAAACATTGAACGCATTTTGCTTCCAGTAAAGGCGGGAGATAAAGTTGATCGCATATTGCGCCATTTGTCCCCTATGAATAATTATTTGTTTAGTTATGAATTAAAATTAAATTTATTGGCTTGGGCTTTGTAAATAAATAATAGTTGTGCACGTAACAAGTACACAAAATAGAGTTTTAGAGGACGAATCTATTTATTGACGAGGCGAAAGCCGAGTCTTTAAATTAGGCGAATCCTCTAAAACTCAGTTTGTGTACGTCTTACATACAAAATATGCTCTCCAAATTTGTTTAGTAACTATTTGAAATTATTCTAAAATATAACTTCAGAATAAAATTTTGAATAACGTAGGCGATAAAACAATGAAAATCAGTGAAAGTAATCCTATAAAATGTAAATAACAGGTTACGTTATTTTAAAGGATTGGATTCCCTAAATTATTATTTTGCGGACTCAAAAATGTTCGCAAAGTAACGATTTTAGAGAGCATAATACTAAAAACTTATATTCTCGCGAATTATTTTTAAATCATAAATCTCTAATCTTTAAATTATTTTATTATTATTGATATCCAAAATACGGATTAATTCAGAAATTTAATATAATTTCAACTTAATAAGTACCCTCACACGAGGAAAGTTTTTCCTAAAAAGTTTCTTTAAAGTAAAACAAGTGCTAGAAGCTGTCATAAAAAGAACAGTCAATACCGCTCATTAAATATTATTTAAGGTCACTAGCATTAATATATTTCATAGAAATCATTGAGTTTTTTTATGACAACTCGTGTGAACTGGGCATAAAATTCGTGGAAATAAATATTGTTATTGTTATTTCCATCAAAAGATTGTTATGCAATTGCTTTTTGAAGAACAACGATTGGCATGTTAGCGAAAAATCTAATTAATATAATTTCATTAGTTGACAAAAATATAGGTTTTGCTTGTGATTATTATTTCATATTTGTTATTATTGGTCATATATACCTGTCAAACTAAATAAATTTTTGCCGAAAAGTTTATCCATATCAGCGGAAATTATTGTTCGATGATCAACAAAGTGGTCAAAATCTTTTATTCCAACTTGTTTTAGAAGATCCACATCTTTTATTACCAAAGTTGGCGTTAAAAACTGATGTACTCCGATGTATCTAGAATAGAAAACAATAGAATATTAAAATACCCTTATAAAACATGCTCATCTGTTCGTAAAAGTGTTTAGTTAAAATTCAACAAATATGTTAATTTCTAACAATTTTTAATCTTTCACATTTCAATTTCCTATAATGTTTTTCCCAATTAGGTATATACTAATTTATTCGAATCATTTCGTCGGGTTATTTCTTGTTTGTCCACTTGTCTCGAATCTTTGAAATCGCGTTTGAATGTTTATCATTTTTTTCTGTGTGTATTAAAAGTTATGGGACCAGTTTATGAATTTCATATTAATGTACGAGTTAAGAAGTATGATTAGCATTTTTTGACATATTTATAAACATAATACTTTCTGTGATATGACGAAATTGTTTTTGGATATGAAACAAATTTTTAAGCGATTAGCCAGAAAAGGCTTTATTTTTGTTCTATATGCATTTATTTTGGTCTAGAGATCAAAAACAAGAACTAACACGGTAACTAGACTTACATTATTGTTACGCCATTTTGTCTGATACAAATTCTTATTCTTATGATTTAAAATTATTTTCAATATTTTTATTAAATACATAGCTGCTGTGCTGGTGAAATAAATCTTTTGCGTTATCCAATTTCTAATATTTTAAAATATGTTCAATTAGTTAAATTATGGCATCAAATTATATACAAAACAGTTAAAGTTTATGATACGTAAGTAGACAATAAAAGTTATTTAGTAACAACAGCACAAACGCAATAATTGGGTATGAATAGTGAATATAGAACAAAATGAATAAATATATAGCATAATGAAAATCAAAATGCTTGATTTCTATTGGGTAAATGTGCCATAGACTAAAAAAATAAGAATTGAAAGTAAGAAAAAATATTAGATAAAGGCGAATAAAGCACTATTTATTTCCAAGATCTAAGACATTAGCGAAATGAAAATCGATTATATACAACGCATAAAATCAGTAGATAACAGTGTAAGTACCTATTTTCGTCGAAAATCGCAAAATGGTCTATAGACTAAACAAGAACTAACCCAACGATTTATTAAATTCATCTTCAGGATAAAATATATCGAAAGTAATATAAAATAACTTTAAATATGTTTTTTATAAAATTTAAAAATGTTGCGCAATAAATCTGTAACGAATGCGTTTTTCTTAAAGTAAAAAGATAATTAATATATTATGTAGAAACAAATAAATTGTGTGAATGAAATCTTATTTACTATAGCAGGACGATTTAAAAAAATCAATCTAAATAAAAATTAGCGTCAGTTTTATATAACATAATAAATTGTATCATCTAACATTTTCACTTTCACATTTCGCTCGGTTTGTTTTTAGTTGTTACGGAGCGCTGTCCGCATAAACATCTTTAAACGTCTCAACGTCTGGTTTTTAATACTATCAAAAATAAATAAATATTGCAAGTTTACCTTGAATCGTAGGCATTATACCAGTCTTCTACCATATCAGCCATGCTTTGCTGCCGGGTAAGAAACTTGCCCATATTTCCAACAAGCAACCATGGTTTTATATAGGGCACATTCTTAATTTCCCAATGCTGGTAAATTCGCTTTAAATACACATATATTAAAATAAAAGGCACAAGAAGAAGTAACCAAGATAACATTTTTGTTTTGAATTGAAACCAATTTCACAGCTAATTTGATGTTCACACAAGCAAAATTGAACGTTAACTGATACGACTTTTGTAAAGAACAGGACGCTGACAGATTATGTTGCGTAATATTTCAACTCATTTTTTGTGTGTAGGTATCAATTTTACAGTGTTGCATTAGATTTAATTTTGTGTTATTAAAAATTTGTAAATTGTTTTAAACTATTTGCTACAAAAAATATGACAAATCATGTAGGTAAAGTACTGATTACTATTAGATAAGGTATCAGGTATCTCAATGAGTGTTCTATAAAATAAATAAAATAACTTTATTTAGATATTTTCAAGTGTATAATTGTTATTAACATGACAAGATAACAAAATGACACTTTTTGTTTTAATGCTTCTAAGATAATTGTAGTAAACACCATGTTATAAAGAAAAATTACAGTAGGTACCTGTATAAATATCAGTTAACAATTTTAATTATTATTTATAAGAAATTTTTATTTTAAGTTAAGTATAAAAATTTGTTAACAATTTTAATTATTGTTTATAAGAAATTTTTATTTTAAGTTTAAAGGTTATTTATAGGAGTAACATTTACAAAAAAAAAAACTAATTTATCTTCATTCATTATACTAGTGTGAATAACAGTATCATTTAAATATCTAACACGATGACATAGTAAAATTAACTACATGGTATTACCTATCAATAGGAAAACATTAAATTGATAAAAAAGCATCTAACAGCATTTTATTTACGAAAAAATTTAGAATAATTATTTTTGCTCTACTATACAATTAGAAGAAATATTGAATATAAAATAATGTAATATTTTAATGTTAGTGCATAAGTACACTTGAACCAAGTTCTTATATTAAGTATAATTCAGAGACCCAGAAACTTACGGTGGAAAATTAAGCAGATAAATTCCCAAGTATATTCAGATGTCAGTTACCTACAGTTTTCCCCTCCAAATGTAACAAATTGGCAATCGCTCGAATTTCTTTTCTATCCATTTTTCAAAACGCACAAACCTACCACCAACATAAATTTGAAATTTGTGGAAGTTTTGAAAAAATCTCAGAGTGTGGCAAATTCTCGGTAAATTTTTGTTACTAAAATAATAGCTTTAATTTTTTACTCATAAATAAATAATAACTCTTTGTTACAATCATAATTACACTCTATTTGATTATTTTTTTATATTTAGGATTAAATTACTAATGCATTACCTATGTTTTGTATAATAATATACTCTATGCACGGTAATATCATAATTTGACACTAACTTACACGAATTTCGTTGACGTAAACGTCAATTTATAGCCCACGAACCACTTTATAGCGCAGTGCGTCATAAAAAACGTCAAATTAATGCAAACATCTTAGATTTTTCATTTTCTTCATATAAACTACTAATAATCCTATAAATAACCATTTTCTATAATTAGTTGTATCATTTTTTATTTAAATAACATCATTTTACTTACATTTAGCATTATTATCTTGTAAATGTTTAATTCAATAATGACAACTTTGACATTTAGATTTTTGTTTATTTTTGGTATTTTTTTGGTCAAAGAATTTAGCAATTTTTGGTAATTTGAACAAGTAAATTATATTAATTAATTTATTAGAAAATATTCAACCATGCATAAAGTTGGGTATATGTACCACGGGCGTAACTTGCTTTTATGGCTCTTGACGTGTTTTTAGCCCTCGGCTATCGCTCGGGCTCAAAATCACGTCTCAAGTCATAAAAGCTTCTTTACACCCTTAATACATAAATAAAAATTACTTTACTTTTTATACCTATTGTTTTTATTGCTAAAATTTTGCAGATCACATCAAAGAATTCCGTACATAAATTATTCAAAATTGTGCACTGTACAGCTAAATTAATTTTTTTAAATTAAAAATAGTAGCATAATAGTCTACGCAAAAGATTTACAACCACAATAGAAGAATTCGATTAAATAGTTCAATAAATTTAAATTCTAGAGCAAATGATTATTAAAACAATACATTATGGATTTAATGAGGTGCTGCCACCTATATTCATACTTATATGATCTGAAACTGTTCTTTAGATCATTCAATTGATGAATTTAGTGTTCTGGATGTAACACAGAAACGAAATATAACGATTCCAATCGACGGAATAACGAAACACCTAAAAACCCGATTTTTGGGTACTTTCAGCATTTTTTCTTCGCCTTTAGGAAAGGATTAACCCCTATGTTGGTTATATTGACTCAATCAGTATCAATCTGGGAATAGCTGGTTAAATATTCAGCCAATTTGAAGCAAATTAAAAAAAGTTATTGGCCAGAATCTAAAAAAAGTGCAAAAAACGGCGTTTTCAGGGGCTCGGTGCTGCCTGGGTATTCATGAGAAAAATGTTTCAGCACATCTCCACAACTTTTTAGATGCAACTCTTTCATTTAAGACCCTAGAGAACGAAATCTATTTTTTTCGACCCACCCTAATATATATATATATATATATATATATATATATATATATATATATATATATATATATATATATATATATATATGAATTGTATCGTCAAATAAATGTTGAGTTAGTATTTTAAAAATATATTGAAGTGCATTTACATCTATCTGCCATTAAAAAATAATTTAAAAAATAAAAATGACAAACACTATGATTAAAATAAAAGTTTTATAGTTATTTATTATTTCTTTTCTTTAACCCAAGCCAGAATCCATTGGCTGCATTCATATTTAACTCTGATGGTTTAAGTTTAATTGGAACTTCGCTCTTCTCTATAATGACAAAACTAAATTTACTAAACATGTGGAACATTAAAGTCTTGGCTTCAAGTAAAGCGAACCGGGATCCTAAAATAAAACAAGAATTAATTAAAATCCAATTAACACAGGTATTATAATCTTTACCTATGCAATTTCGAGGTCCAATCCCAAAAGGAAGATAAGTAAATGGTTTAATATTTCCTTTATTTTCTTCACTAAACCTTTCAGGGTCAAACTTTTCTGGATCAGGATAATACTTCGGATCTCTGTGTATCCCGTATACAGGAAACCATATAGCTGTATTCTTTTTCAAATAAATTGCAACTTCTCCTGGGTTCTCGGGTTGAATTGTAAAATTGTCAGTACAAGCTCGATCAAGGTTTCCAATTGGAGGCCATTTTCTTAAACTCTCTAAAATATATCCGTATATAATGGTTATACAAACATGCTATTAAATTTTTATAAAAAAAAAAAATTGCAGTTAAGTCTAATTTAGTTTGATTTAATTTGTTTCCGGAAAGTTATCATCATATTCTGATTTTTACATTCATGGTTTATTGAGAGTACGGTAATAATACATAATGTATCTAATGCCCTGTTCACACGTTGCTACTTTGAAGACACATTCGTGCTACTGTAGCAAGAAAAAATCTGAGTCGCTTGTCAAATAGCAGCGCTGCTAATTTGTAGCATTAAAGTATCAAGAACTACTCGTTGATAATTTCACATCGTTGATCGTTGTGTGTGTAGATAGCGATTTTTTGCGGCAATTGTTTCGATTTGAATTTCTTTTCATGCTACAGTAGCACGTATGCGTCTTCAAAGTAGCAACGTGTGAACAGGGCATAGGTAGTTCTAGCTTCTATAGCCACACCGAATCCCGAGAGAGTTTCAAGAGTATATAAAGCCCTGTTCACACATGGACACATAGAAGACACACGCAACAGTAAGAAATAATGTGTGTGTTGCTTGTGAACTAGAGGTGCCGCTATTTTGTGGCTTCTATGTAAGTAAAGAAAAAAATCAATTTTGAGGGTTTGAGGCCATAAACGTTCCACACGTTCTCCATTTTGCTTCTGTTGCCTGCGTGTCGTATGTGTGTGTCTTCTATGTGTCCAACAGGGCTTAAGAGAGATCCAGCCTTACACTGAAAGGTAGATAGGCTTAAGGTTTAAGCTGGATTATTAAAATGAACTGTTTATTTAAATATAACGAGTAAATACAAATGAATTCGTTCTCAAATCTGAATATTTTTACAACTGTCATAATAATAAATTGTCATTACTATAGTAACGCTATGCTATCTCTGAATTGGTTCTATGTTTTCCTGTGTTGTGTATTCCTATGCTGTGTTTACAACGCAATCTCTGAATCCAGCTTTATTATATACGGTTGTGTGTGTGCGTGCTCGAAAAAATATTAAAATTCAAAAAATTGGATTTCTGTACTAGGTGGTCAAAAATGGTATGTCCATATCTCAAATTAAATGCGAAAAAATATTAAAATTTTAAAATTTGTATTTCTGCGTTTTCTTAACTTAATGTACTAGATGGTCAAAAACGGTATACCTGCAATTTCTTAACTTAATGTTCTAGGTGGTCGAAAACGGTATATTATCCATTTCTCAAATTAAATTCGAAAAAATAATATTTTTAAAATTGGATTTTTGCATTTTCTTAACTTAATGTACTAGGTGGTCAAAAACTGTATATCCATATCTCAAATTAGATTCGAAAAAATATTAAAATTTTAAAAATTGAATTTCTGTACAGGTGGTCAAAAATGGTAACCTAACCTGAACTGGTATTTTGTGCGGTTCGATTCTCTGGCTTGCTTTTATTAATCATTTACTAAAGTTAAATTGCCGTCAATTATAATTTTAAGATGAAACAAATTAAATGACTTATTATTTGAAACTTGTGATTGATAGTACCTGAGACAACCATGTCCAAATATTTCATTTTCACAAGGGCTTCGTAGTTAATTTTGCCGTTGCATTCCTCCAGTGTTTCGTCAATTTCTTTTTGTAGTCTTTCTTGAACATCTTCATTTATAGCAAGTTCGTACACAGTTTGACAAAGAGCGGTAGATATTGTGTCGAATCCGGCAAAGAAAAATACTAGTGCTTGGGCAGTTATATCATTATCAGTCATAACTAAAAATAAAACAGTCAACTTATTTATTACATGCGCACACTCGGCTTCTTTCGGCTAATGCATTATTGGGTGATGCATAGTCTCTAGTCTCATCAGTGCAAAGTCTCTAGAGACTCTGGTGATTGTTTTCTATAATGGTAGTACTAGATGTGCTCGTTTTGATTTTTAAACTTGACAACATCACTTTGATGGTTTACTATTTCTACAAAATTTAAGTCTTTGCCCTGATGATGCCACAAAAGGTGGCGAACTAAATGAGCCTAGAATAGATGTTAATATTTAATAACATATTTAATAACGTTAGTAGAAGTGATCAATTTTTACCTTCCGCTTACCTGTAAAGGAAGGTATTGGAATCATGCAAAAAATCGGGTAGTGAGTTTTTAGTGGATGAGCACGAATTAGGGTCCTTACAACTCATTTTTGATAGTTTCCCGATGATGTCTGTATGTATGTGTGTGCGTGTGTGTGTGTGTGTGTGTGTATGTGTGTGGTCCGGGCCGATGCCGTCTGTTGGATAACTCAAATACGAATTACCCAAAAATTTTGATATTTGGTATTTTACAATTGTATACGAATAGGAAGAGCTCATTAGATTTTGGTACAAATATCTTCACCGGAAGTGATATTTTTTGAAGATTGAAAAGATTAAGTGTAAAAAATTTCTATAAATTTTGATAAATATAGTATTTATTTGTAATAAGAATAAGAGGCTAAGTTATTTGCAATCCACGTTATAAAAAAATTGTCTTTATCTGGTAGCATTAAAGAACTGCAGTAAAATTTAAAAAATAAATTTATCAAATAAAACATTGAAATCTTGTAATCCATGTTCGGTTGATTTTTGTTTTTGTATAAAAAATATTGACAGATGAGACGGGTGACAAGTTGGCATACTAGCGCTATATAAGTCATAATTAAGCTATTAAATGTAGTTCCTAACTGAACGTAGGATTGCTTCAACACAGAAGAGTTTTCGTGTGAATGAATCTTTTGATTCAGGTGATACTAATTTCTGTGTTTGAATATTTTAGATTTTTATTTGTATATTTTAAATAGGCACCAGATTGTACGTATACATTTCTGTTTAAAGTCTAGATATGGCGGAAGGTTGTGTGATGGCCACGTCAGATTTTTATTATTATTTCGGCCCGAACCACCGAGCATTTGTCCGGTTGCCCGGTGGCCGTATCTAGGCCTGCTCATGAACATTATGTAGTAAAAAAAATGAAGTTACGATGTACGTAATAACAACTAGTACTTAACTTACATACATAGCTATGTTATGAATAAGGGTTAACTCCATTTAAGTCGTTCTTAAATGCATTCATCTTGAATCGGTCTAAATAATTAAACTGATTACATTATAGGCTGATTTATGACGAACGTAACCGATTACTTATTTTGTATTCTGTAAAGTTAAACAAAGCCATAGTTCAATTTTACAGAATACAGAATAAGTACTAACCGGTTACATCCATTATAAACCAAGGCCAGTCTACGTTTTAGCGGAATTCCTAGAATACACTCAATTTTCTTATTTTTTCTATTTCCACTTTTATCCCACTACTACGGTACGGCTGCCTGAAACTAACCCGAAACTCGTACTTTGCCGCATCCTAGCAATGCATTTTGAAGTTTAAAAATACTGTAAAAGTGTTTTTGTTGCGAGTAAACTGTTAGGTTATTTTTGACTTCAAGATAATGTTTTTATAAAAATTTAATAGAGAAAGAATGGTTCTACAGACGTGCCTTTTTAAAATTTTAAAAATAAATTTCTATCATTCGTGTAAAGTTTGCATAAATTGAAATTTTGTATAAATTTTTAGAAATTTCGATAATCATGCGTACAATTTTTTTATTAACACAACTGTTAATTAATCCTATAAGTATATAATCCTTGCCAAAACGAAATTTTATCATTCTTGTACTAGCTATACAATACACGCTACGTTAGTACATTTCATGCTGGATTTTAAGAGGTAGACGGGCCTCTTAAGTTTCTTGAATTATGTGGAAATATGATTCATTTATATTTTTGTTTTCTAAAAACGATTCTATTGAGAGCTATATGCTAGTGAAAACGACTTAAATGGAGTGTAACAGTTTCATTACTTTCTTGTTCAACTTGTGACTGTTTTCCTATTTTCGATTCTTGCACAATGGCAAATCCTGCTCCTTCATCGTTATTCTTATTTTCTTCATGCTTCAGTTTTCCTTTTCGAGCTTGCAACAACAAGTGAATCATATCTTGACGAACAATCCCTTGCTCTTCTCGACTTTTTATATTGCTTTTAATAATACTAGTAAAGAAATTCGCAAGTTTTTCCGGAAAAATTTTAATTCGTAGCCATTTCATCAATGTAGGAAAAACTTGGTAACCCATAAACTTCAAAATTCGAAATCCACTTATAGATGATATATTTTTTCCCATAAGATAAAATTCATTCTCTTTTTCTCTCAATGAGTCACATTGAATGCCAAAAGCAGTTGATGCAATTATGTCGTTTGCGAACCTTGTGAACAAGTCCTTCAGTTCCACGGTCATGGGTTCGTCGGGTTTTACGATATCCATGAAATAATTAGCGAATTGCTCGCCACATTCGGATATTAACATAAACATTGAACGCATCTTGCTTCCAGTGAAGGCGGGAGATAAATTTGATCGCATATTACGCCATTTGTCCCCTATGAATAATTATTTGTTTAGTTATGAATGAAAATATTGTAAATTTATTGTCTGACTTCATAAACCCAGACTAGTAGTCATGGACTCCGCCAGGGGCGGGGGGGTCTCGAAGAAGGGGCAGCTGCCCCTCCCCAGCCTCTTGGAAAATGACCGACGTATCGAAGATCTTATGGTGAAATATTTGAAAATTATTGTTTTGTTAGAAATTTTGCATGCATTATTTTATTTTTTATTATTTCTTTAAAATCTATTGTTTATTCATTTTTATAAAAATAAGCAGAATTACAGCTACGAGCTACAGTATAAAACATGAACAAAATGGATATAATTCAATAGGATGATTTTACACTCGCCTTCAGCTCGTGCATAAACTTTCATCCGATTGATTATAGCCTACATTATGTGCTCGTTAAATAATATATCATATCTACTATTAATTTAATTTAATTTAAAAATAACTTATTTTTGACCCCTCCCTTGGAAATTTTTTTGGCGGTGCCCATGCAAGCAGTTAATCTGTATATTTTGTGAAACTTATATTTTTCGTCAATTATTTTTAAATTATAGTAACAACTATAGTTTTGAAATTATTTTCTTATTATTAATATCCAAATTGCGGGTAAATTTAAGAAATTAAAATAATTTTAACTATGAAAATTTTTGACAAGATTCGTTTTAAATATTATTATTATTTCCATGAAAAGATCGTAATGCTATAGCTTTGTAAGAATCATTTATTGACATGTTGGCGCAAAATATAATTAATATCATTTCACTAATTGACAAAAATATAAGTTTTGCGTGTGCTTATTGTTTCATTTTTGTTATTTATTGGTCATTATATACCTGTCAAACTAAATAAATTTTTGCCGAACAGTTTGTCCACATCTTCGGAAATAAATGTTCGATGATCAACAAAGTGGTCAAATTCTTTTATTCCAATTTGTTTTATAAGATCTACATCTTTTATTACCAAAGTTGGCATTAAAAACTGATATACACCAATGTATCTAGAATATAGAAAACAATAGAATAGTAACATACTCTTATAAAAGTGTTAATTTTTAATCTTTCACATAAAATAATTTCAATTCCCTTAAATAAGAAAAATTAATTTTTTTTCTAATTTATTCAAATCATTTATAAAATTCCTTTTCAGGATAAAATATATAGAAAATAGAAAGTAATTTAAAATTATATTAAATGAGAAAACTCTTTTTTTCTAAATTTGAATAATGTTCCGCCATAAATCTGTGACTAATATTTTTTTCTTAAAATTAATTCACATATTGTGTATAAAACAAATAAAAATACCAAAAATTATATGTGAATGAAAACTTCACTACAGTATGGAACTAAATCGACGATTTAAATAAAAATCAATCTAAATTAAAGTTAGCACCAGTTTTCGGAACCGTAATAAATTTTATTTAAAGATTTAAAACGCTCAGTTGGTTATTAGTTGTTACGGAGCGGTATCCGCCAAATAAACATTTTTAACTGTTTCAAAAATATAAAACGTCTGGTTTTTAATACCAAAAATAAATAAATATTACAAGTTTACCTTGAATCGTAGGCATTATACCATTCTTCAATCATATCAGCCATGCTTTGCTGCCGGGTAATAAACTTGCCCATATTTCCAACAAGCAGCCATGGTTTTATATAGGGCACTTTCTTTATTTCCCAATGCTGATTAATTCGCTTTAAATACACATATAGTAAAATAAAAGGCACAAGAAGAAGTAACCAAGTTAACATTGTTGTTTTGAATTGAAACCAATGTCACAGCTAATTTAGTGTTCACCCAAGCAAACTTGAATGTTAACTGATACCTACGATTTTTACAAACAACATTCCGCAGACGGATGTGTTGCGTAATATCAACTCATTTTTTGTGTGTAGCTAAGGTATCAATTATACCTACAGTGTTGGATTAGATTGAATTTTATCTGTTATTACTCATCATTGGTACCTATTGCATGTTGACGACAGAGTCAAATTTATTAAAACTTAAATATCTCAAAACTATAAATTTCAAGTTAAGACCTATCTTGTTCTTTAAATCTAGTTTTAAAGAACACTTGGATTGTTTAAAACATAACAATACCAGGAATTACTCTAGTTTCACTGAACACATAAGTACTTGAAACAGGTCATGATTTTGACAGGAGTCATTGTTTAAAATGTTTACATATCAAACCTAAAGGTCATATCCTGAATTCTCTAGAAAATTTAGAAATTTTAAAAATAAAAGAAGAGATTCTAAATGAGCACGTGAACAGAGAAATATCCCCACATTAGAATAATTTTGGACCAATCAGAAACCCGCTAGATTTTGTTTCCTTCTTTATAAACTTTGACAAATACTTGTTGTTACAGAATACTGTCGCATGTGGTTATTGTGTTCACATGCTTGAATTGAATCAAAATTGAAGTTATGAATATGAAGTGTATTTTGTTTGTATTCAACTTTATCTATTCGCCACCACCTAGCGTTTACAATTTTGTTGGTTGGCTCTGTCAATGTTGTGTCACAGGATAGTCTTGGGGGAAATGTAAAAAAATCCAATAACTGTACCTTACTTGGCTAAAGTGTAGAATAGGTCACTTTTTTTGTGTCAATCGGTTCATTCCTATTCTCTGTCCTAGAATAAAGCAAAATTTCACCGAGATAATTGGTCCCATGTATTTGGTGCGGGGTCCTTTGTTTTTGAAGATAGTGAACAGAAGAAACTTTTTTCTCGTTGGAATACAGAAAAATTAATATATTTTACAAAATATGTATTTATGTGACAAGTAAGGAAACGAAGGTAGAGTTTATATAATATAAAATTTGCAGGACGAAGTATAGCAGAGTTCTGTAAACATATAATGAAGGTAACTACCGAGATTCCTTAGGTGTTACATACAATATTTTTCTTCTTTCGTTTTGAATAAGTGAAATTTTTTGAAAATATGAAATTTTGACATTTGCATGACAAATTAGGTTATCTACAAACGACGGTTTTATTCGAGTTTTTTATAATTTAAACTGCATAAAATGTGCGATTGCAAATCAAATCCATTTGATATTTAAGTTTCCTTTCGATGTAGTCTATAATTTTTGAATAAATAATGTAGTTATATGTGATCTTTTTCATCATTAATCGGCGTAACAGCACTTAACGAGTCTAGGACTCAACGCCTCGAGTACCGTAGTAGTACTCGTTTCGTAACTGATTCATCTTGGTGAAATCGGAATCTCGATTCGTGCGACGGTCTTTGAATTTTGAAAGCCAAAGAGGCATTGGAGATATTCTTTCGCAACCAGCTTTCGCTGGAAATCTGTAAAACTTAAATTTTACTGTTTCCACCAGCTAGTAGGCAGTAATTAACATAAGAAAAACTGTCATGACCCATTTAATTTTGTTTGTAAATCTAATAAACACACAGGCACAGATTTGACATTGAGAGATAGCATACATTATTGCTAAGTTAGTCCGCATCAAGCGCTGTGATCAGTTTTGTTACCCCCCACCCTACACTTCACACCCAGCGAATAACTACTACACTAATTAATTTTATACTAATTTATTCAAATCATTGTAAATAATGTAAATAGTTTTATTTATCTTCAAATCAAAATATAAGGAAAGTGATTTAAAATATAAACATTTAATATATGTTGAAACTAAATTCAATTATTGTATTATGCAAACATAGTTATTAAACAGTTACTACGTAGTATTTAATATTAAAACTACCCACTCAACCAGTGGCCCAAAATTCTTTCCTTCACAAACCTCAAAAATTGATTTTCGAATTTTGAAAAAATTCTTTTTGTTTCGTTATCAATACGTCCAGTTCTACATGCCATTCTAATATGGACCTCAAGTTATGGTACAGCACAGTCTATATAATATTATGTAAAAATTTAAAACGGTCGGTTGTTGTTGTTCCAAAGCGCTATCCGCATCAAAAATAAACGTTTTTAACTCTTAAAAAAATATAAAACGTTTTTATCACCAAAAAAACTAACAGCGCAAAATAATAACACACATTGCAAGTTTACCTTGAATCGTAAGCATTATACCATCCTTCAATGGCACACCCAGGAATTTGGGTTACCTATATTTTTTTTAGAGGAGGAGCAACTAATTATGTTAATTAATTACAAAAAAATCTTAACGGAAGTTATATTTAATAATTTAAAACAATAAATTGTAATAATGATGTAAGGAAGTGAAGTAGAAATACATATTCAAATCCACTTAAATCTTTAACAATAGTCCGCTGAGAGGGCCATAACGATACCTTTGGACAAACTATAATATAATAGCTATTTTAAATCTATAAAAGTAATCTGCGTTATTTTAAAAAGAGTAGCTATTTCAAATCTATAAAAAGTGAATAAAGTGCTTAAATGACACGCAGTCAAAGGCGTCTCAAAAATATGGATAATATAAAGGTTGCAGTTCTTGAAGCTTTAAAGAATGAATCTGTATTACAAGCTATGACTGATTCTATATCAGAACTGCTTGCCGAGAAGTTCGACGAACAACTTAATTTAATATCAGAACGAGTAAACACATTAGAAGCAAAATCTGAGGCTGCTGTCTCCACTGTGAGTGTTCATATGAAATCTATAGCATCTATGACTTCAAAAATGGATGAGCTCGAACAATACTCTAGACCAGTGATTCCCAAAGTGGCCCAGGTGGACCCCCAGGGGTCCACGGGAGATTCGATGGGGTCTACGTTGGCTTGAAAAAAAGGGGATTCACAAGTTGTAAGTGGGGGTTCACGAAAATTTATTTAGTTTCAACAGTAAAGAACAAATATGTTGGCTTGGCTTTACCTATCAATGTAGTCAGATAATACTCTACTCAA
Source organism: Agonum fuliginosum (assembly GCA_947534325.1). NCBI lineage: Eukaryota > Metazoa > Arthropoda > Insecta > Coleoptera > Carabidae > Agonum > Agonum fuliginosum. The sequence goes on along the minus strand of OX384043.1, from coordinate 17,618,439 downwards.
AAAAATTAAGGGAGCAGAAAAAATTCCAAATTTTTCGGTGATTTTTGACAGGCTGTATTTCGGTGAAAAATGATCGTATTGAGACTTTAAAGCCTGTTTTACAATATACTTTTTTCGGCTAGAAACTGGAACTAGATTTTAGAAACTTGTTTTGTCTAGAATCATATTCAAGTTTTGTACTAGTTTCTTGATCAGCCGGTAATCAATTTTTTAAACCGTAATATTGACGTTTTGTTTTTAATTAGAAATATGAATGGAAAATGTAAATTACAAAAAAACATTAAACATTATGAAATATAGGTGCAATGCGAAGATGTCAAGAACACGAAATCGCTTCTGATTGTTGATGTCCATGTATGTAGGTAGGTACAGAATGTTGGCAATGGTCTAGTATAAAACTTGGATGGAAATAGGACCGGAGCTATTTTTTTAAGTCGGAAAAAGACGTTTCTAGTATGAAACTTGTATGGAGATTTTCGTGTTTTACATTATCATATTTTGAATTCTAAAATCTAGTATGAAACTTGTCAAAGTTTCTAGCCGAAAAAAGTATTGGGTGAAGTGGGGTAAGTGCGATTTTGGGGCAAGTGCGACTTTGCTTAATATTATTTTTATTATTATAAGTTTGAAATCTATTGGATTTATTTCTACTTGTCATTCTTGTACCTACATATTTGATTTCTACTTTACCGATACCATGAAGAGTTTTGTTGTTATAGCCATGTGTGTTTGTCTGCAGCGTGCAACTGTGTGATAAAATTAGTTGTGTTTCGAATAAACAGTGATTGTGTGAGTAATAATGTAAGTATTGTATTGTTTAATCATATTAAACTAGTGATAATAGTTTGTAGAATATAAAGTAGGTCCCTAAATTAAACTTTTTCGTTTCTTATCAAACTTAGGTTGAGGGTCGCACTTGCCCCAAAAAATATTGTACATGGGGTAAGTGCGACTGAAAAGCTGGAGAAAGTGCGCCTACCGGACGTACTTACCTATTGTTATTACCTGTCATGTTTTTATATTAAAATTATAACAATTTTTTTTGTTAAATCATATATTTTTATGATATAAATGTTAAGTTAATTAATTATAATTACTTACTTATGGACCTGGCTTTATGTGATCAATAAATGTAAAATAATAAGATATATATTTTTGGTTAAATGTATGTGTTCGTCTTTTATTATGGAAAAATTGTATAACTTTTGAAGTATACAAGATAATACGGCAAACCAAATTGCAAAAATATCGTGAATATTTATACTAAACGCACATAGGTACCCCTTAAGACTTGTAAACTACTAAACGTTGCAAATAAAAGTAGAAAGTACACTTGCCCAAAATTGGGGCAAGTGCGACCACCCCCAAAAAAAAATTATTAAAATAATTATAACAAATTCATGTGTACAAATAAAATACCAAATTATCGTAAAGTATGTATAGTTTGATCTGTGTATAGTTTGAAAATATTTATGGTTATAATCATAAGTTTGACGTAGTTTAAGATGAATTTATCATTTTGGTGGTCGCAGTTACCCCACTTCACCCTAATGTAAAACAGGCTTTAAAAAAGAATTTTGAAGCTTTAAGATTCTAATTTTCAAATTTTTTGGCAATTTTTTATAGGAGCTACGGTTCTCATGCAATCTTAACAGATAGCGCGAAAAAAAATATTGCAAATTTTTTACTTCTTTTTGTTTGGTCCACGGGTTTGAAAAAAATTTTCAGTTAGGCCGGCATATGGATTAAATAGAACACAAGAACTTAGTCGCGACGCAAATTTCCATCGTTAGATCTAATCTTCACATTTTTTGACGAGTTTTGGGAATATGGTACAAATGTAGCAGCAGGGGGTCCACCGAAACCAGTAAAATATTGAAAGTGGTCTACGAGAAAAAACAGTTTGGGAACCTCTGCTCTAGACGGAACTCCTTAAGGATCTTTGGTATTGCCGAATCAGCCGATGAGGACACCGACAAAATAGTGCTTAATCTACTTAAGAGGAATGCCCACCCCTACAAAATTAAGCAAAATATGTTCTCGTTGGGCCCATGAAATTGACTTTAATTTTGGTCCGATTTGTTTGCTCTTTTTTTATATTTAAAGATAAAAGATGTCTCTAGGTCTGTCTAGTGCCGTTTTTTTTAATTTAAATTTTTACATGTATTTTTTAAGCTTCAAAGTTAGTAAAATTTTAAGAACTTTGAAGATAAAATATTAAAAAACTAAAGTAAAAAATTAAAAAAGTGACACTAAGCGGACATAGCCTAGACTTTAATCTTTCATTTAAAAAAAAAATTGTTTAAAAATATTTAAAATTAGTGGTAATTTCATGTGCCCAACGAAACCCCTTTTGTAGTAGAAAATGGCTAAATACGGTTCATTCATTGAATCAACCGATGTCGTCTCAATGGGTAACAATGGTTTGTGACGGCATCGCTTCATTCGTTAAATGGATCTTCAAAACTAGTGGGGATTCCACTTAAGGGGCTATACTTCTATATAAGAATCAGAATTCACGATTCTGGCTATATTGCTCAAAATAAAAATCTGAAATTTTACATTAGTAACTACAAAGCATAGTTGAATTGAAAAATTCAAACTATATATTGTTCCGACAACAATTAGAGATAAAAAGAAATTAAACACTAGAATTTCGTGAGGATCTCATGAATGAACTATAAAAGTTATCATTGAGTTTAAAGATAAAATGAGTAGAACATAGATGTAAAAAGGGCGGAAAAACAATAAAACTATAATTTTATCAACATAATTGCCATAAATTCTATCTAAACTTGTACAATTTTCGCAGATTTTTGCGTAATTATTAAAGCCAAACTAATTACATTAATTAAAGATTTTGAAGATTCCGCCCTTTTAGTATGCTTCTTTAATCTAAATACAAAAATTCAACATCATACGTATAACAGTATTAGATTGAGATCCTCACAAAAATTACTCGTTTTTCAATGCGTATTATTGCCATGCAATAGGCCCTTAAGTCCAATCTTCAGCTTCAGGTCAGTGTTATGTGCATTGATGATCTCACCGTGTTGGCAAGTCTGTGCCCGGTAAACATAGACAAATTATAGTGAAGTTTGTGAATTATAACTGTCGTGCTCAAACTATCGCTCGTAGAATATGCCTTATCTAGAGTTGATAAGAAGAGTGTATAATGCTAACATTTTTTGTAAAACTAAATGATGTTGTTCACAAAATTGCTTCTCGTGATGACCTTAATAAAATTTTATAATTTCAATTATCATGCCGAGGTAACTTCTTGTTATTATTATCTTTGTTGTAACTGTACACTAGTATTAACCTATGTAATTTTTTGTATTTTCAAATTTATAATTACATTTGTTCTGTTTATATTCTTTCAGCATATAATTTTATCTTTCTATTAAAAGTAAGAATATATTTTGTTGTTTTTACTTGCATATTTGGTATGATCTGTTAAATTTAATTTGGCCTTCACTGTTTAATTATATATTTCGTGTATCTCCATTAAATTTACTTGGCCTTCTATCGTTCTATCGTATTGCTAGATTTAGTAAACATGAATGTACAGTTCATAGATCTTGACCTTGTAAACTAAACAACTGTTAAAATTTCTTATATTTAATATAGTCCATTTAAATGTCATCTTTAAATTCTCATTTCCATGACATTAGGAATATAATTTTGTCAAATAATTATTATATTTTCATGATAAGTGAAACTTGGCTAAATAATACGTATTGCATTGCTCAAGTCAGTTCAATATTCAAGGCTATACTTTGATTAGAAAGTGATCGTCTATTATGGAGGGGCGGCGGAGTTGCTGTTTATTAATAATAAATTAAAATTTAATGTCGTATCTGCCAATTTCTTGAAGAATATTCCTTCAATTGAACAACTCTGGATAACAACAATTATTTTTAATATCAAACTTTGTTTTGGTGTTATTTACAGACCATCCTCTGGTGCATAGACTAAGCTTGGGATGTGTTTCTCGACAGGTTTGAAAATTCCTTGAATCATATTTTTCCTTTAACTGATCATGTTATTTGTATGGGTGATTTTAACATTAATATGTATAACATCTCCAACAATCGTATTGACACCTTTCGTAGTTTAATAACATCATATAATTTAGCTCAATAAACCAACTAGAATTACTAACTACTCAGAAACTTTACTTGATCTGATTTTAATTTCTAATGTTAATTTGTGTGTAAATCATGCAGTGGAAGATGTTCACCTATATCCGATCACAGATTAATTTCCTGTGATCTAAATGATTAAAAGTGATTTTGTTTAATACCTATTTGAAAATATTTCGAAAGGTATTTAGTTTAAAATTTATTCATTGTAGTTTATTTGTTGTGTAAATATAAATTAACTTACTATTTATTGCATACTTTATATGATAAGAGTCATTGTAGGTATTTTGTACACAACTAAACTAGAAAGATAATGGAATTAATACATTAAACATAAACTAAAATGAATATGTTAGTGGAACTAATCTAATATTGACGTTAATATACAACTATTATTTAATACTACACTCAGCAAAATCTAAACTATCTAGATAACCTAACAACCACTTGCTGAATAATGTACTTAAAATGCAAAATAAAAACAAATTTACTACCAAAACTACAACAATAGAAAACATCACACAATATTCTATCAATATTAGTAGCATACATATAATGAAAACTCCATACAGAAGAAAAATACAACAAAATAATACACACTGCAATGTTATGCTTATGGAAGGCAAAATAAAGTGACCGATAAACAGCGCCATCTCTTAGTAGTGCAATATCCCAAATTGGGATATTGCACTACTTCATCCTTTACAAAAAACAGCTATACTTTGTCCCAGAATTCGGAGAAGCTTATTAAATTTGCCGCGTTTTTCCAACCAATCAGATTGCTCATTTCGGAGCCATATTTACACCCAGTAATTTAACTCCAGTGTTTACAAAATGTGACAGTTCTTTTATATTTGCCTGTAAATTGTATTAGTAAGTAACAAAGTGTTAAGCTTAACAATGGATAAACCAAGAACAAGTAATAAAAATGAAAGGTAATCGTTTTTATTTGATTTGTAATTGAAATATTACATTGATTTGTAAGTGATTCAATTTTGCCGCCAAACTATACTTCAATTTATTTTCCCTGTATAAATGGGACTTTTCTAGGTGTTCCTCCGAATTCTGGGGCAAAGTATAATCCAAGTGATTTAAATGACCTTAGACCAATCAGTATATTAAATTGCACGTCAAAAATTCTGGAAAAACAGTGTGCTCTCAAATATACTAATTTCTGAACACGTACAAGATTTTACCAGTTAACCAATCTGGATTTAGATCTAATCATAACACTACTTCGGCTTTACTCTCAGTTGTAGATGATATTATCTCTGCGACAGATAAAAAGTTATTAACTTACTTAACTTTAATAGATTTTAGTAAAGCATTTAACTCTATAGATCATACTTTACTTCAAGCCAAATTAAAACACATTGGATTTACGAAACTAGTTTAAAGTTTTTCAGTAACTTAGTAACTATCTTACCAACCGGAAATAATGTGTTACTGTGGCAAATACCATGTTCAACACTAACTCCCTATCTTGAAGGGTGTCCCTCAAGGATCTATCTGTGGCCCTTGTTATATCTTATTTATACTTTTGACATAACTTCTTCAACAAAATTTGTACACATGCAAGTTATATTACTTTGTTTGTAAGTTATGTTTTTAAGAACAATTTATTTGACTTGTTAAGATACCTATGTCAGAACTTTATTAAAACCAGAATTAATACGATTACAAGTAATTGTTTACAGAATGACTTCTTGTCTCTGACTGACTCTGAAACTACATCAGAACTAATATTAAAGAATATGATACTATACTATAAGATAAGTGATAAAAGGTTTAGGGTTCGCGTTGTGTCAGCATAATAGTATGGGAATGCTGTCCATAACTCCTCCCTCTTTAAAATCGGGCTCCATCGGGAAGCTTCAGCGTCGATCTATATAGGGGATGAAGAACGCTATAGATAGACGCTTTAAGCTATGGTCTATCTATTGCGTTTTACCGCAGCGAGTAAACGATACGATTAGACGCTACGTTTAATCGCATTGAGGTGGTCTATCTTTCACGTTTTAAAGCTCGCGATTTAGTACTGTCCTCATTACAAATTCTGAATTTCAGACGATGGAGACTAACACTTATGGTTGGATAAAAGATGGAGAAGATTATGATCTTATATTATGTAAAAGAAACAAAGAAATAAAATAAATAACATAAAAAGAAGGATGTTTCAGCATCTTATTAAAGTTTTCAAAAATTTCTGATCATATTATTATCTCTAATATTTAGATTTTTGTAATTCGCGTTTTTGCCTTATAGTTTATAGATGTTTTGCAATTAGTAGTTCATCTTCAGCATGACAAAATTTCAATCTATAGCCCTTTGACATATTTAAATGCAGTAGGAATACTCCGCGACTTCTGAATCGCGGCGTCTAGATTGCCCCACAGGCAACGCGACTTCTAGACGCAGCGTCTAACCGAAACGCGCTTCGTCTAGACGCGCTATATTATATAGACCACTATCATCAAACGCGTTGTCTTATTGCTCCGACTAAACGCAATAGATGGACCATGGACCATATCTTAAAGGTAGTATATTCATTATTCTAAAACCTTAGGAAGGCCTTTGTTAAGCCAAAATTATAAGATTTTCTTCGAGGGAAAATTGAGAAATTTTAAAAATTTTCGTATTCATTCTGTTCAATGAACTGTAACTTCTAAACGGATAAAAAAATCGATTTCCGGTTTCTTGCACTGAATTCTCCGAACATTTTTTTAGTAGGTACATTATTTTAAATCTTTTAAAGGCTTTAGTTCAGCAACAATTTTAAGGTTTTTTCCAAGAAAAAGTTTGGAAATTTAAGATTTTTTCCGAATTATTTGTGTTTAATGAACTGTAACTTCTGAATGGATAATAATATCGATTTCCGGTTTTTTGCATTAAATTCTACGAATATTTCTCTATTAGATACATTATTTTAAAAATTTATTAGGGCTCTTGTTAAGGAGGTTCCCTAGACATGCAGTGGCGTACTCAGACATCAGCCTTGAGGGCGGATATGAAAATAAAAATATTCTTATTAATGTAAAACAAAATTCGGTCAACGGGTGTTAGTTGATATTGCAATTCGTTCAGTTGCGGTGATATATTTTTACAATAATTTCTAATTCACTAATCAAAAATGCTTGAAGATTATGAAATAAATACAAGTTTCAATCGACAATATTGTTACAACTATGTGGTCAACCTTCTTCAAAAATTGATGTCCGTGCTTGCATACGTTTATATACCTACCAAAAATTAAGTAAATAGAACATTTCTAACATCTTTTTTTTTAATCAATTAATGGAAAGCCATAAGAGCCCATGTAAAATATTAAAATTTAACAATTAATTTCGTTCAAACTACGTGGTCAACCAAAAAATTCAGGTATCATTTTTATGACACAGACAACATAAATTCAAAGTTTGGTTGCATTAGAACATTTTTTTTAAATGTCTAGGGAACCTCCTTAAGCCAAAATTTTACGATTTTCGCCGTGGGAAAATTGTGAAATTTTCAAATCTATTATATTTTTTAAATATAATGCATCTGACAGAGAAATGTTCATTAAATATAATGCAAGAAACCGGTAGTCGATATTTTTAGCCGTTCTTAAGTTACAGTTCATTGATCACAAAAATACGAAAAAAATATAAAATTTATCAACTTTTCCTTGGAAAAAAATCTTAAAATTTCAGTCTTTTAGTATAGGTATTAACTAGAGGGGTACTAGTAGAGCATTTATGCCAAAAATAATTTTTGTCCGAATTAAAAGTCTAGTTTGTCTGGACTCTTTACTGATAAAGCATGTTACTTAAAAAAGAATTTTCGGGGTAAGGGTAGGAAATTGACTTTCATTTTGTATAGGGTGACATTTTCGCTAGGACGCATAGCTTTCGAGATATTCACAAAAAAACAAAATATAGGAACTTGAACACCACCCCCACACACCCACCCTCTAACATCATATAAATCATCGTTAATCATTATAATTTTATACGGAAAAACACGTTTTTTAATACTTTTTTACTTTTCCACTCCCCGTATCTCGTTATATATTGCTCCTAATGGGTTATTTTTGTAGGAAATTTAATTTACTTTCATTTTGTGTACGATTCATATAGGAGGGACCTTTACACCTCCCTCCTACGCAACGCACACATTCCACAGGTCAGGATTTTTAGTATGTATACCTATCAATAATGAAAAACATTAAATTTATAAAAAAAGCATCTAACAGCATTTTATTTACGAAGAAAATTTAGAATAATTATTTTTGCTCTACTATACAATTACCTAGAAGAAATATTGAATATAAAATAATGTAATATTTTTATATTAGTGCATTATAAGTTCACTTGAACCAAGTCCTTATACTAAGTATAATGCAAAAACTCATAAACTTATGGTGGAAAATGAAGCAGACGAGTTCCCAAGTATTCAGATGTTAGTTGCGGTTTTCCCCACCAAATGAAAGAATTTGGCAATCGCTCGAATTTTTTTCTATCCATTTTTCAAAACGCATAAACCTACTCACACTAAAATAGTCATCAAAACCAGACTTAGGGTATGTTCCAAAATTAAACCACATGTACCATGGTAATTTTTTTCAGGATGTCAGTACTAATTTGAAACGCGGTAACTGAAAACGGCGGTATAACATAAAAAGATGCAAAAATACACACAACAGAATAATAAAATATAGGGTGTTCCATTTGAAAATGACGAGTTATAGCCATTTGAAAATGAGTAAATTTGATTCTCTGTACTGAACACCCTGTATAATAACATTTAAAAAAAGTTATGTCAGAACAAAGAGTATAGTTACAGTGGTACAGAAAAAAAAATTCATAATTTTTACTATTAAAATAACTTCAGTACGCCTTTATAAAACAATACGTGTATTCGGCTTTTTTTAGAGAAAAAATTGAATAACTTGGCAACGCCGCGGAAAACTAAAATGAAACTTATATGTTCGTATAGGTAAATAAAATACAATTCAAAATATATAAAAATATATAGGTGTTTCACTTAAAAAACGACGAACAATTATTGCCAAGTCGTTATGCAACACCCTGTATATGTGAAAATAATTTTAAGTTATGCTCCTTGGGTAGACGAAAAATTCTGTTAATAAATTTGTGCTGTATTTTTGACGACAAGGGAGATATCGACCACGGGCATATCGATGACTCACCCTGTATACAAACGGATTTATCTATTCGAAAAATTTGCGAAATTGTATCTAAGCATGTATTATTTGTGTAATATCATATTATGCTTTTATTTAAGGATGAAAAAGTATATTTTTGTGACTTTTTTGCTTCCATTTCAATAAATACTCTAACCTAAATGTCAAAATTTTAACGAAGCGTTTCACAAGTTTCTGAGAGAAACATCACATTCAGTTACCAAAGAATTACCGTAACATAATACCACGGTAAACATGGTTTAATTTTGGAACATACCCTAAATGACAGATCAATTTTAAAATTTGTGTCAATTATTATAAAAGAATAACCAACACGACAAAAAATATTTGATAAAAGCAAGTCCCAGTCGCCCATTCCGGAAACTTTTCAATCCATCCTCGTACTTGTCAAATCTAGAAGGAAAGTTGAATAGGGAGTCAACACAAAAATAATAAACTAAGGAAGCTGGGATTATCTACTGTTTTATTAAAATATGACTCATACATTTTTAATCCAACAAAATTCATGATTTTATCTAGTTACCTTATTATTTTGACAAAACACCCTCACACAAATTATTTCGTACACTTCTAGCCAATAGATTGCTTTATTTTCATAACTACGTTATTTTTGATAAGTGAAAAAATGTTGATGTTTCAACAACTTCCTTATCAACATGTTATTTAATTAGTGTCAAAATTGATTTTTTTATTCAGAAAATAGTCATCCGAATATCATTCGTGGTTAGATTTTGTCTTAGCAAAATTTTCAGGTTGTTTGTTGGCAATTTATTTCGTGACATTGATTAAAAATCACTCGCTTGACAGTTCTCGTAACAAGAAAGTTGAAAATATGATACAGTAGCATGATTTGAATATCGTGCTAGGTGCTAGCACGGCATGGTTATATCGTATCGTAATTATGAGACCGAATCAACATAGCCAGACAGCTTTTGCTTTGTTTATTGATTGTTTGAAATGACAGTAGAAATGTCATTTGAATGTTGTGTGTGTATAAAAAAGATATAAATAAATAATAAAAAAAATTTTAAAAGAAAAAGCAACAATTTGTGCGCGTTGAATGTTCATTGATTGCGTTTACATAACTTTTTAAAATGCAACTTTTTTTGAAAAATTGATAACTTCGCGCCAAATCATCGCAGGTACTCGAAATTTTCAGGAATTTACAGGAAAACGAATGAAATTTCTCGCTCTGTTGATTGTGTTTTTTAGCATTTTTTAGCACACCGTACGAGCTGTCAAAGTTAAATATTTTTTGACATCAGGGACATTTTTTTCTTACGGGCGTGGAAGGGGGTAGAATCAATTTGGCATCACATTGATTTACAAGTCAAACATTAAAGATAAAACTTTTTAAAACTCAAAGATTCATCCCATTTCGACTAAATGCAACCGAGTTATAGCACTCTGAATATTTGCCATTTTTAGTGCATTTTCAAGTGTATCGTTATTTTCTTCCTCGTCGTGACAGCGTTTGTGTTTCACTAAACTGAAATTATGCAGGAACGCTTTGTCACAAACGTTACACTTATGAGGGTTTTCACCGGTGTGACAACGTTTGTGTATTATTAAAGTGGCATTCTGTTTAAACGCTTTGTCACACACGGCACAAATATAAGGTTTTTCACTAGTGTGTATGCGTTTATGCTTATTCAAACTAGACTGAAAATTAAACGCTTTGTCACATACGTCACACTTATATGGCTTTACCCCGGTGTGACAAAGTTTGTGTACTTTTAAACTGGAACTCAGTGTAAACGCTTTGTCACATACGTCACACTTATAAGGTTTCTCACCGGTGTGACAACGTTTGTGTACTTTAAAACTGGAACTGTCAGTAAACGCTTTGTCACATATGTCACACTTATAAGGTTTTTCACCGGTGTGACAACGTTTGTGTATTTTTAATCTGAAATTCTTATTAAACGCTTTATCACACACGTCACATTTGTAGCGTTTGGTATCTCTGCGTATGCGATTGTGCCTACTTAACCTACTATGATTAAACGCTTTATCCCCGGTGTGACTGAGTGTACTTAGATGGACGCTACATTTCAATGATTTATGACACTCAGTACACTCATTTGTACTTCTTCCACCAGTTTTCGATGTTGGTTCTGTAAAATTAATCAATTTGTATAAAAATGTTTTGATGATCCGTATAAGATTAAATGTTTGGAATAAAAGGCTTCAGGATCAATTTTGATTTATTTGATTTATTAAATTGGACGTTTCGGGAAGATAACTCCACCCATCATCAGCTTGTAATTATATCATGGTTAAAAGATATTAAATTAAATTAAACTTTTCAGTTCTTTGCCAACTACCATGGCGAACAGTCTTTTTGTGATAACCATTTAATATCTTTTAACCATGATATAATTACAAACTGATGATGGGTGGAGTTATCTTCCCGAAACGTCCAATTTAATAAATCAAATAAATCAAAATTGATCCTGAAGCCTTTTATTCCAAATATTTAAAATTAATCAAGTGAATATTTATTGCAAAAGGCTATTACAAGTTCTAAAGCCCTGTTCGCACGAGGATTCTTTGAATATTCTGAATCCTGGAAAAGAAGAAGTTTTCTTCTTTCTAGCGAGAATTACCTGTTAAATTGCGGTGTCGCTATATTAAATCTTGAAAAAGAATAATTTATAATTTATTGATTGCTTCAAAAGCATAAATTAATATTTTTTTCAAAATTCAGAATCTTGAAACTTCTTCTTTTCCAGGATTCAGAATCTTCATAGAATCCTCGTGCGAACAGGGCTTAAGTCTTAGAGGCTAGAAGTTTATAGAGGGAGCATAGGAACAAAACAATGAAGCAACTTTGGATAATGCTATCCGCCATTTTGGTATGCTCTATTTGCACATTTGAACACAGTTAGTTACCTATGTATTAGTTTTCGTAGTATTTTCTTAATATTAGTGCCGTGATACAAATTTTTACTATAATATTTCGCCGTGCTATACAGAATGACACCTATAAATAAATAAAAGGGAAAATAACAATTAAGGTTATTTTGACATTGACATTTCTCAGAATTTGTCAGATGAAAATGATTTGTATTAAGTAATCAAATTTTATTTGAACGTAGTAGGTACCGTGGGTTTATTTTAATGTGAAACATGGGTATATCATATTCATGGTTACGAATTTGACAGCAATGTATTAGACCGTTCTTTATAAATTTAAATTTGTTAATTGGTGTCACACTGCTGCTACCTGGAAATACGATTTATTCTTTGAACAATTAAAAGTTTATGTTGAAAGCGTTCCTTGGAACTATTGTAGCTGCCCAAATACCTTATATTGTTCAAGAATAATACACTTACATTGATTCCCTATGTTTCATTTTAAAATGAACGCTCTAATCAATGTCTAATACATTGCTGTTAAAGTCGTCACCATGGATATGCAATAGTTATTTACGTATTAAGGACTGTTAAGATAGGTATAACGAGCAAGAGAGTCGTTTGAATCCCCACGCGAAGCGGAGGGATTTAATACTCTCGAGGTCGTTATAGCTCTTAACAGAACGTGGTACGTACAACGTTTTTCGTCATACTAGGTCACTTTTAAAATCACATTTCAATTTCTAAAATAGAATTTCAATACTAGATTATTTTATAGTGAAAATGAATTGTCAGTCTATATAAATAATACCGGTTGTAAATAATTAATTATAAATAGATTATAAGTATGTTATTTGATCATAATAATATATGGATTTGTATTGAAAATTATATTTGTTTAACCTAATTTTTTTACCATGAATTCAAATGCGGGCCGTTAAGAAAAGCGGGCTGTTAAGAATTTCTTAACGGCCCGGGATGTGTTATTGACATCTTAACGGTTGTCATTATTTGTTAAACGTTATGTATTCCATAACAACCTTGAATGACGAAAAATCCCATGTTTCACGTTAAAATAAACTCACTGTATAAAGTATATTTTATTTGAAATATAAGGTCAGTAATAACATTTTCTGCATTCTATTTTTTTGTAATAATAATAAGCTTACGTGTTCTTTATATTTTACATATATTTCTAGAACATTATATAACGCACAAATTTTTACATTTCAAAAATACTATTCAGTGACAGCAAGTGACAAAATGAATTTGTACAACAAACTAGTCACGCAACTAGTGACCAGCAGAGATACCAAGGAACACTTATGAACTAAGAACTAATTACAACTTTTGACAGGAGTTGTCAATGAAAAACGTGACCAAATTATTCTTTAAACGTGTCCTCACACAAAAAATCAGAGTATGCTACCTCTATAATTTTCTATACTTTAAGACTGGGGGATAGGCAAAATTGAAATTTACGCTCATATTTTGATCTCTTGTATTTTTTTCCCAACCGTACCAATATTTTGTAATTTTTTCTTATGAAAGGGTAAATATAGACCTATATTATATATTGCAACATATAATTTTTATTATTATAAGATAATAATATTATATATATAAGAAGAGAGAAAAAATAATAGAAATTTGTAAAAATTACCAGATTAGATCCAAACTTTATTTATAACAAATATACTTAGAAAATAGTTAAACAAATTATGTCATGTACTAACAAATATGTTAGGCTATTTTATGCTTAAATCAAATTTGATAAATTTTAATTAACAAATGAGTGATACTTAAATTCCTTGAAACATAAATTTTTAAAAATGCACATGTTTAATATCTTTTTATCGCTTGATGGTTAAAGTTAGACTTTGGAATTTGAACCATAATATAGGTCTATATTTACCCTTTCATAAGAAAAAATTACAAAATATTGGTACGGTTGGATAAAAAAGTACAACAGATTAAATATGAGCGTAAATATCAATTTTGCCTATCCCCCAGCATAAGTGGATAAAATTTAGAGCTTTGAGCTTTGAAATAAAATTACCTTCATTCTTCTCGGTGTCATTTAAAAATTCGTCAGTCTGTAATTCAGACTTGATAACAATGATACCATAGTTGTCTTCTGGTTCTTCTTTCACAATTTCATCGACAAATTCGTATTTAATCTCATTTTCATACAAAACTTCTTTTTTGATAACATATTCTGCTTGTACTGTATTGTTTACAGTATTATCGGAAATATTTGTGTATTCCATTTTATTATTTTCGTTTGCTAATCTTTTAATTTTTTGTTTCTGTCTATTTTCAATCTCATTTTTATTTGGATTGTCCACCTTACAATTTTCTGTTGTTATTGTGTCACTGTTGAATTCACATTCACATTTATTATCTTCACATTATATATATATATCAATTATCGTAAACACAGGCGCTTGTAGTTGTACACATTTTTTATTTTTAGCAAAAAAAAACAAACAAATACTTATTCAACATAGAATCTTTTGTGTCGTTATTTTTTATTTGTTCTCCATAAAATACCTACGTTTGGAATAATTTGTAAGACATAAATCATTATTTTTAAACATATTTATAACACATTAAGCACAGTATTATATTTGGATTATTTAGTGTCGTAGGCGTCGTAGTCGTAGGTACTCGTATATTGATTTTTTTATGTCTGTCAATCACAGATTTAGTAAATTCAACAGGTTGTTGAGCTAAAACTCGAATGGAAGAATTTAAATGTTCGTTTCTAACTACAGAGGTCAGTGCTGGTACTAATAGACAGTACCATATTAATTATTCAATACGCATGCTCAGAAATCACCAATCACAAATCAGAGAGCAGCGCTGGACATTACTTAAGTATCCATTTTTAATAACAACTAGTACTTAATACTTGTACTTAAGTATACTACTACATATTACTTTAAAATTATAAGTACTAATATAAAAATTTATACTTAAGACTTATTTTAATTTTATAATCGTAAATAATATTGAAGTACTTTTTTTAAAAAAAACACAAAATAATAAACAGAAACAGAAAAAAATTGAATTATATTATATTTATTTAAGGCTACTGACTAAGCGAGATAGTGGGATTTCAATGAACACGTTTGTCCCTAGAATACGATTTTGATGTTTTCGCGATGACGTGTCCGTCTGTGTGTGAATGGATGTCGGAGATACGATAATTCAAATACTACTGAATGAAATAAAATTTTGTATATATCACATTTTGATACTCTAGATTAGATCTGATTAGATATTGGTGTTAATCGTGCAACCGGAAGTGGTAGTTTCTTGAATTTTGGAAGTGTTTTTCTGAATTATCTTCAAAAACTATGGATTAATGGGTATGATTGTGTTAATAATGTACTTATACTAGATGCCATTCAATATCTACAATTTGCACTTTTTTCTCTATCTAGCGCCATTTAATAATTATTACAAGAAATTAAAGATTCCAAAATTTGTTAAAATCCCAGTTTATCTGCTTATCAATATTTTAGTTTAAACAACAAGTAAATTTTTGACAATTATGAAAATAATAAATGTCATTTATTTTTTATATGGTATAATTGGTATAATGGTCATTTGTACCGCCGGCCACTTAAATTTTAAGTATCACTTAAATGAAAAATATCGAATCGAATTAATGACAGCAATGATATTTCTACGTTTGACAATTTGATTTTGATTCGATATTGTTCATTTAAGTAAAACTTACAGTTTAAGTGGAAGCGGTGCAACTGGCCATAAGCCGGCCAGCGGCCAGCCATGGCCAGCGCTGTACACTGAACAAAATTTTGTGTTACGGTAGGTATATAGTAGGTATCACTTTGTTGGTTATGTCACATCAAGGTCATAACATCTGATCTGACATATTTATATTTATAAAACATGGCACATATCAATACATCAAGTATTAGTAAAGCAGTATTAAATAATGATTTGAAAACAGTGTCAGAGCTTATTAAAAGGGGCAAGAGACTAGATATTCAAGATAATTTGGGTTATACACCTTTACACATTGCCGCTATAAAATCAAGGTAAGCTAGAGGTAGATCAATAATTATGTTGAGAGTGGTAAGTCCCGGAATACCGGAGATGTCACATGTCATTCGTCCTGTAGAGCCAAGGATATCTTTTGACCAATAAAACCAATAAACTAGCTTCGCGCTGTTTGATTTTGAAGTTGTTTTTAGCCGATTTTTAGCTGTATACATGGTTTGATTGCTCATTGGTCGAACGATGACAGGCTGCTTGTAATAGGTTTATTAAATAAGTGCACGCTTACCCACTTGTAATAATATATAACACATTACTAGCAAGGTAAAACAGTTTTTACTGCTAAAAGGAATAAATGACCGGCGAGCCGATTAGGCGGCTCTGTCGCCTCCTTGAAGCAGTAAAACAGTTTACCTTGCGTGTATTGTACAACATTTTGTTACTCATTTGTAAATCAAAATAAATGTAAAAAAATTATAACAAAATTATTTTATTCACACACAACTGTTCTGTTTGTTGTTTTATATGATTTCTCATAAAGCCTTGGAAGTATTACTGTGGCAACGTGAACCGATTATTATGTTATTTGGAACATTGACTAGCTACTAACTTGTTAAATTTTAACAAATCAGCTGTCAATTTTACAAGTTAACTTGTAAAGATTCAATGTAGGGTAGCATTAGTGCAGGAAATTAAAATGTTTTGTTTTATTTGATTAATGTTATGTACGGAAATGTCATGATGCTTAAAAATTAAAGATACCTAAAGTAGTTGAGGACGATTGCAGAAAAATTTACACATGCGGAAATTGTGTTTCTGAAACTGCGCTCGTGTTTCTTACATCTCTACGATTTATTTTAAATTTGAAAATGCTATAAAAATAATTCAAATGCAATAATTTTAATTCAAGTACATCATTTAAAAAATTGTGAACGCTATTACAATTAATAAATTTGCTATTATGTGTAATGCTATAAAAAAATTATTATAATTTTTGCAATACTAAAAAGAAAAGAAAATGAAATGAAAATAAACTTGCACTGTAAAGATATATAGAAATTTGGTCACTCGGATATAATATGCCACTTTACTATTTACCAAACGTGACCTGTTTATCAAGTTTCCATAATAATTATTATAACTTCAGTATTATACGAGTATAGTTATATTAAAATCATGTTACTTTGTATGTTTTTAGCACAGACTGCGTAGAAATTTTAGTTCAGCATCCAGATTGTCCCATCAATGTACGAAGCTTTGAAGGATGCACCAGCTTATTTCTGGCATGTAAAATTAAATCCCCATCGTTGAAATTAATACGATGTTTATTAGAACATGGTGCTGATCCAAATATTCCGAACAATGAAGATTTTGCAGCTATTCATCAGGCGAGCAAGACTGGAAATTTAGATCTGTTGAAATTGTTACTTGAATTTAATGCTAATATTAATCAACAAGATTTAGACAACGATACTCCTCTGCATTTTGCAGTTGACTGTAATAAAAAACATATTGTTGAGTTTTTATTAAAAAATAATGCAGATACTAGCTTAACAGATTGTTATGGATTAAATCCATTAATGTTGTGTATAGCAAGAAAA
The DNA here is from genome assembly GCA_947534325.1 of Agonum fuliginosum. Lineage (NCBI taxonomy): Eukaryota > Metazoa > Arthropoda > Insecta > Coleoptera > Carabidae > Agonum > Agonum fuliginosum. The sequence goes on along the minus strand of OX384043.1, from coordinate 17,600,602 downwards.
AATGAAGAAATTTTTTATTTAATTTTACCACATACAAAAAATTTGAATACTGTAGGAAAGGCACAAGAAACAGCTCTTAGTTTAGCTATAAAATTTGGGATATTAGATATAATTGAAAAATTAATTGAAAATGGAGCTGATGTAAACAATTATGATGCAATATCTCCATTAGAAGTTCTAGATTTATACGATGATAGTAATTTTCAATTATTTCAATACATTTGGAGTAAAATAGACTATGAAAATATTGCTCTGAGGGAAGAAGTTATAGATATATTAACAAGTGTATTTTTTGCAACAGAAAATATATTACATATAAAACTTATTTTGCAAACTGTAGATTTAGATTTAGATAGTGTATTAAGTAGATATCCGGATATATTTGATCATATTTTCACAATTATCGACGAATATCCCACTTATCAATATTTTAATAAGAATAAAGAAAATTTATTTATAATAATTGATAGTTTGTTTAAGCGAGGTGTTAAAGTAACTGTACAAGGTTTTAAAACATTTTTAAATTTTATAAAATTTTGTTCATATCGTGTTGAATTATTACAAAGTATTTTGAACAAAACTAAGGGTCGATTTATCGATTATAACATATTATATCTTGCATTTTCATCTCATCCAGATCTAGGGGGACTTTTATTACAGTATATTCCATTTTATATGATATCAGATCTTTTTCAAAACATAATCCAAAACGAACAATTTGAATTTGTGAAATATATTTTGAATTATTTTACGCCAAACGATTTTACAATACAACAAATGTTGCCGTTTGTTAAAGATGATTTAACGAGAAATAGTTTGATACATTTTTCAGGAAAAGTAAGAAGTTTGTTAGAATTAAGTCGAGATGTTACTAGAATATGTGTTGGTGAGTCTCTTTCAAAGAATAATACTGATATTCAACAATTTATTAATTTAATACAAAATTTAAATTGTCCTGATGTTGTTAAAAATATATTGTTATTACGAAAACCTATCAATAGCATTGATTTATAAATTACTATGGAAGCTTATTTAAAATAATTATAATTACAATTTGCATTTTTTGTTTTTATTAAATACATATTTTGTCCGCCTCGTTAGCCGAGCGATCTAGTGTGCCACAACTCACGCTGGTCCACTCGGCTAGCGAGGTCGTGGGTTCGACTCCCACAGAGGGCACGGATGTTGTGAATGTCTAAATAAAATAGCTCCAGGCCAATAGACTACGATCCTAAGGCCCAGGAGGGTTTTCCCCTTAAAAAACATATTTTTGACTGTCCGCCTCGATATCGGAGCGGTCTAGTGTGCCAAAACTCATTTTGGTCCACTCGGCTAGCGAGGTCGTGGGTTCGAGTCCCACAGAGGGCATGGATGTTCTGAGTGTCTAAATAAAATAGCTCCAGGCCAATAGGCTACGATCCTAAGGCCTAGAGGGGTTTTCCCCCCTTAAAAAATATTTTTGATTGTAATATTAATGTCGGTAATAAAGTCTTATTTAACCGAAAGTTCATCTCTTTCGTTCTTCACATCCCCAATTTTAAATTAATTAACTAATTCAAAACAAAGTCACAAAATGATAGACAAATACCAAACCCAAAACAAATATCTTATGTGACATTTATTTATTATCAAGAGCATGAAATGAATATGTCGCAGGCTAGTTATAAAATCAGTTGTAAAAAGCCTAGTCTTTTTCTAAATGACTCAGCATATGATATCATATAATTTTATTACACAATGCCGAGGATTTTGCTAGAAACTCCGAACTGAACTAAATAAACAACCCAATACCTTACTTGAATACCACAGATTCGGTTTTGGTATAGACACTCTGATTGCACTGAATTAAATAAAAAAAAAACAATACCCTTCTTGAGTCTTGAATACTCGGTTTTAGTACAAACGCTGATTGAACTGAACTAATTAAACAACCCAATATCCTTCGTGAGTCCCACATACCTACTTAATTTTGGTTGTGGTCCAGGTGGATCCCCAGGAGTCCACGGGAGACCCCCGTGGTCTACGTTGGCGTAAAAAAATGGGAGTTCACAAGTTGTAAGTGGGGTCCACGAAAATTTATCTCGTTTCGATAGTAAAGAACAAAAATGTTGACTTGGCTTTAACTATCAATGTAGGCAGATAATACACTAGGTACTTAAAAAATTAAGGAAACAAAAAAAATTCCAAATTTTTCGGTGATTTTTGACAGGTTGTATTTCGGTGAAAAATGGTCGTATATTGAGACTTTAAAAAAGCATTTTGAAGATTTAAGATTCTAATTTTCAGAATTTTTGGCTAAAATTTTTTAGGAGCTACGGTTCTCATGCAATCCTAACAGATGGCGCGAAAAAATAATATTGCAAATTTTTTTTTTTGGTCCACGGATTTGAAAAAAAATTTCAGTTAAGCCGGCATATGGATCAGATAGCCTGTTTAAATAGAACACAAGAAAATATACTATTTTTATTTGTACCACTCCGAATTTAGGGTTGGACGTTTTTTGACGAGTTTTGGGAATATATGGTAGAAATGTAGCAGCAGAAGGTCCACCGAAACCAGTAAAATTTTGAAAGTGGGCTTTGAGAAAAAAAAGTTTGGGAACCTCTGATTTTTATATTAATATATATATAAATAAATAACCTAATACCCTTCTCGAGTGGAATATAATGATGATGACATACATGCCTAGGCTTTTTATAAAAAAAAACCTAATTTTACAATTTGCCTACGACACATAACATATACAATACAATTAATAATAAATGTAAATATTTGTTTTATAAATTCGTTTTATTTACTTGTTTGTTGTTTATTAATGATTTGTTGAAAAAACTTGCAATTGATATTAATTTATCTTTAAATACCTATTCCAAGTATAATTTGATTTATCTTATCAAATTATAATTAATTTAATTCACAAACAATTCCAAAAAATTATTTTACGCTTGACATTTCTTTTTGAAAGCCAGTTTATAATGAATACCTAGATCATTTTGACCTTCCTAAACATTTACGTAGTGACTTTGACTCAAACAGTGTGTGTTTTTATTTTCAACCTAGTATTGAACTGTGAAGAAAATTTGATTTAAATTTACCGTAAGTACCTACAAGTTTACAGTGATAAAGTGAAAAATAAATTACAATAAATTTTAAATACTTCATAATATCATAATGCGTTTTTTAATTTTATTTCTTATCAATTACCTATAATACCTCCGTTACTTGCCTAAAATTTAATGTACAAATTTAAATTCAATTCGGTTAATGTGACAAAGTTGTTATAATTTTGCTTATTATCTTATCGGAGAACAAGATAAATATCAAATAAAATGTGATTTACTTGGTAAATTATTTCTTGCCGATTTTGGTTTTGTTTACAGATTTAATTACTGATAAAGAGCCGGTAAGTATAAATAAAAACAGAAGACTACATTTAAAAACCATAGCAACAACATCACAATATAAATAACGTATTTTACATACAGTGGCGTACCCAGACATCGGTCTTGGGGTGGGGTACATGAAAATAAAAATGTTTTGCATAATAATTAAAACAAATTTTGCTCAACACGCATTGTCGTATATTTTGCAGTCCTTTCAGTGGTGGTGATTTTCAATAATAATGAATTGTATCATAAGAAAAACTGCAAAAAAATTGTTGTTCAAGGTCAAATACCTTAAGAATTAAGTATTTTTCACATATAATATGTGCAAAATAAGTAAAAACTATACGAATATACATATTTCATGATAACCGTTTACAAAGTTCTACATTTTTGTGATGAATTTGAATAATTACAATAGAAAAAAATGCTTAGAGCTTTGGTGGGGCGAGGGGGATTTATCCCCCCGTAACTACGCCACTGCTTACTTATTTCATTTTTTTAATATTTATGGATGTTAAGTAGGTATTACATTTTGTCATTTTGTGTACCGAAATTTGGCATTATGAAAACTTCAACAACGTAAAAAGTGCATTATCCTTCAAGGCAAGACTGCACATCTCACCTTTGATCTGGCTAAATCGGGGATTATTATAAACATGACATCACTACATAACTAAACTGTTTGTATTGTATTTTACAAACTTCTTCCTAATTACATAATTTATAAAAGTGTTAGGTACTATTTAATAAAATTTTGATATTATAGGTACCTACTCGTATTTATGAACAAATATTTTAATCTGAATAAATTGCAGATTAATCCTGGCGTCAAAAGAAGTTAATTTAATCTCAAATGCTATTTTGTTTTTATTAACTACATTTTAAAATTTGTTGGTTGTTGTAAATTATGTTTGTATGGAACTTTTGATTTGTTGCAGATTATGTACACTTGGATACTTTTTGGCGTACTCGCGTACTTATTATATAAATTGGGATACAAAAAAACCATATACTGGAAAGAGCGCAACATAGAACATTATAAAGCAATACCAGTTTTTGGAAGTATGCCTATGAATTTAATTAGACCAAGACCTTTTGCGGATGTGCTCATAGAAATGTACAACAGGTTTCCAACAAAAAGGTATAAGTGCATGTATACTTATTCCATTTCTACAATCTACACTGACCATATATTAGTACATTATAAATTATAATTTACATACATTTTGCTATAGAACAAAATAGTATAGTTTGTTTGATAGGACTGTAAATATAAAAATTGGGACATAAGATTTTTCAAATATTTGTACAAAAATTAAAATATGGTAGAAGAACTAAAACTTGTTAAGATCTATTCGCTCGTCAATTTGTCATTGTTGACTCCCAAATAGAAATTTTTAACTTGAAGGTTGTTGAAATAATTTCAATGGTTTGTTGGATTTCAGGCTTTGATTATTTATTTAAATTGCGACGTTTCGACATTTATTTATCAAACTACAAAAAGTTTTTAAAAATTACAATTTAGTTAACAAAAATTATTTGTGTCAAAACTTACCAAAAGTTACATTGTTAAAAATTATAAGAGTATAAATTTATTACATTTAACCATACTGTTGAGTTGTACGAAAATAAAATGTAATTAATTTATATTCTTGTAATTTTTAACAATGTTGAGCGTACCATTTTTGGGACCATCGGTATTCATGTTTCATCGAATTACAGTGTGATCTATTTTTTACACAAATATGTTTAGATACTTCGGATTTCATTCGTTTTTGACTCCTACATTGGTACTACGAGATCCTGAACTAATTAAAAATGTGAAAGTGAAAGATTTCGACCATTTCATAAATCATTCTCAAAGCATACCAGAAGATATTGAGCCGATTTTTGGGAAAAATTTGTTGTTGCTTCGAAGTAAGTGCATTACTTATATAATAATTAAAATTGCGCTTTATTTAACCTGTCACTTAAAGGGGGTGTAAACCAAAAAAACAACTTTACATTAAAAAATAGAAAAAAATTATCTAAGAACAAAAATGAAAACCGCAGTTTGCTACGAGCAATACTTTTTGAGATATTCAAACGCGAATATATTAACAGAGTAGCGCGTGACGTCATACCGACACGAGTCTGCTGAGCCAGGTTGAGCTAGCCCGCTGTATATGAGTGCAGTCGCGTAAATTTTCGATTGTGCAGTCGTACAAGGTGTTATTTGTTGTTTAAAAATGCCTAATTGTTGTGTAGTTGGTTGTAACAACAACTTAAAGAATTCAAACGTAATATTACATAATTTTCCCAGAAAAGAAAAAGATCCACAACGATATAAAGCATGGAAAAATCGTATCAATCGGAAGCACTTTACTCCCAATCACAACCATGTTGTCTGTAGTTTACATTTTAAAACTGACGATTTTGAAAACAGATATGTAAAGGTGCAATATTAGATAGTAATTTTAATGTGGACAGAAAAATTATTGGTGATGATGTACAATTTTCAGAAAGTTCTGAACGTTGGCATTTTAAAAATAAATACGACAAAAAAGTTATGAGTGGAAATCCGACCTCTTGCAAAAAAATTTAAATTATAACCCTAATGTTGATAAACTTATTTTGATGTGCCTAAAAATCAAGTAAAAATATTTATAAATTTAAAAAAACCAAAAGAAAAACAATTGTCAAGGTTTGAGAAGAAATAATTTTTATGTTATATTGAAACATCTTTTTCAGAATGTTTAATTTTTTGTTTTAAATAATAATGTACAATGCAACACTTAATAAATCTTAGTTTATATCTTCATTGTTGTCTTCACCATTCTTGAAACCAATGTATATTCCACTTTCTTCTGAGTAGCGTTTTCGTATTTGTGATACAGTGCAAGGCGGTATGACAATTCTGTTGAAACGTCCAATTGAGGTCCAAGAATATGCCCAACTTGTAAAATTTTTATATGCTAAATGTCGCCATAGTTTGTTGCCCACTTGAAGATAATTTTGTTTTTTCATTATTAGCACTACATTATAAAATTTCATTGTGTCTCGTCAGATTTAAAGAGTCTAAATTTAAAACTATATTTGCAAAACTTTCGTGTATCTAATGTAAGTAATACATATATTTTCGCTTCTTACATCTGATATTATTTTGCTATCCCAACAGCAAACACATTCTCGGGCAGTAGGCATTTTTATGCAATTCGTACAATTGCACCAGTTCACATTATCTAGGCGTTCAATATTAGCTGTTTCCTTTGGAATACCTACGCAATTTATTGATTGATTTTTCTTCCATTTTCATCTCGGTAAACCTAGGTTCAAAGCCAAAAGCCATTGTGTATAATTGGAATATAATATTAACGCTAGAACACACGTAATAATGATATAAGTAAGCCACGGATATTGCTTCTGTTGAAACGCATACGCATAACAGCATTGTAGCCAATGCTGGTTCGCCCGGCTCATGTCGGTATGACGTCACAAGTGGAGGACGCGTTATTTAAAACTCTCATAATTATTGAAGCTTTAACAATAAAAATATGCGGTTTGAAAATTTATTCTTAGAATTTTTCATACTACAATTTTGATTTTTGGTTTACACCCCCTTTAAGGCCATTTACACAAGTGACACTGGAACTAACACTGATTGGTTTTAACAAGCAATTAATTTACAAGTCGTAGTACTACAAATATAGTTGAAGTACTGTAAGTAGTAATAGTAATAGTAGTAAGTGGTGTGCTGGTGTGTCACTGTTTTTACTCGTCCGTTTTATTAATTAAAGAAGCTAATTTTGATATAACCATGTATTTCCTGTACGAATTTAAATGTTTGTTTTAAATGATGGAAAAACCTAGAATAATTTTACCAATGGATAACTTTTATTTCAATAAGAAATTTTTTCTTAAAAAAATTATAGGACTCTACCCACTACTTCAGCGGTTCTCAACCGGTTTCATTCAATGTATAGGTACCCCTTTTCATCACTATGATGCCCCACGTAAACCTCCTGTTCAATTGATAATGAAATACATTTTCTTGGAAAATTTAATACACCTACAAATTTATTTCTATAATGTATGTACAATAGAATATAAAATTAATTAATTAATTAATAAGAATTAGTGTGAAATTTCATGGTTCTTACTTTCCACCAGCAATATTTATTCTGAGCACTGAATTTAATATAGCACATGCTTCACGTGTTTCTTGTTTTGGTTTTTATTGCAAAGAGAACGGAGAATCCTGACTTTGTCGATTATACTTACCAGAATAAGTAGTATACCTCACTACATGCAAGTATTATTTCAGTGTAGACCGTAATGCCTCCAGTTGTATCGATTGAGAGGATTCCCCGCAACAATGACTGTATAGTTCGGTTCATTTTCATATTCCTGACTTTATAATCCCATCATTAGAGGCAACAATCAGGCAAAACCACAGATGGCAGAATAAATAGTACCGAGTAGGTACTATCTATTTGCTATTATCTAATTTAATTACTTATAAATTTGCCTCATAGGTTTTTAACGTCGGCTTCTTAGTGATCGAACGTGTTATTTATCAGTTGTATGTTGGTGCGCTTGTTCACCGATAAACTGACATTTATTTAGCAAATAAAACATTTCTTTGTCTAGTATGTGCCAGGTTCCGTTATTAGTTATAACATATCATTTTTTTGATATTTCAGATCAAAAATGGAAAACTATGCGTTCAACTCTCTCGCCAGCATTTACAAGTAGCAAATTGCGAGCCATGTACTCGCTTATCAACGACTGCGCTGAACAATTCGTTAATTTTTTTTTGAAAGAAGTTGAAAAAGAAAATGGAGTAATTACTGTGGAAACCAAAGACATTTTCTCTAGATACAGCAATGATGTTGTTGCAACTACAGCATTCGGTATCACTTGTGACTCTCTTAATAACAAGGAAAATGAATTTTATATGATCGGCCAAAAAATTACTAATTTTAGTAGACCTTTACTCATGCTGTTTAAGTTTATTGGATTTCAACTTATGCCTAAAATAATGAAGGTAAGCAAGTTACTAGCATTTATAGTTTGACTGAGGCACAGAGCCGGATCTAAGATTTTTTGACGGGAGGGGCCCAAAGATTTAAAAAAATTCAAATTTTGTTGGTGTTCACCCAAAGTCAAATGCCCTGTAATTGAAAGTTCCTCTGCTCATCTCTTCATATATGTGTTTGAATTAGGTATTCACTTTAGTATACTTATAGAATAATAACAAATTATTTTTATATGCCTCCGGTCGGCATCGCTAGTTTTCCATATCTCAAAATCCGCCAGAAACTCTTTGTTGCCAGTCTAGGCCGGCAAACAACCGGAAGTTATAGGTTGGCATCTTGACATTACTACAGTTGTCAATTTTATGCGTTGAATATTTTTTATACAAGAATTAACAAGATTTTGACAAATTTTAGACGTAAATCGTTAATAGAAACTGAAATAAATATATTTTAAGCTCAAATGCAAGTATTCAGTGCACAATTTTTTAGGTTATGTATAATAAAATACAGAAAAATGTAATCGACAAAAACAATATTTGATATTAAACAAATTAATTAAATTCATTTTATATTTTTGTAATGAAATCGGCACATAAAATATTGTGTATTACACGTCCAGAAACTGTTATGCTAGTGCTCGTAATTTGCAAGCCTCGCCTGTGGCTCGACGTGTCAAAAATACTCGCTCTTGCAAAAGGTCAGTTTCTGGCCTTGTAATACAAATAACTATTGTTTTACTTGTTCATGATTTTAAAGCTTCAATTTAGAGCATTACGCTAAGATTACGCTTGGTTTTTACTGAGTCAAAAAAAAATTATTAAGATTTATTTCGGGATGGAGGGTGGTGTTTCAATTCAATTCACCGCGGAAATTACACCGAACTTAAGGCCCATCTCTTGCTATCAAATGCAAAGCAAAAAAAGCATCATTTTGTGACTTTGGTTTTGAAATCGATGACCTCATATATTACAATGATGTCCTTATAGGTTGTGCTTAAATGGCTATAGAATGAAATTTACAAAAAACCATGCCGTATTTTGTTAAATAATTTCTAAAAATTACCAAAAATGCGAGTTTTACATAAATTATTAGTCAATGGGTTAACTATTTAAAAAATATTTCTATACCCGTCTTCCGACTAATGTATATTATCGATTTCAAAATAATTTTTTATGGATTAATCAACGTAATATGGATTATTAAATGATAAAAATTAGCTCAAAGTTTTGCTATTTGATGTCACAGCAATTAATAATAATTTGCATTTATTGATTCACTAATGAGTCATGATTCTTCATGTTAAATTTCAATTTGAATTGCCAGAATTGTTCAAATTGTTAATCTTCTGGATTTACAAGTGTAGCGCCTTAAGGTAACAGGACCCATTGGGCAGAATCACTATTGTCCTATTGCCGAACTTGATTGCCAATCCGAGTATGTGGAACTCAAGAAGGACATTGGGTTTTATTTAGTTCAGTTTAATCAGAGTTTTTACCGAAATCGAATATGTGGGTTGTGTAGTTCAATTCAATTACCAATTTTACCTCGATTTTTAATAAAACCTAATTGTATATATTTTAGTTTTTTTAAAAGCAATGATATATTTAGAAAAAAATACACAAAAGTGAATTTTCCGCAGAGAATTTGTAGGCAGTGAATGTTTCTAGAAACCGTCTAAGATCTAAGTCGCTGTCATAGCTACTATACTAATGTAAAAATCGCGCTATTACATAGTTCGAGTATGTACCATGTATTGTATAGTATAGGTACACTCAAACGAGCATCCATTGAAATATTAAAATTTAGATAAAACGTCCGCACCGCACCTAAAACCATCTTCAATCAGCAAACATTCTCCAAGACTAATCTTCACTTACTTTGTTCAATTTATTGTTAAGTACATAATTCTTTCTTCGCAACTGATATCTTAAAATTTATTTTCAGTCGTTAGATATTCACTTTTTTGATAAATACTCTACAAATTTCTTCAGTGAGATAATTTCAAGCAGTTTAAGAATACGTGAAAAAGAAGGCACAGTTCGTCCTGACATGATCCATTTGCTAATGGAAGCAAGGAAAGGACAACTCAAACATGATGCTACTGTTACTGAAAATGATTCAGAGTTTTCAGCGGTTGAAGAGTCAAATATCGGGGAAGTAAAAGATTCTACAGGTAGGTATTACACAAATAATTTATATCAGGGACTCGAACTGAACCGAACCAGGAACGAATACTAGAACAAACCGCAGATATTTTAGTGAACCCGGTACCAAACCTAAACAGTTAAAAATAATTTAAAGGATAAACAAAAATTTTACATTTTTTCATCAAAATGCTAATCGGTGTATTTTCTTTAGTTTCGTCCACTTTTGTTTGATTTTAGAAAAATTTTACATTTATCTAGTCTAAAATGCGAACTTGAACCGCTTTTTTGAAAACCGGTTAGGTACCGGTTTATTTCAAGATGAAGTATAAAAACCGGATCAAAACTGAACGTAATAAACACCGTGAACCGCAAACCAAACCTGAACAATTTTTTGTGCGGTTCGAGTTTCGGTCCCTGATTTATATGAATATAAATATTGTTTATCCAACACCTCTTAATAAAAACATCATAACTATATGGTGATTTTAAACAAGAAAAGTAAAAGATTGCCCACTAGTGGTAAATTGTTACTTTGCTTGTTGGAATAAGTCACTATAGTAACGATGTTTTTGGTTAGAACATAATATTTTTAAAATATGTACGCAGTTATTAAGAGGTGTTGGATAAAATGTTATACTTCTTCACACGTGGGCGAAAAGGAATGGCCCACTCGAGAAAATTATCTCACTCAGATTTCGGCCTCGTGAGTTAAGATTTCTCTTGTGGGTAATTCCTTACTTTGCCCACTAATAAAGTAAATAACTAATATTTTTAGCGTAAAAATCATAAAATATGTTAATTGCTGTTCGGGTTATATTTGCAATTAAAAATTAAACACAAAAACAAAAGTTAATTATGTCTTATTATATCTTTTCTAAGAAATCTAGAAATCGTAACAGCATACATCCTGTGCTTCCTTATTTATTATAAAGACAAGGACAGTGATCATATTTAGTATAATTATTAATTTATTATAATTATTTCTAATTCCATCTATTTTAGTCACACGGCCAGTGCTATTCTTATTCATATTGATTTAAAATTTAATCACGTCGTTAAAATTTAAAGTCTAAATATCTAAATTACAGAATCGAATAAATAACTGTTAAAATCTGCACAATCCTGTTTTTTATTTTTGGTTTATATTTAGAACTTAGTGACGAAGATATCATATCTCAAGCCTTCTTGTTCTTCTTTGCGGCATATGACAACATATCGACAGTTTTAAGTTACCTGTCTTACGAACTTGCTGTGAACCCCGAAATACAGAACCGACTTTACAAAGAAATTCAAAACGTTGCTGCTGAAGAAAAAATCAACTATGAGTCCATTTTGCAGATGAAATACTTAGACATGGTAGTTTCAGGTAATTGAATGTTTCTATCATTCTTATTTTAGTATAGACATTTCAAATCCATATAGGAGTGACGTCATAAAAACAAGCAAATTATTCGTATGAATCAAGATCTTACTTTTTAGTATAGCATGAGTTTGGTAGATGGTGCTGGCAGTCTTTCCCTATACGCTAAATTTAAAAGCAATAGTTTTTACTTCTATTTTTAAAATTAATCATTATTTTAGCATTTTAATACATCGCATGATTCTGCAGAAAATAATCAAAGATTAATAAAATAGAACAAAACTAAATAGCAAAACACGTTAACCTCAAGTCTATTTTTTTTAGAAATATTGAGAAAATGGCCTCCTGCAATTGTAAGCGAAAGGCAATGTGATAAGCCCTACACCATAGAAGGCGATAATGAACCACCATTAGTTATAGAGAAAGGCATCTCAGTTTGGATACCATTGTATGCTATTCACCACGATCCTAAATATTTCCCCAACCCTGAGAAATTCGATCCGGAACGTTTTAGTGATGAAAATAAAGGCAACATTCAACCGTTTACGTATATGCCCTTCAGTAGTGGACCAAGAAATTGCATTGGTGAGCACCTACATATATGTGTCAAATTATTCTATTTTTTTTTTTATTAAAGTACTGTTTTTCATTTCTACACTAAATTCGGAATTGTGTCGTGTTATTAAAATATCACCTAGAGGTGGCAACAGATCGTGAAATTTTCGGGTCACGTCGTGTCACAGCGTGACCCCCGTGAGCGTGAGTGATTTTGAAAATTTGGATCGTGAACGGGCATGAGCGTAAGTGACATGTAATGTATCGTGCGTGATCGAATTTTTTTCGGTCGCGAGTAAAAATCACATGTCACGGCATAATAAATAATTTGCAAAATATCAACACAAATAAATGATAATTTACGAGTTATTGTTACTTATACTCCTTAGCGCTCCAGTGCACAGGCAGCGCAAAAAAAAACATTGGAGCAACAAAAGTTGATCATCTATTTACAATTTTGCGGAGTTAAAGTAAATTACCAATTGTAATTATTACACAAGAGCTTTTTATTTCGCCGGATAAAAAAATTTCTGTTTGTATTGAAACCTTGTTGCCTAGCAATTTGAAAAAAAAAATTGTTTAATAATATCATGACACCGTAGGTGAAGTGATTTTTTTTAAAACAATTTTTCGAGTCAAATTGCTGTCAGGTGACAAGGTTGAGATGTCAAACAGAAATTTATTCGGAGGAAATAAAATGCTCAAGTGTAATTCAACGAGATAATTTAACGACTCCTTTGGTTCTTCTTCATGAAAAATATTCCCAAAATCATTTCACTAACAAATATTAGAAATATGAAGCAAATGACATTTTAGTATTTTGTTGGTTTACTTTATACAGGAGTGGAATTATCATATATAATACCATTATATTTATTTTCGACGCAACAAGCAGTCGTAACCAGACGGGAAAAATTAGCAAAAATCATAGTCACGTATGGTATTCGGCTTGACAATTTCTCGAATTATTTTATTTATTCCAAAAAAAAGTAATGTATTTTTAAAACAATCATCAACTGACATAATATCTAAGCAACGCTTCGCGGCAATTTTCACTAGTGAAAATTGTCAGTGTAGTTTTCACTAGTGAAAATTGTCACTGTAGTTCGTCTGTGATTGGTACAATTCAGCAAAATACTGTGTTTTGATTGGATGAAAAACTATGAGTGGAATTGTCATTTTAAAATTTCATAGAAATATTTTAACGTGACCCGAATGTAACCCTTCGTGCGTGATAACAAATTCGTAAGCGTGAGTGATCGTGAGTAAAATGTAAAATGACGTGCGTGATTAGGCGTGATTCCATTTTGGTATGTGTTCAATTTCAATAACAGCAATGTAGTAAATAGTAGTATGTACATTTCTTAATTATGAGCAAAATCATTCGATTATGCAGTAAATACATGTGAACTGATATAAAAGTATGGTTAAAATATTGTTTTTATAGTATACACCTTAATAAAAATCTTAAAAGGATTAAATTTTACAATATTATTCCAATTAATAAGTTAATAAGTTAGTAATATCATAATATTTTGAATAATTTCAACTAAATGCCTATAATATTACTTAAATAATATATTCTTATTTTCAGGGTCAAGATTTGCATTACTAGAAATAAAAACTTTAATTGTTCACTTATTATTAAAGTTTGAATTTACAGTGATAGAGAAAACAGTAATTCCACCCAAATTTGATAAATACAAATTTAATTTAAGTGCTGAAAATGGCATTTGGGTTGGAATGAAATCTAGGAGTTAACATGGTCATCATTTTGGTATATTGTCGAGTATATTGTATTATAAGTATTGTAATAATTAATTACGAGAAATGTATCTTTTATTATGTATTTTAATAACTACTTTAGTTTTAGTTTAAAATACAAAGGTATAGTGAGGTTTTATACTGGAAACTACATTTACAGTAAAGGTAATATTTAAAATAACGTCATAGAGTAATATTGCTTTTATTTATTTGTGTATCTACCCATACATTAAAAATAAAATATAATAAAAAATTTATTTCATATGTTTTCTCTAAACTGAAACTAAAATAAATTACGAATAACAGCTTACAGACAATGTATACGTTTTCCAATAAAGTGGGCTGATTACTGAAGCATTATGCCGATAAAGTAAGAATTTATTTATTTATTAAACGTTTTGTTTATCTTTTTATCTTATTTGCTACTTCAGGTTAATTTAATTTAAAACATAAATCTTAAAATTGAACATTGTGTTTGTTATAAGTATAAGCAAAATGATAGTATATGTTTTTTTATAATTAACATAGATTATTCTGACCTTCCTATTCATTTTAGTTGTGAATGTGGTTCAGACAGTGTGTCTTTTTTACAGCTAGTGAGTACAAAATATAGAGGAAGCAGATTACAATTTTCATATTAACTAAATAAGTTTCAAACGTAAGTACTTGCACCAGTAATCAACTACACATTGCACAAGAAAATAATATGATAAATTATTATAATATATGTTTCGTCGAAAGACACCCAAAATTTGTATTTGTATATTTATAGGCAGCATAGACGTACAATGTTATATGTATAGTTTATAGTTTAACGTCGTTATCTTGTTTATAAACTACATTTTTTGCTATAGATTATGTACTTGTGGATACTTTTAATCGTACTAGTGTACCTATTTTATAAAATACCATACAAAAGAACTTTGTATTGGCAAGATCGTAATGTGGAACACGCCAAAGCAATTCCATTTTTGGGAAGTATGTCTTTGAACATATTTCGACCACGACAGGCTTTTGTAGAAATGACCCAGGAAATGTATAACAAATTTTCAACAACAAAGTAAATCAATTTCTATTTTAAATAAATAGTACAATTATTTAAAAATAAGTAGTTTTCTTAAACAAAATAAGTATATTTTAGGTTCTTTGGATTTTACTCATTAATGACTCCAATTTTGGTACTAAGAGACCCGGAACTAATAAAAAATATAAAAGTGAAAGATTTTGATCATTTCATGAACCACACTCAAACATTTTCAGAAGATTCGGAGCCAATTTTCGGGAAAAATTTATTCTCACTACAAAGTAAGTCAGTATATAATTATAATTATAATAGCAAATTGCTTTTATTATTATTATTACTGTTGAATAATATGTCAGTATTTAATGTTTATTTTTGTGATACAATTAATAAAAATTACTAACTCATACAAAAAGAATATTACTCATATAATCATTTTACGAAACAAAGTTCGTGTAGGTGTAGACAGAATGCAATTCAAGAATATGCTGACAATTTGATTTTAAACATTCGTTAGCAAGATACAAAGCTAAAATAAATTGAACTTAATGAAAACTATGCAAAATTTAAATGGTATAGTATATTACATAATGACCGAGAAAAGTGAATGATATCGTGTTAGTGAGAATATTGGCGCACGAGGCTTACCGAGTTCGGAAATCTCACGAACATTCGATAGACACTTTTCAGAGAGTTGTATATGTTACCGTTTAAACCCGAAATCAGTAAAAACTAGTTAAGTAACGAAGGATATTTGTGTAAACTAGTTTTGACTAGTCAAAACCCGAAGTTTCTAAATGCATTTGTAAAAATCCTAATAATATTTGTTTTCTACTTCTACGGGTTTGAACTGAAAAAAATACTAAGAACTAGTTCTTACTAACTGACCATTTGACAAACCTAGTTTTAGCTATTATTTTTCAGTAAAAAGTAGAATAGAGGACAATATTTGCGTTAAAAAGTTACAAATTAATTTAAATGTATTTATATATATATATATATATATATATATATATATATATATATATATATATATATATATATATATATATATATATATATATATATATATATATATATACGAAGTTGGTGAAACTAGCAAACAATTTCTATTTTATATGATTATTTTTAGTGGTTCTCAAACTACGGGGTGCAACTTTCCTATTACCTATATTTTTTGATTCGCTATTCGATTCAGTATTTTTTTCTAAATTCAACGAGATATTAGTTTCATACCCTGACATAACATGAGAAAAACGCTATTGAAATTTTTTATTATTATTAGTCGGCTCTGTAACTCCTAAAGTATTAGCCTGGCAAAGAAAAGTATCAGAACAATTTTGTAGCAAATTTAATCCTCTACAACTTTTGTTAAGAAACTTTTTCTCTAAAACCTACAGGACTGGAGTTATATACCATTTGGGTGTCATTTTTCCAAGATGGCGGCGGGAGCGGCGGTCGCTCGAGGTCGCAAACTTAGGGTCACCTAGTTTACAATCCTACCAATTTTCAAAACTCCCGGAAAACTTTCCAGGTAAAACTACTAAATGACTGCACTATGATATCAAATCGATTTAAACGTTTATATTGTAAAGATGATTTTTGTAGTCGGTGCAAGCTTAGTAATTTCAATCTGAAATGAAAATAATAATCTAATTGTTGATTTAGTTCGGCTTTTTACTGAAAAATAATAGTTAAAAACGGTTAAAACTAGGTATGTCAAATGAGCAGTTAGTAAGAACTAGTTTTTACTATTTAAGAAAACAGAAACTATTCGGGTGTTTACAAAAGCATTTAGCAACTTCGCGTTTTGACTAGTCAAAACTAGTTTACACAAATCCCCTTCATTACTTTGAGTTTTAACTAGTTAAAACCAGTTTTAACTAGCTTCGAGTTTAAACGGTAACATAATACACTATTTTTCCCACAACCATAAATACTACACATTTTTTCATGAATATATTTTGAAGTCAACTGTCACTGCCATAATTTTAATTAACTGTCATAATTTTAATCATGAAATACATGATACAAGATTTTAAATAACAAGAATATAAATTCTATTTAAATTTTTAAATTATACCAGATACAGCAAAAGTACTAGGTTCTTTAATTTATGTGGATAAATTACTTTTAATGTTTTGTTCGTCTCGTGTTTGTTCATTTTACTGGAATAATGCAATTTATCACAAAATACTTAACGCGACCGAAAAAAATTTATCAAATGTCAGAAAGACAACAAACTCCTACTAAAAGGTGAAACAAAAATTGAAACTATTCGATATGACCTATTCGATAACATATCGAACGAATGTGTGGTACTTATTGTTTATTTTCGTAGCTAGGAACCTAACTGTATGGAAACAGTTGATTTCGTATAAGGTCTTGGGGAAATTTTTTAACGAATAATGAAATTAATATCGGCCGTGTAATTTATTTTAGATCAAAAATGGAAAAATATGCGTTCAACTCTCTCGCCAGCATTTACAAGTAGCAAATTGCGAGCCATGTACTCGCTGATCAACGACTGCGCTGAACAATTCGTTAAATATTTCTTAAAAGAAGCAGAAAAAGAAAATGGCATAATTACTGTAGAAACAAAAGATACTTTCGCCAGATACAGCAATGATGTTGTTGCAACTACAGCATTTGGTATCACTTGTGACTCTCTTCATAACAAGGAAAATGAATTTTTCACGATTGGGAAAAAAGTCTCAAACTTTGGTGGAACTCTATTCATATTCAAGATGATCGGATACGAGTATTTTCCAAAGATAATGAAAGTAAGTTGTTTACTTAAAGGTCTGCATCCACATTTTGTTTTTATTAAAATTATAATATCAATTATTATAAATACTATTATTTAGAGGTGTTGGATAAATTTCTATATAGCACATAGTTACAAAATTTCTTCCCAGTAAGCCAAAATTAAATTTTTAGTGGTTTGAGTTTCGCTTTTTTGACAAACACTCTACAAATTTCTTCAGTGAGATAATTACAAGCAGTTTAAGAATGCGTGAAAAAGAAGGCACAGTTCGTCCTGATATGATCCACTTGTTAATGGAAGCAAGGAAAGGACAACTCAAACATGATGCTACTGTTACTGAAAATGAATCGGAATTTTCTGCGGTTGAAGAATCTAATGTTGGAAAAGCGAAAGAAACTACAGGTAATTTATTAGTTTAACATTTACATACAGGATGGTTTGGATTCCAGTGTCCAGCTGATATTTCGTTTACTAATAAGAATAGAGAAAAATTTCTTATGAACTTATTCAGTATTATGTATAGAATATAATGGATTTTTATTAGTAAATATTTTAAAGAAAATTTGCCGCCATTTTGAAATGGCTGGAGTAAAACTATTATATTATGGTATCGTTGTAAAGCTTATTTTAGGTACATTATAAAAAAAATATATGACTACCGATTCCCTATGCGAAATTAAAAGTTGTACCCATTTCCGGTGAAACCAGAACGGGCACAAAGTTTTTATTGTGACCATCTTACGATCCCCTGCTGTGTCTAGTTTAACTTTGCTTATAAACATTTTCTGTATCTCTTGAAATAAACGAAATATTTCTAGTACCGGACTTACTTGCATTATGTTGTTCCCATTTGAAAAAAATAATTGCACAACAAAAGAGCGTTGCGAATTTTTTTTTTGCTATAAAGTAGAATACATAATACTGAATAAGTTTACATGAAAAAATTTATAAGAAATAAAATTTTGTTACATAACTGAAGTAAAGAAAACAAAATGTTTGTCTACTTCTTCAAAGTACTTAGTACTTTTCGTATTAGAAACAATCGTATCATCAACTGTTATTACCTTTTAATATACAATATTTATTGATAATTATAAACAACATAATACACTAGTTATTTATAATACCTTAGATACTTATAATTCATTAGTTAATTAACTTAATACGTTAGATACAACTATAATATCAGCAAAACCTTCGATAATATGCAAACTGTCAACTAATTGACAGATAAAATTGTTAATTTGTTTTAATATCGCTGTCGTTGATGATATGATTAAGCTTTGAATATAACGCGAATATATGCGATTTAAACCCCCTTGGATGTTCAAAGAGACTCGTTTTCACCTCGTCGCTTAGCAACATCCTCGGTTATATTAATAGCTATATGTTTTATATTGTTTTATAAAATATTAATGCACTGATTTTTAGTTTAAATACTTCCATTAATATAAATGTGGTATGAAACTGCATTACATTTTAAATCCTTAGTTTATGTTTCGCAGTATTCGTCTCCAAAACGTAATAACAACTTTATTATTCTAGAACTAAGTGATGAAGATATCATAGCCCAAGCCTTCTTGTTCTTCTTTGCCGGATATGACAACATATCTACATCGTTAAGTTACTTGGCTTATGAACTTGCTGTAAACCCCGAAATACAGAACAAACTTTACGAAGAAATCCAGAAAGTTTCTGCTGAAGGAAAAATCAACTATGATTCCATTTTAAAAATGAAATACTTAGACATGGTGGTTTCAGGTAGGTAATAAGATATTTTTGTCTCTGTCGTTTTATTTTAAAATTTTCCCCCAGAAATTTTAAGAAAATGGCCATCTGCATTTCTGAGTGAAAGACTGTGCGAAAAACCATATACCATTGAGAGGGATAATGAACCACCGTTTACAATAGAAAAAAATATCACAGTTTGGATTCCAGTGTATTCTATTCACCGAGATCCTACATATTTCCCCAACCCAGAAAAGTTCGATCCGGAACGGTTTAGTGATGAAAATAAAAGCAACATTCAACCATTTACGTATATGCCCTTCAGTAGTGGACCAAGAAATTGCATTGGTAAGAAAAAAATAGCAAAAATTGCGAATTTATATTTATCTGTATTACGTTCGACACTTTAATTAGTTCATTTTAATAATTATTAGTACAACTAGAATAATAAATTATTGGTGTTTTTCAAATGTACCTATATGTCTTATGTGCAAAAAGCACAATAATATTTGATCTTATAGTATTATTTCATATTGCACACATAAACCCATAACAGTAAAAATGTAATTTGCCGCGTTAAATTTCACTCTTTTTGTAATTAAATGCGTCTGAAAAGCCTAAAGCTCCTGATTATTTCGTCTTACGTTAAAATTTTTTTATTTGTACTGATATTATATATATTTTTGATATCTGTAATAAATTGTATTTTTGATATCCTTAATTCAATTTGAAATATCTAAAATTAAATTGCAGATATCATTAATTTAATTTCGTTTAGTTCAATTTTCCCCATATTTTACATATCCATATTTTATTTAGTGATATCCTTAATTCATTTAGTGATATTCATAATTCATTTAGTGATATCCTCAATTCATTTAGTGATATCTCTAATTCGTTTAGTGATATCCTTAAATCGGTTAGTGATATCCATAAATCGTTTAGTAATATCCATAATTCAGTTAGTAGTATCTACAATATTGGTCTAGTAATATTCTAAAATAACCTACTAAACAATTATAAACTGAATTATGGATATGTACATATCCGTAATTCAATTTATGATATGTGAAATTAAATTCCAGATAGCACAAATTGAATTTAAGATATCTTAAATAGAATTATTTATTTCTGAAAATGAATTATTGATACCACTAAATAAATTATTGATATCACTAAACAAATTATTGATATCATTAATTCGCCAAATTTAAGATATCTATAATTTATTTTAAGATACAAAAATTCAATTTGTAATATTTGAAATTGAATTTCGGATATCTTAAATTGAATTTCGGTTATGTGAATTTATATTAAAAACAGAACGCGAAGTCACTTTAAAAAGTAAAATGGCTTTCCATAGTTATTGTCGATTTAACTCAATATTACGACCATACAATAATGATATTTCAGTTGGACAACACTTTTTACTTCCCCGATCTATGTAATAGAGGGAAGTATTGTAATCGTGATTTTTTGACAGTTCGAGATTTTGGTGAATCTTCACGTTTTAGACCCTACTGAACCCAAAAAACATAATTTTAAAAAAAGTCGGTCTGTCGGTCTGTCGGTCTGTTAGTCTGTTAGTCTGTCTGGATGTTGGATAACTTAAAAACGCGTTGGAATTTTGAACTGAAATTTTATATTTAAGATCTTGAGCCAAAATCTGACTTCAAGTTCGTTAATGAGCTTTATTCAATCAGTGGTACCAACTTTATAAACATAACTTTTTTTATTTTTATTAAAATACTATCGTGTGTGGTATCAAATTAAAGCTTTCGGGAAAATAATTCTAGTAGAAAAATAAAAATAACATTTAACCGATCGTCAATTTTTTTTTTATAAATTATTCAAATTATACCAAGTTTGGTGTCAATTTAAAGCGCTCGGAGAGACAACTTTAGTAAAAATGACATTTATGTGATTTTCAATTGTTTCTCAAAAAATTATTCAATTTTTTTTATTCAACCAGTGGTACCAACTTTATAAACATAACTTATTTTATTTTTATTAAAATACTATCGTACAAAAATAAAAATAACATTTAACCGATCGTCAATTTTTATATTATACATCCTTCAATTTGGTTTGGTGTCAATTTAAAGCTCTAGGGGAGATAATCTTAGTAAAAATGTAAAAAATGACATTTATGCGATATTCAATTTTTTCTCAAACAATTATTCAAATTTCTTCAAGTGTATTATCAAAAGTTCTCTAAAGAAAAAATTTAGTCGGAGAATTAATAACAACATTTAAAACGATGGTCAGTTGTTTTTATCTCCCGCATTATATTCTATAAGGGGAGGTATTGTGAAGAGTTAAAATTTTCGAGTGTGAGTTTTTACTTTTTAGTTTTTAGTGAATAAGTACGTTTTACAATCCATAGAATACGAATAGGTAAAGTATTTTCGAGATGATGCCTGTGCGCGGTTGTGTGTGTTATTACAATATTTTGTGGACGATAACTCAAATAATACCAAACATTTAACAACCAAATTTTACATTTAAGGTTTTAATACAAATCTTAAGAATCCAGTTATTTTTTGTAGTAATCCGCAAACCGGACGTAGTACTTTGCTTAAATATTTCGATAAATAATTAATTTATCACAAAATTTTCTATTTTAAATGATGGATTATATTTTTGTCATCTACAAATCGTATTTAACATTTTTATCTGTACATGATACCTACTATTTAGAAAATAAATTATTGTTAATAATTCAGAGTATGAAACATAAAATTAAAGGCGTTACGAAAGTAAGTTATTAAAACTTATAGTCGGGGAAGTACTGTGCTTGTCACAGCAGATTTTTTGTTTTTAAAATAGAATACGACTACAAACAAACGGTTAAATTTGCAAAGAATGTAGTCAAGTCACTATGTTTTAGTTCACTGATATTTTAATCAAAATGGCATTTTTAAATTAATGTTTATCGTTATTAAAATATACATATTTTTATTTCCAGGTTCCAGATTTGCATTGCTAGAAATCAAAACTTTAATAGTTCACCTATTATTGAAGTTTGAATTTACAGTAGTGGAAAAAACAGTAATTCCGCCTATATTTGATAAAACTAGTTTTAATCTGACTGCAGAAAATGGCATTTGGCTTGGAATGAAGCCCAGGAATTAAATACACGATCATATTTTATTATAAAAAATATTCAACACCTTCAGTTATTTTGATATAAGAAATTCACTTACGTGTTTATAATAAAATAAATATTTGTTTATTAATTATATGAATATATTACTTTTTTGCACCATTCAACCAAATGTTTTTGGATTACCTACACACAAATTTTTACGTAGACATACGATACCTGCAAAAAAATTCACAAACTAACCACCTTAACCCATTCCTTGAACCTCCCACTCTCTACGAATTTAGTGCATTATTTTATTAATTATGAACTTATTTTTAATTTCAAAAATTGATTTATACAATTTCACGTCACTGTACTCAGAATCAGAGTAGATATGAATAAATACACCTATACCGGTTCTGTTGGTACATAAAATATGTTACATGTATTTGAAAAACCATTGATATAATTTGTAATGTTTCCATTACAAAGAATATTTTTAAGTTTGTACATATGTTCTTACTTGCCTAAAATTTAATGTACAAATTTAAATTCAATTCGGTTAATGTGACAAAGTTGTTATAATTTTGCTTATTATCTTATCTGAGAACAATATAAATATCAAATAAAATGTGATTTACTTAGTAAGTAAATTATTTCTTGCCGATTTTGGTTTTGTTTACAGATTTATGGTGGGATTCTGTTCAAATCTGTAAGTTTTACAAATTTGTAAATCTTTAAATATTGAACAAAATCGCATCAATATTTGTTGACAAATATAAAAATGTTCATATGCTTATAAATTTCATTGCGATTTTGTTTATTATTTACAGTTTTATAGATCTGTAGCAACTACAGATTTGACAGAATCCCACCATTAATTACAGATAAAGAGCCGGTAAGTATACAGAAGACTTAATTTAAAACCATAGCAACAACATCCGAATATAAATAACGTATTTTGCATACAGATATCAGTCTTGGGGTGGGATACATGAAAATAAAAATGTTTTGCATAATAATTAAAATAAATTTTGCTCAACACGCATTGTCGGATATTTTGCAGCCCTTTCAGTGGTGGTGATGTTGTATCACAAGAAAAGGTGCGAAATTTTTTATTGTTCAAGGTCAAATAACTTCAGAATGATTTTTCAGAAATAAATAATAGCACGGTTTTCCCTCGTCTATGTGAAAAATAAAGAAAAACTATACGAATATACGTATTTCATAATAACTATTTACAAAGTTCTACATTTTTATGATGAATTTGAATAATTACAGTAGAAAAAAAATTTTTAGTGCTTTGGTGGGGTGAGGGGATTTATCCTACGCCACTGCTTACATATTAATCTTTTATTACTTATTTCATTTTTCCCATCATGCAAATAATACATATCATAATTTATGGATGTTAAGTAGGTATTACATTTTGTGTTGGTACCGAAATTTGGCATTATGAAAACTTTAACAACGTAAAAACTGCGCTTCTCACAACTGATCTGGCTAAATCGTGAATTATTATAAACATGACATCACTTCATAACTGAACTGTTTGTATTGTATTTTACAAACTTCTTCTTAATTATATAATTTATAAAAGTGTTAGGTACTAATTAATAAAATTTTGATATAGGTACCTGCTCGTATGAACAATAAATATTTTAATCAGAATAAATTGCAGATTATTTTAAAATTTGTTGGTTGTTGTAAATTATGTTTGTATGGTATTTTTGATTTGTTGCAGATTGTACACGTGGATACTTTTTGGCGTACTCGCGTACTTATTATATAAATTGGGATACAAAAAAAACCTTATACTGGAAAGAGCAGGGGCGGATACGAGCTTTAATGCCGGCCCGGGACAATAGTAGAAGACCGGCCGCAACCAATATTAATCGCTATTATCCATTTTAAATTAGATGTCGTTATAAAAAGGTTTTTGTCAAGCTAAAATTGATGATTGTTGTTGTTGAGCTAGCTTGAGTCATACAGTTACTAGTTATTACCGAATAAATATGGGTAATTCCATGTCAAATTTGCCAAAATTTTGGTGACCTCTCCCGATCCGTTCGAAATCTCGTATACTTATTCATTTTCGTCTAAAACCAAGGAGAATTAACTTTACTTGTCCATATGTAGTAATTTTCGGTTGATATTTAACATATTGACATTTTTTAACAGTTCTTGGTCCACTTTACAGAGCGCTTGCAAAGAAAATTGCAAAAACTGATAGAATAGATCTTAATCTTTATAAATTGCACGCTAAAGACGTATTGTCGAGTAATAACGGCGAAATACGAGGTCAAAGGTCAAAATTACCTACCTCTTTTTTTTCAAAATTCATTTCTCAAGTACATATTCCCAGATTTGGCTTGAATTTGGGGAAATTGTAGAGGAAGAATTGAATTTTATCGTCCAAAAATTTTCAGGATGACGGTATTTTCATAGGTACTCGACGTGATCCAACACATCTATGTGTTATAAACGATCTGTACAAAATCAACACCTATCAAATAAACTTGTTTAGTGTCGAAAAGTAGATATATTGTATAAATTACAAGGCGCCACACTCAATTCTAGCGTTTTTGTCTAATTTAGAAGATATAACCATCAAATACATAAAATTATGAATTATTGCTGAATTTTTGTTGGATCCCATCGAGTACCTGAAAATGAAAATTCAAAGTCGTATAAGTCGATTAAGATCTATTCTTTCGAAAAAAAAAAACAAAATCAGCATTAATCGGAGCATTTGTATCAGTTTTTCGCAATTTTCTTTGCAAGCGCTCTGTAGTGTGTACCAAGAACTTTTATATGTCAATATGTTATATCAACCGAAAATTACTACATATGGACAAGTAAAGTTATTTCTCCTTGGTTTTAGATGAAAATGAATAAGTATACGAGATTTCGAACGAATCGGGAGGGGTCGCCAAAATTTTGGCAAATTTGACATGGAATTACCCATATAGAAAATGTTTAAATTTAATTTTAAGTACTCAAAATGGCATAATAATAATATTTATTATTATTTCGGCCCAATTTTAAGGCCCGGCCCACCGGGCATTTGCCCGGTTGCCCGGTGGTCGTATCCGCCCCTGGGAAAGAGCGCAATATAGAACATTATAAAGCAATACCAGTTTTTGGAAGTACCTATGCCTATGAATTTAATTAGACCAAGACCTTTTGCGGATGTGCTCATTGAAATCTGAAATGTATAACAGGTTTCCAACAAAAAGGTATAAGTGCATGTATACTTATTCCATTTCTACAATCTACAATTAGTAGGTACATTATAATTTACATACATTTTGCTATAGAACAATAGTTATTTGTATCACAAGGCCAGAAACTGACCTTTTGCAAGAGCGAGTATTTTTGACACGCCGAGCCACAGGCGAGGCTTGCAAATTAACGAGCACTAGCATAACAGTTTCTGGACGTGTAATACACAATATTTTATGTGCCGATTTCATTACAAAAATATAAAATGAATTGAATTAATTTGTATTTTATTATACATAACCTAAAAAATTGTGCACTGAATACTTGCATTTGAGCTTAAAATTTATTTATTTCAGTTTCTATTAACGATTTACGTCTAAAATCTGTAAAAATCTTGTTAATTATTGTATAAAAAATATTCAACGCATAAAATTGACATCTGCTTGACAACTGTAGTAATGTCAAGATGCCAACCTATAACTTCCGGTTGTTTGCCGGCCTAGGCTGGCAACAAAGAGTTTCTGGCGGATTTTAAGATATGGAAAACTAGCGATGCTGACCGGAGGCATATAAAATAATATACCTACCTACCTAGTTAGTTAGTTAGCGATTTTGAAAATTTGGATCGTGAACGGGTGTGAATGTGAGTGACATGTAATGTATCGTGCGTGATCAGGCGTAAGCGAAATTTTTTCGGTCACAAGTCACAGCATAATACATAATTTGCAAAATATCAACACAAAACAAATGATAATTACGGGTTATTGCTACTTATACTCCTTAACGTTCCAGTACACAGGCAGCGCAAAAAAAACATTGGAGCAAAAGTTGTTCATCTATTTACGATTTTGCGGAGTTAAAGTCAACTGTAATTACACAAGAGCATTTTATTTCGCCGAATAAATTTCTGTTTGTATTGAAACCTTGTTGCTTAGCAATTTGAAAAGAAAAATTGTTTAATAAAATCACGACACCGTAGGTGAAGTGATTTTATTTTAAAACAATTTTTCGAGTCAAATTGCTGTCAGGTGACAAGGTTGCAATGTCAAACAGAAATTTATTCGGAGGAAATAAAATGCTCGAGTGTAATTCAACAAGATAGGTGTAATTTAACGACTCTTCTTCACAAATATCTAATCATTTCACTGACAAATATTAGAAATATGAAGCAAATGACATTTTAGTGTTTTGTTTATTTTTTTGTTGCTAAGAAAAAAGTAAATAAGGTTTTATCACTTGCAAAAAGTTACCTTCCTTTTTATCCGCTGTCAAAGCGATAACATTGTGTTTTGTTTATGGCTTACTTTATACAGGAGTGGAATTATCATTTTAAAATTTCATAGAAATATTTTAACGTGACCGAATGTAATCCGTGATAAAAACAAATTCGTAGCGTAAGTGATCGTGAGTAAAATGTAAAATGACGCGCGTGATTGGGCGTGATTCCGTTTTCAATTTCGTGAACGTGCGTGATCGTGCACAAAAAGTTACGCGCTCAGCTCACCATTTTGGTATGCGTTCAATTTCTATAAGAGTAGTGTAGTACTCGTAAGTAGGAGTATGTACATTTCTTAATTATGAGCAAAATTATTCGATTAATCATCCGTTTCGTTTTATACGTCGCTGCAAACTTGACGTCGTATGAAATTTAGACTGTTCACATGTGTCCGTTGCGTTCCATCCGTTTTGATGTTTTGATTGGTACTTCTATTCACTGCTGTTATGACATAATATTAATTACGATTTTATAAATTTACGAAGCTAATCATGTTGCTTAGGTAAACCAAACAAATACAAATAACCGTATGAAACCACTTGCTAACTGTCAAAGTGACATCAAAGCATCCGTTTTCAAGGTCGCGCTGCAACGAGTAGAGAGTAGACGAACTCTGTCCGTCGCTGCATTTACCAACGCGCCAATTTTTCATAATTTGAACTAGCTAATCACAACTTGCGACGGATAGAACGGAACGGATGAAACGCATGCATGGAAACTAGGCTTTATGCAGTAAATACATGTGGACTGATATATGTAAGTATGGTTAAAAAGAACTAAAACCACATAGCAAAATGAAATATTGTTTTTATAATATACCTACAATTTATTAAAAATCTTAAAAGAATTAAATTTTACATTATTATTTCAATTAAAAAGTTAGTAAGTTAGTAATATCAGTATATTTTGAATAATTTTAACCAAATGCCTATATAATATTACTTAAATAATATATTCTTATTTCAGGGTCAAGATTTGCATTACTAGAAATAAAAACTTTAATTGTTCACTTATTATTAAAGTCGATTAAAGTTTAAATTTACAGTGGTAGAAAAAACTGTAATTCCACCCAAATTTGATAAATACAAATTTAATTTAAGTGCTGAAAATGGCATTTGGGTTGGAATGAAATCTAGGAGTTAACATGATCATTATTTTGGTATATTGTTGAGTATATTGTATTAAGTATTGTAATAATTACGAGAAATGTATGTTTTTTAACTATTACTTTAGTTTTAATTTAAAATACAAAGGTATAGTTAGGTTTTATACTGGAAACTTCATTTACAATACAGGTAATATTTAAAATAACGTCATAGAGTAATATTGCTTTTATTTATTTGTGTATCTACCCATAAATTAAAAATAAAAATTAATAAAAAATGTATTTCATAAATTTTCGCTAAACTGAAACTAAAATAAATTACGAATAACAGCTTACAGACAATCTATAGGTAAGGTACACTATGTTCCAAATGTTTTGCCAGAAGCTTAGAAAATCTTCCCAGTGATCCGCAACCATTTTAGCACCATTCGTCAAAATATTCGAAATACGGCATTCTTAGATTGTAGAAAAAGACAACTTGCGAAGTATCGAACCAGTTTTCGGTGAATCATTGCTAAGCCAGGTAAACGAAAAGTGTAGAACCTTTTCTTTGAGCTCTGCTTCAGTTTAGAAACATATTTCCATAAGTTTTGTTTTGATCACTTCATTACATTTCTAAACATAAATTGCATTATTATGAAATGCCAACATTTCGAATATTTTGACGAATGGTGCTAAAATTGTTGCGGATCACTAGGGGATATTCTAAGCTTGGCGCAGAACATTTGGAACATAGGTACGTGTACCAATAAAAATTTAGAAAGTGGGCTGATAACTGAAGCATTATGCCGATAAAAACATAATCAATAAGTAAGAATTTATTTATTTATTAAACATTTTGTATATCTTTTTATCTTATCTGCTACTTCAGATTAATTTAGTTGATTAAAAAATACTTCATATAGATTGATCATTATATATGTTTTTTAAGCAAAATGATAATGTTGTGTTTTTTATAATAAACACAAATTATTCTGACCTTCCCATTCATTTTAGTTGTGAATGTGATTCAGACAGTGTGTCTTTTTTTACAGTTAGTGAGTAAAAATATAGAGGAAGCAGATTACTATTTTCATATAAACTAAGTTTCAAACGTAAGTACTTGCACAAGTAATCAACTACATATTGCACAAGAAAATAATATGATAAATTATTATAATTTATGTATCGTCGAACGATACTTAAAATTTGTATTTGTATTTGAATATTTATAGGCAGCATAGACGTACAACGTTATATGTATAGTTCAGAGGTTCTCAAACTGGTTTTGGTGGACCCCCTGCTGCTACATTTTTACCATATTCCCAAAACTCGTTAAAAATGTGAAGTTTAGACCTAACGATAGAAACTTGCATCGCGGCTGGGTTCCAACCCTAAATTCGAAGTGATAAAAATAAAAATAGTATATTTTCTTGGGTTCTATTTAAACAGGCTATCTGATCCATATGCCGGCCTAACTGAATTTTTTTTTAAACTCGTGGAACAAAAAATGAAGCAACAAATTTGCAATATTATTTTTTTGCGCTGTTTGCATGAGAACCGTAGATCCTAAAAAATTTTAGCCACAAAGATCTGAAAATTAGAATCTTAAAGCTTCAAAATGCATTTTTGAAAGTCAAAAATCACCGAAAATTTTGAATTTTTTTTTCTCCCTTCATTATTTTGAGTTGTGTATTATTTGCCTACATTGATAGGTAAAGCCAAGCCAACATTTTTATTCTTTACTATCGAAACCAGATTAATTTTCGTGGACCCCCACTTACAACTTGTGAACCCCCATTTTTTTCACACCAACGTAGACTCCCATCGAGTCTGCCGTGGACCCCTGGAGGTCCACCTGGACCACTTTGGGCATCACTGGTATAGTTTAACGTCGTTATCTAATTTATAACTACATTTTTTGCTATAGATTATGTACTTCTGGATACTTTTAATTGTACTAGCGTACCTATTTTATAAAATACCATACAAAAGAACTTTGTATTGGAAAGAGCGCAATGTAGACCACGTCAAAGCAATCCCTTTTTTGGGAAGTATTGGGAACGTATTTCAACCACGGAAGGCTTTTGTAGAAATGACCCAGGAAATGTATAACAAATTTTCAACAACAAGGTAACTCAATTTCTATTTTAAATAAATAGTACCATTACCTAATTAAAAATTAAGTAAGTACTTTTCTTAAACAAAATAAATATATTTAAGGTTCTTTGGATTTTACTCATTAATGGCTCCAATTTTGGTACTAAGAGACCCGGAATTAATAAAAAATATAAAAGTGAAAGATTTTGATCATTTCATGAACCATACTCAAACATTTTTATCAGAAGATAGGGAGCCGATTTTCGGAAAAAATTTATTCTCACTACAAAGTAAGTCAGTATTATAATTATAATAGCAAATTGCTTTTATTATAGTAGGTAGGTACTAGGTATTTAGTAATATGTCAGTATTTAATTTTTGTTTTTGAGGTACAATTAATAAAAATTATTAAGTCATACAAAAAGAATATTACTCATATAATCATTTATGAAACAAAGTTCGTGTAGACAGAACGCAATTCAAGGATACGCTGACAATTTGATATTAAACATTCGTTAGCAAGATACAAAGCTAAAATAAATTGAACTTAATGAAAACAATACAAAATTTAAAGCGTACCTATAGTATATTACATAATGAGCGAGAAAAGTGAATGATATCGTGTGAGTGAGAATATTGACGTCCGAGGCTTGCCGAGTTCGGAAATCTCACGAACATTCGATAGACACTTTCCAGAGAGTTGTATATACTATTTTTCCCACAACCATAAATATTAAACGCATTTTATTCATGAATATATTTTGAAGTCAACTGTCACTGTCATAATTTTAATAAACTGTCATAATTTTAATTAACGATCATGAAATACATGATACAAGAGTTTAAATAACAAGGATATAAATTCTATTTCAATTTTTAAATTATACCAGATACAGCAAAAGTACTACTTTAATTTATGTGGATAAATCACTTTTAATGTTTTGTTTGTCTCGTGTTTGTTCATTTTACTGGAATAATGCAATTTATCACAAAATACTTAATGCGACCGAAAAAATATATAAATGTCAGAAAGACAAACGCCTACTAAAAGGTGAAACAAAAATTGATACTGTTCGATATAACTTGTTCGATAACATACCGAACGAACGTGTGATATTGTTTATTTTCGTAGCTAGGTAACTGTATGGAAACAGTTGGGTTCGTATAAGGTCTTGGGGAAATTTTTTAACGAATAATGAAATTAATATCGGACGTGTAATTTATTTTAGATCAAAAATGGAAAAATATGCGTTCAACTCTCTCGCCAGCATTTACAAGTAGCAAATTGCGAGCCATGTACTCGCTGATCAACGACTGCGCTGAACAATTCGTTAAATATTTCTTGACAGAAGCAGAAAAAGAAAATGGCATAATTACTGTAGAAACAAAAGATACTTTCGCCAGATACAGCAATGATGTTGTTGCAACTACAGCATTTGGTATCACTTGTGACTCTCTTCATAACAAGGAAAATGAATTTTTCACGATCGGCAAAACAGTCTCAAACTTTGGTGGAGCTCTAATGATATTCAAGATGATCGCATTCGAGTATTTTCCAAAGATAATGAGAGTAAGTTGTTTACTTAAAGGTCTACTCTACATCTACATTTTGTTTTTATTAGAATTATAATATCAACGATTCTAAATACTATTATTTAGAGGTGTTGGATAAATTTCTATATAGCACATAGTTACAAAATTTCTTCCCAGTAAACCAAAATTAAATTTTTAGTTTTTTGACATTCGCTTGTTTGACAAACACTCTACAAATTTCTTCGGTGAGATAATTACAAGCAATTTAAGAATGCGTGAAAAAGAAGGCATAGTTCGTCCTGATATGATCCACTTGTTAATGGAAGCAAGGAAAGGACAACTCAAACATGATGCTACTGTAACTGAAAATGAATCGGAATTTTCTGCTGTTGAAGAATCTAATGTTGGAAAAACGAAAGAAATTACAGGTAATTAGTTTAACATTTACATACAGGCTGGTTTTGTTTCCAGTGTCCAGCTGATATTTCGTTTACTAATAATAATAGATAATTTTTTTTCTTATGTATAAGAATATAATGGATTTTTATTAGTAGGTAAATATTTTAAAGCCAATTCCACTCATAGTTTTTCAGTCAATCAAAACACAGTATTTTGCTGAATTGAACCAATCACAGACGAATTATACTGACAATTTTCACTAGTGAAAATTACACTGACAATTTTTACTCCACGAAGCGTTGCTATAGAAATTATGTCAGTTGACTTTATTTTGACATTTCAGTAATAATTTATAAACTAATATTTCTGGAAGAAAAGGTATTAAATACCAATTCGAGAAATTGTCAAGCCGAATACCATACGTGACTATGATTTTTTGGTAATTTTTGCCGTCTGGTCACTCCTGCTTGTTGCTTTAGAAAATAAACAGTCGTGACCAGACGGCAAAAATTGCCGGCAAAATCATAGTCACTAATGGTATTATATATGATAATTTGGTTCCAGTTTGAAATGGCTTTTTTAGGGTTGGTCACAGATCACTCAAATTTCATAATTCATTATTTTCGTTTGTTTAAAGCTTAAATTATAGTTAAATAGGTTTATATCTTTATGGAAATAAAAGAAATTCTTTGTAATCAATTTATTTATGTATATCATTATTGTTTTATAAAATATTAATGCACTGATTTAGTTTAAATACTTCCATTAATATAAATGTGGTATAACACTGCATTACATTTTAATTCCTTAGTTTATGTTTCGCAGTTTTCGTCTCTAAAACGTAATAACAACTTTATTATTCTAGAACTAAGTGATGAAGATATCATAGCCCAAGCCTTCTTGTTCTTCTTTGCCGGATATGACAACATAGCTACATCGTTAAGTTACTTGGCTTATGAACTTGCTGTAAACCCCGACATACAGAACAAACTTTACCAAGAAATCCAGAAAGTTTCTGTTGAAGGAAAAATCAACTATGATTCCATTTTAAAAATGAAATACTTAGACATGGTGGTTTCAGGTAGGTATTAAGATATTTTTGTCTTTCTTTTTATATTAAAATTTTCCCCAGAACTTTTAAGAAAATGGCCAGCTGCAGTTCTAAGTGAAAGACTGTGCGAAAAACCATATACCATTGAGAGGGATAATGAACCACCGTTTACATTAGAAAAAAATATCACAGTTTGGATTCCAGTGTATGCTATTCACCGAGATCCTACATATTTCCCCAACCCAGAAAAGTTCGATCCAGAACGTTTTAGTGATGAAAATAAAAGCAGCATTCAACCATTTACGTATATGCCCTTCAGTAGTGGACCAAGAAATTGCATTGGTAAGAAAAAAATAAAGTGCAGCAAATTTTAAATAGTTAAGCTATAATTATTAGTAATTGCTAATTTATATTTTTCTGTATTACGTTCGACACTGTAATTTGTTCATTTTAATAATTATTAATACATCTAAAATAATAAATAATTGGTGTTCCATAATAATGAAAACTTAAAGCCGGGTCCAGTGTAGAACAGAACAACGATCAGAACATTTTCTACAAACATGTTTTCTAAAAAATCTAGTCTGGACTAATATTACCCTAAGTACTGTACAAATTTTGTATGTAGGTACGTGTTTTGCCGTAAAAATTTGTCTTTTTTCAAATGTATATGTCTTATGTGCAAAAACACCATAATATTTGATCTTTTCGTATTATTTCATATTGCACACATAAACCCGCAACAGAATTTATACATAGTAAAAATGTAATTTGCCGCGTTAAATTTTACTCTTTTTGAAATTAAATGCGTCTTAAAAGCATTAAGCTCATGATTATTTCGTCTAACTTTTAAAAATAATATTTTTACTGAAATTTCTTGATTTAAAGATATCTTAAATTCAATTATTGATATCTCTAATTGTATTTTTGATATCCTTAATTTAATTTGAGATAGGTATATAAAATTAAATTGCAGATATCATTAATTTAACTTTGTTTAGTTCAATTTTCCCCATATTTTACATAACCATAATTTATCTAGTATATCTACATATCCTCAATTCATTTAGTGATATTCATAATTCGTTCAGTGATATCCTCAATTCATTTAGTGATATCTCTAATTCGTTTAGTGATATCCTTAAATCGGTTAGTGATATCTATAAATCGTTTAGTGATATCCATAATCCAGTTAATGGTATCCACAATTTGGTCTAGTAATATTCTAAAATAACCTACTAAACAATATAAAACTGAAATTATAGATATGTACATATCCTTAATTACATATCCGTAATTCAATTTATGATATGTGAAATTGAATTCCAGCATTCCAGATAGCACAAATTGAATTTAAGATATCTTAAATAGAATTATTTATATCTGAAAATTTATTATTGATACCACTAAATGAATTATTGATATCACTAAATAAATTATTGACATCACTAAATTAATTACTGATATCATTAATTCGACACATTTAAGATATCTATAATTTATTTTAAGAAATCAAAAATTCAATTTGTGATATCTGAAATTGAATTACGGATATGTGAATTTATACTCCGCGTCAAAAAAAAGGCCCCATTTGAAATTGTGAAAAAATTAACAAATTTCAAACCGCTATAACTCAGCGAGTTTTCGATGGATTTCGATGAACTTTCGACTCCAAGAAAGTTCAAAGTGTCTACTTTAAGGACATCTATTCAATTTTTGTTATAACCCTCTCTGCACCCCTGCAACCCCCCTATGAAAAAAAAGTGTTTTCAGGGGAAATTTTTTTCAACTTTGATGATGTGCACGGACTATAAAAATTTTTTTGACCCGATCTGCCTACATGACAATAAAATTCAATCAATTCTCTGTAAATTTTTCGAAAAACGAAGGTCCTACGATGATTGGATAAAAAGTTATGCGAGTTTGAAAATTAAGTTGCATTTTGAGGTTTTTGAGTCATTACTCGCCATTTGTTGATCAATTCAGATGTACTCTTGACAAAAAGAAAGTTCTAAGTGTCTAGTCCAAAACGATGCATGCAATTTTTGACATAACCCCCTCTGTCCCCTGCAACCCCCCTATGAAAAAGAGTGTTTTCAGGGGGAAAATTTTTCAACTTTGACGATGTACACGGACTAGCAAAATTTTTTTGATCCGATCTGCCTAGATGATAATAAAATTTATTCAATTCTTTGTAAATTTTTCGAAAAACGAAGTTCCTACGATGATTAGATAAAAAGTTATGCGAGTTTAAAAATTAAGTTGCATTTTGAGGTTTTTGAGTCATTACTCGGCATTTGTTGATCAATTCAGACGTAACTTAATTTTCAAACTCGCATAACTTTTTATCCAATCATCGTAGGAACTTCGTTTTTCGAAAAAATTACAGAGAATTGATTGAATTTTATTGTCATGTAGACAGATCGGGTCAAAAAAAATTTCTAGTCCGTGCACATCATCAAAGTTGAAAATTTTTTCCCCTGAAAACACTTTGTTTTCATAGGGGGGTTGCAGGGGTGCAGAGGGGGTTAAAATGAATGGATGTCCTTAAAGTAGACACTTTTTACTTTCTTGGAGTCGAAAGTTCATCGAAATCTATCGAAAACTCGCTGAGTTATAGCGGTTTGAAATTTGTTGATTTTTTCACAATTTCAAGTGGGGCCTTTTCTTGACGCGGAGTGTATTAAAACAAGAACGCGTTAGTCACTTTAAAAAGTAAAATGGCTTTCCATAGTTATTGCCGATTTAATGATCTTTCAGTTGGAAAACACTTTTATTTTTAAAAATAGAATACGGTTTCAAAGAAACGGTTAAATTTGCAAAGAATGTAGTCAAGTCACTATGTTTAAGTTCACTGATATTTTAATCAAAATGTCATTTTTAAATTAATGTTTAACGTTATTAAAATATACATATTTTTTTCCAGGTTCCAGATTTGCATTGCTAGAAATAAAAACTTTAATAGTTCACCTATTATTGAAGTTTGAATTTACAGTAGTGGAAAAAACAGTAATTCCACCTAAATTTGATAAAACTAATTTTAATCTGACGCCAGAAAATGGCCTTTGGCTTGGAATGAAGCCCAGGATTTAAATACACGATCATATTTTATTATAAAAATATCTACCTACCTCAAGTTGTGTTATATTGATATACTTAAGCAATTCACTTACGTCTTTATAATAATATAATTATGTGTTTATTAATTATTATGTAATTCCACCTAAATTTGATAAAAATAATTTTAATCTGACTGTAGAAAATGGCATTTGGCTTGAAATGAAGCCCAGGAATTAAATACACGATCATATTTTATTATAAAAAATATTCAACACCTTAAGTTGTGGTATTTTGATATAAGAAATTCACTTACGTGTTTATAATAAAATAATTATTTGTTTATTAATTATATGAATATTTTTCTTTTTTGAACCATTCAACCAAATGTTTTTGGATTAGGTACCTACACACAAATTTTTACGTAGACATACGATACTTACAAAAAATACACAACCTAACCACCTTAACCCATTCCTTGAACCTCCTACTCTCTAGAAATTTAGTGCATTATTTTATTAGTTATGAACTTATCTCAATTAATTTGTTTTTTAATTCAATAAAGAAAGTTGAAGCGTTTTATTTTTAATTTCAAAAATTGATTCATACAATTTAACGTCACTGTACTCAGAATCAGAGTAGATATGAATAAATACACCTATACCGCTTCTGCGACAACATTAAGACTGCGTTTTGATGTATTACAGGTTGCATAATAAAAACACAAATTTTATTCCAAATTCATTGAAAAACTAACAAATTTTATATGGTATTTTTTGTATATTTGTATTAATTAATATAATATCTAGTAAAATGACTATTTTTGGTATTCAATTGAACAGTATAAAGCCGAATTAAGTTGGTAAATGTGACATGTATTTGAAAAACCATTGATATAATTAGTAATGTTTCCATTACAAAGAATATTTTTAAAACTTGATTTTCTTTCTATAAAAATTTTAATATACCCTCTCATACTCGTAAAGAACTCTTAGAACATGAATGCGAAGGGATAAAATGTAGTTTTCAAAATGTATACATTACGCCCTGATCACACATGCAAAATGAAGAACGTGTCGAACGTTTGTAGCATCAAAATTGATTTTTACTTCCCCGATCTATGTAATAGAGGGAAGTATTGTAATCGTGATTTTTTGACAGTTCGAGATTTTGGTGAATCTTCACGTTTCAGACCCTACTGAACCCAAAAAACATAATTTTAAAAAAAGTCGGTCTGTTAGTCTGTCTGGATGTCTGGATTTTGGACTGAAATTTTATATTTAAGATCTTGAGCCAAAATCTGACTTCAAGTTCGTTAATGAGCTTTATTCAACCAGTGGTACCAACTTTATAAACAAAACTTTTTTATTTTTATCAAAATACTATAGTGTGTGGTATCAAATTAAAGGTCTTGGGCAAATAATTCTAGTAGAAAAACAAAAATAACATTTAAATGATCGTCAATTGTTTTTTTTTATAAATTATTCAAATTATACCGAGTTTGGTGTCAATTTAAATCGCTCAGGGAGATAAGTTTTGTAAAAATGTAAAAAATGACATTAATGCGATTTTCAATTGTTTCTCAAAAAATTACTCAAATTTTTTTATTCAACCAGTGGTACCAACTTTATAAACATATCTTATTTTATTTTTATTAAAATACT
This sequence comes from Agonum fuliginosum, assembly GCA_947534325.1. Taxonomy (NCBI): domain Eukaryota; kingdom Metazoa; phylum Arthropoda; class Insecta; order Coleoptera; family Carabidae; genus Agonum; species Agonum fuliginosum. Next base: position 17,562,379 of record OX384043.1, on the reverse strand, counting down.
ATCGTGTGTGGTATCAAATTAAAGCTTTAACTGATCGTCAATTTTTTTATCATACATTATTCAAATTATACCGAGTTTGGTGTCAATTTAAAGCTCTCGGGGAGATAAGTTTAGTAAAAATGTAAAAAATTACATTTATGCGATAATCAATTATTGTTTCTCAAAAAATTATTCAAATTTGTTTAAGTGTATTATAATATATAATAACAACATTTAAACAATGGTCAGTTGTTTTTACTTCCCGCATTATATTCTATAAGGCTATAAGGTATTGTGACGGGTTAAAATTTTCGAGTGTGAGTTTTTAGTGAATAAGTATCAGATTTTTTATGGTATTTAAATTATGCCGAAGTTGGTATCAACTTAAATAGTTTGGGGAAAAATTATAAATTTATTTAAATTTTGCAGAATAAAGCATAAAATTAACGGCGTTACGAAAGTAAGTTATTAAAACTTATAATCGGGGAAGTACTGTGGTGGACACAGCAGATTTTTTTCATTACATAGAAGCAACAAAATAGCGGCGCCTCTATTTCACAAGCAACACACACAGTATTTCTTACTGATGCGTGTGTTTCTTCTATATGTGTCCATGTGTGAACAGGGCTTTAGAGCTAGCAGTTTATCTACATGATAGAGGTTATATTTGGATATCGATTTTTGGTTTTATCTGGGTAGGTACCCTTCCGTTTCCACAACCCAGATATTTAATTTAGAATAGATCCGGATATCGGATCCTAGGAAAATTCGGATACCAGATTTTTAATAGATCTGATGTTAATTTCATATACGATTATACAAGATTTTCCAGATACAAATTTTTATTGGTTCTAAGGTTCGATTGTTCAATTCGAGTTAGTATCAGCTTAAACATAAACTCAAGCTTAGTTAAACCGAGTTTTCCCAGCCAATCTCCATCGTTAAAATACAACAGTTAACCAATGAAATGACATAATACATGAGTACTTGGTAACCATGGTTTTGACATAAACGTAGTTTGAGCTGAGATTGAACCAGGGTTGGCCTGATTTAAATCATTTGATTTAAATCACGATTTAAATCAAGTGATTTTTTAAATAAATATCATTGATTTAAATCAAAAAAATTAAAAATACCACTATATCTGCGCTGTAAAGAAGAATTTTTTATTACAAACGTGGAATATTATTTTCAAGGCACTGGCCGAGGAAAATAACCACGCGAATAATAAAAAAGTCTTTATTTATATTAAAACACATACCTACCTAACAAAGATGTTTTAATTATTTTCAATAAAAGTTTTATCAGCCATTTTTATATTTATATGATTGTTTTACACATGAAAAATATACCTATTGTTTATAAAGTAATAAAAATTATGACATTGTATAAATTTTTTCCAATGTTTCACAAGGATTTTAAAAAATCAAATTAATCGTGATTTTTCTGATTTAATCATCATTGATTTTTTTGAAAAAATCATGATTTTTGCCAATCCTGGATTGAACATTCGGCCCTTAAACTTCTAATAAACTATATTTACCTCTAAATATAAAAGCTTAACACGATTCTAAATTAATTATTTTTATTAAATTTTAATGAAACCATGATCTCCCGCTGAAATCGAGGCTGAAAATTTAATTTGAATGCAGAAAATGGCATTTGGCTTGGGATGAAATTCAAGAATTAAATATCCAATATTATAACATTTTATTACCTAGGTACTTTATAAAATTAATTTGTTATATTTTATAATGCATTCTTTCTTTCATTTGTTTATAAAATGTTGTATATTAGCTTTAATTATATATCAACACAAACGTTAATCTTGATTTTTTAAAATTTTATTTATTTTAATTAGGTATATGATAAAATATTATTAAGTCAACCTAGAAACTGCATACCAATACAATGTAATTTTAATTTTAATCTTAAAATGAAGCCAAGTAGGTATTATGTATTTACTATTAGATAAAAATATTTTAATCATATCTTTAAATCGCAATTAACCCAGTGTCATAGTGTCAATGTCGAATGTCAACAGTTTACATTAAGTTACAATATTACGTTATTGTGACTTTGTGAATATGACCTAATAACTGTTGTTGTTATTGTTGCTAAACATAAATACTAAAATAAAACAAAGTTTAAAAAAATATGCCACAATAACAAAAACATGCATGATTTTAGAATTGAGAGACTTTGGGACATTAGTACGTAACAGTAACATAATACTTAGTTTTTTAGTATGTTTTCTGTACTACTACTATCAATAAATTTAGATTTTTTAAAAATTTTAGATCTATATTATTATTTTATCATATAATTTTATTCAGTTAATTTTTGACTTATTTGTTAATTTTAAATGTTAGTATTTTTTAAAGAGAAATTTCCTTTTGCTATAGATCACCATCTTGAATCTTGATAGATAGGTACCTAAACCCACACTATAGTATACACTGAAATAATATAATATTATAAATAAATTTTTGTATAACATTTTAGTTAGTATTTATTTCTAGGACATTTTTAAAAACAACACTGGATAGCGGATAGGTATTCATTGAAATAAAAAAGATAATTGAATTTAAAGTTTACTCTGAAATGCAGTAGTGTGACGTCAAAAATATAATAATTATTGCGGTGACTCAAATTTTTTATTTTTTTAATCACTATCTCAAATATCATAGAATAAAATATTCGTTTTTCAAACATGTGTTGGGTTGTTATGATATATTTTCTAATCATTTAGTAAATCTACTGCTAATCTCCATATACGCAATGCATTTTTGTGCGTTTTAGTGTCAACTTTAAATTCAATTTTCTTCGTTATTTCAAAGGTTACCTATAAATTTTAATATGTATCCAAATTCTACGACTTGTAATTAATGCTGTATATTAATTTGGATTTACTACCATAATAAGAAATATATTGACAAATAAATATAACCAGAACTAAACCTAAATAACTCTTATTCATTTGGTGAAGTTTTGTTTTTAGTCTTGAAACAAAATATCCTTGTTTAGATTTTCGTTAGTGTATTCATTAATTAAAAAAGGCATTTTTAAAATTAATTTTAAAAAGCAATATTATAGTTTATTAAGTACATAAGATTTATTGTTTGAAAGTTCTACAATTATTATTGTAATTTGCATTTATTATTGCAACATCTTAAAAGAGAAAAAATGCCTGCATAATCTAAAAGAAAAAAAAATTATCAATCATTTAAAAAAATGTTAGCATGCCCCACGAAATTGACACATGATAATCACAAACTGATTGTGTTTACTGATAAAAATAATTAAGAGTTATAATTATCATAATCTTTATATTTCCTAGTAACAGAATGGCTCAGTACATTTTATCAATTTCTTGTTCTTCTTGTACATAAAATCTATGTGTTTATGTGTTGCAATTTATTTAAAGTTATTTTAAAATTGTTATCCTAGTCCCTGAATAAATAAATCACGATATCTTTTATGTTTAGTAATTCACCTCCTTGTTGTATATTCAGCAATAAAAGTTTTACATCTTATTTATATTGAACACATTCGTAATGAGATAAGATAACTTCTTGACTTTGGGAAAACATAAAGAGAGGTCAAAACAAAATAAATCTCAGAGTTACTTCTACATTCTACACGGAGAGTTGTGTTTTAATGACGTCACAATGATTGAATTGTTGATTTTGTGTGCGGTAATTTCGCTCTATTTCTGTATAAAAAATATTAACAATTTTTGGAGGAAGAAACAAGTTCCATGTTTAAAACCTAGTCCTATTTTCGGAAATCTTGGACCTTTTCTTTCTGGGAGATCGTCTCTTGCAGAACTTATACAAAAGTTTTATAAATCACATCCAGATAAAAGGTACGTTTCTTTAAAATAAATACGCTCCAGTTATATATTGGGACAATGTAATTATTATACAATTATGTATTGTATGTTTTACTTTTAATTATTATGAAATGCATGTTTTAATTTTCAATAATTAGTACCTATCCTTTAAGCAGTTAACAATAAAAAAGACTAGCTGAAGTTGACAGTAAAAACGTAACACCCGTAACACTTTCGCTGCTTAGGCAGGATAAGTTATAATATTCCGCATGTTATTGTTAACTATTTATTTAGTAATCTAAATAACAAACTCTTTTAACATTTCAATTCAATAAATATTTAGAGATTTTATGAAAATAATAACAAATATCTATAGTTAGTTATTATATTATACAGGGTGGTGCAAGTGTAACAAACTTTAACAGCTTATTCCTGAGGTTATTTTAAGCAAAAAATACCATTGAACATAGGTCCAATTCCTTCTGGTTAACAAAATTCAAAATACATTAATTTTTTAATTTTTGTAATCGAGACACTTTTGAAAAGCAACTAGTTTTATAGAAAAATTAATTAATTTGACAGCTGTCAATTAGAGACATTTACAATTTCAAATTAAAAATGAATTTATCATAAGCTATAGAAATAATAAGAGCAATGTTTAAATTATATTAAGCATTTATATTAGGTATTATTTCCATAACTTATAATAAATGCATTTGTTACTTAAATGGCATGTGTCAATATAAGTAATAATTAATAATTATTTTTTCTATAAAACGATTTGCTTTTCAAAAGTGTCTTGATTACAAAAAATTTTAAAATTCTTATTATTTATAAAAATTCAACATCTTGTATTTTGTTAACCAGAAGGAATTGTACCTATATATGTTTTCAATGACATTTTTGCTTAAAACAATCTCAGTATAAATATTGCAGTAAAAACGCAGTTAAATGTACTGCATCGACAATAATATTCTATATTCTACCAAATTTGGTCATCTAAAGTTGTGTAAAGTTAAAGTTAATTTTTTTTTCAGATACGTTGGAATCCATTCATTTTTCGAACCAGTCCTACTAATAAAAGATGTAGATCTAATTAAACAAATTGCCATTAAAGATTTTGATCATTTTGTTGATCGCAGAACTTTTGTCTCAGAAGAAATTGACCCATTGTTTGGAAAAAGCTTATTTTCTTTAACAGGTAATTATTTTACACCGTGTAGACCATGGCCCATTATTTATTATCTATTATATTTTATTTATGTTTAATGAATGCAATAAAGCTAGTGAACTCTATACTACGTACCTGGAAAGAACGCGCGCGTTATGCCTGTGGCACACCGGTCGAGGAGCATCGAGGACCATCGAGTAACTCCTCGATGAAACGAAAGAACGCACCCGTCCGCGATGGATTTCTATTTAATCGGTGACAAATACATCAAAGTTTTGGGCGAAATCAAATCCAAAGATACGTCTGAAATGAGATACATTCGTTTCATCGAGGAACAACTCGATGAAAATAGCGGCGCCCCTATTTTTCGTCGAGGACGGGGTGCGTTCTATCGTTTCATCGAGGAGTTACTCGATGGTCCTCGATGCTCCTCGGCCGGTGTGCCACAGGCATTAGAGTGGCTGAGGCAAGTTTGTATTTAAGAACGTGAAGTATTTTGCCCATGTTCTACATGAGTTTCTGTCTCAACTTGCCTCACTGCTGCTGTTTTGTAGTGCGCTACGCCTCCCTTCCAGGTACTTTTAGTCTTTAGTACCTATCAAGTTCACTGAATATAGGTCAGTATCAGAAGCAAACTCTTAAAAAATTAGAAGTAATAAATATTTTGTAGAAAGTTTTGAAATTTCGTCTTTCTTTAAATTTTGTTCTTGGTTATTTGAAGATATAAAAGAAGGAAAAAAAATAAACAGAGATAAAAGATATTATTATTTACTACACAATAAAATTTGTTCTTAAATATCATTGCATCATTAGTAATAAACCGATATAATTGCAAAAGATACCTACACAAATTAATTAAAGATAGGTACCTATAGGTACATATCAACCAACTATAAATAGTAATACTGGCAGCATTGATTTTTTTGCAATACAAACATTTATGGATTACAACAGCGATATTAAATTTTAAAGTTTCGAAATATTGCAAATATAATATTCGAAAGTAAAAGCAATAATATTCATCCGAAAATATTAGGTTCTAGTTTCCTGAGCTCAAAAAATATTATTATGACACAATATTAATTATGTTTACGTCCATATTAGTCCGTCAGCCCGCTGCCAAAAAGTGTAATGATAGTATAACGTATGCTCTCTAGGGTTTTGGCAGTTATATTTATAATGATCAATGAACAAGCAAAATTAGCGGGTGAGCGTGGAACTTGCACTAAATGAAATATGCATCTAATTATGCAAGTTCGTCGAACGGCATACGAATAAATTGGAACAAAAATGTTTTAATTCGATAAAAAGTTGCGCGAATTTTCTAACAATTGCTATGACAGTATAACGTATGCCATTGTGGTTTTAGTTGGATATCACCTATAATTATGTAAATTTTCGAACGGCATACAAATCCGGTGGGTCAAACATACTTAATACATAAATAAATAATAAATACATTTGGAAATTTGTTGCTGATTTCACAATGAATCCTCAATATAATTTTTGACATTTGGTGAATAATTGATGCTAAAATAATAACAGTATAGGTAAATTAGATAATAAGAACATAACACTTTAATTATTGATTTAAATAACACAAAGAATTGATGAATTTTAATTCTCAGCTGTCAAAAATAATTTTCAAAACCCTTCAAAGTATGAAGTGAACATAGTAATATACAAATGACGTATTTCTTAACACTTTTAGGGCGCATGTTGACCATTAGGACCCACGCTGCACGTATGCCGATCGTATTCCGATGGATGTTATTTAATGAAACATCGTTTGGTATGCTCGGCATACGTTATACTATCATCGCAAAATGTGATTTTTTTAAGCAATAAACTAACAACTTGTCTAGTGTAAGTTCCACGCTCACCCGCTAATTTTACTTGTTCATTGATCATTATATACATAACTGCCAAAACCCTAAAGAGCATACGTTATACTATCATTACACTTTTTGGCAGCGGGCTGACGGACTATATTTAGAACTTTGTTTGTTAAAAAAAAACTTTATCTCGTTTTCAAAATAAAATCTTACATCACGTTGCAAATACATGAAAATAATATCAATTTGTCTATTTTAGGACAAAAATGGAAAAACATGCGTTCAACCTTATCTCCAGCATTTAGCAGCAGCAAAATGCGTTCAATATTCATTTTGATATCAGAAATAGCTGAACAGTTCACTCACCACCTATCAAGAAGGATAGAGTCCAACAACATCACCACTTTGGAAATGAAAGATCTCTTCACACGACTGGCCAACGACGTTATTGCCACCAGCGCATTTGGGATCAAATGCGACTCTCTGGAACACAGAAACAATGAATTTTACCTCATGGGACAGAGAACGATCTTTGATGGCTTTTGGGATAGTTTAAAGTTGTTTGGATATAGTTTCAGCCCCGCTCTTATGAAATTTTTCTCTGTTAAATTGTTTAGTACTACAGTGTCGAATTTTTTTAAAGATATTGTGATATCTACAATCAAAACTAGACAAGAACAAGGCATTGTTAGGCCCGATATGCTTCATTTGATGATGGAAGTAAGAAAGGGAAAACAAGATACTATTGCAGGTAATTTAAATTCTATAATAAGAAAATAAAATCATGTTTGAAGAATTTGAGATAAAATCGAATATTTAAATATCGAAAAGAAAATCACTGTGGAATAAGCTGTACGACATTTCGAAACTAAAAGGAATTAGTGAAAATTAAATGGAATTTGAAGAATTAAATTTAATCATAAACTTTAGTTTGAAATTGAAGGAATTATTAAAAATCACTATGTAAGAATACAGAATAAGATACATTTAAAAAAACTAATTTAACATTAAAGAAGTTAGCAGGAATTGGGGGAATTATTGCGAAATTAAAGGAATTTTTTAAAATAAAAAAATTATTCAGTATTGGTGGCACCGCAAAGAATTAATTCAAATTCATTTATTAACGAATTAAATAGGGATTAATAATTCAAATATTAATAATTTAATTCAAATATAAAGAAATTAGATACCTTCAATCACATACAAATTTATTTTGAAGGTTTAAATTTATATTTAAGTTTAAGATACATAACAGAATAAACTTAAAATAGCTTTAGTAAGTGGTAAACATAAACCAAAAGTTTGGATTCTTCAATCAAGATTCTTAAACATAATCATACATGTAAAGCTTAAAACTAAAAAATGCTTGTGTGAGTGAAGCTTAATTCTTTAAGAATTAATTTAATTCTTGAAATTTATAAAAATGTGCTTTATCTACTCGTTTTAACGAACAGTTAGATCTATTAAAATCCTGAAACTTCTTAAACATGCACGCGGTAATTAAATTTTACTGTTTTCATCCAAATTGCAGTAATTTGGATCAATTTAAAACAAGCAAATTTACACTTATCTTTGGAAACTTATTCTATATTTTTATCCTGCTTCAAATAAAATACAATAAGTAACTTATTTATTTAGCCATCTAATATTTTTGTATATTTAAAAATTTAAAATACATGACTGAATTATATACTTATATATTAATGAAAATAATGAAGTGAGTATAAATTTGTAATTTTAATATTATTTTCAGAAATGTCCGATGATGATGTTGCATCCCAAGCAATATTTTTCTTTTTTGCCGGATTTGAAACTACATCTACATTACTGTGTCACATGGCCAATGAACTTGCTCTAAACGTGGAAATTCAAAAGAAATTACAAAATGAAATTGATGAAGTTATTGAAAAACATGGAGAAAAAGTTTCTTACGAAACATTATTAGAAATGAAATATATGGATATGGTTATAAATGGTAAGTAATTAAAATAAAATAAATCATTTTATTTTATAAAATCCAAATATCAACAATAATATTTTTAGAAACACTGAGAAAATGGCCAACAGTTCCAGTAATAGACAGAAAATGTGTAAAAACGTACTCAATAGATCCAGTAAATTTAGTAGAAAATTCAGTTACACTTGAAAAAGGAGACAATGTCTGGATTCCAATTTACGGATTACACAGAGACCCAGAATATTATCCAGATCCAGAAAAATTCGACCCAGAGAGATTTAATAGTGAAAATAAAAATAATATTAAACAATTTCCTTATTTTCCTTTTGGGGTAGGACCAAGAAATTGTATAGGTCAGTAAATTTATAAACTATATAAAAATATGTATGTTTAATAAATATTTTTTCTTTTACAGGTGCAAGATTTGCTTTGTTGGAAACAAAAATAGTGTATTTTTATTTATTATCTAAATTTGATTTAATGGTAGTTGAAAAAACGCAAGTTCCACTCAAAATAAAAAAGTTCCAGTTTAACATACATGCTGAAAAAGGATTTTGGATAGGATTTAAGCGAAGAAATTATACTTAATTTATAAAATAAGTAAATATAAATATTTGTACATAAATATGTTTTATAAACATGTTATTGATTTTATATAGTATATTATTTAATAATAAATTTATTATCATTCAATGCTAAATAATTATTAATTTACTTTTGAACATCTCTTTACAGGAACAGGCAACATTCCTGTGAATGTGAATTTATTAATCTCGATATTAAAAAGTCGGCCATTTTGTAATAAAATGGTGGATCCAATTACAAGTAGTGCTAAATTAACCAACTAGCGCTTCCACAAAGTTCCAATTTCAATTATAAGTGCGAACCTTGAGTGCTTGTTGGTTTAAATTAGCCACATATATACTTATAATTGTGTACGTCTGAATCTAGCTTTATACACAAAAAATACATTCTTAAAGCCCTGTCCGTACGAGGATTCTTTGAAGATTCTGACTCCTGGAAAAGAAAAATTTTCAGGATTCTGAATCTTGAAAAAACATTAAATTATGGTTTTGAAGCAATCAATAAATTATAAATTATTCTTTTCCAAGACTCATTGAAGATTCAATTTATTGGCACCGCAATTTAACAGGTAATTCTCACCAGAAAGAAGAAAACTTCTTATTTTCCAGGATTCTGAATCTTTGTAGAATCTTCAAAAAATCCTCGTGCGAACAGGGCTTAAAGTTCGCTTCACATTTTGAACTAATAAAATGTGTGAGTGTAATGCCTATGGCACACCGGTCGAGGAGCATCGAATAACTCAACTCCTCGATGAAACGAAAGAACGCACCCGTCCGCGATAGATTTCTATTTCATCGGTGACAAATACATCAAAGTTTTGCGCGAAATCAAATACAAAAGATACGTCTGAAATGAGATACATTCGTTTCATCGAGGAACAACTCGATGAAAATAGCGGCGCCCCTATTTTTCGTCGAGGACGGGGTGCGTTCTATCGTTTCATCGAGGAGTTACTCGATGCTCCTCGACCGGTTTGCCATAGGCATAAAACGGACTGAATTCGAAGTGCCATCTGCTTTTTTCTTAACTGAAATAGCCTGGTAGTAACAAATAATTTTTATAAGTATTTTATCTATATTTAATAAAATAATATTTGTTTTTCAAAATTAGATATACCTCTTTAGAACACAATATTTAGAGTAACAATTTAGATCTACATTTTAGAACAAATAAATGGTAACACGTAATCCTCGTAGTCGTAACGTAACACATGCCATTTCTCATTTCTGTTTATTTGACAAACGCTACGCTACAAGGTGACAAGTGTATGCACGTGGTGTTTCAATTTTAGATAATTGCGTGAAGATTTATTCATAAAACTTTTACAAAATGTTAAAGAAAGGAAAAAGGGCCACTGAGCAAAAAAGCAAGGAAGAACCACCATCCAAAGTGAAGAAAACTATAAAATCAAAAACTAACCTCAAAAATACAGATGAAACAGAAAATGTTAAAAACGATAAAGTTATAAAACAGAAAAGCTTCGAAAAAGGTTCCCAAAGTAAAGGCAAACCTGCACATAATGGTAAACCATTCAATAAGAATTTTAAAAATAATTATTCTGGAAAACCTTTCAAAAAGAACTTTGAGAATCAAGCTGACACAAAACCCCCAAATTGGAATGAATTCAAAAAGAAAAAGAAGGAAGTACAACTCAAAAGGAAAGAAAGTAAAAGCTCTTATGACGTCGTAGTTAAAGTTAAGAAAATTGGTGCATATTTAAATAAAAAAACGCTAAAAGGTGGTGAAGAGGAAAGGCAGAAAATGATAGAAGAAATACATGCAATATTAAAAGGCAATGACCTCTATCCTAAATTAGTCATGTCCCACGATATGGCAAGGATAATTCAGTATTTATTGAAATATGGGCCTGAAAAGATCCAACATGAAATAGCAGAGGAATTAAAATCGGTAGTAGTCGACATGCTACAATCTAAATACGCTAGATATTGCGTAAAACATATGCTTAAAAACGGTAAAGCCAAAATTCACTCAGAAATATTAGCAGCATTTTATGGTAGCGCTGTAAAATTGGTCAGTCATGCAGTTTCGGCGCATATTTTCAACGAAGCATATTCTACACACGCCACACCTTCACAGAAACAACATTTGGTTCAAGAGTTTTTCGGTGATATATACAAACAAGCGAAAGACGATACAGTAAAACATTTACGAGATGTTTACGAGAAATCTCCAGACATGAAGTCGGCTGCGCTAGGCGCGACAAAAGCAAATTTACAAAGAGTTTTAAATAAAGAATTGCTAGATTCTCAATTAATTCAAACAGTGGTGATGCAGTTTTTACAAGAATGTACCAAAGAAGATAGGTCAGAATTGATTTCTCAGTTAGCACCTCATGTTGCTGTTTTGTCAAATTCTAAAGATGGTGTAAGAGCTGTTATGAACTGCATTTGGCACGGCACGAACAAGGATCGAAAGGTAAGAATAACATTTTCTTACTGAAACTGTATTTGTATTTAAATACAAAAATTTAGTTGACGTTTTGTTCCATGTAGTGAAAGCTAATTTTGCGATTGGCATTTTCAAACACTTTATCATGAAGAAATTGCATGAATCAATAAGTATTTTTGCACTTCCGGGAGTAAAACTCTTATTTAGTCTTTATTTTTAGAGACTAAGGTTCTTAATTTGTTCCCAAGGGATTTATTTTCATATTTAATCCCGTTGTCAAACAATTGAATTAATTAATCCCGTTGTCAAGTAATTACGTGCTATTTGTTACAAAGTATCTATGGTATTGTATATTTCATAACAAGTATCGAAAGTGAGAAATATCGTGCGAGTGAAAAGTTTGACGAGTGAGGTGCAACCGAGTGAGGCAACACACGAGCAATACAATATTTACTTTCGAACGAATTATGAACGCTATTTTAGACGATCTCTGACAACACATAATTTTACACTTTTAAATACCTACATACCCAACATTCAAATGACATTTCTACTATCATTTCAAACAATCAATAAACAAAGCAAAAGCTGTCTGGCTATGTTGATTTGGTCTCATAAATTATGATATGACCAATGAACATATCGTGCTAGCACAATCATATCACACTAGTTCATGCTTTTTTCAACTTTCTTCAGTAATAGGCTGCTGCCGTGATAACTATTATTTTCTGTAGAGGTCGTCTAAAAAATATACACATTTGTCATAAAGTTTGTATTATCAAAATTCCAAAATGTGTCTTCTTTTAAACTATTAGGCATTTGTATGAGAGTGAAGTGCAAAAAATATACCACAGAACTAAAGTACTTTAATCATACATGTGATAATTTCACTTCACCCTCAGGATTAAATCATGCACTTAGTCCCTAAATATATTATAATAATACTATTACAGTAGGTACTTAATTTATTCATGAATTTCTTTATTTCAATTTTAATGTTCTCATAGACACTGATAAATGTGATAGTATTCTGGTGTCTGATCTTGTGTAGTAATTTATTTCATTAATTTATAATATATTTATTTTATTATATTCTTCCAAAAAATTAACCATTTTGTCAATTATTTACTTTACATTTATTAACAGTATTTTAAAGTATTGCACTTCACTTAACAAGTTTTTAAGAATGGTTTTCGAAAATATTAATTTATCTCTCGATTTATCTATATTTTCTTTTCATATGATGTTATATGAAATTTCTTTTTATACAATAAATTGTAGGTAAATCAAATTTTGGATACTTTTCAAAAAACGTGATTATGGTCTTTCATTTTTTAATGATGTTATTCAATATTCCATTTTAATGAGATGAGACAACCTATATATAAGTATTTATAATAAGTTCAATAATAAATAATTTTCGAATTGAAATTATGTGGGTGGTTATGTTTACAGCATTCTGACCCATATTTTATTAAAAATAATATTTATGTTATGTAACAACAATAATTTTTAAATATCTAAAATTTCATCTAAAATTATTAACATTCCAATTTTTATATGGATAACTGTTTGATGGTATCATTAAAATTATTTATTTTTATTTAGTTGCTCTAATATTTTATTATACCGTAGGTCATTATAAAAACATTGAAGGAACATGTAATACCTTTATCTAAACACGAACATGGATATTGTTCCATAATAACGTTAATTGATTCCACAGACGATACATTACTTGTTAATAAAGCAATATTAACTGAAATTGTTAAAAATGCAACAGCATTAGTAGCTGATGAATGGGGACGAAAGGTTTGTACTTAACTAAAAATTATATTAATATTTAGTATCTAATAATATGACGACTTTATAGGTTCTATTATGGTTAGTAGCTCCTGGAAACACAACTTATTTTCATCCAATATTTACAAACGAATTAAAAGAAGGAAGAGAAAAGTCTGGAAGTAAAAAAGACCCAGCAATCAGATATAAAGAAATTTTAAACTACGTTCTCAATTCGCTGTTGAAGCTCATTACAGAAGAACCACAAAAATGGTTTGCAAATGGTAGTGTTGCGATAGCAACAGCAGCCATTTTAAAATCTGGAACTGGAGAAGAGCTAGAAAAAGCATTTGATTCCTTAGCAACTTTAATAACAGATGTAAGTTGGAAAATTAAAGAGGGCGAAGAAGAAACTTTAGGCGTAGAAAACGCGGGCTTCCACATGGTTTTAAAGAAAATAATTCAGAATGATAAATCTGAAGAAGATAAACCCAAATTTGGTTCCGTATTGGTGCAACGTTTAACTGATGAAGTTGTAAGTTTTATTCGAAGTATATTTTTATTTTTGCTAAAAAAATTCTTTTCTCAGATCAAAGATTGGATTAAGTACAACAGAGGATGCTTCCTTCTGGTCAATGCGATAGAATCAAATTCAGAAGAGGTTCAAAATCAAATTAAACAACTATTAAAACCTCACATCAAATTATTAAAGAAAAATAATTTTGCTGGTAGTAAAATACTTGCTAAAAGAGTGACATAAATAAAATAATGTAATTTTTAATATTTGTTATTATATTGAAAAATATATAAAACTTTTTTCAACAAAATTACGTGTTTTATTTTGAACGTACAAAATTTGTATTATGTACATTTAAATGTAATTTGTAGTAATTGCGATATTCTTGCTTCATATTGGCCTGCATATAGGTCGAAACGTCTTACTTCGTTTTGTAACAATCATTGTTAATTAAAGCCATACGTTTTCCTAACTTACTTTTAGCTTACTACAAACATTAGTTTTATTTAATAAAACCATAGCTGATGTTACAGTGCAACTTTATAGTCTATTTTTAGTACATTTTTTCTTCAAATTCGTTTTCACACATTTCTGCATCAACATTGAATAAAGTAGGATGAAAAACATAACAAACAAACTCCGTTAAATTTAAAATTGGTTTTCTTATATAGTATATTTTTTAATACCAGCTATAGAAAAAAAATATAATTTTATACACGACGATAAAATTATATTATCGACTTGAGAAAACACTATTCTTTCGTCGATAAAATTTTATCGTCTTGTATAAAAAATAACTATAATTTCAGTCTCTCAATTTTTGAAACTTGCATAGTTTTATTTTAAATAAAGTTTTAAACAAAACAAAATGTGATAGATTAAAAAGTGAGTACTTTAATTTGTGTGTAATATATATAAATATGGCAACAGAAAAAATAGTGTATAATATAAGCACTCTATTTTATACTCCCATTCTTTAATTTCAGATAAAACGTAAACGCATAGAAACAGCGAAACTGCTGTAAATTACTGCACTCGTATATCGTAGACTTGATCCTCGCGTATAAAAGTTATTAGAACTTGTTGCAAATATAACCTAATCGGGCAGGTATAATAAATAATAATTAACACATTTATACAAAATATGTTTAAATACACACACCTGGCCATAATTACTTACAATATTTTGTTTTGTTTAGCCTAGTGTCAAATAATTATTAATAAACAAACATTCTTCATAAATTGGATTAATGTTTCTATATTATTTGTTAATAATGTATTTTATAATGCTATTTCAAGTCAAACATCATATTTAAATTTAAAACTTCAACTGTTTCAATTGCAATAAAGAAGAATAAAAATTTACTCACAAAAATTTGCAGTGTAGTTATCGTCATTGTTGCTATAGTTTAGCACTTGCACCACTTTGTTTTTGATCTCGCACTGTTTTGTTTGGATTGTGTTTTATTCCAGCGTTCAAATTTTTCTATTCCTCTCCCGCCATCACCTGACATCTGCACAACCCCCACTTCTGTGCTGTTGCCACTCTTGCTCATGCGCCAGTTAAGCCAACCCTCCAAATCCGAATCCAAAACTCGATGGACGCACTTTTCATCGGTGCAGTTTGTTTATAAACGTTGTAACATAAACAAAAATATTTGTCAGTCGTCGTATTTGTGTTAACAATCTTCAAAAATGGTCGATACGTACGACATAATCAAACTGCTGTTAAAAACCAAGAAAGTCGACACTGACAATAATATTTTCCGGTTGCATTACAAGTTTACCGTGATTCTGTTACTTCTGTTTTCGCTGCTGGTAACTTCTAAACAGTATTTCGGCGATCCTATTGACTGTGATACAGGCTCCAAAGACAAATATATTATGGATACGTACTGTTGGATCTATAGTACTTTTACTGTCAAACGACATTTACATGGTTTGTAAATATTATACTGCGAATTGGAAACACCCTAAATTTTATTTTGTATAGGTCAAGTGGGTAAGACTTACATATATCCAGGCATTGGACCTTCACGAGCTTATTTATCGACTGATAACACAGAAGAAATTATTTCTCACAAATATTATCAATGGGTCTGTATTGTTTTATTCATGCAGGCTGTTTTATTTTACATTCCACGATATTTGTGGAAGATTTGGGAGGCAGGACGTTTGGTGATGCTCGTCAAAGATTTTGGTAAATATTTTTACTGTATATTATTGACATAAGTTCAAATATTACAATTAGAATAATTATATTATAAATTTATGTACATGCCTTTGAGTGGAAACTGGGTAAGAACAAAACGTTGATCAGCGCTGACAGCTGATCTGCGAAGAAATGAATAATGGACGTAAAAAATCGCTGATCTACATTAATAAACTAAATAAAAAAAAAACCTCATGCCCTTCTTGAGCCCAACATACTCGGTCTTAGTATAAAAACTCTAATTGACCGGAACTAAATAAATAAACCTTATACTTTTCTTGAGTCCCACATACGCGGTTTGGATTGATTTTATTCTTTTTTACGTGCATTTCTTCGCAGATCAGCGTTTTATTCTTTCCTGTGGAAACTTAAATTATTGAGAAGTCTGTTAGTAATTTGTTAATTAATTACAGGCTCTCCCATTATACAATCGTCTTGGAATCAGAGTTATAAAGAATATCTTACAGATTATATAATGAACAACAGTTACATTCATAATGTTTATGCAATTAGATACACAATATGCGAAATCTTAAATCTTATAAATGTGGTATGTATATTTAATCTTTATTTTATTTTGTATAATTTTTTAATTATCAAATAATTAGACTGGCCAAATATTTCTTATGGATTGGTTTCTGAGCGGACAGTTCACTGGATTTGGAATTGCTGTCGTCGCGTTTTCGTTAAAATCAGAATTGAACGAATCAAATCCAATGTCTCACGTTTTTCCAAAACTTTCCAAATGTACCTATCCGAATTTTGGCCCAAGTGGAACCATGCAGAATAATGATGCCTTATGTGTTCTACCTTTAAATGTAATTAACGAGAAGATTTACATCGTGTTATGGATTTGGTTCTACTTTTTAGCTATAATTTCTGTATTTGATTTATTCTATCGAATTATGGTATACAGCAGTACAACTGTTAGAAGTTTTTTATTAATGGGCCAAGTTAGGCACTTGAACAGAAAAACTGCGTTTGATATTGTTAATAATATTAGTTTTGGTGACTGGTTTATGTTAACACAGATAGGAAAAAATGTTCACCCAGCGATATTCCAAGAGTTTGTTAAAAGCTTGGGCCAAAACGTTAATTTAAACAATAAAATTAGACACAATCATGTATTTCCAACTATACACATATAACACCTTAGTATTAGTTGAATTGCATTTGTTAAACAAATGCCTGTTTTTTTTTAAATATTTGATTTAAGTTTAGTAATAAGACTGATTGTAACAAGAAGTGTTCCTATATTTGATATTATATTGTACCATAATGGTTATTTATTTTTCTAAGAAGAAATATAGTTTTTGTAGTTTAATGTTTTTGTATTTTGTACAATAAAAATAAAATACAAAGCAATTAATCCTTACAGTTAATTATCTATTTCTAACATTTTTATCCCGAACATCCTCGGCAACCACAGTGTACACATTCAACAATTCGGCCCTATAAAAATAATTTGTTTAAATGTAGATATTATTAAGTTGAACACAATGAGAATTAACTTACTTCTTCCAATTTTCCTTTAGGCACTCTGCAAATGCAGTTGGTGCCAAAGTTAGTATCCCTTGTTTGGATGCACCGTAAACAACATAAATTTTCATATCCTACTTTTTTCCACTTCGCAATTAAATTTTTATCTGCAATATTCTCTACTAAACAGTAGTCATATAATTCTCGGCTTATAGCTTTTCGTCTGTAAAATAAATCGTAGATGTAACGAGATTTCTGGTGATGAATTTTAAAAATGGGCCACAGAGCTTCTTGTTTTCTTTTTCCTTCATGAGGTTCTGTTTCAGCTATAAAATAAAACGAAATATTATATTATTGACACTGAAAATACAATTTTTCGACAATCGTTGTACAGTATGAACAATGTTATTAAATTTTTAGTTATATGTTCCAAATTGTCGCACTAGTGCGACAAAGTACTGTTTTGTTTTGTCGCACTGGTGCAACAAAAACATAACGATTGTAAACAGTGTTTGAAATTTTTTGTAAACGTTGTAATGATGATGATAACCACGACTTCATTGAATTGTTATAAGCACGGCAAATTATAATTTTAAAATTAGTTATATTATCTGTAGAAAAAAATTGGTTGCAGCTTTTTGTATATACATAAGGGGTAGTCGGCAGTCTGCCTGTACAGTCAAGGACATCGTTCGACCAATCAAACCAGTTAAAGTAGTAAAATAACTTTCCGCGATTTTTTACTTTTGTAGTTGTTTTCAGCTGATTATATGGTTTGATTGGTTGAACGATGACGTTGGCTGCACATGCAGAATGACATGCCCGGGATCTATAGAGTTAGTTTGTTGCATTTTGCGAATCGTCGATCTCGGATTCGTCTCGACCGAACAAATTTCTCGCCGCGTGTAACAAATAATGCTCTATCCGTACTTGATACACAAATAACTATTATTGTTTACAAACAGATTTATTACCTTCGCGCATTTTCTGTTCCAGTTCTTCTAATGTTGGTTCAATTAACTCCCATCCTTCTGGAGGAGCCTTTTTACTTCTGCGAACTTTTGGCATATTTTTATCTCAGAATTACAATTTATATATTATTGATTTTGATTCTAGAATGGCTGCGTTATATCATACAAATAATAATGTATTAATTTAAGGTTATGTTCTAAACGTCAAAAATATTTAGTAACGTTGGCGTTCGTTCGGTTGGTAGAATGGTAGAAATAAATTTCCCAAATCAACTATCATGGTGAAAAGTCTGTGACAGTGAAGATTTGTATGAAAATTTATTGTTATAATTACTAAATTTTATAGTAGCTTGTAAATAGATTTTTAAACAACCTATTACAATGCCAAGAGGTAAATTAACTGCAATCATTTACATAAAGTATAAGTATTTAAGTATTATGAAATTTGCACATGTAGTGACCATTCTAACCCATAAACTCTTCAACACATTTCGCTTTTTAAGCATTTATTGAACCTACTTTTTTAGGAAAGTTTACGAATCACAAGGGCCGCAATCGTAGATTTACGAATCCCGAAGAATTAGAAGAACAAAGACGAAAAGAAGAGCAAGAAAGAAAATGGAGAAAAGACAGGGGCGAATCTTCAGATGAAAGTGACGAAGAAAGCGGACCATCAGCACCAACTAATTTGAAGAAAGATAAAGATAGTAGTGCTACTGAGAGTGATTCTGAAGAAAGCAGTAGTGAAGGAGAGGTATAATTAAAACTAACGAACATTATGCCATATGTATAAATTATTTTACAGGATGCTAAAGCAAAAGGTGTATCAAAGTTAATAGAGATAGAAAACCCAAATCGTGTTCAAAAGAAAACGAAAAAGGTGTCGCAGTTAACCACTTTGGCTGCCTCGAAACCTGAACTCTCTCGCCGTGAACGTGAAGAAATTGAGAAACAAAGAGCTCAAGCACATTATCAAAAATTACATGCTGAGGGTAAAACTGAACAAGCAAGAGCTGATTTGGCTCGACTCGCCATCATTAAACAACAGAGGGAAGATGCCCAAAGAAGGCGAGAGTTGGAGAAAAAAGGTATAAACTCACAGTACAAAGAAAATTATTGTTATTATTGGCTCTGTTTTTTGTTATTTTCACTTCATTGTTTGTTCTAATCAGGGACTCGAACCGCACAAAATAACGATTCGGTTCACGGGTCACTGTGTTTTATAGAGTCCGGTTTTGTTCCAGTTTTTAGCAATCAATTAATTAAACATTTTCGTTCTAAAATCAACAAAAATATTTGATTCAACTAAAAAATAAAACAATTCAAAGACTCGAGCCGAACCGGACCTGAAACGAACCGCAGCTATTTTAGTGAACCAAGAACCAAACCTGAACCGTTAAAAATATTTTAATAAACCTACAACTGGAACCGAACCGATGGTTGTGAACCACTCTGAACGGTTTGAAACAATTATTCTAATTTAATTTTTTTTCGTTAAAATGTTATTAAATCACTTTGAAATTGGTTGCATTTTCTTTTGGTTATCAAGATTTTGTTTGATTTTAGAAATTTATAACATTTTAGTCCAAAACTGGAACAAATATTTTTGATTCATTTATGTAAATCATAGCACCGACACCGGAACGCAAACCTTTTTAAAAGAAACTGCTTACATATTTATTTCATGAAGAAATTTGAAAACCGGAACCAAACCGAACCCTTAAAGAACAGTGAACCGATATTTTGTACGGTTCAAGTCCCTGCATTTTTTAAAAAACTAATAGAATTTTAACGAAAATGCTTTGAACCGTTCCGAACCTTCGGTTTTATTCGGATTGTGTTGCCAAAATATTTTCTAAAGACTCAGGTTTGGTTCCCGATTCACTAAAATAACTGCGGTTCGTTCCTTTTCTGGTTCGGTCCGAGTCCCTTGTTTTAATGATTAAAAGTTTATAAAACGAATTAATATTAGTTATTATATTATATTTTAGAGAACCGCGAACCAAACCGAACCGTTAAAAATAAGTTTTTAATTTTTTAGAAATTTATTATAGTTTTAGTCCAAAACTGGAACGAATTTGTTTAATTAATTGCTTGTTATTTTATAAATTATTGAACCGAAACGGGAACTTGAACTGCTTTTTTGAAAACCGGTAACCAGTTCATTATCAAGAAAAATAATATCCGGAATAAACCCGAACATTATAAAGCACAGTGAACCGCGAACCAAACTTGAACCGGTATTTTGTGCGGTTCGAGTCCCTGTTATAAATTGAACAAAGTTAATGTTAATGCTGTTGTATTTTAGAAAATAAGTTTAATATCAGATGTTTAAATTTTACGCATTTTAATTTTGTATATTTCTTTTTTCTTTGCAGAAAAAGAAGATGCTGTAAAACAGAAAACAGCTCAAACTCAAAAAGCTCTTGGGAAGAAAACATAAGTATGATTATTAAGTGTTTCGCAATAAAAATTTTAATTATAAAATCGTATATTGTATGATTAGTTCTTTAAATAATTGTGTTTTGTTTATTCACGATATTTACAATATTTCACGAAACCAGGTGATTCTTTCTTAATAAATACTTTAATTAGAGTCATACGAACAGAGTTGATCTTTTAACATAGCATCAAGAGAGGATGAAACAGCTAAATAAAAATATTAATTTATCTACTTGTTATGTAACTTTTGTAATTTTATGACCTAATAAAGAACGCAAAATATTATAAATTACAATGATTTATTTTTAAATGACAAATATAGTTAACTTTGTTGTTAAAATACTTAGTGAGTAATAATGATTATGATATTATGGATGCCAAACGTGTGAGTCAATTGGTATGATAAATGTTTTTTTGTCATTGTTCTATGTGTGGACGACATTAAATAAATCATTGAATTATTGAAATAATATTTAAGCTATTAAAAATTACATGAATATAAATGTTAAATTAATTGGGAATTTTTCCAAAGAGGTAAGAAATTAAATTAATGAATTAAATTTACAGTAATATAAAAGAACACTTTTCTTAATGATACGAAACATGAATAAATTCTATAAACAAATCATGTAATATTAATTAAATATCTATTGCGAAAAGCTTGAATCGAGCTGAAAAATAAAACAATTAAATAAGTAATAAATTACATTTATTAATAATTTCGTTACTTACGTCTATAAGATTTGGAGATTTTGCAGAACTTTTCAAATTTGATTGAATCTTCTTACTTTTATTAATTTTACCGAAGAAGCTATCATCGCTTGAATCTCCGAAGTAATAATTCACAGTAGGTCTTTTGCGAAGTTGTGATGAAGCTGTGGATCTAGAATTGTCAATGTCTGGTTTCGTAATATTGCGTTTTAAAGATTCAAAAGCATCAATAGGACTATTATGATCTGAAAATTCGTAAACTGATTCTTTCTTCTGTGTAAGCGGAGAACGAATCTTTTGTGTGGAACAAACATTTTTAGGAATAACATCGTCACTAGAATCATTATCTGTTGTCCAGACAGTAGATTTATGTTTGTTTTGTGTGTTTAAGGTCTCAATGTGTTTAGTTTTTGGATTTTCAGTATTTAGGCTTGATTTAATCTGAGAAGATACAACTTTTTTACGGAAACCATCATCACTAGTTTCTATATCAGTTGGCCATAAATTGCATTTACTTTTGATTTGTGTATTTGATAGCTCCATATGTTTACTTTGCGATTTTTGAATATTCAAGCTTGATTTAATCTGAGAAGAAACAGTTTTTTTTTGGAGACCATCGTCACTAGTATCAAGATCAGTTGGCCACATAAAAGATTTATCTTTCGGTTGTGTTTTTGAGAGTTCAATGTGTTTTGTTTCTGGGTTTTCAGCAGACAAATTTGCCTTAATAGAAGAATTAGAAAAATTGAGTTTTTTTGGTTTTAATTTCTGTGAAGGTTGTTCTGTCGATGGAAAACTTTTAAATGAATCATAATCAGGATCAATCTTCTCATTGTTTGATACTAATTTTTGCTCTGATTTTGGCGTTAATTCATTGTTGTCATTTTCCGGCTTTTGAGTTATTGAAGAAATATTATATGTGTTTTCATCTTTCATATCAGAATCCATCGATGATATTTCCGTTTGTTTTTCTTCAATTACAGCTTTTTTAAAGATTTTCTTTTGTATCGGTGCTACTAACATTGATGACTTTGATTTTCGAGTTTGTTTTGATTTCGGCGGGTTTGGAGATTTAAAAGAATGTTTTTCCTTCGTTTTAACGACATTTTCAGCTCTTTTTTCTTCTATACTATTGGCAACGTCTAATATTTCCTTAAATTTCTTAGACAATTCATCTTGTAAATTATCTTTGGAATTTCTATATTCCGATATTTCAGACAATTTAGTTTTTATAGACTCTTCCAATGATCTCAGTTCTGTTACATACTTATCATTATCAGTTTGCATAATAGTTTCCATTTTTTTCTTAAATTGATTTCCTTCCTTTTCAATTTTTCCAATACGATCGTTGTAGTTTTTCTCAGTGCGTTTGATATCGCTCGATATAGAGTTTGTTTGTTTCTCCAATTCAGAAATTAATTCGTCATGCCGTTTCTTCACTGTTAACATTATCTCTTCAACATTTTTTAAAGAAACATTTTTTTGCATAAATATTTGCGTTTGTTCGTCATTCATAGCCTGTAGTAGATCTTCCCTTTCCTTAATTTTTCCTAATTTATCCTTAATTATATTTTCTAAATTTTCAATTGCCAATTTTTCATCTTTTTGTAGACATTTCACTTCATTAATTTTATCATTATATTGATTTATTTCATTTTCGCAATCTATTGTGACTTTTTTATTATGTTGTGTTTCTTCCAAATGCTGAATTAATCGTTCCTTTTCTTCAGATTTTTTATCTAAATTTTCCTTTAAAGTTCCGATTGTTTTCTTCTTATCTGATAATGCTTCTTGAAGATCTTTGACAGTTTTTGTTACTGTTTTATCCATTTCAACAATGTAGTTCAGACTTTCGTGCAATAATTCCAATTCAGAATTCTTTTCTCTTTGCAAATTTGATAATTTTTGTTTAAGTTCTTCAAGTCGTAAACATAATGATGATACATTATCATCAGCAGAACTCTGCTCGGTGTCTAAATTGTTCAGATTTATTTTATTAACTGAAATTACTTCTTCTTGTCTTTGATGTTCATTATTAAGTAAATCTATTTTGTTTTGCATTTCTTCATTGTGATTATTATCTTTTTCGATACATTCTTTTAAGGTAGCAATTTGCTCTTCATTAATGGATGTAGTTAACTTCTTGTTCTCCACAAGTTCAGACAATTTTTCTTTTAGTTTTGCGCATTCGTTTATATAATATGCTTTTTGATTTTCGTTTTTTTCTATCACATTTATTATTTCCGAATTTTTATTCTGTTTCTGTTCTAAATTTCGCATTAAGTCTTGATCTTTAATAATTAATGTCTGTAGTTCTTCGTTTTGTTTGATTAAAGTTAGTTTATTTTTCTCGATATCATTATGATTGTTATTTATTTCAACTTTGATCAGTGCATCCAATTTATTGATTTCGTTGCTATATTTCTTTATGTTTAAATTACTATCATCTTTATATTTCTGTAATTCTTTATTGAGCTGACTTTTAAACTCTATCATGTTTGCAGTATTAGTTTTAATACAGTCAAGAGCATTTTTTAATTGTTGCAGGTTTTTGCCAAATACTCCAGTAACTCTATTTATATGTTCGATGTCATTTTCGAAATTTATTTTTGTTTGAGTTTCTTTTTCTACTACTTCAATTAGTTGAGCACGTTGTAATTCCAATTCTGATTTTAATTTGTTAACATTGTTCAATTCTACTTCAGCAACCTGAGCATTATTTTGAAGAACGTTTACGGAAAATTCATTTTCAGCCTGTTTTATTAAGGATTAATATTAATACAGGAATAATTGCAAGACAATTATAATTACCTTTTGTGTTATAATATCATCTCTTTCTTCTCTGAGAATACTGAGCATATTATTTTGATTTTCATCAGATGTGTTCGATTCGGCATTATTTTCTTGCTCCATTTTACTAGCCGATTATTTCCAGGTACCAAAATATGTTACTGTGGTTATTTAACACAGATAAACACCTGTTTAGTTAATGTCAATAATCGTAAACAATAATGCACACAAATAAGTTAATAAATCTCAGAATATTATTGCAATGGATCTGTCGTCGTTCGCAACTGTTTGAATAAATGGAGTTGACAAAAAACAACCGAAGAGCGCAGCCGCAGCCGAACAGGTCAGGTTAGGTCGAACAGGTAATCCAATTTAAGAAAAATTATGATATTATGAAAATTAATTGAGCAATTAAATTAAAATACATTTGTAATGTAATATTCAGTGGTAATATGATAAATAAGTACAATATGAAACAATTAAATATTATAATTTTATAATAATATACTTGCAGAATAGGAAAAATAGGAAATCCCCAGAAAATGGCACCAGTTAATCATTTCGCGCCAAATTACACCGTTTTTGAAATAGCTTTATCTTTCTTATTTAGTTTTATGAATAATTCTTTGGGTTGTACTTAACAAAATAGCAAAAGATTATACTACAAAAATTACAAAATAAAATTTTCCATAATTTGAGTACGGATTATATGCATTTGGGTATATTGTATTTTTGTACATATTAGTATTTTTTTTACAAATGGTTGCATTTCACACAAAAATAGATCAAAATATGGTTATAAATTTTTGCATATTTTGCATATATCAACATTTGTTACATGATACGCTCGATATAACTTTTTTATTAATAAATCAATCGTTATGAAATTTTGTATGAGTAAATAAGGCATAAGGAGACATCGAAATATATATTATTAACAAGAATATCACTTCCAGTTAAACCAGAAACTATATCAACTTTCTTATTACAAATAGGCAAAGGTCTAGAATGTGTGTAAACGAAAATGGTGGTTACTTTGAACACAACTCGAGGAAAAAATTAGGGGAAAACTCGATTTTTGACGCAAAATGTCAAATTTTCAAACCGTGATAACTCGGTTGCATTTGACCCAAGATCAATAATTCTTCGGGTTTTAAAAAGATCAAAGTCTCCTCTTTCGAGGAAAGCCTGAAAGCCACATTCGATACATCCCATGTCCCGTGTAAACCACCAGAGAAATAAAAATGTTTTTGACTGAAAAAAATATCCAACTTTAATCACTTGCACGGAGCACAAAAAAATTGTAGACCATATTCAAGGCAAGGACATTAAAGTTCACACAATTTCCTTTAAAGTTAAAAAAAGAACAAGTTTCTACGATGATTCTATCCAAAGTTATGAGCATTTGAAATTTAAAGTGTCATAAGAATGTCATGTTTAGTATCGCATGTTTCCTTCGCGTTGCATATGCTCTCGCATGTTGATGAGGCGATGAATTTGGTCCTGCGGAATGCTCCACCAGATTTCGCGAAGCCTCGCGATCATTTCTTCGGTGTTAGCAGGTTAATGTGAAAACTTCATAACTTTGCACCATGTCATCGCAATTTTTCGAACTTATGAGGGTTTCATAGAAAAATGAGAAAATTGTATTGGCAATAACTCAAATTGAGTCAACAATTTTTTTAGCGTGATCCGCAAGTTGTCAGAGTTAGAAAAAAACGGTGTTTTTCTATGGGGGTTGAGAGGAGGTAAAATGAGTTTGACTGAAGCGGCTCAAACAGCTGTAAAGTAGAAATTTTGAGCTTTCTAAAACTCTACTTTTCATCGATATTGATTCATACCCATCGGAGTTATAACCAAAAACGCTCAAAAAGCACTTTAACCTTCAAATGCTCATAACTTTGGATAGAACTTTAACTTTAAAGGAAATTGTGTGAACTTAAATGTCCTTGCCTTGAATATGGTCTACAATTTTTTTGTACTCCGTTCAAGTTGTTAAAGTTGGACATTTTTTTTCAGTCAATTTTTTTTTCTATGGTGGTTTACGGAACATGGGATGTATCGAATGTGGCTCTCAACATTCAGAAGAGGAGACTTTGATCTTTTTAAAACCCAAAGAATTATTGATTTTGGGTCAAATGCAGCCGAGTTATCACGGTTTGAAAATTTGACATTTTGCGAGTTTTCCCCTAATTTTTTCCTCGAGTGTATTTTAATTTCTTGTCTTTTGTTTCTATTTCATTAAAATAATACTTAAACCTTTGATAGTTTTTATTTTCGTGAGATATTTTGCATAGAATCTAGACTTGTGATATATCATTGGATTCAGAATTATATGTAGAATTTAAATATGTGAAAATATATATACTTCATTTCAGCTAAGAAAATAGCGTTG
Organism: Agonum fuliginosum; assembly: GCA_947534325.1. Lineage (NCBI taxonomy): Eukaryota > Metazoa > Arthropoda > Insecta > Coleoptera > Carabidae > Agonum > Agonum fuliginosum. Next base: position 17,535,309 of record OX384043.1, on the reverse strand, counting down.
GGTTAGATAGGGCAATGATATTCTTGAATCTGATTGGTTGAGATGAGAGGTAGATTTACACTAGCAAACATTTTCATTGCCGTTAACATTACTTATACCTTCTTATTTAGAATTTCATAGTTACATCGAAGTACTAAATTATTCTATAGATGACAGCTTTATTCACAAAACATAATTTATTTTGTATCGCGTCAAATTTTGAACTAATAAAATGTGTGAGTGTAAAACTTACTGGCATTCGCAGTGCCATCTGCTATTTTTTAAGCTGAAATGAAGTATAGGTTGTTCCATTCTAAATAAGAAAGTTGATGTTAATTCCGGTTTACCCGGCAGTGATATTTTTGTAGAAAATATATATTTTGATATCTCCTTATGGCTAGTTTACATATATAAAATTTTATTGCGATTACTTTATTAATTAAAGAGTTATCTCGAGAGTACCATTTTTTTGGACATCCAGTATAATTATTTATTATAAATGCATATTATTTTATTAACGATATTGGAAAATACCTCAACAATGTCAACTATTTATTGTTTGCTGATGATCTTAAGATCTTCTTAAAAATATACATTCAATAGACGACTGTGACTGTAGTGTTCTTCAAAATTCATTCGACAATTTGTCACAATGGTGTAATGAAAACCGAATGAACCTTAATATTAATTAATAAATGTAATTATATTATTTTTCATAGAATTAAGAACACAATTCAGTTCAACTATAGTTTACACAACAAAACATTATGTAGGCTTACCTCGGTAAAAGATTTGGGTGTTATTCAGAGTCCCGATTTAGGATGTAACAATCATATTGAATTTATTGTGCCCAAAGCTTTAATAATATTAGGTTTCATTCGTAAATCAACTCAAGACTTCACAAATATTAATTCTGTAAAATTATTGTATATTTCACTGGTTCGTCCTATACTAGAATATTGCTCTGTCGTATGGTTACCGCATTACGAAACTTACAAGAATATCGTAGAAAATTTTCAACTAAAATTCGTAAGATCAATGAAATATAAATTTAAGAATACTCTTCAGCGACCATCAACCAATGAAATGATACAATATTTACATTTAACGACATTTGAAGACCGTCGTGTACAAAGTGACCTGATTTTTTTGTCCAAATTAATAAATAATATAATAGATTGTCCCCAACTATTATCTTTCATTAATTTTAATACACGATTTTCAGGCAATAGAAATAAGTACAATTTTACATAAATTATTGTCAAACAAATTATGCTTATAATTAACCTATAAATAGATTCATGAGAGAATTTAATAACATTTCATTTGAAATTGACCTGAAAACAACAACTTTACAATCATTCAGAACCAAAATAAAACATAAATTCTACCCATGTAACTTGTTCGTTTAAGATTTTCTTATTTGTTATTGTTTGTAATTATTATTATAATTTCATACTGTTTGTATGTAGTTTTATTTATGAAATATTGTTCTATTATCTGTAAAGTGGACTTACGTCCGTATATTCTCGAAATAAATAAATAAATATAACTGCATATTTTACCTAGGTATACCTTTTAAACAAAATTTTTTAAAATTTGAAATGTGGTATTAGAAAATTTCTATTCGCTCACATTTTTTTATTGACACCGATACCAAGTAATGTTGGTATGCTCTTTTGAAAAATGCGTTGTTCATTTAATGATATTATTTATATACAGTGCAGAAGCATAATATAGATTGACATATTCCGTGAGAATTTTTGTGAAGGAGAAGAATGACTATAATGTGAGATAACTTGCTTATATGGTAGACATTCATCAGGGCCGTCCTAAGATATTTGGCGCCGGTGGGCTATTTACAATAATGCGCCCACTTCATACAAAATCAAGGGTGGGGGGGATTGCGATTTACTTGATTTTCAGAATTTAAAATCAATATACGAGTAATACCAATAAGCAAATAAAAATTTATGGGTAACTCATACAAAATTCAAATAAACTATAAGTATGAACAAAATATGAAATAAATTACTATCTTTGGAAACGTTGATAATTTTTATTAACTTTTTTTTTGCTGAAAATAGGTAGTACTTATATTATGATACAAGTGTATTAAGTAAGCTTTTAAAGCACATACGACCAGTTTCTAAGCACGACGCGAAGCCAAGTGATTTTAACGTCGCTATAACACGCTATTTTTTATTACACCTGTATCCTAAATTGAAAAATATAGCTGGAAATCAGTATTTGTAATACCATGCCGGGATATTTAACGATAGAAGGCGGGGAAAGAATATTGTTTTTGAATTTTGAATTCATGTTCATAATAATAAATAAATAATTAACCTTTTAAATAAAGTGCTACAAAGTGGCGCCCAACGTAGGTTAATTATTTATTTGAATTAATGTTCATATAATAAATAAATAATTAACCTTTTAAATAAAATGTTACACATTTTGATTCATTTTATAAAGTAGTCTGTGTGATGTGTCAAAATATTGTTACCTTATGCCCATGTCACACCTGTAATACTTGTATTATGTATTATGAAAATTGTCGTGTGTGACGAAAATATCTCGCCTGCATGTAACACTTGTATGATATAAATAATATGAAAAATTATATAAATTATTTGGAGTAACAAACAGTTTCGGTATGACGTGTATGACAGAAATAGCAGCGCTTCTATTTTTCGTCATACACAGGTTTGATCATACATGATACAGTGTATTATAGGTGTGACATGGGCATTAGAAGATTGATACAATTAAGCTTTGAATATAACGCGAATATATGCGATTTAAGCCTCCTTGGATGTTCAAAGTGACTCGGTTTCACCTCGTCGCTTAGCAACATCCTCGGTATTATAAATCGCATAATATTTTTGTTATATATAATAGCTATAAATGGTTCTTCAAAAGAGCATAGCAGAGAGTCCCATTTAGCTGATCCTATTATAGTTTTCGAAATTCCATTGATGACATGCAAAATCTGGACATACTTTAATAATTATTATGGTATTCATTTCATTGCATTCTCCAAATTGCAGTTTAAATTAAATTCCAAATTATAAATCTGTGCATAGCGAAATAAAGCAATTCAATTCCTCTAATTTATAAAACCAGTACACTCGTACTCGTAATAGTAAACGAAACGTAGTAATTACTTTTTACAAAAACGCTAAAATAAATTTACAAGAAGCAAATAAAAACAAATTTGATTGTTTTATTTGGTAAACATTTTTTGAATCTCTCGTATTTTTATCGCACCATCCCCACCAGGCGTCCAGACGCATGTTACATTTCGTAGCGTCGTTTCCATGGAGACGAAACGACGCCAAAAGAGGGGATAGACGCTTCTAACAGAATTTGGATTCAGTCTTTGCGCGAATGCTCGTGGTGGTGGAGCTGGCGTCGGTTTGCAAACAGTCGTTAATTCGCGATTCGTGTTTTGACATTCGCAAAGTGTTTCAAAGATTTTAGTCTGAACTCTACTAGTTTGTGGTGGTATTTTGTGACAATTATTGGAACTTTTTAAGTGTCTTCTTCATTGTTTTGGTGAGTTTTAACTTTTTAATAATAGTACTTATTATACTTTTAGTGGTAATAGAAATATTAGGTATTTATTTATAAATAATCTGAAACTAAATTTTAGATCTGTATTTTTTTTATGAATTCGACATTTTGTTTTTTTTTAATAATATTTTTTCAAACAGTCAGTTCGTATAGTTCGTATTTACACCATAATTAATTAAGTATTATTAAACGACTTTGAAGTTGTATCATTTGCAAAATGATAGAAACATAAAAATCACACGAAATTCCCTACAACCTTGATTCTGTAACATATTAATTCCTATTAATTTTAATTTAAATATGCAGTGCAAATAAAGGTTTTAGTTTAGTTAAACTCTAAATAATCGGATAAAAATTTACTTACAAATTTTTTAAAAATAACAATGTCTACATTATGAACGGTATAGTTCAAAAACGAATTACAAAAATATATCATTTTATTATCATCTCCTATTCTTATCTAGTGTAGTATTTACTAAGAATTATATCTAGTACTTCCTGATAAATATTATATTATTATTTTGAACTAGATACTAACAATAACAACGACGTAGGTAATATTCTGTAATGAAATAAAATTTTGTAAATATTGTATTACTCTCTACATAATTTTATTGAGCAGAATTAAATAAATATAATTCACTTAGGTTTATATTTTTTGGTTTCCAAGAATATAAAAAATAATTTAAATTTGTGGCATCGCTACAACGTAATTATTACTATTATTTAATTATTTGGTAATATTAGAATATAGTCTATAAATTATAATAATTCAATTATGCTAATCCAGCACATGAAAATTTAAAGTGCTGGAAATTTCATTAAAAAGTTTAGAATTTCGCGCGAACAGGAATTTGATTGTGATTCTTTTCTACGAATTTTAAAAATCTTCTTCTTTAATTGTATGAACAGTTTCTTGGTTACTTACATAAAATATTATAAAATTAAAATTTCAAGATAATTTTAATTATATATTTTTAAAATTATATTTTAATCAGTATGGGATCAAATTTTATGGAAATACGATGAAAATTAAATTTTGTTTCTTCATAATAGTATTTGATAACTTTCACACTTTACATAATATTATACACAAAGTGCAGAAAATTATAAATTTCGCCAATAGCGTCATGTAAGTACGGGTCTTAAATAAATTATGATTTAATAATACAATAATAAATTTTGTTTATTGAGTAGACGTTCAAAGTTGATATAAAAATTGCTATGAAATTTTTACTAAAATAAATTTTACATATATTTTTAAAATTTCTGTATAACCTGCTGTTTAAAATTTTATAAAATTAATATACATTTATCGGCTTTCTGATAAAACTTTATGTCACTGCCACATTCAGATTTGCTTTTTAAGTAAAATATAAATTTATTATTTCTTTTTCACAGTTAATTTAATATGATTCTGAGATTCTTTTACCTTTACAGGAAATGTAAACTGTAGAGTTTTTTAAATTTAAAATAATTCTAATTCACTTTACTTCTATATTAACACACTTACACTACTTAATGACTGTGTTTATACACACAAAATTAAATTGCAGGAGTTAATGGTAAAATATGTAAATACCTCTTTATTCTTTATAATTTATAAGATATGTATGAACAATGTTTGAATCACATACCACTGATGCTGATAAATAATTTTTCTATTTGGCACTCACAAAGTTAACTTTGTGAAACGCGCAACTGAATGTCGCCAGGTCGCCAGGGCTCACTTTGTGACACGCAACATATTTTTTTAGAAGGTTTCAGTATAACCTCTAAATTTGATTTGTTTAATTATAATTAGCTTTTATTCAATAAAATAAATGAATCTAGTAATAGAAAACATAGAAGTTCAATATTTTCTATCATGTTTGCACTTATCACCTGCTAGAATAGTAATAATTAAGTATATATCTACTTTCACAGTGACTGTTAAATAGATGGCAATATTAAAACGTTACACACATAAATTTTCCTAAATTAACTTGTGTATATTGTGGCAGTATAATTTAAATTTTAATATTAAAAAGACACCAAATAGAAAAAAATAGTACAAAGAACTCATTTTATAAGACTTTTTTCGCACTGGTCCTTTAGTTAACTCGCCCGAGGGCTCGTTTTACTAAATTTGGAGGCGTGCGAAAAAATCATGTCTTGTAAAACTTGTTCTTTAATATACTATTGTTTCATTAATTACAGCCAGAGGCTGTAATGAAACTTTCCACCGAGGTTTGTATACTATTTTATTCACAATAAAAAATTAATTAATAGATATTTATACACCAAGTGAGATACATGAATGTTTATTCAAGAGAAGAAAGTTTAGCCCCCGAGCCCGAAGGGCGAGTGGGATAATTTCTTCGAGTGAATAAACATTCGTATCTCACGTGGTTTATACAATATTTTATTCAATTTTGACGAAATTATTTCAAATATATGAATTATAAATTTATTTTGACATAACAAAAAAAACTAATCAAAGTAGTCGTTACTGGCAAGTTGTCATTGTTTTTATGCAATTTTGACGTAATAATAACAGTTTAAAACGTCAGAGTGATTTAAAAATGTGTTGAGAGTGATTTAAAAAAAATTTAATTCACTTGTGAATAAACGTTTATTTAAAGTTGTTGCTATGGAGTTAATAATAGCAGTTTAAAACGTCAAAATTGAATAAATAGATATTTATACACCTAGTGAGATACATGAAATATGAATGTTTATTCAAGAGAATAAAGTTTAGCCCCCGAGGGCGAGTGGGATAATTTCTTCGAGTGAATAAACATTCGTATCTCACGTGGTTTATAGGTACAATATTTTATTCAATTTTGACGACATTATTTCAAATATAATATATGAATTATAAATTTATTTTGACATAACAAAAAAGAATATCAAAGTAGTCGTCAGTGACAAGTTTTCATTGTTTTAATGCATTTTTGACGAAATAATGACATCAGAGTGATTTAAAAATGTGTTGAGTGATTTGAAAAGTTTTAATTCACTTGTGAATAAACATTTATTTAAAGTTGTTGTTATGGAGTTAATAACAGCAGTTTAAAACGTCAAAATTAAATAAAAAATATTAATAGATAAATTTGACGTTTTCTTTTTCTGACGAAATATTTTTAATTAGTGCCTACCTAGGTGGTGCGTTTCTCAAATTATTTTGGACTGACAGATACATTTGTTGATTTGACAGTTTTAATATACCTACCTAATTTAATAATAAAATGCACTCAAAATGTTCATTATAAATTGAATTTGATTTATAAAAAAACGTTTAAGAATCTTTGGAATTTGTTCGAGAACTTCTATTAAAATAATATAGGCTAGCAACAGCCCGGAAATTTGGTTATAATAAAAATATTTGGTGGAAAAATTTGGTGATAAGTCAAAAAATGTTATTTTTAATTACATCTATATCCAAATTAAAAAAAATAGAAATGGAAAACAGCATTTTAATTTTGCTTTACCCTATAAAGTGTGAGTGTGATGTGTCAAAATACCGTTACCTTTAAAACACGGCGTGTTTTAGTCTTGTGATTTTTCACGCATTTGCGTGTTTTAAACATCCATTATGATGCATGTGTAATAAACAAGCATTATGAAGTTGGTATGTAGATTTCATTGGCAAAACATGCGAATACTAGATATATTATGTTAAGTTCTGTCGTCGTCCAAAACTCAATATTGCGTAGTACTTGTTACATAAATAACTATTTTTGAAAACACGAAAGGTTTAAAAAACAATGTTTGGGTAGGTATACCTTACCAGTTTCCAGTAGATCACGTACCAGTCTACAGATTTTGTATATCATTAACCGGAACAAACAAAACAAAATCCATATATCACTTATAATATTCCATTATCGATGCAATCACAACAGTCGGGCTCGTGTCAAACCTAAACCTAACCTATAAGCAACACTGTCACAGTGTTGTGTGGAGCTGTAGAGTGCGATAAATCAGCTCTGATCTGTGTTTCCGATGTGCAAACAGCAACACACGAACAGCAACGCAGAACGTAGCGCAGATTGATGTGCAAGGAAATTGATATAAATTTGATTTATAAAATATGGAAAGGGTGGATGGTGGATGCATGTAACGTATGGATGGATATGATGGCTCTTGATGCCAGGTTATTTATTGAACGAATTGTAAAGTGGCGTCTACTGTTTTGTCCCAAAAATTGTCTGTTTCCTCTATTTTGATAATAAATTTTGGAGTGGAAATTCTCGTCGATATTAAACTTAAAAATTATATAAACATATCACAAACAAGGGTTCATTAGAAAGATAGAAGTTGAATCTAGATCCGTCTAGTGTTGAAATATGCAATTTTTGTAAATTTACTGAGTAACAGTTATGTAGCCAAGTATGACAAGTTTATGGTATTGTAAAGTTGAAACAAAAAATAAAACTAACATTTCAACACTTAATGGACGTGAAGCTTATCTTTATCTTTAAATTAAAAAAAAAATCGATCCGACCAAAATTAGTCTCAATTTCATTCCCCATTTAAAAGCATGTTTTTGCTGTGCGTAACGTTCCTACATTACGCTCTTAATAACTAAAATGTAGATTAATATAATAATATAATAACCGTATTTATGCGGACAATACCAAAAAATACCTAGGGTAAAAAAGTGCCCTTTTGGCACGGACGATCGCAACCAAAAATATGAGGTGATCAACTAGTTGCAACATGATTCTCAAATACAAAATTTCAACTTTTTACGACATACCGCTTTTAATTAATGTGAAAAATACCAAAAAGTGCCCCTTTGGCAAAAACAATCGCAACCAAAAATAGGAGGTGCACAACTAGATGTCGTGTAATTGCCATGAATCAAACTAACAAAATAAATCATTCCGAATATTCTTAGATTATTGAATCACCCTATACATACCTCTTGGAAGTTATGATTGGTTTTAGTCGACCTCTACGGCTCTACAGAAAATAATAGATATCGCGGCATCAGCCTACTTAAGAAAGTCAAAAATATCATGAACTAGTATGATATGAATAGCATGCTAGCACGATATGGTCGGTCATATCGTAATTATGAGACCAAATCTACATAGCTAGGCAGCATTTGCTTTGTTTATTGATTGTTTGAATGTTGTGTGTGTGTGTATTAAAAAGTTAAAAATTATGTGTTTTTGTGGTCGTCTAAAAAATAGCATTCAGGTTTTAGGACTCGTTCGAAAATAAATATCGTATTGCTCGTGTGTACTTTACAACTAACTTAACTTTACATCCGCGCGATATTTCTCACTTTCAAGTCTCGTTATGAAATATACTAAAACTTGCACTGCATGACAATTCACTTTGACAGACAGAAAAAGAAAACCGTTAATTTCTATATTGTTATTGAATTCGTTCAGTGTTTTCTAATGATATCAGCACAGCTCTTTTGACTGTTTTGCAATAGAAAATTTTTGAAGCAAGGAGTAAATGGCGAAAATGCGTAGAAAAACAAAATATCAAAACCAACGTTATTTTAAGTAGGTAGATACCTACATCTTGCACGTTACAAGCAACCAGGAACCAATTGTATTCGTATACGAGTACGTATTTATTTGGAATGTGTAACCCTTACATTAATGTTTGCTTTGGGGATGAAAAAGAACGGGGCAAATTCGGCAGACGCAACAAATGAAAAATATACATTACACTCGGTGAATTTTCGCGACGCCTAAGGCAACGGAAGGGAAAATATATTTCAATCAAATATTAAATTCTATTAGTTTTAAAATAATCATTCGGTTCGTCTATTTTGATTACCCATAAATTAATTAATTTATTGGATAGTTATTTTGTAATTACTTTGTTTGTTTGTGACGTTATTTGCAATTTACAATTTTAATGAATTTACCTGCATGGTAGGGTAGATTTACATTCATATCATGCTAGCTTTCGTTTATATTTTATTTTCCGTTCGCATGAGAAAGTTTGTGCATTTTCAACATTCAAATGTTATCATTAATCATAATCAAAGCTTTGTTTGTTTTTAATTCATGAATAATTTTTATTACAAAGTAAGCAAGCGTGAGACCATTCTAAATTCTTCATGCATGTGTCAGTAACAATCTAGAGTTTAGAGATCAGTAGGCGAAATTAATTTTGGTAGCTTTATTATTATCAAATCAGATTAAAAGTTTTTAAAATCATTTAGGTAAAAAAGAACACGTCTGGTGAGTTTTCAGCTTTTGATTCCACTGGACAGCGATTTTCATTGTTTATCATTTAATTTCTAATAGATACCTACCTAATATATGTTCCTACCTACGAAAAAATTTTGTCATTCAGTAGGTATTCAACGAAAAAATAATGAAAGGAAACATACTTTTTTCGGTTAAAGTTATCATTGGTTCATAAACTCGGAATAAACTAATGAGATGTCAGAGTGGGGGCATTTTTTCTTGTGATTTACATACATACATCATTATCTTTTACGCTTTTTGCCCAATTTCAGTGTGGCAGACCCACAATAATTACCAGACATTAACTCACAAGTACTCATTGTTGTTAGTGCAGAAAACACCACCGGAGATAATACAACTAACATGAGTATTACATGTGGAACGTAGTTTTGAGCATAACATTGAATTTTATGGGCCACTAAACTAAACAATGATTAAACTTTATTCACGTTCGTTTAATATTAAATTTGATTCATCTTGATCTTGTGAAAAATATATTATACTTTCGTGATTAATTATTATCAAAATTTGAATTTAAGAGCAATTATTGCAAGGACCATATTTTTTTAACCACTGGATTGAAGATTGTATAATGGATATCTGATTATGACTTTGAATGTAATAAAATTAAACTTTAATTAGTTATGCAGTGGTAAGAATCATAGATGTCCATAAAAAAAAATTAAATTTAAAATTTACACTGAAATGCAGTAGTACCACGTTAAAAACATTTTTTGAGACTGAAACCTTTTACGTGCGATTGATTTCTCAATAATTATTGCGGTGAGACATAGTTTTGATTTTTTTAAATAAATACCTCAGATATTATAGAATTACATATTCGTTTTCCACACAAGTGTTGAGTTGTTGTGATATAATATTTTCTAATCGTTTAGTAAAACTACTGCTAACCAATGTATTTTAGCGCGTTTTAGTGCCAACTTGAAATTCAATTATCTTCGTTATTTCAACGGTTACCTATGAATTTTAATTTTTATCCAAATTCTACGACTTGTAATGTTGTATATTAATTTGAGTCATATTTGGATTGAGACCACTTATGGATTTAATACCTTAAAATCTAGGTGGATCATGATCACCAATAATTTAAGAGAACACAAATTTCAGAGCATTAGGCAAGCAGCAAATGCTTCTGATTTTTTCCTCTCAATATTGCATTTAGTGTAAAATACAAATATATTCCACCTTTGAAACACTTTTTATTGCATTCGTAAGGAATACATCTGTATAGTTTCGTAGACATTTTGATATCTGTATTGTGTGGGGTATTTTTTATTCGAGAATTTTCTCCGGTCTCTGAATCATGTTGAGCACGTAAGCCAACAAATATGTAAATATAATAGGTTCTCTTACTGAGGGGAACAAACTGCTTGCATTAGACCAGACCAGACGATGTCTATTCCTGCCAGCCCTACGTACCCTGTAAACGAGGGTCACGACAAAATTCAAATAATTTATGATCAGCAATATTCTTGATATATTCAGAACTCCGCCCATTTGGAATTTGTTAAACTAGATTCACCAACTAAGATTTTATCTTGTAATTTTTTCTACATAGAGAAGGGTGTACCAAGAAGAAATATAGAGATTGTAGACGTTTAAGTGCAGTTCTAAACAAGCAAAGTTGGAGTATTAATCATTTAGATTTATTTAATTTGTCTGGAAGGGAATATTTTCATATTTAATATCCCCTGTTGATTTTGATCAAATTATTCAACTTTCAAAGGAACATTTTATTTATTTTTAATAACTACCTATTTATTGTATATGTTAATATACTTTTTTAACTAAAAACTATCTAATATATGAAACTATTAGGTATTTGTATACGTATGTTATGTTATACATACTTCAAGATCAAGGCCACTCAAAAATTTATTTTCTTTCGGGCGTGTTATAAGATAAACATATACATAACTCACATATTCCTTATGTTATTATTTGTAAGTACTTAATTAAAATTTTATAAAAAATATTATTTGCACATAATTTCATAATGAAAGTGACATTATTTAAATTTGTATAATTCGGATTTAAAATTCAGATCATACCTAATTCTAATAATAATTGCAAATAATTAGTCGGAAGAAGGGTATAGAGATATTTTTTTAAACAGTTAACCCATTGACTGTAATAATTTATGTAAAACTCGTATTTTTAGTAATTTTTAGAAATATTTAACAAAATACGGCAAGGTTTTCTGTAAATTTCATTCTATAGCACATCCTATAAGTACATCATTGTAAAATATGAGTCACAAAATAATTTATTGTAACATGCTTCTTGTTTTGCATTTGATAGTATGAGATGGGCCTTAAATAGATAAATGATATTAATGTTTCTTGAAGTAGTACTCGACCGGAAAATAATGTAAGGAAAAGAACTGTTTGGTAGATCATTCAAATGAAAAAGAAATTACCTACTGTATTTCTGATTTATTTCGACTACACGGCAGTCATCGTCAGATACACAAATCTTGAACGACAGTAATAACAACAACGTTTCATTTTTACCACACCCTGTATTATAAATGATTTTAAGTAATAGTATATTGTGTATCTAGTGTGCAAAGTAAGCAATTGCGCGAGGCGAGTTGCAGCCCGAGCAGTAGCGGCTCGAGGCCTACCGAGGCGAGCCGAGGTGGCCGAGGGTCGCTACGGCGAGGGCTGCAACGAAGCCAAGCGCAATTGTGCCTTTGCTCACGAGATGCACACGATATTTTTTGTCATTACTGCACAAAAAGTAACCTTTTGAGTGACCTTACTTATCAAAAGATAAAATGAATACTTTTAAAATTAATATATATATATATTATAAAATAAAAAAGTAACTAATATTTACCTACATGTAAAAGCATAAGAAATTAATTATTAACAGTAAAGAAAAGAACATTAAAATATAAGAATAAAATATTATTGTCCATTAGATCCAATATCCAATGCACAATCTGCACAATAGTCGACAGTAGAAACTATGCATAGAGAAGTAGGTACTACAGCTGTTCACGTGCTTGTAGTATTAGATTATCACGTGTGTGGCGCTAGTGTTATGCGCACATTTCGTGTCGGTAACTACAGAAAACTGTGAGTGTTCAATTTGCGTGCGCAAAGTAAAATTTTGCGCACGCTATTCCCGCACGCTTGTACTTTGCGCACGCATTTTTGTCTAGTTAAAAAATAAGCAACTTTGCGCACGTAAAACAGGCACGAAAAAGGTTACTTTTTGTGCAGGTACGACAAAAATAAATTTATTATATTCGGTTAGGTAGCATACTTATTCTTGGACACATTTCAATCACAGGCCGTGGGTTCGAATAAGTCATGGGCAGTGAACTCTATACTACGTACCTGGAAAGTACGCGCGCGTTAGAGTCGCTGAAGTAAGTTTGTATTTAAAAACGGAAGTATTTTACCCATGTTCTACATGAGTTAGACAGTGATAGAGATACTCCCCAAATGCTATACGCCATAAGTCTGTTTCTCTCTCAACTTGCCTCACTGCTGCTGTTTTGTAGTGCGCTACGGCTCCCTTCCAGGTACGTAGTATAGAGTTCACTGCCAATGGGACATAACCGAATTGGTCAACTTTCGATGTTCAATACAAAAGGTAGGTAGGTAGGTACCTATAGGTACAGATACGAATTTAAAACTGATTTAGTTTTATGTGGGCTTAAGGACTCATTAGATTAATTTGAATATGAAAAATAGATCTACACGCTACACTACACTCTATTTCAATTTTCATCGAAATTAAAACGGTTCATTAAAAAAAGTTTACAAACGGTTGTTCCTTTGTGCTTTTTAATATCAATTTGATCACATATTTGAACAACATTATGTTCGTTGTACCTATACCGTGAATTTATTTTAATGTAAAATATTGAATTCATCATATCCATTGGTTACGAATTTGCAGCAATGTATGAAATATAGGGAAAATAAATTAAATAAATTTGAATTTGTTAAATTGGTGTCAAACTATTGTTACCAGAAAATACGATATAAACTTAGAACAATTGTTGAAAACATCACTTGAAACTATAACAGCTGCTCAAATATCTTATATTGTTCAAGAATAATTCAGTTAAATTAATTCCCTATGTTTCATTTTAAAAAGAACGCATTGCTGTCAAATTTGAAAAATTCCATGTTTCACGTTAAAATAAATTAACTGTAGATAGAGAACTATAAATAATAAGGAACGATATTTGGAAGTAATATGTTGTTCATATTTATTTATTGTTTGTTCTAACTTTTTGATAATATCTTATATTTTTCCTGTACCCAGGTTATTCAATATTATTTTAGTCTCCCCTTTATTTCGTTTTTCCGCAATAATGAACTTAATAACCAAGTAATCAAGTAAATCTACAAATAAATCGCATGAACACACGAAGAACAAATATTGTAATGAAACGAAGGCAAATCTTTTTCATCCAACAATTTAACTCTTTCCAGTCGGTTGCACTCAGACAATTACCAACGCTGCGCTGCGTTGCTGGCTGACTGGGGTTCCTTGGATTCGAAGTCGGATTTGGAATAGAATCTTAAATAATTTATATCTTTTAAATGATATTATTTAAAAACTTTTTTTCTCCACTAAGCCATGATGAAGCCTATTAAAAGAGTAAGAGCTCAATGTACACTCGATGTCCACACTAGAAAAATTTGGAAGCGCTGGTTGGTTAATAGACCATATTAATTATTATAGCGCCTCTACCGACTAATTTGTGAAATAAAAAAGCTTGCCAGGATGCCAACTGTTTCTTATTTTTGTAAATAAGTGTTGAAAATTTAAATTTTAAATTCTAAAACATGATTTGAAACACAATATTTATAACTAAGTATATTGGTTAAAATTATATGACACTACATCAACAGAAAAACACACTTTTAAGTTATCTGTCACTCGAGCTGTCGGGATTCCGCTAAAAAAAATTCAAATTTTCAGAATTATTTTCACATAATATGATCATTTATATTAAACAAGGGCAGAATTCGATACTTCGTTATTAAATAACTTATATTAAAAAACGGCCATGTGATTATGTCTGCATGAATTACTATTTTACTTTAAAAATTCACTTTTTGAATTGAATAATTAATATGGTCTATTTAGCAATTACTTATAATTGGTAAGTTTGAATCTAGCTCAATACTTGCACTCGAAAATTTAAATAATCACCATGGATTTTTGACACGTTCAATTTTAATTTTATTGTCTTTTATCTTACCTAAGAAGCCAAGAAGAATTATTAATAATAATTACGTTCATTGATCATTGCAGATTTTTACTTCCTTGTACGGAGTAATAAGGAAGTATTGTAATCGCGAAAAATTTCGGTTTTCAGATTTTGATGGAAATATCCGTTTTGACCTTTTCTGAATCCATTATGACTAGTTTCGTCGTGACGTCTGTACGTACGTGCGTACGTGCGTACGTACGTGCGTACGTACGTACGGACGTATGTGTGTCGCATAACTCAAATACGGTTAGACGTAGAAAGTTGAAATTTTGTATTTAGGACTGTTATAGCATCTAGTTGTGCACCTCCTATTTTTGGTTTCAATCTATAAACCGGAAGTAGTACTTTTTAAAAATATTTCGATAAATATTTAATTTAACACAAATTTTTTTATTTTAAATGAAAGATTATGTGATTATTACCTAAAATCGGTATTTTATAAATATTTTTGCATCTGGTATCATTTAGGAATAATTAAAGTATATATTTTTAATTTAGTATTTCTTTATCTTATAGTCCATGATCGATTAACATTTGTTACTACGTAAAATTTAAATGATTATGACATGACAGTGACAATAGTAAAATATGCTTTATATCTTCTTCTGCAGTTTAAATAAAATGACTAAAATATATTTGTGAGTATACTAGTATAATAAGTTAAAAGAATTTTTTATATTATTCTACATTTTAGTTATTAAGAAAAGTATGAACACACAAGGCGTACAAGGAAGTCATGTGGTGTCCACGTCAGATTTTTATTTTCGAAATCTAGTATTTATTAGTCACAAGTTATAGCATATTATTAGCAACTTATTCTCTAGGTAACGTTATTTTGTTACTTGGATATTATTTTTGTTCCTGTTGAATGACATAAAAATAAAAAAAATAAAGAATTTCCATACGATATTTTGTAAGTATCCATAAATAATAAATATGACACTTAATTCTGAAATTTCGAATTATTGGCTGAGTTTTGATTTTACTAGGCTATACCTATGCTCGATTCGATATCGAATTGCAATTTGTGTCATTATATTTATATTTTAACCAAATTTATTGAATAATGACAATTCCCAAAATTAACATTGAAGTTAAAAATACACTTACTAATTTCATTAGTGGTGTATCCATGTCCTAGTTCTGTGCCGATATTTCTTCAATACTGCAAACTGCAACACTCCTTCCGTCATGAAATTTCCTGAAATCTGAAACTTAAATTCGTTGCTTCCAAAAGTGGCACAAAATTAGTAACTTGTAATAAAAATGGATATGACAGGATAAAGGATAAGCCTGGGAATAAAATTTGGGGCTGAAAATAACGTAAATACGTTTTACACAAAATTAGTAAATTTAATACTAAAGAGGCACTGACCTTTAACCCGAGGCTACCTGTTTACTCAAGGTTCGCAGGACCTGCAACAAGAGAAAAACAATAGTTATTTGTCCAACTAGAGAGGAAAGCGCTTCTTTTTTCCCACTCGAGCTCGAAGTTTGTGTCACGAGCGAAGCGAGTGAGGCAATCGAGCAAGAGTGGAAAAAGAGCTTTCCTCTCGTATTAGACACAACATTTTTTTCACGACATATTTAAAAACATTGTAAATGTAGAAGAAATACAACTAGAAGTTAGGTTATAACTGCCATCTGTCAGAATGACGTTTGAAAACAACGAAATGCAGCCAATATGCCAAATTAAATTATTTAAGTTGTAAAATCGTGAAATAGTAGAAAAGAAAGTATAAAACATAATAATTGTAAAATAATAGTTTACAGTATACCACTATAAAATCAGAATTTTCAATAAAATAATAAATTTACTCACAATTTTTACAATATTTCATCGTAAAATAACACTGGTGGTAACACTGCTTACTTTCCTCTCTAGAGAGGGAAACCCTACTTTCCTCACTATTTCGCGAGAAGAAAATTGTGTTTTCTCCACATGTTGTGAAAAAAATAAATAAAACAAATAGAACAAGACTTCTTAGGAGTTAAAGATCTTATTTTTGTACAATTTGCTATACGATTGACGGTTAAATTACATTAATGAACATAAATTTTTCATGACACTTTTATCAGTTGTTTTAGTATCTAAACTGACTTCATATCATCACTTTACTTTGCCATTAAAAGCCATTGAGGCAGCAAAGCTGCGATTTTTCTCTCTACTTTACCATACGAGCCTATGTTCTATTTTAAATGAAACGCTCTAATACATTGCTGTCAAATTCGTAACCATGGCTCGTATTATAATAACTATCTATGTACTAAATAAAATGCTAACCTATCTTCTCCATAGTCCATGCTTGGCACCTTGTGTGTCCCATCATAGAAAGTTTGTATATTTTCTTCTGGAAACTCACATTAAGTTCAGTCACACACTATATTATATCACTAAAACTATTTTCACATATGTATTTCACGCAAATGTTGATATATTTTATGTATTTTTAAGCATACATTTCACTAGACATTCATATAATCTCACGAAAATCACACTACTGTCGATTTAATTGATTTTTTCTGCAAAGAACAGAATTGAACGGTTCGCAACGAACTTAGATTTTGTGAAATACCAGTGACCCTCAAACAAAATTTGAACGTAATTATTTTTTTATGAATTTAGATAATATAATGATTTTAAATAAATGTAAATGATGACTTATGACTTATTTTAAAATTACCTCCCGTCTTGCAACAGTAAAGGGAGGTACTGTAATGGGTCAAAGTATGTTTATTGATATTCAAAATACAAATCTAGTATTTTTGAGATGTCTGTATGATGTACCTATAAGTGTATTAGTGTGTACATTTGTTATGACGTTATGAGTATACCTATTTCGTCAACTATAAGTAATAATCGGTAATAATAATATAATAAACTACGATACGATTTTCTATTTTCAATAAATAAGTAATATAATTTTGCAAGGTAAAATGAATTTATTGTAAAAAATTGTTGATAAATAAACATAAAGAAATTTTCAGATGTCATAATAAATAAATACCTAATTTATTTAGTTGATGTGGCCAACACATGATCTCTCGCCATACTTTACTATTTTGCTAATATAAGAGTGTATGAAATATACCATTGTAGACGGGAATTCGGAAATTGTAGTTTTTATATTATTGAAGTTTATTATGACCTTATAAATAATAAATGACATTTCCTATTATTCAATTTCAATTTGTCAAAAAGTCAAAAATTTATCTGACATTATAATACTTAAATATTTAATTTTTGTGTTCATTGGTAGGCAGATAAATCAAAATTGTAACAAATTTGTAGAATTTTTAACTTTTTGTAATTTGAAAATGGTGCTAGATAGAAAGTTTTGAATACTAATTGTAGATAGTAACATGTAGTATACATTGTTATTTAAAAAATCCAATTAATCCATAAATTTTGAGGATATTCCAGAAAAACTCTTCAGTATCAGGTCATATTTATTATGTTCCAGCATTAAATGCCACTGAGAAAAAGGCTTGGACCACAATTGTGCAATTGTGCAACTGTACCGCACTTTCAAAATTCATAACTTTTTGAAACATAAATTTTTAGCCTACATAAAGTATAATATGTCCTCATATTATTATAAAAAATCAGCTAATTTGTCTCACCTTTTCAGTGTTATTAACAAATACAGTAAAATTGGACTATAGTTATGGGATTTTACGGTATGAAAAAAGTACTTTTTGAAAAATTTGCACTCAGTGCACAAAATGAGGGTGGAAATTATTATCACCAGTCAATGTTTCAAAACCCTACTTTCACCATCATCATACTAGATTTATATTTTAATATCTGAAAACATGTGAATTCGCACTTTTCTTCAATACTTGCAGCGAAAACTCCACCGTTCGTTCCTATTATTAGGGACGAAAGTGAGGTATTTCTGACCGGTCAGTAATTTTCCTTCCTGGGGCGAAAAAATTCTTTTCTTCCCGCTTTATGCGGCATTCCAAAATTGATTATTTAGCTTATTTTTACTTACTTTATGGAATTATTATACATTTTTCAAATTTTATCATCATGTTCAACTTTTAATAATTATTGCAGGTATTAAAAAAAATATCGTGTGCATCTCGAGACAAACGTGTTCTCCCAATTCGTGCATCGTGCGGTGGCAGCTCTCGCTTTGCTCGCGTGTTGCCAATTCCGCACTCGTCAGTAAAAGGGCACTTTCGTTCCTAGTTGCACAATATACGAAGTATTTTGCGTTCTAGATAAAAAAACTATCATTTCGCGTGTTGATAGTCGGCGTGCAAATCTTACCATTTTATTACATTTTTCGAAAGAAATAATTTTATGACCACATCAATAAATTATTATAAATAATTCAACGTATCTGTTGTTTTGCAGATCTCGGTAGAGATCTTTTCCCTTTATTTTCTGTGCTTATTCCTCTGTGGTCGAGGTTTCCGTGTTTGCATTGGTGGCGGTCGCCCGCTCTGTGGCACCGGGCGTGGGCGTGAATTATGGCGGATGTATATTTTTGAAAACGGCCCCTGCGGTACCCCAGCCGGGATTCGAACCCTGGACTCCTGGACCAGGATAGCACATTAGTGCCGACTAATTGATTTATATGCAGGCCGCACACTAATGAAGATTAAAAGCAGCTTTGAGTTTAGAGCTTAGGGATTTTTATTATACGAGTGCTAACACTGATCCCAAAGACACTAAGCTGGATTACTTACTTTATAATTATTAGTGCACTTTGAAACTTGCGTTAGTAGCGTTTACGCAAACTTTGATTTAATTATAATGTGTATAGCCATTCATGTGATTAACTAATTAATTATTGTAAAATTAGTTACATGATGAACTCGGAAAATGAATGATATTGTGTGAGTGAGAATGTTGATGCACTAGGCAATCTCACGAGCATTCCATAGACACTTTCGGGCGAGTCATGTAAACTATTTTTCCCACGACCATAAATATTAGACATTTTATTCATGAATATATTTTAATGTTAATGTTATATAGATACAGCAAAAGTAGGTACCTACAACTTTAATTTATGTGAATAAATCACTTTTAATGTCGTGTTTGTCCATTTTAATGCAATAATGTAATTTATCTCGAAATACTTCAGGAAATACGACAGGAAAAAATTATCAAATGCCAGAAATAATACACACGCCTATTAAAAGATGAAACAAAAATTAAAATTGTGGCGATATCATATCGAACGGGTTGGACGGATATTTGATGTTGTTTATTTTTGTAGCTAGGTAACTGTTAGTTTCTTATATGGATATGGTCGTGGGAAAAGTATATTATTCGATGTGAGTTTATTGATGATCATTACTGAAGAGAATCAAAGTTTACTAATTACACAATTTGAGTGAGTAATTTCCATTATTAACTCGAGTAGAATTCTGTAGGTAATTCTATCGACGACTATACTAAATAAAAATAATTCAGGCATTTATAAATGAATTTGCACTGACATCTGTCAAACATCTTTTATTTTTAAAATTTGTGTACGATATCTTAACGAACTGAGAAATTTTATTGGTCAAAAGAGCTAATTGAATAATTATAAAAACTCACTTGTGAGCAGTGTTGTGACTGATCTAGATCAATTGATCTAGATCACTGATCTAGCTCAATTTACGTGATCTTTGATCTGATCTAGATCATCTAATTTTTAAGGATCTTAAGTTTGATCTAGATCAAATAAATATGATCTACGATCTTAAAATAAGATCATATTTTTAAATTTTTTTCTACGCTTTATGCAAGTTAATGCATGAAATTAAAAATTTAAAAGAGTAAGCAGTTTAATATTTTTAATATGTTTTAATTTTAAACTAGATTAAATCGCTTGAATATTACGTATTTTTTTCTTTTTTAATGTTAAGTAATACAACAATTAAATATTTTGTCTAATATTGATCTTTTTACGATCTAAAGAAAAAAGATCACTAATTTCTGATCAGATCTAGAATAAAAGATCCTATCATAAAAATTGATCTATGATCTGATCTAGATCATATTAAACGAGAAGATCTTGATCTTGATCTAGATCCTTTTAAAATGATCTGTCACAACACTGCTTGTGAGTAATGGAACATTATTATTATATTCAATATTCGTGAATAAACTAAATTTTACTTACTGTTGATTATCTAATAATATATAGGATAGGTACAGTTAACAAAATCTTCTACTAATTTCGAAGATATTGTCTTGATTTTAAAAAATTTGATTGCAGTTTTACAGTGTACCATAAATATTCCTATTCCATATTTCATCTCGAAATCTCGATACTTGACAAATTTGTGTACCTACATAATATAGATACCATTTGTGGAACCAACAAAATATATATTACGGGCATTATCTTATTATGAAATCTTTAATTATTATTTCAATATAATAACTAATTTTATATACGACTGTTGTTAAATGTTGGCCTATTAACAGTTGTTTAGCAAGTTAAAAATGCCACTTTATGGCACAGTTTTAAAAGGAACATAGCAACGTGTTAAAAGTTATTTATTTTATACTTTTAACACATTGCTTAACGATTTGTATCAATAAATCAACAAATATAATCTTACCTGTCGAAATATAATCTTCAATTTTGGTCGCAGATAATATATTGTGTGATATAGGTGCTAAAAGTGATTTTATTTCGTTCGTCCCACTCACTCATAAAATATCACTTTTAACACTTATGTCATAAATAACTATATAATAGCATATATTCTATATAGTTTATAGTTTCACTTACTTAAACTTTAATTAGTTACAAACATCTATAAACGATATTAACCGCGGCATAAAGCCACGTCTTAACTCTTCATAGACAAAATCAATAAACAACTTGCATCTTAGAGCACATTATTACATGCTCATGTTAGTGAAAAACCTAAACCGTAGCGAGTCTAATAAAACTTTAAATTAACTCTTAACTGCTTCTAACATCAATAAAACCGATCGTATAAAGCAAATATAGGCCTTTAATGTTCCTATCACGTCTGGGGAATTTGTTCACGCGCACGCACACGCTCGCGCGCCCTGGAAACATTTGCAAGAAGAACTTAGAATTCGAACTTGAAAGCCTAAGTTAACTAATAGCGTCGAGTGCAGAGACAAGACCTAAGACGACAGCACGTGGAAGAGTCAAGGCTTTCATCAGGATTTCTTTAAAGGAATTGAATTAGAGTAAATGTTTTTTCGAGGAAATGTTCTTTTCTTGTAAATACAGGTGATTTTCAGGAGGGAATGTAGGAAAATGTTTTTTTGGAAATCGTTTTAACATTAACTAGTAGACTTACATTCGCAATGAATATCAAATTATTTTTATTGTTTATAAACTGAGATTTTTGTTTGAAAATTAATAAAGGATTATGAGAGAGAGATAAAAATGTATGAACTATAATTTTTTTTTTTATATAAATGTCGATATATTGCTGTAAAATTCATTATAATGATATTGTCAATAGGTAGTACATTATGTGATTATTTACCTACCCTGAGGAAGACGTAATTGTTGTAGAAACGATGATTATAATCATTACCTTAATAAATATTTAATCTTTGACTGAATACTTATAGGGTCTTTCAATAGGAGTGATAGTTTTTTCAATAAAGATTTCTCGGTTTCTGATATTATATTTTATTTACTTCTAGGTGTCAAATTATTTAGTATAGTGTGCAGTTTCATGATGCAGCGTTTGACGCCTCTAGACCGGTTGGAAATAATAAAAATATATTACCAAAGTTCGAGCTCAGTTGTGGGTGCTCAACGTTTATTCACCCCAGAATTGGGTCGCCGTCACCGTTACTCTGCGCAGGCTATAAGACGCACTGTGATAAAGTTTGAGTTAACATTTACTAAGTTTACATGCAGTTTTGAAAATGGTTTGGGTTTTCAGTCAAAATTATGTAAAACTGTTTACATGCAGTTTACATGCAGTACACGAAGGTTCGAAAACAGTTTCGGCGCAAGCGCATTTAGATCATGTAAATGGTAGATGAGTGACAGATCGGAACGAAAAATATAACCTCTTCACTCCAAATGTTTCGTTTTGGCATTTTTATTTTCAAATTTACGAAAACACTAAATAAGAAAACAACTCAGTTTTAAGTCACAACTGACAATTATTGGTATTTGTACTTTGTAGGTTAGTAAGTACGTTCAAAAAACGGCAGAAATCTCTGTGAAGTACGCATGCGCAATCTCAAAACTTAATTTTACCTGTTTACATGACTAGTTTTGAAACTAATTTCCAAGTCAAACCCAAGAATTTTGGTTTTGGTTTGAGTTAACTCAAAATCGTTTTGACACTGTTTACATGTAGATTTTAAAACTTAAAACGTTTTGGAAACGGTTTCAAAACTGCATGTAAACATAGTAATTACTAAGACAATAAGCCACCAAGAAGACAACGAAATGTTCGAAGTGAGGAGAATATCACAGCTGTAGCGGCCAGTGTTGCGGATGAGCCAAATTCGGCCAATTTGAGCGATTTTGTGATCAGTGTCAACAAAGCCGTGGTGGACATTTCAACGATATCTTGTTCCGAACATAACTGCATTGTCCAAGCTTCCAAATAAAGCAACAACTAAATTGATATGTCAAACCGTTGACGTTTTATTTAAAATTAAAATCCTATCACTAAATGAAAGACCCTATATACTTAACATAATTTTATTTTATCATTAATACCATAAGTTGAATTTTAATATAGGCACTACCACTAGTATGAAATTTTCATTAGAAATTTTTTAAAGAATTTTGTTTGTTCTTTTCGAAAATCAACTCTACTTGTGCTACAAACTCGGACTTATTTTGTCCAATAAGTAGTTGTAATCGAGGTAAAAATTGCCGATGTTACACATGATAAATTCGCACAGGCAGGTTAAGGTTGGCGGACATAGGCACATACCTACATCATAAATTAAATTTTTTTTATATAAATCAAATTACGTGGTTTATAAAGGTAGCACAAATTATTGAGGTTGAAAAGTAACGCCTGTTCGTTTCGCAAGTCTACAGACAAAGTTGACTTTAGTCTGGCTGTGAGCTGATGAAAAAAGAACATGTAGCGACTCATAACAAAGAAAATTGATTTTTTTGACTTGTGTTTAGATTCGCTGACCCTAGCGGATGTAGGTATCTAAAAAATGTTCTATATTGTTCGACACCATATTCCCTGTGATTCGCATTCTACGTGAAAAACGGAATTCAGTGACATCAAAATCTTCGAGAAAAAGTGGGTGTTGCCGTTTCCTATTTCAGTGGCGCAAATTTTGATGTTACTGAATTTAGTTTTTCACGCAGAATGCAGAATTTGGGGTTCCGATTTAAGATTTCATATTCAGCCCCACCCCACCCCCCAGGGTCGGGGTGGGGGCAGGGGTGTAAATTTTGATGGTACTGTATGTAGTTGTTAACGTAGAATGCGAATCTTTGAGAAAAAGTGGGTGTTCCCGTTTCCAATTTCAAAGTTCCCCACCACCCAACTGGCCCGGGGGAAGGGGCAGGGGCGAAAATTTTGATGTCACTGAATTCCGTTTTTCACGTAGAATGCGAATCAGTACAAAAATTTGGGGTGGGGGGTTGAATTTGGTGTCATTGGATGGCCCTCTCGAAAATATTTTAGTCGTGTTTTTTGGATTTTTCATCCGATGCTTAGTTTTCGAGATATTCCTAAACGCAACTTAAAATGGCCCACCGTGTATATCTCTGAAAATTTAATTTTAAGGTTTGACCTTGAACAACAAAAATTTTCGTCTGTGGCGCTTTTTCTTATGAAACAACACACAATTATTGTAAATACTCAGTAAATACACATCACCACCACTAATAGAACTTTAAGACATCCGCCACTTTTTTTAGGTTATACAAAATATTTTTATTTTCATACCCTCTTCCCCCAATATCTTTGTTAGGGTACGCCACTGCATTCCATATTAAATATAGGTATTGGTATCCAATAGAATTAGCTTTTAATAATTATTACAGCATGATAGATATTATTGAAGCATGGGCGCAGCCAGACAATTTACCAATTAATTAATAGTATATGTAGGTATTATTTAACGAGCACATAATGTAGGCTATAACTCAAGAGGATGAAAGTTTATGCACGAGCTGAAGGCGAGTTTCTAATCATCCGAGTAAATTATAGCTATTATGTGTCTTACGGAGAGTTTTATCTTACTACAGTTATCTAATGAATGCAGTATGCAGTATGCAGTATGCAGTATGAATGCAGGTCGAAGATAAAAACATAAACTCATAAGGGAAAAATATTATAAGGGGAATTGTAGTCAAATTAATATTATTTTATACTTTAGCTAAGAAAGCTATTAAGAAATAAATATAATAATAAAATAATTTATGCAAGATTTCTAAGAAAACTACATTTTTCAAATATTTCAAAATATCTTCCAGATCTTTGATACTTTCGGTCATTTTCCAAGGGAGGGCAACTGCCCCTTCTTGCCCATTCTTTGCGGCGCCGATGTATTGAAGTATGGAACGTAGAACCTATATAATCACCGGATTCAATGGTATTATTGTCGGTTGGTGTTGAGCTAACCACTGGCCATCTGAATCATAATTAATAAACTATATACTTTGCTTCAAGAGTAGGTTAAGCCTTGTCAGCCTGACCATCAAAAATCTTCCTTCAATCTAATCGCCCTTCAAACTCTTCTCTTTCCTCGCCATTGCCCACCAAACCCCCGGATCGTAGTTTCCTGTGGGTTACTTTTCCGCCGGAGTCTCGCATGTCCGGACTTTCCGCCTCGCTCCGGGGCTCCGGGGGCCAAGCCTCGTTAAGCTTTTAAGCTGACCGCACTGATGGGACAGCGTGCTGGCCGAGGTCGAGGTCCGAGGTTCGATTCCGGGTTGCAGCAAAGGGTTGGTGGGTGTGGAGGCCTGGATTGACTGGATAGAGGAGGGATTTTAATCTGGGTAATGGGGCTACGCGTCGTTTAAGATGGAAATAGTGGAGGTAATTGAAAGAATGGGTGTGTTATTTGTAGAATTAAAAGGGAAAGTGAACTTAAAGAAGATTCTATTTGATGCTCGAGTGGATTTATAAGTAAATTGATACGCGATGTAGATTTGTAAAAGGCAAATGTGAGAAATGTTAAAATTATTAGCCGAGGCAGTAGCTGCGCGGGTTTAAGCACAGCTGTCTGCATGTAATGACGTAGTTCAAATTCAAGTCTCTCGGCCGGCAGTGTACCTATGCTTGTCGTTAAATTGTAAAACATCTCGCATTTAAATAACACTCGAACGCTTCAAGCTGATCACTTGATCGTCTTTAATGTCATCATGGTTGCATAAGAATCTCTCCGCTTCCGCTTTCTGATTTCTTCACGATCACGACGAATCGGTCGCAGTGGTTGGATTCCACTATAATAACATCTACGATCTACAATTACATGGTTACCAGTATAAAATAAAAATAAATGAATATTATTCTGTACCACTCAACGATTTTCATGTATCGATTATTGTATCTATTATTGATATCGTCAAATTCAACATTTAAACTGGATTTTAATAGTAATTCTGTATCAACATATTATGTAAATGTAATTGTAATGATTATTTCACCACTACAGTATATACTGTGAATTATAAATGAATTTTCAATTATTGTAATAAAACACGTTAGCTACCACGTGGTCCGCCAATGACCCACGTATTTTGAACTTCTCAGACCATAACGTAATTTTCATGTAATTACTCGTAGCCCGCCCGTGTTATACACATCGTGGGTCAGTTGTAGCCCACGTGGGCCTGAAATAACAAGTTTTATTTTTACAAGTCTTACATTATAAAATATGGACGAAGAGGCTGGTCCATCAAACAGGAAAAGAAAATTTAATCTCCTGGTATTAATTGACAACAATATCATTTCTATGATGATCACAAAACATGATAGTTACAAGAAATAATCCTCATATTAGGTGGACTGATCAAATGACACAGAAATTAATTTTTTTGGGAATTCTTCTTTCGATGGGTCTTATGAAACTTCCTTCTATCAAATATTATTTGAGTTTGAAGCCTATGTATACTAATTCATTTGCAGGTTCAATAATGAGCTGTAATAGATTTGAAAAAAATATTACTAAAATTGTTATAACTTTGTTATTTTTAAAGATAAAAAGATGCTGTTTTTTTAAAATGAAGTTTGTGTTCTGTGCAGACCGACTGTGTTCTTTTTAGTGCATTCCTAGCAGCCCAAAGAATTTTATGTCGTATACAAAATGTATAAAAACGTGGGCTAAAGGCAATCCACGCGGCCCAGTGGTAATGAAAAGTCGTGGGTCAATGGCGGACCACGTGGTTTTGCACAAATTATAGCATAATCATATGTGTGGTAGCTTACGTGTTAATGTTGTGCTCTTGTAGTTCTTTGATAATGGTTTAAATTAAACTGAAACGTTAGATGAAGTGAAAAATGTTTGCTTTATTTATCTTTCACATTCCGACCATTCCTTTTCAACAAATTTAAATATTAGACGCAATCGATCTATTAATTATTCTCTAACTATACAGGCTGATTCACAAATGGCTTATTGAGCATGAAACAACAAGAATTTTTTTCAAATTCGTAAATTTGAGGGCAGTTTTCGGAAGAATCACATTTTTGAAACCACTAGATTATTGATTGTACAATGAATATCTGATTAACTATAAATGGAATAAAACTAAATTTTAATTCATTATGTAATGGCAAGAATATAAATTTATGAAATTCCATTTGAACACAGCAACGCAAAATTGTTTGATTAAAATACCAGGAAACTAAAATTCAGTTCCGTGGTAAGTGAGTTGAGCACTATAATGCCATTAAAATATATGCACGAAATTGTGAATCACCCTGTATAAACTTGTATTACTTATTTTTATTGCTAAATAAATACCTAAGCCAATACTGTGTTATACATCATCAGATCAGATCGATACGAAATTAAAATTCAATATTTCTATGTAAATAAAATGACGGTATCAATATTGGAGGATTGAGATCCCACAATCTGTTAGGACCTCGGATAAGTTGCCATTTCGCCGGTAGATTTATAGATTATTACTAATATTGCACGGTCAGGTATTTTGTAACGGACATCGTTTCAGTTTTTATTTCAAAGCACAAGAAGTGAGTTCTATTTACTGTTCAAGTATCGATTGTAAGAAGATAACAAGATAAGATACAAAAAGCCCATGAGCAGTAAACAACGAAAAAATAATAAGTATATTACGTATCAAGGGTGGTAAGTGCCGTTTCGAAACCGGTACAATATGCACTTAACGTCCGTCATACTTAATATTTTTTGAACGATTGATACAATAAAAATAAATTTTAAAATAATGTTAAATATTTGGTTTTGTTGACCATGTTTGCATTTTGATTCTGTTGCCCTTTGGTTACTGTTGTTGTTTAGTACCTACTTAGCGCCTTCTAAATTACTAACCACCTTTTAATTTGTAAACAAAATCTACTGTCTTAAAAACAGAATAACAACATATAAAAATCAAAATCTATACTTACTAACCAAACTGAACCAAATAGATAGAACACAGTTACTTTTATTCTAGATTGCGAAATAATACGCCAAGTGTAATTTTATTAAATAATTATAGTTATTTTTCTACCAAAAAATTGCATGGTGTAATAGTATATTATATATTAAAGGACTAAAGTGCATGATTTAATCCTGAGAATGAAGTTTATTATAATCACCTGTGGGATTAAAGGTAGGTACTTTAGTCCTGTGGTATATACTCAATGTTTTGAATTTCATCCTCAAACGAATATAAAATAGTTTGAAAGAATACAATTTTGACAGTAAACTTTATGACAAATATTTATATTGTTACCATAGATACTCTGTAACAAATAGCACATATGTACTTGACAACGGGATTAATTAATTCAATTCCTTGACAATAGGATTAATAATATGAAAAATAATCCCTTGGGATCAAATTAAGAATAACCTTAGCCCCTAAAAATAAAGACTAAAGAAGAGTTTTAGTACCGGAAGTGCAAAAAATATATTTTGTTTACTGAAATAATTTGTACTTTCGGTGTTTTGATAAATTTATTTTTGCTCAAGAAATGGATGAAAATGTAACTTTCAAATAAAAGGCATTTGATTTTGATGAAAAGCAAATTCGTCTTTAAAGATCTTGATTTCGAAACTATATTATTCATTTTATTCTGTAAAACCTTTAACTGCAATTGTTGCTAAAATTTGTATAACGAGATGGCGAACAAGAACTTTATGTAGATATTGCATTTTTTATTGGCAAAATTCCTTTGTGGAATGTCGCTTTAAATCTTTAGTTATTTTTTCGCATTTCAAACTTACGTAACTTGTGCAGAGGCTGACTAATAAGTTTTGTTCACAATGAAGGTAAAGTTACACAATCTATAAAAAATAAGAATCAGAAGCCACTGCCACTAGGTCAAACTGTGAAAACAAACAAATCATCTATAATTTATCTTATAAGCCATCATCGTTCATAACTTCTACAACTTAGTAAATCGAGAGAGCAGAGCTGAAAAGAACGGAACATATTTCCCAAACGATTTAAAACACTCAGCTCGTCACGCTAGATCGCCTTGCATCACCCCAAATGTAACGCTGACGTCAACACGGACATGGTTTGCTAAATCTCGCCCAAGAAGACTTCCTTCATTTTTTACCAAATCGATAAATTCCATAGTCGTAGGAGAAAAAATGATTTCTAGTTTATGTTGTATGTTATTAATTTTACCAATGTGAAGTTGCAATTTACAGTATCAAATTTTTTGAAATAATATTATTAATAATAATAATACTTTATTTAGTTAGCATTTATCTAGAAAATATTACAAAAAAAATTATACAAGTTTAAGAAATTTACAAAAAATTGTACAAATAAATTATAAACAGATGACCCGTTTGCACTTAAAGTTAAATAAAAAGAAATCTGAGTATCAAGGAAATTTCAAATTCAAAACTTTTTGTATGTGAGGACAAGTAATACAAGAAAATAATAATTTTGATTTACATTTGACAGGACTGCGAGCCACGGCGTATTAAATCACGGCGTCGACACATGGGGCCACGGCGTTGACATGGGGCCACAGCGTTCATCAGTATTGTCGCTCGGTTTTGGTAGAAAATAAATGAACTGAACTAAATAAAGAACTTCATATCCTCATACCCTTCTTGTGTCCACTGATGAACTGAACTAAATAAAGAACCCATTACCACATTACTAGGATTTGCACATTTAGCGATTTTTTCCATTACCGGTAATTCGATAAAAAAATTCAATTTCGGTTTATCGATATTTTCTTCATATTTTTAAAATAGGTTCTAAGGGTACTAAAACGTCTTTATTGACAAAAATTTTGATATTGAATTTTTTCACGGTCCCTTTTGGATGACTTGGAAAACAGTTATTTGTTTAATTAGAATGGAAATTGCTTCTTTTTCTCATTCGAGCTCGAAGTTTGAGGTATTCAAGTGAGAGTGGAAAAAGAGCTTTTCTCTCGTGTTGTCGTGTTAGACACAAACATTTTTTCGAAGGAATTTTACGGTATTTACCGGTAATCCGGTTTACCGGTTTGCAATCCCTACACATTACCCTTCTTGAATCCCACATATTCGGTTTCGGTAGGAACTATAGAACCACAGAAAAAGTGACAAGAACAGATGAACATGTTTTGGGTCTAGAAATAATTACCTACGGATATTTTAGACGCCGCGCCGTGGCCCCATGATGTGTCGACACCGTGATTTTATACGCCATGAACTGTTTCGTTTGAGAGAACAGTTCATATAATATGAACTAAATTTAAATTAATGAACAAAATCTGATGAGACCAGCACACAACCTCTTATATTTACATTTTTACATTTATATTTACATCTATCATTTGAAATGTCGTTCCATATTTCATGAGTAAAATATTCAGAGAATCTCTCTTCTCTCATTTTATTGAAAACTTGACAAATGACACGTCTACAATAAGACAGCTCAGTTAGTGGACCAATTGATTAGTAATTGAGAAGTTATTTTGAATTTAGTTAGTCTGAATAATTGTTTCTAATGCTTATTAAAAATATATCAACTTTGTTAATTGAACTAAAAATGAAATGAAATGAGTAAGATATTAACAAATAGTTTCTTATAAATTATTTCCTTTTTCATGAAGGACCGAGGTGCCACATAACTTGAAGGTGAATATCCATTATCAATATGAAAAAATCTGATGTGGACACCACATGACTTCCTTGTACGCCTATTAAAATGTTCATACTTTTCTTAATAATTAAAATGTGGAATAATATAAAAATATAATAACCGTATTTGAATTATGCGGAAAATACCAAAAAGTACCTAAAATATAAAGTGCACTTTTGGCACGGACGATCGCAACCAAAAATATGAGGTGATCAATTAAATGCAACATATGAGTCTCAATTACAAAATTTCAACTTTGTACGACATACCTACCGTTTTTGTATTAATATTTCCTATAAACCTTTAAAAATTAGTTCGTGAAGATTTTGTGTACCTACTTTTTCTAAACCATTTGCAAGTTATTAAAAAAAAATGTAAGCATGTCCAGCATTTTTTGATTAATGAATTAGTAATTATTGTAAAAATATATCACCGCAACTGATCAACTGAACGAATTGCATTGCAATGATATCAGCCAACGCTCGTTGAGCGAATTTATTTCCCTCCCTAATACGTAGATTGTGCCACATGTTAATTTTGAACTTTAAAAATCATATCTGCCTTAATAATGAGAATTTTAAACTGTCTGATATAAATTGTTATGAAGTTTTATAAAAAAAATTAAAATAAAATTGTTCATGAGTTCATTAGGAGTGGGTATGTAATAAACAACAATTACATCCTTTAAAGATTTTTCCCCGCCACTGTCTGTCTTGGCTCGTTCTGGTCCCGCTAGGGTACTACGGCGCTCCGCCCACGTTTTTGTGCTGATGACCACGCGCTCTGCTCCACGCGGCCTGAAGGTAAAGCTCGGAAAGACCCTTAAACCTTAAACTAATTTCCTGGGTTTTCACAACATTTCAACGCATGGCGCGGGAAAATGTCAAACTCAGCCGCTTCCAGCACCGTGCCACCGCAACAAATCGATTTATAAAGTGCGTCAACAATGACATGATGGTTTTTTACAAGAACAGAAGGAGGTTGTTTACTACGAGATGCTGATAGAGTGTTGTTGTTTCTCTGGTGTTTGGTTTATGTTTACGTATTGAGGTACATAATCTTGGGAATTGAGAATCAGGACGATGTAATAATTTATTTCTATTCTTTTGCCCAAGCATTGTTATTCATCTGTCTAGCGATTGTATTTTATTTACATAGGTATACACACAGAGTAAATGGAAACTTCGTTCACATAATTTTATGGTATATAGTATGACAAAAATGAGATATGGGCCTATACAGTAAGAAGGGGGACATAATTATGTGTAAAAATATAATGCCTGTGGCACACCGGTCGAGGAGCATCGAGGACCATCGAGTAACTCCTCGATGAAACGATAGAACGCACCCCGTCCTCGACGAAAAATAGGGGCGCCGCTATTTTCATCGAGTTGTTCCTCGATGAAACGAATGTATCTCATTTCAGACGTATCTTTGGATTTGATTTCGCGCAAAACTTTGATGTATTTGTCACCGATTAAATAGAAATCCATCGCGGACGGGTGCGTTCTTTCGTTTCATCGAGGAGTTACTCGATGGTCCTCGATGCTCCTCGACCGGTGTGCCACAGGCATAAGAGAAGGGCGGGGGCGTCATGGAAAATATATTTTCTTTAAATGAGAAGAGGTATTTTCCGTTACAGAAATGGATAGGTACCCCTAATTAAGTATTTCTTTTTAACGATTTATCATTTTCTTTATCTAAAATTAATAGTAGGTAGAGTAAACAAATTGAAAAAAAACTAAAATATTTTCTATTAAAAATGAATCTTAACTCAGGTAGGCTGCGAAACAACGTTCTTACTGATTGACATCAGGTGATTACAGTGTTAATGGCCATTTGCACCGCTACTACTTAAATTTTAAGTGTCACTTAAATGAAAAATTATCGAATCGAACTCATGACAGCTATGATACTTCTACGTTTTTAAGGAAACTTCAAATTTAAGTGGAAGCGGTGCAACTGGCCTATTACAGCCCACATGAGTTAAGATTAATTTTTAATATGAAATATGTTACTACTATTAATTTTAGATATAAAAAATTAATTCACATAGGAAAAGTTAAATCTAGAATTTTAGTTTTGGTATAAAGGCTAACTCAGGAAGTTGCAAATATAGAAAAGTTATAGTCAAAACCTAGTACCTTACCTACTTATGGTACGCGGTTGGCGACAGATAAGCTTACTTAGGTTTAGGTGTAAATTGAATTTTATTATTTTGTGTTTTGTAATAAGTTTTAAATTGAATGTTAAGATGACATATTTATATTAAATTTGAGATGAACATTATTTTCTTATATTACTATGTGATAAAAATATTATTTATATATTACAAGACGCAGACGGAATTATATTTTATATTTTTGAGACTAAACATGGAAATATGATTGGATTTCAAATAAAGAAATAATATTTCCTGTACTGTAAAAGTAGGTACCTAGACATATAGTCAACTAAGAGTCTACCTCTATAATTATTCCAATTAATCGTTAGTAAGTATAAGTTTACCACAGTATTATTATATTTTATACCTTTGCTAATTTTTTTCCAAAAGTTCAGTAACCTAGATGCTGTGCTTTTACAACACAAGATTACATTTGAAATTTGCGCAATATAAAACAATTATAAATTAAAACTTTTAATGGGGAGTATTTAAGCATTTTCTGTGGTTAATTTACCAGAGTCATTATCGCAAGCAGCGCCATATCTTTAATTACTGCTTTACTGTAAATAGCTTCTATATCAGCCTAACATCATTATCTACTGCTTTTAAACGACAATAAAATCTTATAATTGCCCAAGTTTCAGGTATCAAACTCAAGTTTTACTACTTATAAAATAAATTACTCTGCGCCACTCTAAAGTGCTACAATTAACACAAAAAACAAATTAAGAAAACCAAAAAGACAAACATCTCCTCTTTGCTGCAGCTTTGAGTATTTTGCGACGCTTGTGTGAAACTCTCCTGCAGGAATTAAAGCAGGAAAAATAAAACACAGGGCCGTAATCAAAGGCAAAATTATTACAGTTGGTATGTATGTAACATTCTTGTTCTTTTTTTATTTATAAAAATCTATTTAATTCTTTTACCTGTTTTATGTTAATTTATAAAGTATAATTAGGCCTTTGACTTGTTTTTCCATTTTCCATAATCTGACGGTTAAATTCAGATTAATTCTAAAATAGTTTAAAATGAGCACTGTTATCTATAATATTTAAAACAGGGGAGATCGAGATAGGGAAGTAGTGTATCTGTATCTAGAATCGTGGGTTTGAATCAGGGTTGGCGAAAATCATGTTTTAAAAAAATAATCAAAAATCATTAATTAATTAAGTAATTTCAATTTTTTAAATTCCTGCAAAAAATTGGAAAAAAATTGCTACAATGTCATTATTAAGATAAGTTTTCTCTCGTAGGTAATTCCTTACTTTGCCCACTTGTAAAGTAAATAATTAAATAACATTTTTTTGTCAAAAGTATCTACCTAATGAATATTTTGCAATAACATTGGACAACCGATTCTTCGTTCCGAGTCAAGCGTATCACGATTCGAAATTAATACCTTTTAAGTGATAGTTTTGCTGCTGCTATAAACTACCATATACAATGGCGTCATGTAAATCGATATGTATTTAATGATCATATGGATTTTTGCAACAAACACATCATAATTAATTATTGTAATTATTTTTTCTACGCCTATCAGAAAAATCGTACTGCGGACATTCACTGCACTCTTAGAAAATGTCAACTTATAAACAGTGTAGAACGGCTGTATGGGAATATTAATCGAAAACGCAACATGATCGTATCGTAATGATTTTAAAATGCATATTTCGTATCTGTTGCTGATACCGCGTTATTCATTAAAAATAAATAATGTCAATGTATCAAACTGAAATATCAAGTAATAAGTGCACGTGAATTAATGAAAATGTAAGTAAATATAGAGTTCTAGAAAAAGTATAATGAGCAACGCTTGGCTTGTCGAAATGCACTTACTACATGCTCATGTTTCTTGCGAAACTCCTCTTCGGGTCGTGCCGCAAGTAAGGTGCTTATTTCGACACTTGATACACAATATACTATTCTCTACGCCTACCATAGCACTTCAGACATTCACTGTACTTTTCGAAAATGTCAACTTACAAACAGTAGAACAGCCGTGTGGGAATGTTATTCGAAAACCCAGCATGAACGCATCGTAATGATTTTTCCCATATATGAAACGCACAGGTTGCACACACGTTTTAAATTTTTGTTTTACCTTCTAGTAAGCGTGTGTAGTCTTTCTGACATTTGATAATTTTTTCCTGTCATTAATAATTTCGCGATAAATTATATTATTCCATTAAAATGGACAAAAACGACATTAAAGATTTATCCACAAAGTAGTTCATTTGTTGTATCTGGTATTATTTAAAAATTTAAATAGAATTTATATTCTTGTTATTGAAAATCTTGTATCATGTATTCCATGATCGTGGTTTCGTGGTATATTTGTTTCTACGTAAAATAATGTTAATGAATAAAATGTTTAATATTTATAATCTTAGGAAAAATAGTGTACAAAAGTCTCATGAAAGTGTCTATTAGTCCGGGAGCTGGCGTCAAATTTGACCGGACCATTTCAACAAAGCTGATTTTTATAATATAATTAGTTCTATAATTACTAATTAAGAATTGCAGTGTTAGCTGGTCCGAAAGCGGGGCATAAGATTTTAAGAGGCTGCGGAGCTTGCAAAAAATAAAAGATTTTTAAGTTAACCAGCAAAGCTAAAATTTTGTATAATGATAATTTACCAATTATATTTAACAAAAAAATATGTTAGCTGGACAGGGCAGGTGGAAAACCTTGTTAACTGTGCAGGTGAACATTGACAGTGACAGTGTCAAAATAGTGACACATCGTTTATATCTTCTTCTACTGTTTACATAAAATGAAAACGATGTGTCACTATTTTGACATTGTCACTGTCACTGTCACTGTCACTGTTCACCTGCACAGCTAACAAGGTTTTCCACTTGCCCTGTCCAGCTAACATATTTTTTTGTTAAATATAATTGGTAAAGTATCACTTGAAAATCTGATATTTTTTGAAAGTTTCGCAGGCCCTTAAACCTGCAGGCCACACGGTCGTGCCAGCTAACACTGCACTTCTTAATTAGTTGTTATAGAACTAATTATATTACAAAAATTAGCTTTGCTGCAATCACTCATGAAAATTTGACGCCAGCTCCCGGACTATATCGAATGTTCGTGAGATTTCCGAACTTGGTACGCAACATTCTCTCTCACACGATATCAATCACTTTCCTCAGTCATTATGTAATATACAATAAAATGCATGTCGGCTATAGCTATGATGTCACGTTATTATAAAAAGACAATTTCATACATACAATGTCATACACTGTCTATAAATGAAAATAAGTGAATTTAGAGTTGTAGAAAAAATATAGTGTGCAACACGTGTCGAAATGCTCTTACATGCTCATATTTTTTGCGGAACTCCTCTTTGGGTTGTGCGAAAATGAAACACTCGCAATTGAGATGCTTTTTTCGATACTTGAACTTGGTACACAATATACTTATTTTTATCTTCATCAAAAATAATTAACAAAAAGTGCTAAAACTAAAAGAATGTTTGGGATGAAACTGCGTATTTTTACTAATTAATAAATAAGGTCCCTGGACATGTAGTATTTCTTGAACGAGTTCATTAATACAAAAAAAATTCATACTATATTTTTCTGTTAGTTTCATTACGAAGCAATCCATATCAATTTCATAATTCCCTAGATGTAATAATAAAATAAAAAGTCTAAAAACCCCATACATTTTCTTCACACCCTCTTAAAATTAAGAATCCCCAAAAGAGTAAACTTCCCATCCCTGCCTCGAGCTCCGGTCCTGAGACCTCACCGTGCAGGAGAACTCGTCGTTAGCAGGAGACATTAGGCGGAAATGGAGGGAGGCGGATGTAATAAAAGTAAGAGGCTGTCTGCAGGAAACAAGTAGATTAGCAGGAGCTGTAAGTGACTCCTGCGGAACGCGTTTTATCGAGCCGAACCGACGAACGCTGAACTGTGGGCCCGCATCCTTGTCTTCCTGCTGGGAGCAAGGTTCCCTGCAAGGAACAGGAAGGTACACAACGAGAGGATGTTGACCGCAGGATAACAGTATGTGGAGAGATTATTAACAGATTATACTCGTAGTGTTTGAAGAACAAGATAACATGCTTAATACACCTGAGCTCATAGTCTTTCTCATATTTGTATTTGAAATAATCCAGAGGAAAATTCATACATTTTTCAATAAGTGTTAAACAGTCATTTTTTATGAGATTGTGAATTATGATTTTTGGCGTAGGCGAGTGTCATAATCATCCAAATAAATAAGTTTCTACATAAACCGCAAGACGAATACATTCTTTAAGAGACCCGTCTACCTTCTAAAATCCAGCATAAAAAATATACTAGGTAACGTAGCGAGTGTTTTGTGGCCAGTACAAGAATGGTAAAATTTCATTCCAACAAGGATTATATACTTAAAGGATGAATTAACAGATGTGCTTTTTAAAAATTTTAATTAAAAAATTGTATATAATCTCATGATAGAAATTAATTTTTAAAATTTTAAGAAGGCAAATCTGTAGATTCATTGTTTCTCTTAAGCGGTCTGTCTACGTTTTTTCTGAATATCTACAATACTCTCGATTTTACTTTTTCTTCTATTCTACTACTATTCTATTCTTTTTTCTTCTATTCTACTATTCCCCAATACTGCAACTGCCCGAAACAAGCCCAAAATTCGTACTTTGCCGCATCCCAGCTATGCAATGTCATTTTGAAATTGAAAAATACTGTAAAAGTGTTTCCGTTGCGAGTAAACAGTCAGTTTATTAATGAATTCAAGATAGTGTTTTTATAAACATTTAATAGAGAAAGAATGGATCTACATCTACAGGTGTAGAAATTTCTGTTGGAAGATATACCTGTGTAAACTTTGCATAAATTGAAAATTTTTGGGAATTTTTATAATCATGTACAATTTTTATATTATAATTTTAAAAGGCAGAACTGTTAATTGACCCCTTGAGTATGTATAATCCCTACATTTTTACCATTCTTGTACTGGCTACAAAACACTTGTTACTTCAGTATTAAGTACGTTTTGTGCTGGATTTTAGGAGGTAGACGTGCCTCTTAAGTACTATATTAACACAAATAAGTTAGTCTGCTAAGAGAAATAACCGGTTACTGCACGGCTTTCGAAATTTTCAAAACAATATATTGTTAAAATCGAATTCTTGAAACCAAAAGTCGATTTTTTTATCCGTTTAAAATTTACAGTCGTTTATATGCCAAAACAAATTTATGGCTTAATTTAATTAGATTTCTAGTTTTCTTTTTCGAAAATCATATTCTCGAAAACGGTAAGTAAATTGAAGAGTCATTATTTTAGAGAATTTAACTGCTTCATTTTCCTAACTGAATGTTGTACCTACTAAAAAAGTTTATAGTTTTCGAGTTATTTCGAAAAAAAAAATATGACCTAAACTCCAATATGGCGAATGGTTCCTGAACTGCCACCGTTTAACAGGACAGCCTAATAGACATTTTGGGTGAAAGAGAACAACTTTTGAAAATTATATTATTCTAAAAACTTTCGTTGACTCGACTATGCAATTTTTAAATTAATAAATGTTTTGTTTATTATGAATATTTTAATGAAAAGTTAATTCATCTTTGAGAAAAGTTTTTAATTTTCCTATCGCTATAACGCTATATTCTCTTTTCGGTTTGATAGTTTAATTTAGTAAAGTGTTTTTAATTAAAATTTCATATTCATGAATTTCTATTTTGTGTTTTAATTCAAGAGAAGTTTATAATAGCATAGAATTTAATTTAAACGTTTCTCTTTTAAAATTCTTTAAATTTTTCTTTTCAGGGTATAAAATATGAGATGCAGTTTTTACAAAACATTAGCATAATGCAACTTAATATTCTGTAAAAGTGTTCTTGTTGCTCATTTATTTTTTAAAATTAAATAAGGTAAATCACATTGTAGCTACTTTTCATAGTATAGTTTTGTACAAAATTTCTTTCTTTTCATAGTTCATTAATTTTATTTATTTATTATTATTATTTTTATTTCAAACAGATCAATACTTTTTCGTCAAACTATCAAATAGGAACTTTAAAGTTGCAACCATGATTATAATTATAATTAAATTCACAACAAAACTACAAGTCGGTAGTTAGCTGTTAATTCTTTTTTAATATACGTAATAGCATATGTAGTACAATTATTTTATCCTCTCTTTATATTTTTCCAGTATTAAAATGCTCGACATCATATCGAAACATTTAATACTTTAATCCTGCTCACATATACTACACACATTCACAAAGCTTCGTTGTTCGTTTTGGCGCCGACGCCCGAAAGCGTCTGCCATAGGCGTCCACATGGGTCCATTCATTCACATGACACTGAGCACATGAAATAAAAGAATAATTAAATTGTTACAAATACTGATTGCTACACAGATTCCTTTTCCTTTTACTTTATTTATTAAGAATACCATGCTAAAACGATGGTTGACTCAACACTTCTTGTCAGGATGTTTTGCTTATATAAACAATAACGATTTCATTTATTTATATCCTACTAAATAGAGTCACAAAGCAGTATAAAAGGATAAGTGTGTAATTTTATTTTGTCAGTTAAAAAATATTCGCTGGGATACGGGATAGTACAAACCACATGCACCCAGTAATGCTAGCGCAATAATTTCACAAATCCACTCTGAATTCTGTTTTAATCTAGTTAATCCCAATTATTTAAAAAATAATAAATAGGTATCTGATAAGCCAAGAAATAATAATTTATGTAATAAGTGTGGGAAATGAGTGATTCTAAAACGAATGCAAATCGGAATTTGCATGGCGTTTCAGAATCACGTTTTCCGCATGTGTTACAATACAATTACTCGTACAAATGAGATGTTTCACAGTTTATATGTAATTACTTGGGCGTAATTTAATTTTAAGCATCATGACGGTTGCCCACATAACAATGATTAAAGAAAACAACAAATTTTCATTTTCCGCACAAGTTCTAGAATTGGCTATTCTCTGTACTTACTTATTTTAAGTGTCAGAATGTCTATTTCTCGCATGATTAAATTAAATTTCACTCACAAAAGAATAGAAACGTAAAATATAAAATTATATAGGTACCTATGTATTATTATTATTATTAATTGTAAAAAATCTTAATTCTGGATTAAATAATATTGAAAAGTCTTGAATTTGTTATTTAAATGGGTAATGTTTAACACAGAGCGAGAGAAGATACCAATTTTACTTTGAATGAGCTGAAGAAAAAATTTTGCGCATGAAATAGGAACAAACATCAAATTTCACATCCCTTAAAAAGTGTAACTTTTAATTATAAGACAT
Organism: Agonum fuliginosum; assembly: GCA_947534325.1. NCBI lineage: Eukaryota > Metazoa > Arthropoda > Insecta > Coleoptera > Carabidae > Agonum > Agonum fuliginosum. The sequence goes on along the minus strand of OX384043.1, from coordinate 17,494,578 downwards.
TTGACCTTGAATGAAGAAAATTTTGCCTGCGACACACTTTTAAGCAACCAATAATAAGATTTCTTCAAGTTTGACCCTCACCAAAACGAAAATCTCGATCTGCGCCTGAGGGTAGGTAAGGTATTCAATTATCCTATTCGATTTGACAGTTCGAGCTTGAACCCGACAATTAGTTGTTAGTGAATAAAACTCGGCGCCCATGATCCGCGCCTCTCTTTTCAATTTGCACGAAGGTAAAAACCTCTGTGTGCGTTTCTTTATCACTCAATTCTAAATTGCGCTGTGTTGTGTGCGTCAGTTCGTCGCTCGACGAAGGCAATTTTCCTGGCGTCTGGATTGTTTTGTGCCGACGCAGGAGTCGCTTACGTTGGAAGGTGTCTGGAACGTAGAACATTAGGCGTCTGGTTACAAAAGGAAAGGAATTTTGAAATTAAGAATTTTTAATGTTTAAGCTTTAATTGTGACTGTGAGTGTATGTGTGCAAAATATGTTTGTGTTGCCTGTTATGGCTTTGGGGTGTCATCATGACCAAATTGCAGACATAATATTTTTAAATAATACTTTATTTTATTAGGTTACATTTCAAAGAAACTTTTTAAAACGAAGGTCGTGTTGTGTTGTGACAAAAAATATTTTTGAACGCTTTTAAAGTGTTTTCCTTTGTTAACATTTCGATTCTATGTATTTACTATTACCTTATTTTTAAAAAATCGGAATGAAAATTACGGGTAATTTATTTTTTGTGACGAGTGACGAGTAGGTAGCAGGTAGTACCTATAATTGCCATAATATGTTTTATGTTCGACTGCATCATATTACCTTGTTTTGACACTGTTTACTGTCCATATTAGACTAGTACGGCAAAATTAAAAATTTGTACTGCTGTTGTCAATATCATGTCAAAATAGATGTTATAATTTAATGCATTTTATTAAATTAAATATATAATTTCTTTTACTTTCTTTGAATCTTGTTCCATTTCTTGGATTGCATATTTTGAAATTAAGCTAATTGCGAAGAACGAAAAATTAAAACATATTTTTCACAAATTTTACAATTTCAAAATTATCAAAATATTGTTAAACAAAACAACAACATTGCACACTATGAGATGCAAATTTTTCAAATATATTAACATATTTTAAGAGAAAATCTCATCTTGTCAGTAAAATATAAAGCTTTGTATGCAACTCATGCATAATCGGACTTTATAGACTCGCCTTAAGTCTTAATAATTATCAGCTTCACTCGGTCTGCCATAAACTCATCCAAGAAAGTCCTAAATTATGCGCTTGTTACATAAATAACTATTATGATTCCAATTATTATTCCTCTTTATTTGTATATTTACGGTTTATTGTTTTATTTGTATTTATTTTCATAACATTTTTCATTCTTCAAAATTTAACAATTTCCTATTTTTTATTACAACGATTGGTTCGCAGTTTGCTTTTAATTGTAAAAAAAGAACATGTAGTTACAAACCTCGATGAAATATTTCATTACTTGACTTTAGCAATAGCTAATATTCGCAGACAATATTTTGAATTAAATGAATTTAATATGGAAAGGCAATGCAAGGCACTAGACGAGAAAATAATCACGTAATAAAAAATATATTATATTTTTATGAAATCGTAAAATTATATTAAATTTGTAACAGTAAAGCAAAAAACTTTCGGGTTAATTTTTGTTAGCGATCGAGTGCAAATTCAGAGATTTGATAGGTCGAAAAATGCAGAGCTATACAGGATGTAACCCAACTTGTGTAACAAAATTTAAGGGTGTGTAGTATTGGATGCATTGATCATGAATCAAAAAGAATTTTGTTGAAATGCGTAAAATTAACAGTAGTTTGCAAAACAATATAATTTTAGGTATCACTGGTTGTCACATTTGAATACAAAAAAAGTTCAACAATAATAGATATTCAGTATTTATTAGCGTAATTAATCATAATTACATTTATGTAATAATAATTTTACAAACAGGAAAAAATTAAATTTGTAGGTAGGTACTTACAGAATGACTCATTTGCTTGGACCCATTTTTAAATTTACGAATTTCAACAAAATTCTTTTTGATTCACGATCAGTGCGTCCAATATCATACACCCTTAAATTTTTTTACACAGGTTGGGTTACATCTGTATAGTTATAGTATAACTACGATATTGCGGAGCTATCATAAAATTAATTTTATACCTCGTTTTGTTCCGCATAAAATTCATTAGCAAGTAATTTACAACATCGCAAAAAACGAAAAGACATAAATAGCGAACACATTAAAACAATTAAAAACAGAATCCTGAATACAAACAGCGTTATCTACACACTGACAACAAATCAAGCGCTAAGAAAGGCTACACAAATTACGTCTAATTACGATTATAAACACAACGAAATGCCTGCGAGACAATTAAAAAAAGTACTAAACAGTTAATTAAGATAAAACATTTCACTCCTCGAATAGAGCACTTAATTGAATTCAACTTGGGAATTAAGATATCAACAGCAGAGGCAGTCTTCGCTAACTTTAAAAACTGTGCAAAGTTTTACGTCTCTTCCGCGTCCGAAACGACGAACTTCGCCAAACATTTACAACCTAAATTAATTTAAAGTAGAAATCTAAAACTAGTAAATATTCTTTACAAGAAGGTATTGTGCTTCGGAAAGTCGAGCTATGAATAGCAGATGCAGCCATGGGGAAAATAATAATGTGGTTATAAACTTTTGAATACAGATAACTTTTACTTTGTTCCTTATTTATACGGAAATTCTGCTGAAATAATGAAAGTTTATCGTTCATACCAAATTTTAATCCATTTTTTTAAAACCAAATAATAGTTATTTACTTTACAAGTGGGCAAAGTAAGGAATTACTCACGAGGGAGATAATTTTTGTCGAGTAAATCATTCCTTTTTGCCCACATGTGAAATATAACGTTTAATCTAACACCTCTTAATAACTGCTTAAATATTTAAAAAATATTAATTTCCAACCTAAAACATCGTGACTTCCATCAAGCAAAGTATCAATTTACTTACAAGTGGATATAATTTTGATCGAAGCCAATCTTTTATTATTGAAAATCACGATAGTTATGATACTTTTATTAAGAGGTGTTGGATAAAATTATAAACATAGTATTGTATTGTAAATCAGTTCTAATAAATTATAACCAATAAAGCTCAAGCAGTGAGATAAATTTGGACTGGATGACGAATGTCAAAACAAAAAGAAACCGTGGAAGACCCAAGGACAACAGGGACTGAAACAACGCAGTGCAGAAGATTTTGAAGAAGAGAAACGTGGTAGTACAGGAAGCTTGAAAAATTAGAAACAAGGGGCGAATATTGTGCAAAGTTAATAGGTACTTGAACATCCTACAGCTTACGGCAGAAGAATATACGACTAATTGCTGAAAGTAATGAAAACTACAAATTTCGAAACGGCAATACAGGCAAGACTACTTTATTTCAGTGATTGTAGTAGGCATTCTTTTTTAAAGCCTGGATTATTTAGCAGCTACAATATGAATGACTTTTTAGTAAATATTTTAGTTTAGTTTTAAAGTTTATTTTCAGAGCTGGGAACGATCATCACTTTGACAATTATTTTTATACAGTTGTTTTTGTACCTACTACATATAGCTTTACTTTAAACAAATAATGCTTAAATATATCTCTTCGAATAAAATTATGAACCTAACCTCTATGTCTTACAATTTTGCAGAAACTCTTACCCTAAACTAAATTTCAAGACTGTATGGTTGTCTTGTCTCTATAAAATGAATGCTAATTTTGATCCTTTCATAATACTGTTCTACAAATTATAGAGAAAATCGTATGACACAAATAACAGCCAATGGATGAATGGATTACAATAATAGTAACCATGGTTATATAAAAATTTTCCCGGAAATTTTGTACTAGTAGCTTGAGTAACTTAACTGAAATTAATAAGCGGAAATTTTTCGTCATCTGTCACTTTGACATTAAATAAAAAATTGGTTAAATTGTCATTTTGAGTGTAAATAAGCAAATAATAAGGTAAATAATACATATTTATTAATGTTAAATATAAATTTAATAAATATTTCAAGTTTCTATTATAAAATGAATTCAAAAATAGAGCGGCCGTGTCATTGCGATTTTCTTACCGAATATGCACTCGTGCATTCATTCATGTCCAGGAAATGTTTTATCGTGCATTTCAACAACATAATTAGCTCTAAGACGTTGTTGGAAAGCACTCAAAAAAAATTCCGGAAAGAATGAATGCACATGTGGTATTACAAGTGAAAACAATTAATTTACTCTTATCCATTTGTTTCTATGGTTTGAGTTTTGTATGGATTGAAAGTAAAACAATATTTGTAATTTGATGATAATATAATAATCTGATCCTTAATAAATTCGCCTCTTCCATAATTATTCAATTATTCGTCTCCCCAGATCTGAGAGGACTTATAAAAGAAGATTAATAACAAAGTCTGAACGCAATTAAGTAAAATTTATAAGGGGTAGCACTGACCCTTGTAGAATTACGAGAGGGTAGTTTCTATAAACTCTTTAGTGAAGCTCCCTAGTGGACCATGCCCACAAATATGCAATTATTAGACCACGTGACATGTTACCCCTTCAGTTTACAATACAAGAGTATTGCCAAAAATTACACCAAATTGCGTTCAAGTACAGGACCCACAATGAAAATTATGTGCATAAAGATGAAATTCTTAATTCGTTTACAAACTATGTATATGCTATTGTATTTATCTATCTACCTTCTGTTGAACATACAACATTTAGATGTGCCAATATTATAATAAAACTACTACTGGCTGTTTTATTTATTTTAGACCCTGATGAAGGCACATATGATGCCGAAACGTTGATTTTGTAAGCAACAATACATATTTTGACTGCATTTCGATCAACTTCAAATTTACTCATCCCAAAACAATTTTTATTTTGATATTCCGAGTGATAACAATATTATCTTTTTCTACGAAAGTACGAATTCACACATGTTTTCAGATATTAAAATTGATGGTTAAAGTAGGCTTTTAAAATATTGAGTGGTGAAAATAATTTCCACACTGATTTTGTGCATTGAGTGCGAATTTTTCAAAAAGTATATTTTTCATACTTAAAATACTTTATTTGTTGTAATCTCTGTAATAAATACTCAAATGGACGATTTTCACTTAATTTGAGATATAAATAATTTTGCTGAACTATAAATTGTTCAGTTATTAGAAGGTCAAAGCTGTTAAGATATTTTTTCTTCAGAGACAAAATTTAGACTCACAATTGCCGTAAAATGTGCGAAGGGATACACATAAACTCACTTTCACTATCACTACAACATTCTGCATGAAATGTCATTATTTTTATTATAAATCACACCATAAATGCAAAATAACAAAATTGATCTGTCAGTTTTTAGATATTGTTTTTGTTTTCAGCTCTGACATCAAGCCTACCTGATTTGTTTTTCTTAAATTTGTAAATATTTTATTTCCAATTTTTTTACATTTTTTTTAAATATTTCCCACTATGGTAGAAAAAATAGTATGTAACACACTGTCGGAAAGGGTCATTGAAAAACTCGTATGATATAAGAGAACTTGCTAACGCTCGTGCTCCAACTGTCATACTAGTTTTTCAATGAAGCACTTTCCACACTTGTATTACAATATACTATTTAATTCTCTTTCAAATAACTTTATATTTTTCGTATAATCTAAATCTGTACAATAGTGACGATGTTTTGAATGAAACGAATTGTTTAATTTACAATAACACTACCTACCTACAAATGAACAATGTTAGACGATTTGATCATATTCATAACAATGTATTTGTAATCCAGGAGTGGTACTTTTGGAATTTTAGCTGAATTGCTGAATCTATTTCTTATTACTGAAAACTATATAATTTGTTTAAATGAAGTTTAATAAAAATAATTGGAGAGAGTAATTCGTATAGAATACCAATAGAAATTTTAGGTTTAATTAAATTTTAATTCAAATGAAAATACAAAATTTCTTTTGCTCTGAAAAAGCCAAAAGTGTAAACGAAACAATGGTTTATGAATTAAATAAAGTGTATTTGACTTGGTAGTCTAGTGTCCGGAATTCTAATGTTGAATTTATACCCCTTTTCTGTTGATATCATGTTTGAAATAAAAATTTACAGTTATTCAAAATATGAGTTTTCTCAGTGATTTTAAATTGAATTGTAAATGAACTTGAGAAAATAAGGAATGAACATAATATCAGTATTAAAATCTACTCGCATGCATATTTCTCTTCTTCTCATTTTCAAATAAGATTTCATAATAGCGTATATTTTTTTCCACGACAAAGAATCTATTTTCAGAAGCCATTTTGGAATATTTCTCTTGTAATACTTCAGTATTTAATATACGTTTTACGAGAGTAAAGAGAGCGGAAATTTTTACCCAGATACTAGATATAAAACAGTTTTTAGCTTGAAGCAGAAGTATGAAGCGAAGCCATGAAGCTGCACAGATATGAAGTTTAATAAAATGGCACAGTTACCCACATGATATTTTACTTCAATCTATTTTATGTTATATAGCAAAAGTTATGTGATAAATGAAATTTTTTGGAGTGAATTTAAAAAGGTATTTGGCATTTCTAAAGAACATTTTATGTACATTCATTAATACTATAAACCGTTCCGAACCGGTTCACAACCAGTGGTTTGTATCCGGTTTTGGATATATAATAGTTATTTGTGTATTAAGTGCGTAAAGTGACTCTTTGTTACTCGCGCACGGCAATTGCAGTGCGAGCCGAAGGCGAGAGATGCAATAGTGCAAGGGGAACAAAGACACTATACGCTCGTAATACACGCATAATTTTTTCTACGACTAAAATAATTTGTTATAATAATAATAGTATTTAGTTAGTTCAATCTGCGGTCAATCAGGTTATGTTTTATTCGTAACCATGACAATACCAACAATATCGAGAAAAATAAATAAAAAAATTTGTTTGATTCTGTCATTTTCTTTCATTTTATGTAATCAAAAAGTACTTTATTGCGCGTTGTCATAGGAGACGCACAATAAAATGTTTTTTGCTTGGTCCTCAGTACCTAACAATCAACTTTACGTTGACAATTAAAAGCATAAATATAAACTTTTTATAGTCGTAGATAAAAATATTTTTGTGCTCTCTAAATTCGTTACTTTGCGAACAACTGTCTTGATTTCGCAAACTAATATGTTAGGATATCCAGTCCTCTAAAATAACGTAACCTAGGCAAGGAGCTATTTCATCGCCTACGTTTTTCAAAATTTTATTTTAAGGTTATTATAGAATAATTTCGTGTAGCTACTAAACAAATTTGGAGAGTACATGCTAAACAAATTTGTATGTAACACGTACACAAACTGAGTTTTAGAAGACTCATCTAATTTAAAAACTCGGCTTGCGCATATCATACTGAAACAAATTCGATCTCTCTAAACTCTATGTTACGTATTTGATACTATTAATGGTTCAGGTTTGGTTTCGAATTCACAAAATAGCAGCGGATCGTTCCGGTTTTCCTTCCTGTTCCGATTCGGTTCGAGTCCTTGGTTTATAGTAACCTGGGAGACAAATTTTGTAATTTTGACACTAAACTTTATGACAAATATTTATAATTTTACCATTAGGTACTCTGTAACAAATAGCACGTATTTATTTGACTACGGTATTAATTAATTCAATTCCTTCACAACAGGATTAAATATTTAATAATCCCTTGGGATCAAATTAAGAAACTTTAGTCCCCAAAAATTAAGACAGAATTTTACTTCCGGAAGTGAAATTTTTTCTTCACAAGTACTGATTACCCTTTAATTTCACACCAATTATTAGATCGCTCTAGGCTCTAGCTCTTGGTTTATAGTACCTACGCACGAAAAATTTTATTGCAAAGTTTTTTAAAACAGTAACATTTTTTAACGCGCACAATTTATATAAGTCTTTAAATGTGTATGGTAAAGTTAGCTAGCTATACCTACATAACTAAATATACAGTTTCTGTTATGGTTCTGTTTTGTTAATGATTTATGTTAACCGTGTAAACCTATTATCGGGAAACTGTGGCTTTTAAAAAGGGATAAATAAATAAATATATCATGAATCTATAACAGTGAAACAACATTTACACTTTATAAACAGTATTTATATAACAATAATATGAGGACAACATCACATTTAAAACGAAAGTAACAAGTAAATAACATTTAGTTATATGAATCCACGCTTCATATTATTTTCTCCTACATTTCTACAGCACTACAGCGTACAGGAAAGTATGGTGTATATTAACAAAGAAAACAAAAACATAAAAACCTAATTCTTTTGAAAATCACCACGGACACGCGCGGTTTCTAGTGTAACAAAACCTAAATAACCTGAGAAAATATTTTATCTCGCTGGTAACACTGTCACTTTGACACATACTCCATTTTTCTCAGCCGTGTCTTGTGGTAAACAGCATCCTTCCGGTAAAAAAACCACCATGTCTTTGTTCAATGCGTTTTATAAATCGATTTTGTTGCAGTAGAACGGTAACGGCAACGGATTTACCGGAAGATTTATTGTTAAGTTAAAATAAAAATACATGGCATAAACGCGACTACAAAAGATGTTATGTTTCCATAATATATTTCAACTATATTATAGTACTGGCTACTATAATCTGTTATCTGTATTTACAAAATAAATTTTGTTATCTACTTATATAATATATATCGATGGGAACATGAGAAAACATTATAAACAGATGTTTGTTTCAAAAATCTTCTTAGAATGTATGAGGATGTCTGTATATGGATGTATATTTAAATTGTCATACTACTAATCAGAAAATTGTTTTAAATTGTTTATTTGTTTTTTTTTTATATGGTTTAAATTTTTTGCATATATCAATATTTTGTACATATTTTAAAGTTGTTTGCATATTTTATAATAAATGCATATAACTGCATGTTTTATACCTTTTAAACCAAAATTTCAATTTTTTAAATTTGAAATAAATTGTGGTATAAAATGTATATTCGGGATATATCGTTAATATTCGCTCAAATTTGACAGTGGCTCAAATAATGCATGCCGCTTTTCTGAAAAATTATGTGTTCATTTAAACTTAATCGTATTCCAGAAATTGTACGTTGTTTTGTCTATTTTATGTACCTAATATTCTTGTGCAATTTAGTTCATTTTGCTGGTTTTTAAATTAAATTCTTATAGTTAAAATAAATAAAATTAAGTTGTAGGTATATCTGCATATATTTGTGAAATATTGCATATTTATTGCATAAATTGGGCATATTTTGGCCTTATTTCAATGCATAATGCATGCATATTTCACTGACATTTGCCTCCATGTAATCCGTACTCTAAACATAAGTAATATTTTAGAAACTATATTAAAAGTATTTTAGATATTTTGTTCACAATTAATTATTTTAAGCACAGAAAAATTAAAAAATATACAACTACAATCTAAACATAAAGCACATGTCATTTTGAAGCCACCGAAAATTTGCCTTTTTGCCCTTATGACCTGACCCATGCGCCCCTGGTAATACCTATTGAAATATACTGGCGGAAAAAAATGAAACACTTTGAAATTCGTGAAATTTCGACCATTTTCAAACCGCTATAACTCGGCGTATTTTCAATCGATTTCGATGAATTTTTGTAGGCGAAAAACTTTGAAGTGTCTACTTTAAAGTCATGCCTGCGAATTGTAGCGCAACCCCTTCCGCCCCCCCCACCAGCACCCCGGTGAAAAATAATAAATTTTAATTTTAAAAATGTCCAACTTTGACGATGTGTATGGAGTTTAAAATTTTTTTTTGACTTGATCCATCAAAAGGGCACTAAAATTCACTCAATTCCCTGTGCAGGACTCAAAGAACGAAGTTCCTACTATGATTTGGAACAAAGTTATGAATTTTTTTTAAAAAAGGGCATTTTTTGGTTTTTTGCACATAACTCAGCGACTTTTCAACCAAATTAGACAATTCTTTCGGAGAAAAACCAAATTGTGGGTGTACTTTAAGAGGATAATCTCAGATTAGGATGATCTCTTTTCGTACCCTTTAAAACCCGAACAAAAAAACACGTTTTTTCGCAAAAAAACGTCTAACTTTGGCGATGTATACCGAGTTGGAAAAAAATTGTCGACAAAATCCTGATTCTATTAATTTTAACATTTTTGATAGAACCTGTTTCCTTCTTAATTGCTAATAGTCAACGATCCCAAGACCAACCTAAAAACTTATTACACATTTAAACATATTAAGCCTCCCTAAGCAATAAACACTCCCTCCTTCGCTGTATTCCTTCCTTGCTTCTCGGTTGGCTCTTTCTGTTTCTCGACTTATCCCATGCCATCACATCTTATTTTCCTGCTGGCAGTGCGATTAAAACGTACATTGTGTGAACGTGTATGTCGTCTCTTCTTCCCTGTGTCCTGCATCCCGCCATTCCTGCTGCTGTGCTTCTCCTGCTGGTGCTGTTCACTCCGCTCTCTGTCGCCTAATGGGAAATATGAATGGCACACGAGATACTGAAAATTAGCTTAATTTACTAAGATACCCGAGTTTGGTAATTGGTTAATGGAATCAAGGAAAGAAATTAGAGTAGGCGGATGCGCCATTGTGATGGAATTTTCAGCCGGAAAATTTGATAATTATTGTTGAGTTAGAAATGCGTATATATGAATACAAGAATAAGGATTTTCATTGTTTGGGCTGAAATATGCTTTAATTCTGATTAAGTAAAATGTTAAACAAGAAAATATGAATAATATTAAGTTTCTTGTTAGAATTATGGATAATAATTGTCTGAATTATAGTATACCTAGTATAGTATTTTTGGGATTTGAATCAACTGGTTTTGTCCCAAGAGTGAGTTGCCACACACATTACACCTCATTTCAGCTAAGAAAAAAGCAGATGGCACTGCGAATGCAGCCCGTTTTACACTCATACATTTTGGATCAACATTAGCAACTTTTTACTCATACATTTAATTAATTCAAAATTTGGCGTGAACTTAAATAAGGTGTGTTTTGTAAATATAGCTATCATCTATAGAATAATGTAGTACTTCGATGTAACTATGAAATACAAGAAAGTATAGAGCAAAATTCAGATATAGGACCCTGAGCTGCGCGAGAAGGCGGAACTTGTCATGTTCTGTCCGTTTTACAAAAGTGGAGCTAGCGAGTATATGCTACGCTGCACTTCACTTAATTTTCAAAGAAAACTAAAATATAACTCAATTACAAAATTCACAGAGTTACACGAAGCAAAACACTAAGAATGTCAACATGAGAATGACATATATTGAAGCTGATGTTCTGTAGAACAGACAGTATTCGTACTTCGCGCAGGGTTCTACTTAACTGAATTTATTTCTAAGTCATGTTGACGGAAATGGAAATGTTTGCTAGTATAAATTCACCTCTCATCTCGACCAATCAGATTCAAGAATATCATCACCCTATCTGACCCAACCTTATTTCTTAGCTGAAATGAGGTACCTAAGTATAGTTTTATACTTTGACATGCAATATTATAATTGGAGGTTCAATCCTAATTTCGTGCATTTTCAGATATTAAAAAAAAATTTTGGATGGATGTTACACGTATTTTATTATACAAATGTTTGTTATATTATTTTATACAAAAGCTGATGATGACATGCATTGCTGCCTAAAGATCCGAAATAAAAATATAATTCATGTCAAAATTTAATAATAATTGACGTTCTTCACTATCCTACTTCGTTCCTATACTTTCTGATTATATATGCTATAGGGATTCGAAACCGCCAAAAATGGGTTTGGTTCGGATTCGGGTTTAGAGATAAAATAAGGTTGGTTCAGGTTTGGATCGAGTTCAACTCAACCAAATTTTCAACGGATCGGGTTCGGGTTTAGTTCCGGCTCGGGTTCAATTCCAGTTTAAATTAATAATAAAGTAAGTTTTTAATTTTTTGGATCATGCGTAAATTTAAAAAATAATAGTTTTATTCATTTATTAGTTGGCATTTTTGTTTGTTTTTCCGTATTATTTTGTATTTTTGTTTGTTTTTCCATATTTCAATATTACCATTTATAATTATCTTCCCTAAAAATTTATGATAATATTAAAATACGTAAAAACAATTATTAATAACATCTAACCCGGGGCAAGACTATTGTTATAGTCTTTATACGGTTTCTTTAGACGGTTTCTGATAGCATTGTGGTTGCCAAGGTAATTGTATCCCAACTTGGAATGGAAACAAGAGTAGGTACCGATCCAAATCAGGCTTTAAAATTTTCTATTCTGACTCGAACCCACGATCTCTGTATCTCAGAGGTTGGAAATCTTACCACTACTCCATCTCATCAGTTTGTTTAACTTATACATTATACGTACATAAAATATCTATTACACCTTTTACGCTATTTGGGTGTACCAACCTCACATACTGTGAGTCATCAGCATAGATGTGTTTCATACTGTGTACTGTGTGTGCGGTTACCAGTCGTCTAATCGCCCTCTTGCCTGCCGGCATTTTATTAAATTCAATACACGGTTAATGACATTGCAACTGCATACTGTACCTACATCAAATTAACACTATTTTAATTAATACCAATCAAAATTTAGACTTTTTCAAAATTAATTCTATAATTAAAAATATTCAGACTTTTGTATATCTAAAGCTAACCAAGCCCATGGTAAATGAACACGGGTAAATTTTTCATCAGTTTGAAAGGAACAGGGGGTTGGGTCGTTCGGTAAAGGAAAAAGTTCCAGTTTGTAACTTTTACATCAATTGGGTAAAGCACAACAGAGAGTGAAATTAGTTGGGAAAGTTTTTAGCCCATTTTTCAAGTTGGATACATTCTTAAAATACTTCCTAACCAGGTAGTACTGATGCTGATGGCCATTGACTTTCTCCCTTTCTTGTTATGATCTCGAGAAGCGGAATTAGGGGATGAAGGATGATTGATCGTGTTTTGTTTGGCTGGTGTTGACAGCGGTGATTAACAGGATTTTTTTTCGTGGTTTGATTTTACTTTGTGTAAATATTATGTGTTATGTGCATTTTGTGAGTTCTTTTTCCACGAGTTTATTTGTAATTGCCTGTGTTTACATTGTGAATTTTCTATGTTTGTATTTCATATAATTAAAAATTTTAAAAACTTAATATGGTTGTTGCTGTTAAATTATTATTTTTACACAAACTATATAAATTGTTTACACAATAAAAATGCAATTGAATTTGGATTTTTATATAAATTGAATCTTGACTGTTGAAATTTTGATGTTAAAAGGTCGAAGAACGGGTACCTACACCAGTCACAATTGTTGTAATTTTTTTATTTATTCATAAGGTCGACGTTTCGGCTACTTATTATATATACTGATAATATTCCAAGTATTATATTAAAATTCAAATTAACCCATATAAGCAATAATAATAATAATAATCTTTAAAATATTATAAATAAATATACAAGCGCGTAAGAAAATAAAGCACGATATAATTTATTTATTTTCTTGTACCTAACTGGTTTGTTACAAATTTAACTTACTTATATAAGTTATTAAACCTAGTGAAATTACCTTGCTATGCTATAAATGCTCATATCATAACAATATTAAATTAGTAATTAAATTATAGTTGAGTTTGATTTACCGCGGTAGGTACAGACAAGCATTTAGGCAAAGCTGCTCTAAATTTCACTAACTCTAAACATGTAAATAGATAGTCAATCTTATTTAAGCTCGTGGTATTTTATAGCAAATCCAAATACAATTAAATCTGACAACAATAACAAACTGCTATGCCTAATTGCACAGCCTACTAGTCCAGTAAAGTCAACAAATGATCATTATTTGTTATTTCCGTTGGCGTATGAGCTTAGAAATTAGAATTAGTTGTTATGCATTAAATTCTGGATATATTTACATGGTGTATTATTAGATAATGTAAATTAATAGGGTGAACAACCTGGATTATTACGTTAGATGGAGTTTATGACCCTGGAGATTGTGGGTTCAGTCCCCGTACATTTGTAAACTAAATAGACTGTTCTACCATTACTAATAACTTAATGTTGTGTAGAGTCGTTTCTTTATTGTCGTATAATAATAATTATTATTATTCTGTCTGGGTTGTTATTAAATTCTAAACCAAAACTTATTCATACGCCGGCGTTGACTCGACTTTCCAAACATTTATAGACCACACTGAGATACCCGGAGTTGCCCGGAAAGATTTCTTTCTTATTTTGTTTCGAGCTTCGTTGCGAAAAAGTTTTCTCTTCAGTTAAGCCCATCTTTATATCTAAATTCAGACCTACCCCATTATAAGTATAAGTGCTAAATTAACCAACCAGCGCTTCCACATATTTCCAATTTCAATTATTGCGAACGTTGAGTGCTGGTTGGTTAAAGTAGCCACTAATACTTATAATTGGATAGGTGGTAGGTCTCAATCTAGCGTAATGGTCCAATTGAATTCAAACATACCTTATGATTTGTAGTGATAGCGCCGAGACGAGATATTTATCGTTTCGTTCTCGCCTCGTCTCGAAATTACGAGACGAGAACCAATAAATTTCTCGTCTCGTATTTTCGAGATTAAACGAGAATTCAAAATTACGAGATGAGAAATAATTCTCGGGAAATAGAGAATTCTCGAAACTAAAAGTTTGATAAAATATATTTTTTATACAAAAATTCTGTGCAAATTTAACAAAAATGTACAATAAAATTCCTAAATTCATTTCTGCATCTAGCTTTTCAAATAGATGGCAACAAATTTTTTTCGAGAAATTGAGGCGAGACGAGAATCAAGTTCTTTGAGACGAGCACTGAACAGCAGATAAATGATCTAGACGAGAATACTTCAAATTCTCGTCTCACGGCATCACTAACAATGTGCCTCTTGTCGGACAAACAGTCTAGATCTTGATCCCTCAATCTTAAAGGCATTGGCAACCTATCCAAGCATATTAAACTTATTCCAGCAAACGACAGAATATTCAATTCTAAGCATATTAGTTTTTGTCCGAGGCGTTTATGCTCTATAGTTCGAAAGTTACAAGCATTTTAAATTTTGATTTGAGGTTTTGCGTGACGTCATACGTCATACATGACCACCGCGCACGGCACACTAGGCGCCACTACGCACATTGTTTAATGTTCCTGTCACTGTGTCACTTGTATCACTGACAGATAATTTAATAAGATGTTAGATGGTTCATTGTTGCATTAAAGGTTGTGCTAACCATTGAAATAAATCCTAATATACATAATAAGAATAAATATCAGAACAGAATTATTTATTATTAAATTCAGGACGACAAATTTATTGCTAAAGAAAAATAGCGTTGTGTTATGTATCCATCCACAAATTGACACTTGAATCGTTGCAGGTTGCAGCAATAAATTTCGTTATCATTTTTTATCAATTCACAAGTACACTAATAATTTACGTTCCTGAATCTTCTCTCAAATATAATATTTTTTATCATTTGGCCGCGGATTTTTATCACAATACCCTGTTTCATACATCTTTATCTCACATCTTTGACATTTGTGACATTAACATGAAACAATGGTAGTTACACGCATGGTAAGTTGATATTGAATTAAACGCTGATTATGTGACGTCATACATGACCACGACAAAAATTCACGCACTTATAGCGACTGAACCCGACCACTTTCAGACTTGTGATTAATACATTGTTGTAATCATAATAAATACTAGAGATATATGAAATAAAAAAATTTTGACATTTCATAAGTTGCCAATGCCTTTAATGGTTTGATCGAATTCAAGCAATCCGAGTTTGGTCAAAAGAGATGCCCATGCAAATCGAACAAACGGCCTTCGGGCTCGGGGGCTAAACTTTCTTCTTTTGAATAAACTTTCATGTATCTCACTTGATGTATAAATATCTATTATATTTGTAAACACTATGGTTATATGCCAACGTCAAGGGCATTATTATTAAACTTTTCAAGAAATTACCCCAGTAATTCGTTGGATCTCATTCAATTTCAAAAGGCTATTTTGTATTGATCAAAAACTCTTGATTAAGAAAAGTCAATACATTTTAAAAAAAATGAGAGTCATTCACTGTATTCATAACAAAATACAATTATTATATAATTTTTTTTTTAAATAATAGTTGGTAAATATTCTGAACACTCCATAAAAGGATTAATTTATTCATCATTTAGACATTCATAAGATAGTTACCATGTTCAAACTTCACTCAGTATTCACAGAAATAAACATGGAAGAGTACAGTGGACATGAGAGGGTGCAGTAGTAATTTGCTGTGTCCCTCGTCGGCGAATAATTTGAATTTCCTGCACACAAACTCAATACTCCAATAAAACTCTTTATAATGACAATGTCCACCGGCAGCGGCGTTGGTACTGTTCTCCCGCCAACAAATTGGGTTTTTTGGCGTAAATTTCGTACCCGGCTAGAGCACACCACCACAGACAGTTGATTCGGAAACTGATATTTATTCAGAAGGTCTTTGTTTATTTTATACTCCCGCGTGATTTACATACATACATTATTTATAGATTACTCGGAATCGCAGGGATATTTGAACGTAAATTCTGTTGATACCTGGGAATGTGAAATATTCGTGTTGTTTTATGCATTGTTGTGGATACGTAAACTTCCAGCATCGTTTACTAACCTAGTGGTTTTGTGCGCTGGCAATTACGGATTTGGCAGTTGTTTTTTGTTCTTCATAAACAATTTATTAATTCCATATTTAATATCTGTGTGAATAGTAGATTCCTGCCCGATAACTAAGTGGAACAACTTGCACTTTCCTTAAGAGGACATAATTCCACTCGAAAAATAGACTATTTTTCTGGAACAAATCCTGACAGTATGGTACAACATATAGTATTAATTTTTTTACTATTATGTGCATAAGAGATGAAAATAGTCCGCTAACTCCAAATTATTCATTTTTCAATGCTGGCAAAATGTTTAATTGCATTAAAAATACACCCATTTATGACAATGAATTAAGTATATAAAAAACCAAAATATTGATATATTACTGAGATAGCGGACTGTACACAACCTTTATTTAGAAGTATATAAGATTTCAAGCTTGTAAGTTTGTTTTTGCGGCTGTATTTTGTTCCAGAAAATTTTATGACTGTTTTGGCAGGAAGGGGGACGGGTAAACTGAATTCGTCAGATTGAAAATTCGGGATTCATGTTAGGAATAATATCCTCTAAAGCTTTCATTCATCTAGCGACTTACTGAGTAAAGGCTGAATTACATTATACATTTTTCGTCTAGATTCATGTTAGATTTCTAATTCAATTTCCATTCGAAATTCGTTCAACTTTCATACTTTATTTCCGAACTCTTCATATTCAACGTGAAAATTTCGATTTATTCAGAGCTAAAACTTTTAAAGGTTGGTCAAACTGACTGCACACTGAACTGAGAACTGAGCATGCGTAGACAATTCTAGTACAAATCTCGAATAAAAATATAGAACCGGGTGTAATTTCTATACTAGAAAAAAGTGTGGAAATTGATCGGAACTAACTCGGATGGCAAATTCTGATCTACATTATACTAGAAAAGGCTAGGAACTTCTCGGATGAATCTCAAACTTGAAACTAGACGAAAAAACTATAATATGGGTGGTACCTACTTATTTTAATTTTAAAACCCAGTAAATATGAATTTCTAGTATAATGTATGAATTATTCAATGTAGGTACCTACCTAAATGCATCTTGGTTTCACTTTTAACTTAATAAAAAATTTGAGAGCCTAAAAATTCTTGATCACATTTAATACTAATGAATTATTTAGTATAATGTTTGTAATTAAATTTCAATACCCAATGTCTTCGGAAATTATTTAAATAACGCATGTGGAACTAAACGGACCATTGTACTACGGACGTCAATGTCAACTTTTTTTGACAGATGCGCAAAAAATATATTATGTTCACATTACCTTGTTTTATGACATTGTGTACCATGCATAAACGAGTAGGTAGGTACTTTATTGGACTAGTACGATAAAAATGCTAAATTGTACCTACTACTGTCAATATCATGTCAAAGTAAATGTTATAATTTAATATGTGTATATAATTTCTTTTACATTCTTTGAATCTTGTTCCATTTCTTGGATAGCATATCATGAAATTGAGCTAATTGCGAAGAACGAAGAACAAGAACATTTTTTCACAAATTTAACAATTTGAAAATTATCAAAATATTGTTAAACAAAACAACAACATCGCACACTATGAGATGCAAATTTTTCAAATATATTAACATATTATAAAAGAAAATCTCCTTTTGGGAGTCGAACATAAAACTTTGTTTACAACTCATGCATAATCGGACTTTATAGACTCGCATTAATTATCAGCCTTGCTCGCTGCGCTCGCTGTGCCATAAACTCCGGCTCGTCCAAAAAAGTCCTAAATTATGCACTTGTTACATAAATGGCTATTATTATTGTTGTTACAGTTATTAGCTAGATTTTCATGAGGTAACTCATTCAATTCAATTCCTGCATAAAATAATCAAACATACATTTATTCAAGCAGTTTCCACGTATTTTATCTACTTTGTCTTTTTTCCCTTCCTGTAATATTCAACCCGGTGGGCTGGTGATCACTCGAAACTTATTTCCGTGGGATTATTAGATTTTATTTTTATATTGGGAATAAATTGGGCACGTAGATGAGGCATTTTGTACACAAGAATGAACGACAATTTGCTCCCAAATTTGCAGTCGTAGTCGAGGCACAACGATGTTTTTCTGCTCGTTTTCCCTCATTAAATTTCATATTTTTCGAATTTAGGTTTCGATGCGGGGTTTTAGATTTTTTTATACAAGATTATACATTAATTTAATTGGAGTGCACAGTCCCATGATGATTGGAATTGTTATTAGGACAATTCAATATTTAATTGAATTGTGAATATTTGAAGAGTGGTTGAATAAATGAGCTAAATTATTATTAAAGGGATTGATAGAATTTAAAGTATATTGAAAATTTTTATATTCTGTATGGTTTATTTATAAAGGAATTTTTTGATGTTATTGAAAATAAGATAATCTAATAATATTGTTATTTTTAAAGATGTTGAACATTCATTTTGCAACCTACAAGTAAAGGTACTGTAGAATTATGATTTTGTGTTATAAATTGTGTTCAAATTCCATCAAAATATACCGGGGTCCCAAAAAAAATGGTACGCCCAAAATAACATTTTTATTAATAAAGCAATAGTTATGAAATTTTATATGGGTAAATTAGGCATAAGGAGATATCAAAATATCGAGATATATATAATTTACAAAATATCACTTCCGGTTAAACTAATAAAGTAATATAATAATAGCTATTTATCTAACAAATAAGGAAACGAAGGTTGTTACCTTACGTATGTGAAATTTGCAGCACGAGGCGCAGCCGAGTTTTGTAAACACAACTAAGGTATAGTTACTGAAATTCTTTACGTGTTGCATACAATATTTTGATACTTTCGATCGAATATGTGCAATTTTTTTGAAATTATGAAAATTTGACATTTAATGACATTTATAAATATTGACATAAAACAATAACATCCAAATTTGGTTATCTACAAACGAATTTTTCATTTGAATTATTAAAAATTTAATATGTATTAAATTATGCAATTGCAAGTCAAAATCATTTTATATTGAAGTTTCTTTACAATGTAGTCTGTATTTTTTTAAATAAATGTAGTTTTATATGTGTACATTTTATTAAATAAAAATAGTACAATAAAAACCATTACGTGAAATAATGAAGTTTATAACCTAATACAAATTAGTGAAATAAAGTGTCTATTATCTAACGAAAGTATAGAAAAAATTCACTAGGAGAGCAAGAATAATTATGTTATTGTCAAAGTAATATATTTTTTATTAAATACATAATTAATAAGGTATGTAATTTTTTAAGTAGCCAGGTGGCTAGTTTCTGTACTTATTATTATTATTATTATTATTATTATACGTAGTTATGTTGGATAACAAAATGTTATTTTATGATAGAGGATAATAGAGATATGCATATTAACCGTAACCTACTTTCTGTTAAATTAGCACAAAAAGTGGTAGAATTCAATGCAGCACAATTACACAGTAGAGCTGCGTTAACAAAATTTAAACAGCGGATTTAATTGAAATTTAAATGTACTGGCTCGCAGTAATAATTAACAATAACGCATATGTACTACCCTGTTCCCAGTGCACAACATGAGCACATATGAGCACAGCGCACAGAATAGAATATATGACGCTGTATCTACATAAATTTCAATGTAAAATTTAGAGATATGTACCTTATGTGGATATTGTATTATAATCAGGTTAATTATATGCTTTGATAGGGTTAATTAATATTGATTGTTCGCACGTTTATGTATTAAATTTATTGTGTAGCTATAAATTGTTAATATGAACTAAATGTGTGCACTGCTAATTAGATAGGGAGGGGGTGCAAGCTTGCAAATTTAATTACGTATTGTAAAACTTTCAAATTTATATTACCTATACTAATATTTTAGGTATTAAAATTTCGTAGTTGTAATAATATTACTTTAAATTTTTATCTATCTATTCTATAGTGAGTTTACAAGTTAAATACTAAATTAATAATTTTAAATCAAATTTTTAATATGTACCTATCTATTCCGTATTTAACATTTTGAGATTATAAAATACGTAATACGATATGTGTTGCGAATGGTTGTATTATCTTTTTCCTATTTGGCGTTCACAAAGTTAACTTTGTGAAACGCAACTGAATGCCAGAGCTCACTTTGTGACACGCAACATATTTTTTAGAAGGTTGGTATCGGTAGTATCAGATGAAATTTACTTCAATAATTGACAAACGTCAAACTACAGAACTAACAAACCTCTAAATTCATTTTGCTTAATTAATTACTTTATTATTCAATAAAATTAATGAATCTAATAACAGAAAACATAAGTTCAATATTTTCTATAATGGTTGCACTTATCACCTATAATAGTTCATTAATTATATACTTTTACAGTGACATAGTTGAATGAATGGCAATATTAATGTTACCAACGAAAACGTACACACATAAATTTCTCTACATAGACTTGTGTATATTGTGGCAGTTTAATTTAAATTTTAATATTAAAAAGACACCAAATAGAAAAAATAGTATAAAGAACTCATTCATAAGACTTTTTTCGAACTTGTCCTTTAGTAAATTTGCTCGAGGACTCGTTTTACTAAATTTGGACGCTTGCGAAAAATCCATGTCTTATAAAACTTGTTCTTAATTATCAAATATTCAGTTTCTAAAACCATACTGAATGCTAGAGTGTGACGTATGATAGTGCTATTGCTACCCGACCCCGCTTGAAGGGAGACTGAAGTAAACACATTAAGGAATAAGGATCCCCAAAAGTTCCTAGTACTGGGATGTAGTGGCTGTGAAACAACAGTTGTGCGGTGAATGTGGGCTGTAGTTACCCTATCTTGATTTCCAATGTGTTTGAGTTAATACCAACTGAGCTTTTATACTTACTGTACCTTTTAAGAACCAAGTCAAAGTCGGAACGCATAGGCGAGACATTTGAGCTTAGAGGGAGATGGTATTATTATATTTTTTGTACGGTGCTATATTTATTAATATATTTTATATACTATCCCTGGTACCATATCAATTATCAACTAGGGTAAAACTAACAATGATATATTATGAAAATCAATTAAGTTTTTTCAAGATGGCCAACTGCAATTTTGATCTGAGATTTCGAAATTACGTTCAACATTTGAATTCACTTACTTACTTGTTATCAACTTTAGTAGAGGATTATACCAGAGCAGATTTCACGTGTTCCACCTATCGATTTTTATTCGTACTACGTCGAATAGTAGGTACGTGTAGTTGAATACAAACAAGTAGTTGTCAAGTTGACAGTTTCAAAATGAAATATATGTATGAGCTTTAAAACAGTGATTTGCGATACAAATGATTATAAACGCAATATGGAAAATGTTTAACTCAATATTTGAACTATTAAACTCAGATAACAACCCAAAACCACTTCATATAAAGTGAAAAAGAAATCAAGATGGCGAACGGTAGCTATGGTAGTAACACAATTTTCTTTCAAGTGGTACTTTTTTTTTCTAGAGCGTGACCTCAAATTATAACCTCATATTCCATAATTATTGGATGTTCCTTGATGTGTACCTACACTTGTATTAAAATTATTTTATTATCAATCCTGTGGCACGAAAAATGCACGTTGAAATATAATGTTTGTATTTTGGGTCCGTAATCAGCACTAATGTGTTTAGACCGACATCCATTGACCCGTGAAAACTTCGTATTAATTTCGGCTGCAACACACACAATATTAACTACATTCTTTTAAGTAGCTACTTCATCTTCCAAGTTCCAAGTCTCCCCTCCCCTAATTTTCCCCTAGTTACACTTCAATTACATCAAACCCCCACGTCACTGAGTCCATAAATTCCCCTCCTTCAGCCTCTCCCCCCTCTTGACAATGTCTTTATTCGTGTCTAGACTCAACACGTCGAAGTATTTTTCCTAGGGGTACCAGGTGCATTTTCCTCGCAGCCTCTCTTAAAAGATCGTCTTTAACTGTAGAACAAATGTCATTCGCAGAGCGGAACACTTCAGACGAGCACTAACCCACATTAAACTAATCGAGTTAAGTGTGCCACTGAAAACTGAATATTATGTTACTTAATTCGATTTTGAAATGAGGAAGGAAGCGGGAAAGTTAAGGTGGTATGTTGAGGTGGTGTAATTTGAGTAAGTTAATGCAAATATTTTTATTCGTTTAGGAAAATGGTAGAATTAGGAAATGTTATCATATTTCCTTTTGTACTTGTAATGTTTTAATTCTATTGTGTATTAAAAGTAATATTTTTTCGTTTTTTCTAGGTAAGTCAACTGATAATTCTATTCACTTTTCCAATCATTTTCCACATTTTTGGTAGGTAAGTTGTTTTTGATTTTTGATAATTATTTTAAATTAATTGGGTGGTTTTGAAGTTAATGTCATAAATTTTAGGGTAAGAGTAGATATAGGTACCTAAGTTGTTTAATCTTATGGTTTTGGTGAAACTATAAGAGGTACATCTTTTCAACAGGTTCAGCGCCATTGCGGACACCGATGTCCGCTATTCGCCTAGCCAATTCGGCCATAACGGATACTGGTGTCCGCTATGCATTTAATTTTTTGTCGATCCTGCCTGGCCAAGTGGACATTTTCTAACGAGTTTCAATGTTGTACTGTGTCCGCTGTGGCCCTCCAAATCAAACGCTGGTGCAGGCTTTTTGTAGCAATAAGGCAGAAATATTTTTTTTCCTGAAATATCATTAAAAGCCAAATTAAACGAACTAAATATAAATTCTTAACAATCAGCAACAATGTTGAAAAATTGATAATTTAAATAGGTTTTAAAGACACAGATCAAAATATGTCGAAAAATATCTTGGTCCGTATGGAAAGTTTAGATGAATATCCTTGGCGCTGAATTGCTGGCCTCGGCCTACGCTTCGATTGCAAACTACAGATTCGGCAAAAAATCACTTTTACAGCCTTGATACACACAAATAACTATTTACAATAACTAGCCAGAGTAAGTATCTTACTGATTTTAATAATGATTACCTTTATTTCTTTGTTAACTGTATATATTTATTTTATTTGCCTACGTAGGTACTTTATCTAAATGCTATAATGCTAAAATAAAACATTTATTTCATTAATTATTTTTAAAAAGTTCATTGGGTATTCATTTTAATTTTTATACGTGCAAGAAGGTAAAATATTATGTAAATTCCTCTGTATGAAAAAATTGCTCAAAGTACCAAAAGTAGTCATAGTTTTCTCGCTTATTTCTTTTGACATCTGAGTTGAATAGTCAGTATACCTTATAATTACATGAAAAATATGAGTACTCTTATTTCTGCAAACCTAAATCCACCTAGTCTACTAACTATTGCGTTGGTCGATCAGTCCTCAGTTTAATATTAACTGAAACTAAACAACCTCTTGTCCCTGGCATTGAATATCAACTTCTTTGAATAGTAGCCGTTCGCCATTCCTCCAGCAAACCCAATCTATCAATATCCCAGTTTCCCTGATTGAGGACAGAACACAGGCGACTGAGTATGATCCTCGTACACGGTACACAATACGCGCTATTATACTTGATACGATGTACGCTGTAGCCATCCGATTCCGATACCGGAAGTGAACGCTCCTAATTGAATTTCGCTGACAGGGGTTGAGAGCGCTAGGCTGTTTTAGTATAAATTGGTTCGGTATCAGATTGATGTGAATAGGTGGGTGGGAAGGACAGGGTCGGCCTGAGGAAGACTGAAGGATGGTGATGGTCTTGTTTAAGTTAAGTGTTGAGGGAGGTTATTTTCTGTTGTATGATTAGGGTTTTAATTAACGACCCATGGTTCTTTCTTGAAATACTGTTCCTGAAATCCAGCACAAAACGTACTAACGTAGCGAGTGTTTTGTGACCAGTACAAGATTGCTAAAATTGTATTTCAACAAATATTATACTCGTACAGGCTGTTCATTTTGAGTGGCGCACCATTGCTATCTCGAGAAGTATAAAAGCTACGAAGTTTGTTAAATTAGCAAACAATTTCTATTTTTATGACTACTTTAATGAATGAAACAATTTTTTTTTAGACCAGTGGTTCTCAATCTACGGGGTGCAACTTTCTTATTTCAAAAGGGGATCTATTTTTTATTCGCTTATTCGATTCAATATTTTTTATGAATTCGACGAGATATTAGTTTAATACCCTGGCATAACAAAAACATGAGAAAACGCTATTGAAAATTATGATAATTTAATTAAAATCTAATTGTTACAAGAGTGCTATGGAAGAATTCAATTGATTATTTGTTTCATATTAATTGTTATTTGTTGATGAAAAAGATTCTTTGATTTTAATCAGATCAGAACCGCTACTGAGTGTATAAGTTCAGGGTACTAAGTACCTACTCAGTAGGGTGTAGGGTGGCGGTAACTACGGATACGTGTTTCGACCTTGTTTGGTCTGATTAGTGTAGTATGACAGTTATACTAGAATCTTTTTCACTAACAATTAATATGAAACAAAATATTCAATTGTTTTCTTCCATAGCACTATCTAACAATCAGATTTTAATTTAATTATCATAATTTTCAATAGCGTTTTTCTTATGTTTTTGTTATGCAAGGGTATGAAACTAATATCTCGTTGAATTCAGAAAAAAATACTGAATCGAATAAGCAAATAAAAAATAGATCCCCATTTGAAATAAGAAAGTTGCACCTCGTGGTCTAAATTTTTTTTTGTTTCGTTCATTAAAGTACTCAGATAAAATAGAAATTGTTTGTTAATTTAACCAACTTCGTAGCTCTTGTACTTCTCGAGTTAGCAATGGCGCGCCACTTAAAATGAACACCTGTATACCTAAAGAATCAATAACCAGTTGTGCCTTTTTAAAATTTTAATACAAAAATTGTACATGATTATAAAATTTCCGAAAAATTCATAAAAATTTCCAATTTATGCAAACTTTATATGGTTATATCTTCTGATAAAAACTTATTTAATTTTTTTTTTTTAAATGCACATCTGTAGACCCATTCTCTTTCTCTATTAAATGTTTAGAAAACCATTACCTTGAAGTTAATATTAAACTAACAGTTTACGCGCAACGAAAACTATTTTATAGTATTTTTCATCTTCAAAATGACATTGCATTACTAGGATGTGCTAAAGTACGAATTTTGGGCTGGCTTTAGACAGTCGTAGTAGAGGGGAAAAGAGTGGAATAGAAAAAAAGTAAAATCCAGAGTATTCTAGGAATTCGGAAAAACGTAGACGGGCTGCTTAAATAGAGTGGCAGGCTATTTAGTCATCTATTTTTTATTTTCATGGCAACAGGATTTACTCTCTATTAAAGAATGGTAGATGTAATTATTATATTATTCGTCTTGATGCAGTCGGAATTCCAATATTTTGAAATTCAAAGCGGCAATGGATATATTCTTTTTGCAACCAGGACTACATTTAAGGCGATCACGCTGCCATCTGAGAGACTTCAACAACGGAACTCCGGGTTTGTGCGTCATCATAATGCAGAGAGCTGATAGTTTTTTTAATACTAGTAATTTAATTTGGCCAAAATTTGAGTAGACTCTTTAAACGATCGTTTTAGTCAATTATCAACTTGACACGTAGTCAACTTTCACCCAATTTTTGTGTTAAACTTCCACGAAATAATTTGTTTTATATAACAATTTATAATGTAAAAAATGTTCAATCTCAATATTATGTGTAATTTTAACTTCATTGACGACATTATTCCAAATTTAAATATCTATCAGATGCTAGTCTCAACACTATTGTCCTTATGAAGATTTAAATTAAATCGAAAGCTTGACAAGTTTTAAAGAGTCTACTCAAATTTTTTGCCAAATTACTGACTGTCACTCTCACTGTTATCAGTTCCAATATACGTTATTTGAATAAATTTTTATTTGATTTTGCTTTTGTTGGTAATTTATAGCAAATAGGGAATTGAAAAGTGTAAGGATGAGAGATTAATTTTGTACAGTAGTTTCCATTTTTTGGAAAAGATTACTTAATGGCGAGGATTTATAAAATACGTATAATGTAAAACGACAAGATTAATGTAGTAAATGTAACTGCATAAGACACATTCCTATTGGCTGATTGTATTCACTTACTACCTTGTAGTTGTACCATGACACCATGATGATGTTATTTTTTACAATAATTTTAAGCTTAGAATATCAAACAGCTGATTTTACGCAGTGACGTCATAATACGACGTGACTGCCTTGATGGATAATTTCTTTCGAATACATTTCTACTTTTCATCTTGCTCTGATAGGGCTTGCTCTGACAGCTTAGTCTAGAAGTCAAGTCAAGTAAAGCCGTCAAATTAAAGTCACTCAATTGCCCACATTTTAATACTGGCAAAATCCCACAAAATATAATAATTACCTAGCGTCAGTTTTATTATTTTATTTTATGGTATGGTACCAGTATTTTTTTTCTAAAAACCGTTTTCCAACTATTTTCGTCCTAGTTAAATTTTGGTACTGGAATAATAACTGAAAAATCAATGACAACGAGGATACTTTCTCAGTTCCATTATTTCATCAATCTTCGTTCAAAGCAGGGCCGTAGCCAGGTTATGTTTCTAGGAAGGGCCAACTATTTTGTAGAACGGGCAACATTGATTTTGTGCATATTTAAAGGGAGTCGAGTGGTAGCGGCAAGGAAATGCGCCGCAGGCGTTAATTTTTTTCCATTCAAGATCAAATGCCTGACAGTTACATTTTTGCTATGAATGAGAAGCTGCATGTTTTTTACCTACTTCATCATGGAGCAAAAATGAATACTTGTCGGATAGCAGAAATTTTTAGAAAACAAAATTTATTTTTCAAATTTTGGCTTCCTTTAACCAAAATCAAATCAAACTTCGACGCGCGAAGCATGGCTCGACGGTGTAATGAAAATATGACGATGATACTTTAATGCCAGTCATTGAACCACGGTTCCTGATTCGAAGATTTAATTCGGATTTCATTGACATTATTTTGCAAATAAATTACCTATTTATCAGGGACCTGGAGCGATATATATTTGTAGTTCGGGTTCGGTTACGGTTCAAAAAAAAAAATCGGTTCAGGTTTGAGTTTAGGTTCAAAAGGTTTAAAATATAAGGGTTTAAAAACCTCTATTATTTCAGGTTTTTCGGGTTCCGGTTGAAAAATAATAATTAACAAAAAAATAATGTTTTATTGTAAAAATGAACTAAAAATAATAAAAATTTTATAATAAACATAAACATAGGTTTTAGTTCTTGCTGCAAGAATAAGACAAGAATAAGAAAATTAAAAACAAGAACAAGAAGATCGTGAAACACTAATCTGCCTCTCCCCCTGGCTACGGCCCTGGTTCAAATCATCAATTTCCTGGCAAAACAAATTACCAAAAATCTGCCAGAGTCTCATATCTTTTCCTGGTAGGTACTGATTACACATCAAGTATAAGAACATCCCTCCAACCTCACTATTAATTTCGGCAGCATTTGCTTGCTGTAACCGAGCTGTCACTGTCAGTCTCAGCAGCAATTTGATTGAATTTAGCCTTTGACTGTTGCACGTCCGCTGGCTGGCTTCGCTCATGCCAGACGTAGCAGAGATTCGACTTTGATGTTTGATAGCTCGCTGCTACTTTTATTGAGATTATAATGAGCTTTCGATCCACTCAATGAGTAATCACATGTGATCTGCTCTGCCCTCAATGCATATTAAATAGCGCGGGTTATGTTCTAATGTTCATGTCAGACTACTAGGTATGAATTTATGTGATAGAACTAGATCAGAGGTGTTAATGACTGCGGTTATAATGATGCACACATTTGAGATATGAAATATAATATAAAAGTAATGCAAGACTCACAGAACTAAAGTTTCTCAAATGTACATAATACTACTGTATTTGGAGCTTAAATAAATAAGTACACAATGTATTCTGTACCGAATTAAAAATACACAAATGATGTTCCTGTAGGGTAAGATTAAATATACGAGTGTAGCATAATTTTATAAGCATTAGTAATTACATACAAACTTGTATTTGTATATAAATTTATATGCAAGCATTTTACCTTATTATAAAAATTAATGTGATATTGATAATTAATGTGGGCCTAATTACCAAGAGTCTTGTCAAAGAATCAAAACCAAGACGAGACTTACATTAGTCTTGTCTTGTCAAGACCAAGACGAGATCCAAGTTGTCGAGACTAACTCAAGACCAAGACAAGACGAATGTCAAGTCTCGCCTCGTCTCGTGGCAACACTATAGCTCCAGTGACCTCTATATACATAATGGACCTGCGTCTCCTATATCTATACAATGTAAGGGGCTGTCTCCAGTTATCTGTCATGGTGGACTGGACCTCTCTTTCTAAAAGTGATAAGTGCGCATCGCGTCAACTGAATATAGTTAGACACAGCCAAGAGGGCTAAGACAATATTTGTAACTTTGTTTTATTGCATTATTTTACTCTGTAAGTGTCAAACCAGTATTTAATGTATTTATCTTCCAAAATTTTGTAATATTTATTTTTGCATGAAATATGTGAACATAAAATCTGACGTGGGCACCACATGACTTCCTTGTACGCCTTTTGTGTTCATACTTTTCTTAATAACTAAAATGTAGAATAATATAAAAAATTCTTTTAACTTATTATACTAGTATACTCACAAATATATTTTAGTCATTTTATTTAAACTGCAGAAGAAGATATAAAGCTTATTTTACTATTGTCACTGTCATGTCATGTCATAATCATTTAAATTTTACGTAGTAACAAATGTTAAACGATCATGGAGTACAAGATACCGAAATACTAAATTGTAAGTATATACTTTAATTATTCTTAAATGATAGAAGATACAGAAAAATTTATAAAATACCGATTGTAGATAATAATCACATAATCTTTCATTTAAAATAAAAAAAATTGTCTAAAATTAATTATTTATCAAAATATTTTTAAAAAGTACTACTTCCGGTTTATAGATTGAAACAAAAAATAGGAGGTGCACAACTAGATGCTATAACAGTCCTAAATACAAAATTTCAGCTTTCTACGTCTAACCGTATTTGAGTTATGCGACATACATACGTCCGTACACACGTCGAAACTAGTCATAATGGATTCAGAAAAGGTCAAAACGGATATTTCCGTAAAAATCTGAGAACCGAAATTTTTCGCGATTACAATACTTTCTTATTACTCCGTACAAGGAAGTAAAAATGGACAACATTTCTTGGACTATCTATACACAAAAATTTGAGAGAAAACCCCAGTCCACCAGTTATGCGGGTTGCGTTTTCGGTGGAGACACATATTATTACCCAAGACGCACGTCCATTATGTATATAGAGGTCACTGACTAGCTCTAATGTACATTTACGTATAACCGAGTATATTGTAAACACTTTTCATCATTGCTTATTCCATTTCAAGCACACAGACAGTTAAAAAGAAGCTCCACAAATAGCAAGCACTTCCATAAGACATCATTTAACTATTACCCACTACATTTTTAACTACAACTTAACCCCTTGCGTGCAGACACCACAATCACTCCCGCCGCCGTTCCGTGATAAACCTCTACTCGCGTTCTCTCGTCTACAGCGCAGTAAACCTGGTGATAAAGTTTTCATGCCACTGGTTCGCGTGGCTTCACTCACTTTCAGAGCTTTAGGGGCGGGGGGGGGGGGGTCAAGGGAGTATTTATGGGCAGTTTTATTGCGCGCGCTTACATTGTGACTGTTTTGGGAAATGCTAAAAAGATTTTTTATGTGCTAACTGATTTCTAATGTGCGTAATGGGATAATGGAAGGATAATTGGTTTACGTGAGAAAGGAGTGTTTGTTATTTTTGACGGTAATGGTTTTAATGAGGGTAATAGTGATTCGCTAATTGGTTAAAAAGAAGAAGAAGAAGATTATTTGTTAAAACTGTAGTTGTTTGTTCCTACACTGTCAAAAATAGTAGTAATTTTAAAGAAAGTTTTCTGCCTTTCCTATTGGTCTAACACATACAACCTTTTGCAGTAACGAACAATAAGCCAGATATAGTTATTCTGAATAGTACGGTGCCACAAGTCTAAATTAAAATTTTCTGACATGTGACTCATTGCAGTATCAACGACGTTATTTTAAAAAGATTATGTAAAAACTGGCTTATGTGGCTTCGTATTTTTAAAGGTTCTAGTTACTTAAATGCAGGGATAACTAATAAGGTAGCTCGCGTCCTGACCCTGAGGTTTTTATAAGGTTCCTAATAAGTATTTCAAATTCATTTGAAGTTTTGTGTGTGTTTTTAAAATCGATTTGATCTAAAGGTTTGCACTCTATGTGCGGCAATTAACGCTAATAAGAAAATGAGATAGCCAATCTTGTCGATAACATTTCTAAGAATAAATTATTCATTTCCTTTGCCAATTTATCTGTAAAACGACTTTGGTATCCCTTATGTTATATTTTGGGGTGCTTGATTATATTATTATACCCTTTAAGTTGCGCTTTTTTGCATACGCACCTCCTGAAATTAACGAGATGGCCGCTCGGGCTAGTATTAACTGTGTCATAAGCTACTAGATTAAATCTGTTAATTAAGAATTCTAAGATATTATTTACTGTAGCTTGATTGCTTTATATGTATATAGTATTGCTTTAGTGTGGTTTCTGATATAGATGCCACTACTTGCAGACTGATTGCTACGGAACGATCCTTTGATCTACAAGGAGCTAATACCATTTTTTTTCGAAAACAATGGATCGCAGTCTAATAAACTATTTAAAACTTGGGTACCCGGGTTGAACTGACCGAATGGGGACTATTAAAAGAAAAACCAACTGCTTTATGAGTAATAATTTTGCATAGAACTTTCACATACCTGGATAGTGGAGGAAAATATAAAAATTAAGGCTATGCCAATAAACCTCTATCTGCATTCTCCACGCGAATAAATTTATTTTAGGTAGTACACAAGTGTTAACTATATCCTCATAAGATATTGCTGGCGAGTTCTCATTCTGTGTCTATGTTTAAATTTTTAGATTCCCTATCTTTTTCCTTAATAGAATGCGATGCAATGTAAGTCGCGTAAATCTAAATTTCTCTCTTCTCACACGTCTGCCAAATTATTCAAATAAATTTAAACTAGATACCTTCCTCTAACTTTTCGTCGGTAGATGATGTATAAGAGTCAGAAGCTGCCTTTCCTATATTTTTCTTTCCAATTTCCCTATTTTTTCTCATTAGTCAAACTCTGTTCTGTGTCTTCCTTTTACCCATATGAAGAAGGAGAATAAAAAACTGAAAACTAAATACACTGAAACTAGCACTATAACTTTTAGATGTTGTAATCACCGCACAAGAAAACATAATGAACAGTTGTAGATGGACTACCTAGTGTATTGGAAGATGGTGACATAAACGATTAAATGTTTTTAATTTAATTTAAACATTGTGACATAACCGTACTGGCAAGCGTTACTACATTGTTAATGTCGTAATTACGAGAACGAGGCTCGTAATATAATTATTCTAATAATATGTTATAATAATATTAAATATGAACTTAATGCTGAAAACAACTGCACGATATGCAACCTCCACCAGCCAGAAAACCTCTATCATTTCTTGATTCAGTGCCCTATATTCTCTCCATTAAGACAAGAATATTTACAAACTTACATCTCACACACCACAGAAGAACTCAATCTATATTCTATTTTAGAAAATCCTGATAAAATAAAAATAAATAATATTTTTTATTACACTGTAAACGCACTTAAACTGCGTTCATGAACGAGTCGTTCAAAATGAACGACTCATTTGAGTGTGCCGTGAACGAACGACTCTTTAGTTCGTTCAGCACGGCACACCAGTTCACACTAGCTCCGTGCTACTATTTAGCCTCCGCTCACCGCTCCGCTCGCTGAACGCAGAAAGACGAACGAGTGCGAGTGGAATGAACGAAACGAACGAAACATACATACAGCGCACGGTGCTGAGTGCTGTGTATTCTGAGAAGCGTGGCGTTTCTGTTGTACGGACAACAATGAAAATAATCAACAATATGGGAAGTGGAAACAATGTAGGACTGGAAAGTAAATGCAAAAAATACATTAATGTAAAAGTAATAGTAACATTTTGCTAAATTTGTTGAACATTCTTCAAAATGTTGCCAGACAATAGGTACTCCTTTTTGCAGAATTTTTATTTTGTTTATTTTCCATTGTCAAAATACATATACAACTACAATAAGCAACGTTCAATAATTTATTGTTTGCAGCAACGAATAATCAAGACGAGAACACAACTATCAACTAACTAAAATGCTAGGTTCATGTAGTTTGGCACATGCCACATCGCTGCGCATCGCACATGCACACAAGGCGAGCGCACAGTGCTGTGAGCATGAGCACATGAGCAAAGCAGCTCAGCTCAGCAGCACACTAGCACGGTAGCACGGTGTCATTTGAAACGCACAGTGCTGTTTTACAGAGTCGTTCAAATGAACGACTCAGTGTGAACGACTCACTTTACTGAGCGGAGCGAAATGAACTGACTCACTAAAAATGAACGAAAGACCCATCACTAACTGCGTAGCTTTTGTCTTAATGAATAGAGCCTATTATTATGTATATACTGTACTCATAGTATTATAAATATATTCACATTCCAAGTAAAAGAAATAAAAATGTAATAGTATTAGTAGTAATTAGTAATAATTCAAAGTACATAACGTGAACTATTAGCAAGTAAAAATAAAATAGTAGAAAATAAAATAAATCAATAAAGAAAATTAGTAATAATATAATAAATAATAATTATAATTTTTTTCTTTGTATAGCATCACCATGATATATTGTACTCTGTTGTCAACCACAATTTGTATGAGGCTTTACCGCCTTAAGCAAATAAATATGAATTGAATTGAATTGAATTGAATATAATTATTCTAGTATGGCACTAAAAAATTACTTTTTAAATAATTCAAAACTATTTAAAATAAATAAATTTAATTTAAGAAACAAGTATTTTTGTTCAATTCAGGCTTAAACATAAATATATTAGTAACAAATATTAGCAACTATATTACCGAGTGTTTATTTATTATCCTGTATGTAAAATGTTTCAACGAGTGCCTACAGCAACTTCTATCAATATTAACTATTTTTAACATTTTAAAATTAATAGCACAGTTTCAGCTTTCGGTTGTTAGGTAGATCTTCAGGTTCGGCCGGCAGTTTATCTAAAAGCTTATCATCAATTTCGCCATTGTTAGGTTGTGCCGCCTTGCGCGTAGTTGTAAGTGTTGTAAAAAATATTTTTAAAATAAAACAAATGCGTTAAAACGTAGAATTTGTGGAAAATTTTACGAAAATTATGTAATTTTACTGAAATATGTTTCCAAAAATTTATGTAAAAGCATAATATATAAAACTTAAATTATGTACCTACTAAATTTAATAGGTAAATAATTATGTGTTTGTAATATTATATAGTGTATATAAAATTAAATTTTTATGTAAATTTACTATATCTCATCTTGGAATATAGATTCCAGTATCAATTATAGTTGTTTTTTTACTGTATACAATCCACAAATTCTTAAATTTATGTAATATGGATCCTTATAAAATTTCTAATAACTTTTGTTGAATACTGTTTTCAAAATTAAAAAAGTTTTGCGGTTCTAATTTTTGATATAAAATTAAAGACTGCGACATCAAGTGCGTCCAAAGTAATGTCATGTAAAGATTTGTTAGATTGTATTTGAACAGACCGCGTCACTCGATAAACAAAGTGTTTATATTTTATGACGGCAAATTCTAATTTATTAGAGTATATTATTCTTTAAAAATATTACATTTACCAAAGCTGTAAAACATAAATAACATAATAATAAATGTTATAAAGATAACATATTGTTTATAGTTTCAGTAAGAATTCTACTGCTTCTTACAAGTGCATAGTTTACGAGGAATTTCAAAATAACCCCCCGTTGTTAAAAATATTGGCCAAAAATATATACGAGCAAGAATGCCAGCGATGAAAATTTATATCATATATGATGTATATACGCTTCGGTGAATAACAGTCTCATAAGGTGCTGTAAGAACGTATTTTTTGTTGGAAATATTGAGGCAGAATTTTATGTTTGTTGTGTGGAGAGGAGAAATTGAAGTGAATTATTATAAAATGGTTCATGAAATACGATGTATGACGTATGAAAGGTTCCACAATGATGATATTGAATATAATAACAGTAAGAAAGTATTATGTTACTATGTATGTAACTTGTATCGACATAGTAGCGAGTAGCAAACCTTGTGTTTGATTCCAGCAACTGAAAAAATACTACTGAGTTTGAATTCGACTGATCAGACTCCACTTGTAACTATGAGTATGTTTTAGATGCAATTAAAAATTGAAAACTAAATAAATAGTACTATTACCGACTATTACATTGTGCTAAAAAACATAGTATTTTTAAATTCATATATACTGTCGCTAATTTCTGTACTAAAAAATAATTTAACATAGAGTTATGATATTTATTCATGTAAACTTGTAAATAGATATTTTATACCTAGGTTATTAGTGTCTTCGAGCGATACAGTTTTCTTGAAGACGAAATTGTTACTGAAAGAAACGACCACGAAAACTGTTTCAGGTACCTAGTATGCAAAAATTAAACTTCGCGAACTGAATTGCATATTTTTTTGATACTTGCAAAAAAATGCATTACATAATACCTATTATTTTTACAATAATATGCATTAGGTACATAATATTATTCTAAAAATAATATTGTTTTGCAAAAATATTATTTAGAAAACACAGTTCCTGTTTCTGCATGGTTTGCAGGAGTGGCTATAAGCTATATACTCTTTAGTAATTTTTTACCAGTTTTTTAAAGATGTGTTTTTTAGCCAAGTGTTCTAAAAAAATGTGAAAATTAGAAAATTAACCTATGTACCTATAAGAAATATTTACCTATTCCCCTAGTATTAAATTTTTAAATTAAATACATCTTTACAAATTTTCCATCGCAAAAAATATCAATGCGTAACTTATGTTATGTAAAAAATGGTACAGTTCCACTGCAATAGAGGTTCTGGCGCTAATATGAAATTTAAAATTTTACAAATATGAATATTATTATAATATTAATACAACATAATATAATTAGTATCGTTAAAAATAAACTTATTTGTCAAAATTTCTTGTCGGCTGTATTTTTTTACCGGTACCGGCCTACTGTCACCACTGCATATAGAAGGGTCCAGAGAACATTATTTTTGTTATAAACTGAATGCTTTATTTTAATCATAAAACGCAAGGTATCAAGGTGGAATGTTTTATCGCCAGGATTATCAAGATGAGCAACATTATTAATTGCCCAGACTAATTGCTGGTTCAATGTTTGCATAATTATTTCATGTTTGACTATCAAAGAGAAAAGTGTCGTGATATTATGCATGTATTTATAGTACAGAGCTACGTGCATGTTTTACATGTTATTTCTTTGTAAACTTAAGAATAAATTGTCAACAAACAAGTTGCTACTTGCACACTTGTAGTTCAGCACGTCACAAGTTCTGGAAATCTGTCGCGTTGTTTCATACTATGTGCTCCACTATTAATTTAACACTTGAAAAACGTGCAGCATGCAAGGAAAATATTTATGTACGGCATACCTAAGCTAGCGTGCAAAATGTATATTTTCAGAGCAACGACTATAATTCTTCTGTTGCCGAGCTTTTTATATTATTTACCCTGTCTGAGCACACTGTCGGTATTTATTTTTATTAAAACAAAAACACTTTCATACGAAGCCCACTAAGGCTTTTCAGTTTTTTAGAAGCACACGACCAGTAAAAAGAGCCAGACAAAAACGGACTCACGTTTGTGGATTTTTAAATTTTAATCTGGGTTAGTGGTGTCAAGTAAAATAATTATAAACACAAAAACAATACCAGTGGCAGGTATTAATTTCTTTTAAGTATTAACTCATCAAAGAAGGCTATAAAGTATAAAGAATAAATAATTCTAAAATAAATACTTAGAGTATAGAAAATTATAGAAGGAGCATACTTTGATTTTATAGATGACCATTGAAGCCGTGACACGGAAGAAAGTGTGCTATCAGAGCATACCAATATGGCGGATATATTTATACTAATTTTTATCTGTTTATAAATATCATTCTGTATTGCACGAATAAATATTATAGGTAATGGCATTAATGATAATAATATAATACTTCGAAAACTAATACATTGCGTTCGAATGTGCAAATAGAGCATACCAAGATGGCGGATAATAACTTTAGCAAAATTGCTTCATTGTTTTGTTATAAATTTCTATCCTCTAAGAATAAATAAAAATAGTAAAATCAATTAATTGCAACGAAGATAGCTATTCTTATTTATTTAGGTTGGTACCCGGCGTTGCCCGGGTAAAATAAAGTTTTGTTTTATCCTCACTCCTAAACCTAATGGTCCGATCCAATTCAAAATTCAAATATATCATACATTTTGACTTTGGTTAAAAGAGACATGCATGTAAAATTTTATGAGGATCAAACAAACGGTCAAGATCTAGAAATCTATAGATTGTTAAAGTGGCAAGTCGTCTGCGGATATAAGATTAACAGTCGATGATGGTTGGTACATCAATTGTTCATTATATAAAAGATACGGCAAATGGTTAATAGTTTTTCTGCACAACTACATAATGGTTATACGTGGAAAGTAGTTTTAAGCAAAATATTTAATATTATAGAGTCACTAAACAACGATTAAACTTTATTCACGTGTAATATTAAATCGTATATTTTTGATTTTATAATCATCTTATAGATATGCCCCCACAGGCGAGCTGGTAACATAACGTTACGTTACGTTACGTTGAATATTATTACAAAAATAAATCGTTGTTTCTTCTTATGACGAAAATGAACTGTGATTTGTCACCTTAACCCCCACCCCTTAATTTTACTCTTGAACTTGCAAAATTTCAAGAGGATCGGACAAACTGTCTAGAGTAGATACAAAACAAACAGGCAGACAGACAGACAGAAAACAAACATTCAGCTTTATATACATAAATAGATTAATTACATACCTATAAGAACAATTAAATAAATTTCACTATTTATTGATTCAAAATTAAATAAGTTTTTAGATAAAATGAAAAGGTTTCTTTTTATACAAAGCCAATGTCTAAATTCTCACACATTTGATTAGAATTAAAACAATTTTAACAAAACATTTCTTTATCGTTTCCATTTCT
This sequence comes from Agonum fuliginosum, assembly GCA_947534325.1. Classification (NCBI taxonomy): domain Eukaryota; kingdom Metazoa; phylum Arthropoda; class Insecta; order Coleoptera; family Carabidae; genus Agonum; species Agonum fuliginosum. Next base: position 17,456,498 of record OX384043.1, on the reverse strand, counting down.
TATTGGCATAAAATATTAGCTAGTTCTTTAAAGCAATAAGAAATTTTCTTCAAGGACTTCATACCATTTTTCCAACTTTTTCCAGGAGTCACGAAACCAGCAATTACAAAATCAGTTGAGCCAACCACACCGATAACATTTATTAGCAACAATGTGGAATGTATATCTCGTATTTCCGTTCCTAATTTTTGTCTCAATTCCTTCCAAACTTTAAATCCAGCCACCTTATCTTTCAAATCACGGTCTTATCAACCGGTAACCGGTAACGGGTAACCGTTTCACGGAGCGCGTTGCACGATACGGGAATGCACAATCGGTACCGGTAATTTCCTTTGTGCTTTACCATCCCCATCCCTGCCCCCCAGTGTCACGTGACTGCAGTGGTAGTGCACTTGCACATGCAACTTTGCAGACTTATCACTGGAGCGGAAGAGAAAATGCTACAAGCTGAAGGAACTAAATGTAAATTGTTTTCCGATAATTTAAACATTAGATTCTTTTGGAAACGGAGGATTCTGCTATTGGATTTGTATTGTGGGGATGTCTTTGATTTACTTTTGTTTCGAGACGATGTATGTGTACAGTGACTATTTATTTTTTTGATGAAATCAGTACAAAAATTAGTAATACCTATAAGTATTTACATAATATATTTTTTTGAATACTTGTTTTTGTTGAAGAGACGATAGTATTTTATGCACCTAAGGAGGGAAGCGTGCTATTACTCCCGCGCCGGCTTCGCCCAAGGGAGGAATAGCCTTCCCTCCCGTGGGACACATTAGTATATTACATACCGAGCGGGGAAATGGTTCATTACAGCCGAGCGTTTCATTAGATGACTGAGGTGCTTGCACCGAAGTCATCTATGAACGCGAGGCTGGAATGAGCCTTCCCGCGAGGTATGTATACTATTTTATTCACAATCCAATTGGTTATTAATATGCCCGTTTTAAATATTCATTTTATTCATATTTTATGACAGTTTTATTATAATTTGTTTTGAAACTTCAACATAGAGATCTATGAAAAAGTTGCTAGGGTTGCCAGGTAACTTGAAAAAATGTTTATTGATTCTGTCAATAATTAGTTTCTTGCTGCTTTTTATCGAGATCGAGCATATTAATTATCATGTTGTCTGATTGTGAAGATGGTGAAAACGAAAATATTCCTTTAGAACTGCGAGAAGCAAAAAAAAGCTTCTGAAAGTGACGTTTACCTAGCTGGAAAACGCTCACTTCCCCGCTAGCCGGGAAGTTTTTTCCCGCTAGCTGGGAAGTAAAGTAAACAATGACTCGCTTCCCAACTGTTTAGAAGGTTGGAAACGCACATATTACCAACCGATTGTGAATAAAATATTTTACGTCACGAGGGCCTCGAAATCACCTTTCTTGCAAGTTGGAAGAAAACAGTGTTTTCCTCCCGCTCGGGAGGACCGCACTTGCTTTCCCCCCGCGCGGGAGGGAAAACTCGCTTCCCTCTCTCCATTAGCAAGAGGAAAACACTGCTTTCCTCCCCCGAGTGACGTAAAATAATAAATACAATAATTAAAAGACAGGTTAAAAGACATTGCTGCGCAGGCGATAATTTTCGTAAAAAATCAGTACAAAATAACTTTCAAATTGTTTTCAGTACAAGGGTCTGAAAATCAGAACTGTATTGATAAAAGCAGTACGTATGGTCACTCTATGTATGTGTAGCATTTATGTTAATTGATCGCTTTTAAACTGACCAATTCTAAAGGGAAAAGTTATTATTATAAATGTTATTTTTATGTAACAAAAATGCCTACAGTTTGAAAAATATTTTTTTTTCTTTTATCAATATGTATCATATTGTAATTTAAATCCGAGATTAAACGTTTATGAAAGAAGCCATAAGAAGCAGAGTATTCATATATTTAGTTGATTTTATGTAAAAAAGAAAAATTTGGTTGCAAAGATTATTGAGTATTTTATACAATCTATGTATTATGCTACAGAAAAAAGAGAAGATTAAATTAGGTTTGGTTTAGTTTTGTCCAGTTTTTTTTTGAAGTAAAGAAATATCTTTTTGTGTACACATAAAAAATCGTCTGTTAAATCTAGTTTTGTTTATGTGTCACATATAAAAAAATAAGTTAATATTTGGAAATAGCTGTAATTTATAATTTTCTATATTTTATTTTTCCCTTGGTGATAAGAAGTTCATCTTAAAAGTTGGTACAAAATAGAAAGACGTTTGTTTACTGTTTACTACTAACTTGCACTTGAAAGTAAAGTACTTTATAAGTTTGAATTAAAATTTAAAAAATACCGAAACGATATTGAAAAGACTAACGCTATAAGAGATAAGCAGTTTTCATTGTATTTTTATAAATAAACAGCAACTTCCTCTCATGCAAAATCAATTTCCCGAGTGAACTTCAATTCCCATTACTGTCGAGCATAATTCCCGTAATAATCGATGGGCTCGCCTAGCACTTAAACCACTCCTAGCAAAAACTGGAGCGAAATTATGAACGCAGGCATAGTCCACTACAATCCCACTAACGCTTTTTTAATCGTTCTAAAATGAAAATTGATCATGAGTGTAATTGCTAGTACGATTTTGTGTGTGATTTCAATGTAAAAAGCTCGCTCTGTGTTGGACATTCTTCTGGAATGAATGATAGCAACTCATGGTGAAGAACGAAGAAGGTTTTTGTTGTTTCATCGGCTAATGATGGATTGGGATTTGGCATGAAACGTATAGACCGTTAATTTGTCTGCTATGATTGATGATTTGTTTTTGTTACGGTTTGGGATGAAAATGGAGAAAAACTATATTCAAAACCTCTTCCAAATGTGTTTATTCTTTTTTGAAAAGTAGAATAGCAAATGCACACTAGCAAATTTTTATTTTACTAAAAATTGTTTTTGTAAAACAAGACGGATAAATGTCTTCAAAAATATTTTTACTGCAAATGTGTAGTCCTTGAATTTTGAATAAATGTTTCATTAAATTTTCAGCGCCGTTAGTGTTAATTTTTAAGAAAATACCAAGATAATATTTTGGATTTATTTAAAAAATTTGGTAGGTACTGTTTACTATTAATTTGCGAAAACAGTGAAATTATTGTACTATACCTATACATATACAGGCTGTTTCTATACCTGTGCACGAAACTTTAATAGATTATTTAATTTGATATACTGATTATAGAAAAAAAATATTTTTTTCAAAAATTGCAAAAATAAGGGTACCTAGTGAAAATTTCTCTTGTTTGAAAATCCATTTAACTGAGTATTTATTAATTATTACATAACAAGTGACTATTTGTAGATAGTCTTATAGTATTTCTAATTTTATTTTATAAATACCATAATAAATAAACAGTTAAACGGACGTTCAAACAAATATTTTCACTACCCTTATTTTTGCGAATTTTGAAAAAATCTTTTTTTAAATCTATATAATCAGTATATTAAATTATATAATCTATTAATGTTTCGTGCAGAGGTACTTCCTATACCTATTCTTCTTCTTGGGTTGTTATTTATTTCTGTTCAGAGTATGTACTAAAGTCCGATGATTTGAGACTCAAGAAGGGTATGGAGTTGTTTATTTAATTCACCAAAAGCCTCGGCATATTGTATCGAGGTAGTAGCGCGGGTTTAAGCACAGCTCTCTGTATGTGATGACGTAAACACGGACTTAGCTCTCTCGGTCAGCAGTGTGTGATTGTCATTTAATTGTTAAACATCTTGAAATCAAATCGCACTCGGTCGCTTTAAGCTGACCACTAGATCGTCCTATATGTAGTCATGGTTGCATATGAATCTCTCCGGTTGAAGTGGTTGTGGTTGAATTCCACTATAATTAACATCTACTATCCTGCTGCTTGGTTACCCAGCAAAATAAAATATATAAAATGATATGACATTATATGCCAAGTCATTTAGGAAAATGATTTTATAAAACGACTGAATTTAAAATGGGGTTGTTCAAATAAAAATGTTGATGATTTTATTGCATTTATAAAATAAATATGGGTCTATTTATGAGTATTGGAGTGAAAATTAAAGCCGAAATGTAGCTGTCTACGATTTCGTCGAGAAAAAGGAGAGATATATACAGATTTAGTGTGTCGAACAAAGGCAGCAATAGCGAACGCGCTCTAAAAGTGGCATCGTATTTATTTGTATCATATTGTATTTATAAGACAAAGGAAATAATTAAACGCATTATTTATATACTGTATAACATCTTACCTACAGTGCGACGCATGAATTGTAATACATTTTGTATTTAAAATGCCTTAAATTAAACATGTAAAAGTAGTATTTTTCTCTTTATTCTGCATTTTTTTAAAACAATACTATGGCAAAATTTGGTAAAATCGATGCGACGCACTGTAGAATGAATATTAAATATTGTCGTAAAAAATTTCAATGTTCTTACGTTAGTATTAGATTCAATATTTTACAAACCGTAGAGCACTGTTTTTCCTCTTTCCATACAGCTATATTCCCGCCTTAATTAAAAAAGTTTGCACTTTTCATTCATAATTTTGTTTATAAAGTTTTGCGGATCTATTGCTATGACATATTTTATTCATACGCATACAACTATAACATTTACATACACACTCTCAAGTTACCCATTTCAAGCATAGACAACCCAATAGATCAAACGTGAAACGTCAAACACTGCACGCGATTTGTGAACATAACCTACAAATTTTTAAATAATAAAAGATACTTGGGTTGCATGTACACTGATAAATATGTAACTTAAATAAATAAATAAAATAGTGATAATAATTCAATAGGTATTTCAAAGAAAGAGCGTAAACAAACATAGTTCGAAGTTTGTTCGTAAGGTTTGTCAGTCTATGGGTAAGTCATCGGGACTCATTCGGAATGCTTCATAAAATACGAAACACCCAATACACGAAGACTGGTATATAAAATACGTCACACAAAGAAGATTGTAAATTTGAAGTCGTTTTTGAAAAATCTTACCTCTTGAACAATTCAATTATGGAGCATAAAATATACACCTACTTATCAAGTTCGACGTATTCTTTAGGACATATACACAGCTAAATATTATTATAATTATTGTACACTATCTGAAGAAGTCACAACGTTAATCTCGTAGAAAACAAATAAATAAATAGACTGCAAATCCCATCTGTATATTTTGAATCACACACAGTTTTCATCTCAAATAATCGCACATTTCATCTCATCTGCTCCTCCTTGCATTACTACGCGTAGCAAATTACTACCAATTTTCTCCACGTTAACTTGAACTCATTTTCGTGCAATTCCGCCCTGCACGGTCTTGGAGAGTTTCCTAACCCTTGCCGACAGGCGACAGTGGTACGCGGGCTCGCGTCACTTCGAGCTTTCGTCCTCATGTGCGTGTTTCAGTAAACGCGTCGCGTACAACTTTATAATAGAGCGCTTACCACCAACACAAGCGAGCTTGTCGCTGAGTATTGAAATGCTAAACAAGAAGCGGGAGAAGGAAGGTGGGGTAATAAGGGTTCAGCGGCGGTGACTTTTAGAGAATATAGAAAATAGTGTTGCAAGTAAGAAGGTTAGGTTAGGTTAGGTTTTAAAGAAATACTTATTAGATATCAATTTTCAGCATATTTAAGTTATAGGAAAGTGATAATAATTGTTAATTTTGATAGATTTAGTACTGTTTTATCGAAATGAAAATGTAACTCCTTTGAAATGTGCATTAAAATGCACCATCTGTGACGTAGACAACATTGCAACCAAACCGTGAGTTCTCAGGGTCGGTGACGTCACACCTTCACACGCACGGCATCGTTTTTCGCGGCACCTATTTTTTACACTTTATGAATTTTTTTCTGGCTTATTTACAACTTTTTGACAAAAAGAAAAAATACGGTTCTAATATTTTAATGTACCTATACATTAACATCGTGGAAACACCCATTTTAATAAGTACATAGTTATAATAGTTATTTATGTATTAAGGATGTAAATAAGTTTTAATGACGTGAGACGTGATTTTGAGCCCGAACGTCAGCCGAGGGCTAAAAACACGTCAATAGCCATAAAAGTAAGTTACGCCCGTAATAATACCCAACTTTATGCACGATTCAATATTTTCTTATAAGTTAAATTACCTAATTTAATTTATTTGTTCAAATTACTTATTAAATTCAAAACTGTTGCGAAGATACCAAAAACATTCCAAACATAAACAAAAATCTAAATGTCAAAGTTGTTATTATTGAATTAAACATTAACAAGATTCGAATGAAAAAGTAACAGAGTTCTCAGTCTTCAAAGTTAAATTTATTTATTAAAGATGATAATCATCACCGACGTTTCGGTAGCAAATCTATCTTCCTCAGGGTTAATTATTAAAATCTTGAAAAATTAAACATTTAGTTACATAAAAATTTAGCAACTTGTCGTCATAATTTAAAACATACACCATACAAAATTATTTCAATATTCGTAGACCAAGCAAAGTTACTACCAAGAATCAACTGTTGGACAGTTTATTCTTGGACAGGTTCTGAGGAAGGTAGATTTGCTACCGAAACGTCGGTGATGATTATCATCTGTTAATAAATAAATTTAACTTTGAAGACTGAGAACTCTGTTACTTTTTCATTCCATTTACCTAAACAGTCAAGAAATTACAATTTAAATTAACAATATTATTTATGTTAAATGTAAGTAAAAATGATGTTATTTAAATTAAAAATTGCACAACTAATTACAGATAATGATTATTTATAAAAGGATTATTAGTAGTTAATAATAAGGAAAATTGAAAATCTAAACTGTTTATATTAGCTTGACGTTTCTTAATGGCGCACTACGCTATAAAGTTATCCTTGGGCTATAAAGTGACGTTTATATCAAAGAAATTCGTGTCTAACTGTCAAATTATGGTATGACGGTGCGTAAAGAAAGACTTTATATTATGAATGTTAAGGAGGTTGGTGACCATACTCGTATTAAAATGATGATGAGAGGCAGTGCCTTTATTACACTATATTGAATCTAAAAAAATGTACTACTAATCAGTTCATGTCTTTAGATATGCGGAATTATATCCTAATCCTACTTATATTCTTAAATCCGAATACTGCCTCCGTCACTGCATTCGCATTCAGTGTCCCAACTCTATGCTCTCCGCTTTCATCTTCGGGTGAAAAGTTTTGGTTTATGGTTCTCATCATTTCCGGCGCGGTAGCTCCTCTACTCTCTGCGTTTTATTCACCGGAGTAAAACACAGAGAAGAGAAAACACAGTGTACACCAACACCACAGTCAGTGTGGAATTACAAATAATATCTCTGTCTGCCCTGGTGCCCTGTTTACGAAAGTCTTTGATAGGCCTATGAATAGGCTCCGCGAGTTTCATTTCAAGTTCTGTTTGCGGTTTGAGGTTATGCATACCTGCGTGAAATGTTTATCAAATGCGACAGTTTTACCGGAGAGGTTGACGGTATTATAACATGTATTTTATTCAGATAAACGAAGTTATGTAACGTTTGATGTTAAATCGCACATTAGAGATTAAAGGATTGGAAACGGGAAAAGGAACGTTAAGCAGGGAATTTGTAAATATATAATATGGGATGGGATATTAATATTCATAAAATGACATAAACAGTAACGTAGAATTTATATGCTATGTGAATTATCTAATGGATAAAGATAAATTACTTGTATCCAACAGCTCTTAATAAAAGCATCGTAACTATAGTGATTTTAAACAAGCAGTGTAAAAGATTGTCCACTTGTGGCTTTGATCAAAATTATACCCACTAGTGGGTAAACTGTTACTTTGTTTGTTGGAAGTCACCATAGTAACGATGTTTTAGAATGGAACTGAATATTTTTTAAATATTTAAGCAGTTATTAAGAGGTGTTGGATGAAACGTTGTACTTCACACGTGGGCAAAAAAGAATGATCCATTCGATAATATTATCTCAGTCAGTCGTTGGTCTCGTGAGTTAAGATTTCCCTCGTGGGTAATTCCATACTTTGTCCACTTGTAAAGTAAATAAGTATTAAGTATTTTACCCTTATGTCGAATCAAATGTAAGCTCAAAAATATATTATAAACCATAATACTTTTTATTAAGAACCAATTTTCCATAAACATTATTAAGTTTGGTAATTCAAACATCTGAGAAAAAAATGCAAATTGGTCAATTATTGTCGTCTCTCTCTGATCTCTGAAATTAAAGGTTGTTGTCTACCGAAACTATACTGACATCGGACGGTATAGGCTTCATGAAGTGTAGCTTATTTCGCAGAGGGTAAGAATCAAATTTGGCACCACAGAAGCATATGTATGTATTCAAGTATTAGTGAGGAAGTAAGTTTTACGTTTGAAATGTCTGGTTAATAGAAATATCGTTGTCTTTTTGAAACTCTACAACTTCAATTCTTTCATAAATTTACCTTAAAATTAAATATTATTTTTATAAAACCGATGATTCCCTTACAAATTTAAAACAATCTTCTTTTAAATTAGATTAATATTGTGTTAGTTTTTTGTTCAAATCTGTCGTCTGGTTTAGATACACTAATTTTTTAATAACGCACGAATTCAAAAGTCACTTGCCTGTGTCTGCAATGTAAAAGAGGTCAACTATACAGCCTCATAGTGGCCAAACGAAACTGATGATTGTCTCGATATTTTTAATATCATAACTGCCCTCTAATTTTTTTATTTATTTCTGTCGTTATCATAACAAAAATTTCGTTCGAAAAAAACTAAATAAAAATAACTGAATTTTCCACATCAGATAATTCTAAAAATAAAACATTAAAATTCAAACCGATTAATATTGATTCAGTTGTGTACATATTTACCTATCAGTTTTGTTTTAATCAAATAAAACTAATAACAAATTTTCTGGTTAAACCTGATACATATTCATGATGAAAAAAATTCAACGCCGATACATTTTACATATTTGACGAGATCCGATATCACAATTTAATTTTATGGTAGAATGTGTAAAATGTAGTATAAATAAAAATCCATTGTTCGAGTGTAATTGATAAAGTGAATTAGGTTTTCAATTTTAGCGAATTTTTCCACTGTCCTAAGCATACAACGGTAACGGTGGGATAATATGTTTTTATAATCCGAAAAGTGATTGGGTTCTAAATTTGTATTAATTTCTTTTTTATTCGATTCGACAATCAATACAGTAATTAAACACGAGTTTTGCTTTTGTTAACGGATAGATTAGACGATTAGCAAACTTTGATTTATCTTGTAAATGAAATTTAATATCACTTCTAACTAAGTTACTTTCAGGTACCAGCAGTGTGACACTAATTAACAAATTCAAATGTATTCCCTATGTTTCATTTTAAAAAGAACGCTCTAATACACTGCTGTCAAATTCGCTCGCCCGATTTGGCTCCTTGTGATTTTTCTTATGGGGTTTTTTGAAATCCCGCGTTTACGTCAACCGTCCAAGGACCCTAGAAGACCTGAAAGCCAACATCCGGGCCGCAATTGCCAACATACCCGCTGCCATGCCGGAAAGTGTTATGACAAACGCCAGAAATCGGCTTATTCTCTGTATAGACAATGGGAGACGTCACTTACCAGATATGATTTCGAAAACTGGGTGATACAAAACTTTAGATATGTACCTACATTATGAAATAAAAATAAAAAGTTTCTGATTCATAAAATGGGCATTATTGCGTTTTGAAATAAGTAAGTGACGGTGAATCACCTGTATAACATGCCGTGAAAATAATAAATTCGGTTTGACAGGTTTGACATTACCAAAAAACCTGTCTGAATAAAGATTTCACAGACGTCACGTATTGTGTATGTTACAAAGTTTATTTAAAAAGGACATCTAAATCAAATATCCACATCATTGGAAATTGGAATGATTGAAATGCCATTCTTAGCGCACTTTTACTATACCACAGCCAAGTTGAGTAAAATGCGTGATTATATAATTATTATGTAAGATTCTTAATTAATTTTGTATCCACATTTTTTTCAATAAAACAAGATCTTTTTTATAACTGTTATTTTAGCCCTTTAAAGTTTTATTTTACAGACATTCTTATAACAAAACACATTTAAATATCCCATACAACTGCCTTTAATTATACTATGTACTTCCAACAGTAGACAAAAAACATCCCTTCGCTTGTTGACGTGACAAAATGACGGCCGACATGGCTGGCATTTAACCGAATCAAAGTGACATCGTTAATTTTTAGCTGTCCACAACAGTGCAGCCTTCTGGTTCACTTGATTCGTACCAATTTGCCGGTAGGTAGCTGATAATTAAACCAATTATCTTGTGAATTAGTGTAAATTTGAAACGATTAGCCAGTCGCCGTTTTAACTGTGTACTTTGATGGTGTTAATAGCGTGAATTCAGCTGCATTGCGATCTGCGTTTGTTGAACAAAGTGCAGTGTGAAGTTAGCAGGGATATATGTCAGTGTAGCAGGACCGGATCAAGACCTAAGTTGAGGTTTGCAGGACCATAAATTGGCTTTTTTTAAATAAGGGAAGGCCTGTCGCCTGTCTAAAGTCCTACTTTTCGGCTTTAACTAAACTAATTAAGTAAACCTTTATTTACTAAAATAGAATTTCTTTAGATTGTTGCTCTAACTATATTTTTATCAGAGCTTAAATACGAAATGGAGATATTAAAATTAATGTTTTTACAGTAATAAAGTATGACATAAAGATCAGGATCTTTTATTTAAGGGCGCACTTTAAAGTGTTTGTAATGATAATGTTTTTAACCCAATAATAGATAAAATCTTATTATACGTCAAAATTTGCTTTTGAATTTTTGTTGTCTGTAACTAACTAGATAAGTATACTTCATTTCAGCTAATAAAATAGCGTTGGGTTAGATAGGGCAATGATATTCTTGAATCTGATTGGTTGAGATGAGAGGTAGATTTACACTAGCAAACATTTTCATTTCCGTTAACATTACTTATACCTTCTTATTTTGAATTTCATAGTTACTTCGAAGTACTACATTATTCTATAGATGCCAGCTTTATTCACAAAACATAACTTATTTAAGATCGCGTCAAATTTTGAACTAATAAAATGTGTGAGTGTAAAACTTACTGGCATTCGCAGTGCCATCTGCTATTTTCTTAGCTGAAATGAAGTATAGAGCTATGTCAGCGAAACGTTGAACCTTTTACATGTTTTTTTTGTCAAACATTTTGCATTACTTTATAATATACCTAACTGCCTTATTATAAAAATTCTGTAATAATTGTTCATGTTCATTTTGCTATACATGTACAAAAAGATACTTTCTGAGTTACTGTTTTATGTGCGTAAATTGACTTAATTTTATAGCTACACGGAAATGAGAGCGCAAAGTAGAAGAAATTTCACTTTGCACACGCAAATTGTTACTGTTCTGCCATGCTATTTTTAAATCTCTCCTGTGGTGTTCTCTCCACTAATAACTATAAGTACCCGTGAGTTGACGGCTGGTAACCGCACACACGGTAAATGTATATCTATACCGAAAACTTACAAAATGAGTCTGCCACACCCAAGATGGTTAATAGGCGTATGCTGCCGTCCTTAGGAAAAATGTCCTATCTGCAAAAATTTTGTTTTAGCTATTATTTTATATAAAATTTTTTGTGGAAACATCTATGCGGATTTTTACTATTAAAATTGCTTTATATAAATATAATAACCATGAATAATAAATTCTACCTTTTCTTAGGATGGTTGGACATTCTATTTTGGTATATTTGTAATAATTTATGCAGATTACAAAAATCTCAAAATTTGCAGATAGGACATTCTTCCTAAGGAGGGCAGTATGTATTTTTCATAGATTACAAGCAAAACCTGTAACATGTATCAGTTGAGCGGTCTAATTCCTATTTGTAGTCAAGATAATTGTGGACATAGGATTATGAAACATGCATAGGTACACGCATAAATTAACACTCCTAAATACGGATCTTGTATGTAGTGATGTGCATTACCAAAGGCAACGATGCTGCTAGCTCCTGCTGCTGCTAGGGAAGATTTTGCCACGTGTTTCAGTTAATTGTGCAGAGCGTGTTACGTTTCAATTTTGTGGGATTGTTAGCTTTTGTTAATGGTGTTTTAATTTGCTGAATGTGTAATTTTAACCGGAAAGTTTTAAACTCGATTATTAGGGATGCTCGTGGTAGTTTTTTGTTGAATTAAATAAGTATTCATAACGAGAAGTAGGTACATACTGTTTTTTGCATATTTTGCAAAGTTGCGTACGGTGTAGATAACCAACGTAATGGTTGGTCAGCAGTGTTTTATTTTGTATGTTACATTTTCATTAAACATTAAAATAAATTAAAATAAATGTCTAACATTTTAACATTTAGTTTTTTCTCTGACTACAAAACAATTAGCAATTTAACTCTAATACGTGCATACTGTATACGAAGCATCCATATACTTTTCAGTTTTCTTTGTACAAAGCTGAGATGTTTAAATGCTCCTGTTGTTTTGGTATGTAATTTTATCTCTTTTATTGAAAATAGGAACTGCCCCTTCCATTTTTACTTCCTTGTACGGAGTAATAAGGAAGTATTGTAATCGCGAAAAATTTCGGTTTTCAGATTTTGATGGAAATATCCGTTTTGACCTTTTCTGAATCCATTATGACTAGTTTCGTCGTGACGTCTGTACGTACGTGCGTACGTACGTACGGACGTATGTGTGTCGCATAACTCAAATACGGTTAGACGTAGAAAGTTGAAATTTTGTATTTAGGACTGTTATAGCATCTAGTTGTGCACCTCCTATTTTTGGTTTCAATCTATAAACCGGAAGTAGTACTTTTTAAAAATATTTCGATAAATATTTAATTTAACACAAATTTTTTTATTTTAAATGAAAGATTATGTGATTATTACCTAAAATCGGTATCATTTAGGAATAATTAAAGTATATATTTTTAATTTAGTATTTCTTTATCTTGTAGTCCATGATCGATTAACATTTGTTACTACGTAAAATTTAAATGATTATGACATGACAGTGACAATAGTAAAATATGCTTTATATCTTCTTCTGCAGTTTAAATAAAATGACTAAAATATATTTGTGAGTATACTAGTATAATAAGTTAAAAGAATTTTTTATATTATTCTACATTTTAGTTATTAAGAAAAGTATGAACACACAAGGCGTACAAGGAAGTCATGTGGTGTCCACGTCAGATTTTTGATTTCATGTCGCTTTAGGTTAAAAAACATTTTGAATTTGTACAACTAATAATAAATTAAGGATGTCTCCAGGATAAATGTGGTTAGCATGCAAAAATAGTTATTTGTAACTTGTATACCTAGGGTGCGAAATGTTTACCGTCCGACATAATTTTTGGCCGAAGCGAAGGCCGAAACTTATAAATTCTCGAGGACATTAAATACATTTCGCAGACGGGTTATACACAATATTTTTGTGTAACTGCAATGCATATTATTAACAACACACATTTTATCTTGGATATACAATATTCCGAGTGGTTGGATTCCATGATAATTACATCTACCATTCTGTAATTGGGAGTTAATCCTGTAGGATAGTTACCATCAAAAATAAAAATAAAATAAATAATTAAAAAATATTTTTCGAGGTTATGTTGTTTTGTATATACCTATTTGATTCTATTTTTTCACAGGTATTATTAACAAAAAAAATGTTTAAATTCTATTAACGATTGTTTTAATAATTATTAATAATTCAATAGCTATAGAAATGATTGCTGTAATTTAGCATCACCTACTGTGCTTGCGAATGACATCAACGTAGAGGAAGACGAAATAGTTGATTATGACAAAGACGGTGATGATTACAGAAAGCGTTAAAACTAGCGACGAAGCATAATTTTGATTTAGGAACAATTTTAATTATTTTTTAAAATTTTCAGCGTTTGTATCTACATGGGTTAAATTAATAAAAAATAACATTTTTAACAATTCCTTATCAAAAACCATATAATTTCTCATCACATTTATTGGCCAAACGGTTATATTTTTAAATAAAAACTCATGCTACCTTTTTTGTTCAGAACTCCGTGCACTTTACTTATGCTGTCATGATTTTTCGAAATTTCTCTTATTTTCCGAGATATAGCTGGAGAATCCAGGAAAATTTTTTGATTCAAATTTTTTCGAAATTGTCACTGCTTTCGAGGCAATTTAAATTTTTTTAACGTCAAATACCTATCAATTCATTCACATTTTATCAGATATCAGCAAGATTACCGTTATATCTCGTTTCACGTACAATTATAAATTTTTATTATAATAACATTGTTACAGTAAACGCATGGCATAGCTAATATTTTAGATTAGAATCCAAATTAAAAATATTCTACACATTTTGTTTTTGCTTGTTCGTAATACTTAAGGGTGCGCTCAATAGTGAAAAAACCGTAACACGAAGTCTTAATTTTTAATCCCATAATAATCAAATTCTTATTATACGTCATAATTAGATTTTTTTTTAAATGTTTATTTTTTCTGTAACTACTAGTGCCACGTCAGCGACACTTTAAAACTTTTACATAGCACATTTTGCACATGCTTTATGCATAAATTTCGGATAAACGATGTAACCTACAATGAAAATTATGTTCCATAATGAAAAATATACGAGTATTCATTCCTTATTGCCTTATTCTAAAAATTATGTCTGTAATAATAGTTCATTTTGCATAAAATGTATTGCAATTTGATGAATTTTGCTCCCTCTTCTTTAATTTCTATTGCAAATTATATTTATTTTCAGGTATTCTTATTTAGCATACGGCAATCTAGAAACTCTAATAATTCTATTGATATTTTTTATGCTTATTGCCTGTTCCTATTTGTAGAGAGTTTTGCAGATAAAGTGTATAAAACTATCTGAAATCGGTTTCGAGCGCGACCATAAGAATCTAATATTCACAATTATTTTATGTTAGTATAAAAAATTACTTTAAAAATATAGAATGATTTTTTAAAGATAAAGCACAAGCCATTTTTACCTTCCGCTTACCTGTAAAGGAAGGTATTGGAATCATGCAAAAAATCGGGTGGTGAATTTTTAGTGGATGAGCACGAATTAGGGTCCTTACAACTCATTTTTGATAGTTTCACGATGATGTCTGTGTGTATGTGTGTGTGTATGTGTGTGTGTATGTGTGTGTGTGTGTGTGTGGTCAAGGGTTGTTAGTCGCATAACTCAAATACGAATTACCCGAAAATTTTGATATTTGGTATTTAACATTTGTATATAAATTGGAAGAGCTCCCTAGATTTTGGTACAAATATCTTCATCGGAAGTGATATTTTTTGAAGATTGAAAAGGTTAATTGTCAAAATTGTATATAAATTTGGAAAAATATAGTATTTATTTGTAATGAGAATAAGAGGAAAAGTTATTTGCAACTTACGTTATAAAAAAATTGTCTTTATCTGGTAGCATTAAAGAACTGCAGTAAAATTTAAAAAATAAATTTATCAAATAAAACGTTGATATCTTGTAATCCATGATCGGTTGATTTTTGTTTCTGCGTAAAAAATATTGACAGGTGAGACGGGTGACAAGTTGGCATACTAGCGCTATATAAGTCCTAAGTAAGATATTAAATGTAGTAATTGAACGGAGGATGGCTTCAACACAGCAGAGTTTTCCTGCGAATGAATCTTTTTATTCAGGTGATGCAAATTTCTGTGTTTGAATATTTGAGATTTTTATTTGTATATTTTAAATGGGCACCGGATTGTACGTATACATTTCTGTTTAAAGTCTAGATATGGCGGAAGGTTGTGTGATGGCCACGTCAGATTTTTAAGGTCAGACCTCAGAGGCCTCTTTTAATATCCAGAAATCCAGGCCACCGGGAATTGACTATCGCACAAAAAACTTCCATTGTCCTTTGTTGCTGATTAATCTCATCTATCTGAGATCTTCAAATGTTCAAATAAATAATGTTTACTAAGCTTTTATCCATGCTTGCTATGATGAAAACTTATTTATTGATCTGTAATGGCCAATAAAATGCCAACTGATCTTCAAATATTTGAGTTAGTGAAAGTTTTAAGTGGTAGTATCGGGTAAGTTTCCTGTTTTATTTTATTATGTCGTTTTCTTTGTTTTTAGCTGCGAGTGCAGAATGTAATTTATATTTAGTGGATTGTACGGATTGTAGGTACTTTTTCTATTCGTTACTTACATTAAGACATGAGTGTAAAAATCAAAATAAATGCAATAACATCAAATTACATTCTCACATAATGGTACATTTATTTTAAGGGAATCTGCCAAGCAAGTTATTAAAAAATTATAACCTACAAAATCTAAATATATAAAAAACTTTTGTGTAAAAATATTTACGGAGTAAATGCTGTTTTGTCAAGTAAAAGGTAGGTATATTTGCATTATGTTTATCAATAACAGCAACATTCATTGACAAATCAAAATAGCACATACCTCGGTGTCCTGAAAATTAAAAGAAATAATAAAATTTTCGTCGATAGAATAATATTTATCTATCTACCTGTAGATCTACTGACGTAACCTTTAAATCTTGAAAAAAGTGATGATTAGTTCGCTCTGTCAAAATGGATTAGGATTTTTAATCGTTATCAGTCAACTCTTGGCAGGCATATTATCATTTACAATATTTAAACGAAACTAATAATGATTTATCAATTCACATCGTAACAAAACAGAAAATAAATAAAATTATAGTAACTACTAACTTGGCATTTTATTGTACTGTACTGTACCAATTGATTATTATTATGCTTTATGGTAACATATAGGTTAGGTATACTAACATATTTAATTATATTTTAGCCAAATATCTTTTACCAAACAAATATATTTATGAAAGAAAGTTTCTGTGTCTAAAAACAACAACTGGAACGTACGTTACCAATTAAAAATATTTATATAATTTAGTACTTAGTAGTATGTTTGTAGACAGCCTGGTAAAAATAAATACATTATATTAGCAGCAGGTTACATTTTATTATTACAAACTTGCAATTTTTGTCTATTTTAGTCGGTTTACTTTGGATTTTTTGCACTAAAACATGAACAAGTCACTCACGAACAATCAACATATGTTTTCTTTGTTATTTTTTACATTTGTAGATACAAATTTAAATATTAAGAGTACTGAAAACGTCAATAAACTGACCCACCACCTCACAAATCAACTAAACGATTACGATGTGACATCGGCGTGAACATGTTTGGTTTGCGTGATTTTAAATAAAAATATTAAATTAAATATTGAGTTGACTTTAGATTATTTAAAAATTAGATATTTGTATTTATTTAATTTGGCTATATTTGTTTAAATTATACGGAAAATTTTAAAATAGTTTCAATTTGACTATTTTAATTATTGTTTTAGGTAAATTCTATTTTTGATTATTAGTTTATAAATATTCATATTTCATTGTTTATTTTTTATTTATTGAAATTATATTTATATTAATTTTTTTTTTATTGATCTACATAACATAATATTTACAAAGTCGATGAAATAAATAAAATTAATGTAATTTAATTTGTTTTACAATTTATTCAATGGCGCATTTTGAATAGATATAATTTCATGTAGGAGGGGTAAAACAGGTCTGTTTAGTCTGTACCAAGTTGCATAAATACGATATTACAATAGTTATTAGGAAACTTTGCATAAAAATGAACATTTGCTATTACACAGTGCATAGTCATGAGTCATAGCACTTCAGGGGACTGTTGGACGTATAATAAGAACGTAAAATGTAACGAAGTCTCATTAAAATATTACGTTGTATTTTATGAAAGTTGCAATTCGCGCAGTCTGTCGCCTTCCACTATGGGCAATGGGCACACGAGCGAAGCGCCTAGTACGCGACCAGGATGCTCATTTTGTATTCATACATACGTTGGACTTATTTTTTTTTTTTGTTATAACAATGAAATGTAAAGTTGTTACTTAAAATTAACTGAGGACAAATATATTTTAAAAGAAAATGACAACCAAACTACAGTTTATTTGCGATGTGGTGAAAAGACAAACATTTTCTTAACCTGTCCTTGTCACTCACATTTTTGTTCACTCCTTGTGGATGAAACGCTTGTCTTTCCTTAGTTCAGAAACTATTAGTGAAGAAATAAGATTTACGTTTGAAATGTCTGATGAATAGAAATATCGTTGCCTTTTTGATACTTCTTCGATACATTGCGACTTGAAAATTAAATATCATTTTTGTAAAACTGACGATTATTTATATTACTATGTTATATATAATATTTTTAATCTTGGTGATTTAATTGTATTACTAAAAAAATCTGACGTGGCCGTTACAATACCTCTCGCCTTGACATTGAAGTATTATTATTTAACCTCGGATTTAACCAAATATTAAGCTTTAATTTAAATAAAATACAACAACACCGTATAACAACCGACAATAATACCACTGGGTCCGAGTGGTTGGATTCCACTATAATAACATCTACCATTCTGTAATTGGGAGTTAATCCTGTAGGATGGTTACCAGCAAAAAAAAAACATTTGATATAATAATATAAAATAATGAAAAATTATAGTTATTTGTTAGTTGTTTGCTAGGTTTTTAAACTCACTCTCGAGAGCACAGATACAATTCAACAGTGGATACGGTTCTTGAGATTACCATCTAAGAAAAAAATCTCGCAACTGAGAGTAACTGTCGATAGTAACTCTGGAGAATTACTCTCAACTTCCTAATGGAATTATAAAGGTTATAAATTATATATTTCACAAATCTAATCAGCTCTTTGTTTAATAGATAATATTATTTTATAAATACCGTATTTACATAACATTATGTCCAATTAATATTACCTATACTATATCTAACATTTCAAAAACTGTACACCACATTCCACACATATGCCCTACACCACAGAGAAACCTTCTTGCTATAGACATGACATCTGTTTATCTGTCACATTGACAATTTTATTTTTGTTTTCAATTTTTTTTCTATTTTGTGATTCACAAATCGTGGTAGGTAAAATTATATATTTAAAAAATTAATATTTCTTTATTGGTAAAATATATAGCACAAAGTAAAGTGAAATATTGTACAATGTAATTTCTTCTTTCATGTGTTGTATGCCAAATGGTAACAATCGCATTATTTTATACGATTTTTGCAAAAATGTTATTGTGCTTCAAGAAAAGTACCATTTTCGGTTGACAGATTTTTACCAAAATCTTTTCAGCTCTTCTTTAACATGTATAAATGTATAATGCAAAATATTATAATTTTCTGTTCAGTAGAATTTGAGATAATGAATCAGAACGAAAGAACATAGTAGGCGCACATACACACACACAGACACACACACAGACACACACACAGACACACACACACACAGACACACACACAGACACACACACAGACATCATCGTGAAAATAGTCAAAATAGGTTCTAAAGGTGCTAAAACGTGCTTATTGACAAAAATCTCGACATCGAATTTTTTCACGATCCCTATACCTCTCTAGGCGAGAGGTAAAAATGTAGGGATATAGTCGATATGGTATTTAGATTTTATGAATTGTCCTGGTTTTTACATAACCGTATTTGTTAATTGTTTTGAAACAAAAAATTAGATTTGATTGCTAATGATATCATAATTTAGAACTTTGCCGCATGATGGTAATGAATACTCGTATTAGAGGTAAATTCATTTAAGCAGAATCCTGCGCGAAGTACAAATTCTCGTCTTAGAAAGAGAGCCATAGATGATAAACAAGAGGAAACTACGCTACTGTCTGTTCTACAGAACATCAGCTTCAATATCTGTTATTCTCATGTTGACGTTCGTAGTGTTTTGCTTCGTGTAACGCTATGAATTTTGTAATTGATTGTGATTGAGTTATATTTTAGTTTTCATTCAAAATTAAGTGAAGTGCAACGTAGCATATACTCGCTAGCTCCACTTTTGTAAAACGGACAGTTGACAGTACATGACAAACTCTGCCTTCTCGCGCAGCTCAGGGTCCTAGATATTTGAAATTTACTCTTATGTCATACAGATATGTCTCCATATAAGAATAGAACATGCAAATACGCTTCGCGTCGGTGGCAGTAGTTCATTCAGTCCTGTTGGAGCTGCGGACAGCACGATGAAATCTCATATAACTCCCAAAACGCAGCGGCGCCTGTTGAATATTAATGTCTGAAAAATATGAAACGCAGCGCAAAAAGAATATTGACCAGGGTACCAGGGACGAACTGCAATTAAAATTCTGAACACGCTGAACAAGTGAAATAAAGTCATTCCTGCTCTGCTGCGAGGTTCAAACCACCGCTCCAAACCTATAATTCATTCGCTAATTTATAGCACTGGCACTTTGACTAGAAATCATACAGGGTGTACAAGAGTGCACGTGATACATGGCCGGTTAACTGGGGGAATTCATTATTACCTGCCATTTATTATTCGGTTGCCATTTTGTTCAAAAATTGTTTCAATTAAAATGTTATATTTGAAATTAATGTACAAATGAATAAATATGGGCACCTAGTTTTAGACAAAATTTACATAATTATTACTTCTGATTCAATTTATCTCCTTTCTTCAAAAATATTCCTTGTTGTTCTTGTTACTTTACTCATTTTGAAAAGTAAAAAATGTAGGTAGGTAACTAAGTCAAGTCGTAGGCTTACCAAAGTCAAATAAAGGGCTAAGAAACCATAATTTTGAAAACTTTGAAGATCTCGGATGATTTTGATAAAAGTGACGAATCGACGTAAATTAGTAAGCCATGACAATAATTGTACGTCGTTGTGTTGCTTGAGTAGGTATAGGTTCTAGGGATGTCAAATAAGAACAATAATCGATTATATTTTTTTCAAAATCGCTTTACCGATTAAATCAACAACTTAAAACCGATTTTTCAAAACGATTTTTAATCAATTTTTCAACAATCCATTAAACTTATTCGATATCCGATTGAAAATCTTCATTCGAATTGTGATGTAGGTATTTATTAGGAAACTGGGTAACTTGGTATGGTAGACTCACAAAAATAAAATGCAATTTACTTTGAAAAAATTAAAATTAAAAAAATTTAAACGAAAAAATCGATTTACCGATTTTTTTAACCGATTATTTTCTAGAAATATTCAATTTTTTTAAATCGATTTTTTCGACATCCCTAACCCAACGTAGGTACTAGGTATATTCTCATGCTCCGTAAATATGAAATATATTTTTATAATCTAGTTTTATGAAATCTGGTATGATAACTATTAAAAAATAGTAATTTTTTTATCCAATGTCTGCTCGATGAAATAGGATTTTTTGAACTCTGGGTAGTACCTACTAATAATTATATTTGTTCTGAACTAAATTAGGATACATAAATTTTTCTTTTAAAAGTATTTTTCCTGTCACCAGTTTTTCCTACACACAAAATCTGATATCTAAAAATAAATCATTGTAGGGCCATATTATTTGATTTTGTACATCTATGTACATTGAGTTCATTTCTTCAGCAAGTCATCTGGTCTACTAGTCTAAACTTATCCATTTATGATACCTAACCGCATTTGTGATTTGTTTTAGAATATCATTGAACCAGGTGTGATTGAAATTTTATTGGCCCGTTAGCTAATTATTGATAATTTTTTTCTTTTTTGATTAATACATTTTGATTTTGTTTGTTTGTTTGAGTTTATACTAGCTACTAGTAGAGTAGATGAAACATTGTTGAATTTCCTATAGTTTCATCAATTAAAATGTGCTAGTATTTTATAAAATATTTTTGTATTATCATTTTTTCATTTTCTTGTAAAATATAGCTAAATAAAAATTGGACTGCCTGCTTTAAACGGCTATGTATCATTTTCCTAGACACGCTGTATGCATAAATTGTAGTCGTATAGTGCTCATGTATTTTTTATTGTAGCGTTTTTAGTTATGTGTCATTCTATTTTAGATATATTACTGACCCCTGATGTTTTGAATTATAAATGGATTATACAGCAATAAATCATTGTATGAAGTTTTAATTTTTTAAATAATTTGGCTGCATATAAAATGATTCATGTTGGCTTGTTAAAATTTCATTCGTGCCAAAATTAACAAAACAGTCGTTATTTTGACATGATGGTAAATTTTATACTGCACCTGTTATTTTCATGCTCTATGATTATTCTACAAATTGATGTTTGTCACTCCGAAATATATGTTATAATAATAATATGAAACATTCTATACTGTTACCGCGTTATGTTTCATTTTGCTGCAGTCTGCAGGCAAAATTGATTTATTGTCATGATGTGCAAAAAATAATACGAAGCATTAACTCTGGAATATTATAAAATAAAAAATAATTAGTTACTCCCGCTCTTTTCAAATTATACCTAACTCTTTTATAATGAAATTAAAGCCAACATTTTGCTACCAAAAGTTGAATTTAATTTAAAACAAATGGAAATTTAACTCCATAAATATTTTTTATAACCAAAATTAATGTTATTATAAAATTAAAACAGGAGGTACAGGTACAGGAGGTAGATTTAATTTTTAGTGTTAACTGTTTTGACTCCGCAAAATAATATTTTAGGGATCCAGTTCTTTAAAATAACGTAATCTAGGCAATAAGCTGTTTTCATGTTTTTAATTTTTTTTTAAAGTCATACTTTAGAATAGTTTCCAATAGTTACAAAACAAATTTGGAGAGCATATACTAAAAAAAATTATGTAACATGTACACAAACTGAGTTTTAGATGACTCACCTAATTTAAAGACTCGCCTTGCACCTCGTCAGTAATTAGATTCGTCTTCTTAAACCGAATTTTGTGTGTTTGTTACATAAATAACTATTTATGAAATCGTACAATAATGAGCTGTACTACTTTAGCATCTTAAAATCACACATAATCGCAACTATCACTTAAGTTTACACTATTGTCAAGTTTTCATTATAGTAATAAAGTTGACTAATTTACTGCTAATTACCTATTTAAATATTATTTCCATGATGTATATAATTATTAGAGATGGGAATTTAGGATTTAAAATTTGCGAAAATAGGTTCCTAAAAAGGTTTGTGGCGGTCGCTCCTACTCAGACCGAGTACGCACCACTAGCTCAACAGCTACAGTGGTCTAACGGTCAGCGATTCTGACTACCACCGTACGGTCCCGGGTTCGATTCCCGCCGCCGCAACTCTCCATCGCGTCTAAGGCAGGGCATGGCTTACAGCCTTACTGACGAGTCCAAGTAAGCATGCCCGGGACGAAACGCAAAAACATCTCAGGCTCATTGGCGTGCCGACCCACAAACGCCAAAGGTTAATAAAATTCTCGTTTTAGGTACAAAATATCTAAAATTAGGTTCCAAAAAAAGTATTTTAGGTTATAATTTTTTTTAAATATTTTATTATATTGATATAAATAAACATTTTTTCATAAATATTCATAATCATATTCATAAAAAAATAATAAACAAAAATAAAAATTTACAGGTTTGTAAATATATATAAATAAACATTTACTCTATACTATAAATTATTGGTGAAATTCTGTGCAAATTTTATATATTGCACAAATCTATTAAACTTTAGGTGTAAAAAAATTAGTTAGGTACGGTTGTACATGTACATGTACAATCATCAATTTGTACAGAATTCTAGCACCAATAACAATAACAATTAAAAAGATCAGTCCAAATTATTTTTGTAACTATAACAAACTAATATTTTTTCAATATTGTCTACAGTAAGATTGTGTCGCACAATCTACACTACAGCCAGTGTGGTGCGACTCATATACGAACTGCTGTAACCATCACGTGACTAAAATTTTAGTTTTCGCACCGACCGCTAGACGACAGCTGTATTTAATTTCAAATACTTTTTAAAATGCGCGAAGAAAATAACTGCAGAAGTTCAAAAATCTAAATTGACAACTTAAAAAATACAAATATCTGTGAATGTTAAATTTTAAAAAAAGAAAAAAAATTTAAAACACGATTTAGGAACATAACAATATGATTTAGGTACAAAAATAGTAAAATAGGTCCAAATTTAAAAAAACCACGATTTTAGGAAAAATAGGTAAAATCATATTGGGTTCAAATGAAAGCATTTTCTTCAAAACGGATTTTGTATTATGACACATAAAAATAGTACTCACGTAGAAAAAAAGGAAAAATCACTAAATTCCCATCTCTAATAATTATCTACGATCATAGTTAAAAGTTAAAAGCAGATTTTTTAAGGGTTGTTTAGCAAATTTAAAAAAAAACAATTATTTATTATACGCCCAACACTTTTAATTTGGTATTATTGGTAACGTGTTAAAAGTATTGAGGGTGTTATAAATTGTTATTTTTAAATTGTTAATTAACCGTTAAAGAGCCTATTTCCCTACTTTTAACAGCAGTTGTAGATATTGTGTGATATATGTGTTAAAAGTAATTGATTTCGTTCGTTAAGTTGCTCCAGTCGGCTTTGCCTCGTTTCGCAAACTTCCCCATTCACTCATAAAATGTCAGTCATATCATGATAAATAACTATTAGAAGCAAATGTACCTACTCATAAACATATTAACTGATTGTGAATAAATAATAATAAAAACATTAAACATGAAACAGACATTATTTTTTAAGGATGATGATGATTTTTACCTATTACTGTTTCACATTTTTTCTATGCGTTGATGTATTTCATTACAAAATATAAAATGAAAATAGTTGGTGACGCGTTATGTTTTTCTAATAACATAAAGTTTTATTAAAATCTTCTACAGGGTAAACGTATGGGCGGTTTAATTCTGTGAAATACCGCTCCGTTAGCTTTTAATGTAATGAAATATGATTCCATGAAGCATCTAATTTGTAAAATGAAATTATGAAATCAATTTTCTTAAATGAAATTTCTAAAGAAGCTTTCCTCAAAAAGGAGCCGAGGTAATATATTTGCGACGTTGTCACTTCTATAGCGTTAACGATCCATAAATTACGAATTCAATGATCTCTTGTATTATGTTTTCTCACGATAAGGCTTCTATTAAATCGCAAGAAAATCCATTTAACACATTCCAGATAAAAATGAAATTATTATCACATTTTTAATATATCAAATTTTTATAATGCTTTCCAAGTTTATTTAATATTAAAATAGTTGGAAAATTCGATAGCATAAATTGTATTTGCGAAAAACAAAACTGTTGCTGATGGTTTGCTGAATAATCAGCAAAATGTCATTTTGTTATTATATTTTTTGTTTCATAATATTTATAATTGATGATCATTGGTTCTGGATCGTTAATATTATTTTATTGTCAGTTAATTAAATCATTAAATCCATGTTTGTATTGCCAACTAAACAACGAAGGCTTAATAAAGGTTAAGGAGCTATAGTTACCCTAGTCAGGTTATCTACCTAATAGTGATAATTTTTAAGCTGGAGTGACTTACAACTGTACTGATAGTCAATGATTGCTTCTGTGGACTGTACTAACCCCTAACCCTAACTTGATTCTCCGACAAGAGACGATTGTGTTAAGAGCAGGGTTGAAAAAACATGTTTTTTTCAATTTTAAACAAAACATTTGTTTTTTACTGTTTAAAACTGTTTTTTTGGTTTAAAACATGTTTTTAACTCTGCACAAAAAAACATGTTTTAAACAACCAAAAACATGTTTTAAACAGGGTATCTGTTTTAACTAAATATTGTTTCCATCGAAAGATGTCGCCAATGCTATTTTTTGTGCGAGGACGGGGATTTACATCGCTCTAGCTGCGTAGCTAGGAGTCACCGATGGTCGGTGGTTGAATTTGTTTTGTTTGTGTCATGCGTCATGAATGGATTTCGGTATCATTTATTCACAATAGACGTTAAGGGATAGTTAATAAGTTCATAGCACAGTCAAGTGCACTTTAAGTGTAGTTCTATTTAATATTATGTAATTAATTATCTTTCTGACCTGTTCACACGAGGAAAGTTTTCACTAAAAAGTTTATTGAAAGTAAAACAATTGCTAGGAGTTGTCATAAGAAAAAACTGCCAATGTCAATACCGTTCATACGGGGAAGGTAATTATTTTTATATACGATAGTGTGTAAAATTGACAATTAGCAAGATTTCATTAGTCACGGGTTGCGCAATGGTTAATGTTTTAAAACACGCAAAAACATCCGCACAACAATCGGTAACTAACGTGAAAATTTTTTTGTCAAAGCAAACTTGTTTTGATCCTAATTCAAATTTAAAAGGATTTTTTATATTTTTCGAGTTTTTTAAATTCTATCGTAGATAAAATCTTATACGATAGGTACACATACGTAAAGCATATTTATTTATTTATTTATTTAAGAAGCTATCCAACAGACAAAAGCCCAATAACAGGATAGGAATACACCAATATAAAAATACAAATAATATCTGAAAGTTACAAATAAAATATGAACTATTAAAAATACACAAAAATTATGCACATAAACATTTCATTAATTTTTTTAAATCTAAGTGAAAAATGTCAATATGAGAAAATTGCATTTGATATAAGACACACATCCGATGAATTGGTGAAGTAAGATGTAGATTAGTTCGGGCCACAGGAAGATAGAATAATACGATGTTTCTGGTATGGACTGAAGGAGTATGAAAATTAAGTAAGGATAAGCAACGAGGATCATCGACAGCACAGTGTATGAGTTTGTGAAGATGGATTATACACATGTTTGTACGGCGCTCAAATAGACTCTTCATCTGGAATAGGTTCAGTAGATGTTCATATGGGACTGATTGATCAGGATAGGTTCTATTTGTTTTGAAATAAATGTATCTCAAGAATTTCCTTTGGATGGATTCTAAATGATCTTGATGAGATTCATAAATAGGATTCCAGATTACTGCACAATATTCAAGTTTGGACCTCACATAGGAATAATATAAGGCGAAAATTGCCGAAATATCAGTAAAAGAACGGGTGTTTCTAATTATGAAGCCCAACATACGAACAGCGGCATTACGTACATCATTAACATGACTGAGAAAAGACAAGTTACTGTCAAATCTAACACCAAGATCTTTGATAGAGGAAGTGCGCTTAAGTATCACATTCTGAATTGAATAATCATAACTCAGAGTTGATAATTTTCTAGTGTACGATAAAACCATACATTTATCAAGATTTAGTTGAAGGTTATTGTTAATACACCACTGAGAGAGATTATTCAAATCATCTTGCAATAAATAAGAATCATTCACGGAGGAGATAGGGTAAAATATTTTTAGGTCATCAGCAAACATAAGTTTGTCACAACAGATCACATCAGTGACGTCATTTATAAATAAAAGAAAGAGCAGAGGGCCTAGATTCGACCCCTGTGGCACACCAGAGGAGGCAATGAATGAGTTCGAGTAATGGCCTTTGAAATTAACAAATAGTTCTCGTTGCTGGAGGTAAGAAGATAAAAGTGAAATAAGTGCTGGTGAAAGGGAGAAGGACTGTAATTTGCCAATCAAGATACTGTGGTCAATTCTATCAAATGCTTTAGCAAAGTCAGTATAAATGCAATCTACTTGACCTCGAGCATCAAGAACTGAAGATAAAAAATGTGTAAAATACATTAGATTAGTAGTCGTAGATCTTTTTTGCATAAAACCATGTTGGGAAAATGAAATCTGATTTTTTATTTTTGAGTAGATGGTAGTATAAATTAATTTCTCAAAAACCTTGCTAAAGTTAGACAGCATAGCTATAGGACGATAATTAGTTAATTAATTTAGTCACAAACGGGTTCGAATTGAAACACGAGCGCAGCGAGAGTACTTTACGTACTTGTATCGTAAATAACTATTATTAAATATATTTAAGATCACTAATAATAATACATTATAAAAAATAATTACCCTACGGTATCTCCATGACCGGTATTGACAGTTTTTTTTATTACAGCTCCTAGCACTTGTTTTACTTCTAAGAAACTTTTTAGCAAACACTTTCCTTGTGTGAACAGGAAATTATGTTTATGAATAAAAAAAATTCTTAAAGATATTTTAGAGACTTTTTATACTCTATAAGTACCAGCGAATGATTTAATTAATAAATTTAATTAAATGTAGGAAAGAAACAGATTTTTTGGATTGTTGTTTTAAACATGTATAAAACAGTTTTAAACACCTGATTTAAAACACAGTTTAAAACATGCATTAAAACATTAGGCCGTGTTTAAAACATGTTTAAAATAGTTTGTTTAAAACAAATTGTTTTAAACATAACAACTCTGGTTAAGAGAGCATGTGAAAGTGTTAAAATTTTAAAAAATGTAATTAAGTAATTCTTTACTGATCTTTGTGCTTAGTTAAAGGGTTAAAGCACCTTTTTACGTTTAAGTAGCTTCAGAATGCAATAAATAATACACGCAAACATAAGAGCTACGACTGACAAAAAATACTTTTTTGTTGATAATAATCGGCTATTAATACTCTGTATCTCTAAAAAATTGCATCTGTGCGTTTTACCTCGTTGTATGTAATACTCCGTATCTAAAGTTGTAAATTTTTTTGTGTAACATGCTGTGTCTGAAATAATAAACAATTCATAATTATTATGATAAATACGATGATCTACTGATATATAGACTAATATTAATAAATAATTTATTCATATTTTTATTTGTAGGTATATTTTTTATTGTCAAATTTATTAGTATAGTATTTAATCGTATAATAAAATGTTATATTTTAGTTTGTACCATTATTGTAATATTTCCAGTGTATTAATAATGTTAAGTACCATTTGGGTTCGCACGTAGAGTACATGATACAATAAATAAATAAATAAATAATCGGGATTTAAGAGAGTAAAAGCTTTAAAAAGACTAAATCTCGAATATTTATTTTTATTACTTCATAATGATTATTTTCACTTAAATTATATTGTAAGTATCAAGACCGGTAAGGACAGTTACTGATGGAAGACAATTTTTAAAGACTGAGCGAAGCAAAGGCTTCAATTTTGTCTGACATTGGTAATTCAAATATTAATTTCTTCATAATTAGTAATGCTGAAACAAAATGTACTTATGTAAATTACTTACTGTTCTGTTTAATTTACTTACCGTTCTGTTTAGCCTACCAACCGGGAACAACATCATACCGTCTTGGAAACAGGTATGGTAAGTTGATAAATAGACCAATTGTGCAAAAAAACTATTTTAATAATGCAATACCTAATGCTCGTTTTAAGCTTTCAAACATTCAGTTCTTATCGTTGGGTTGGGGTTGGGTTGAAAACAAAAAAGTTGTCTGCTGTAAAATATATAATTTTTTTCAGTTACGGGGTATTGAAGACCGTCGTTATGTTATAAACTAAAATCTAAAAATCAAATAAATTTTCTCTAAACATTCTGTGAGCTATTATATTTTCTTATTGTAATATGAATATGTGAACTGTGTAATGGTCTTAAATTCTTCACTTAAAATTGGCAAACTCCCTGAAAAGAATAATTTATGATCAACTTTGCCAACACATCAAAAATTTTCTAACGTAATCCTTCGGGCGTTCCCCCTCATTCTCACAAAAACAACATTTAATATTTTATGATTTCGTGTAATGTTATCCATCCTTTATTGGCATGATGCATTTATTATTATTTAAGTCAACAATTAAGTTTTGTTAGTATAATAATTTGGTGAAAGATAGAGGACTTTCTGCTTTGTCACCTCTATTGATCAATTCTGCATAGTAATATAATAGCTTTGTAAACATATCACGACATCAGATGCCAGGGGTCGACGGTTGAGGTTGAGGGTCACAGTTGCATTCGAGGGTGAATCAGAAATGAAAATGACTCATCTCACACTTTACACTTTGCACACTCATTTCAAGTCAGACGCTAAAAAAATCTAGTCAACGCCCTTGAAATTGCTTGTAAAATTTAAATGCGGGAGAGGTAAAAATTGCAATTAATATGCATTGTACGGAAAAATTAATATTTATGAGAACGTAGGTAGGTACCTATATGAAATTGCAATCGCAGTGATAAATTTGTACATGCTTAAATATCATATTAAATTATAAATTGCAGAATGTATAAATATTTGGATTATTTTTAAATTTTAAGCTAATTTCATTATGATAATTCAGGTTTCTGGAAATAAATGAGCCAAGGATTTGTAACTTTTTACATCCTTGTACGGAGTAATAAGGAAGTATTGTAATCGCGAAAAATTTCGGTTTTCAGATTTTGATGGAAATATCCGTTTTGACCCTTTCTGAATCCATTATGACTAGTTTCGTCGTGACGTCTGTACGTACGTACGTACGTACGGACGGACGGACGTATGTGTGTCGCATAACTCAAATACGGTAAGACGTAGAAAGTTGAAATTTTGTATTTAGGACTGTTATAGCATCTAGTTGTGCACCTCCTATTTTTGGTTTTAATCTACAAACCGGAAGTAGTAATTTTAAAAAAAATTTCGATAAATATTTAATTTAAGACAAATTTTTTTATTTTAAATGAAAGATTATGTGATTATTACCTACAATCGGTATTTTATAAATATTTTTGTATCTGGTATCATTTAAGAATAATTAAAGTATAATATATTTATAATTTAGTATTTCGGTATCTTGTAGTCCATGATCGATTAACATTTGTTACTACGTAAAATTTAAATGTTTATGACATGACAGTGACAATAGTAAAATATGCTTTATATCTTCTTCTGCAGTTTAAATAAAATGACTAAAATATATTTGTGAGTATACTAGTATAATAAGTTAAAAGAATTTTTTATATTATTCTACATTTTAGTTATTAAGAAAAGTATGAACAAACAAGGCGTACAAGGAAGTCATGTGGTGTCCACGTCAGATTTTTAAGGTTACTATATTACTTAGGTACATGGCGTGTTGAGTGTGGAACAGAAATAATTGTGGCCACCACAAGACCTCCCGCCATATCTACTTTATTCTTTTTAATACTACTACAGCTACTATTCACAAATGTATTTTAGTTATTTTATTTAAACTGCAGAAGAAGATATAAATGATATTTTACTATTGTAATTGAAATTGATTTGCAACACTAGACATTTATTATACGTTGTGTAAATAATTACTTGTGATATTGTAGATGCAAATAAAATATTTAGAAATTCTTCTTACCCGTGGTACCAAAAATGTTCAATTTTCAAAAATGCTTTCTGTTTATGTAGTATCTGCCCTTCATTTTTTTCCCGAAGTATAAAAAACCAGGGACTCGAACCGCACAAAATAACGGTACAAGTTCGGTTTGCGGTTCATTGTGATTTATAGGATACGGTAAAAATTCGTTCCAATTTTGTACTAAAATATAATAAATTTAAAAGAAAATTAAAAACTTGACTTAACTATAGAAAATACATCAATTTTCATTATAAACTGAATAGCATTTTGATGAAAAAACGTTAAATAGCTGCGGCTCGTTCGGGATTTCGTTCCTGTTCCGGTTTGGTTCGAGTCCCTGATAAAAACACAAACACATACGTTAATATTGCTAGTTTAGTTTAGTGTAAATTATTTAGCGGATAAATATTTTTTTCACATGCGCAGAAATCACAATTTTCTTCTTGCGAAATAATGAGGAAAGCAAGTTTTCCCTCTCTGAGAGGAAAGTAAGCAGTGTTAACACCAATGTTTTTTTACGTTGAAATAATTTAAAAATTGTAAGTTAATTTATTATTTTATTGAAAAATCTGATTTTATACTGATGTAAGTACTGTAAACTATGATTTTACAATTATTATGTTTTATACTTTCTTTTTCTAACAATTTCATAATTTTACAACTTAAATTTAATTTAGAATATTGGTAGCAGTTATAACTTAACTTCTTGTGATGTGTTTCTTCTACATTTACAATGTGTTTAAATATGTCGTGAAAAAATGTTGTGTCTAAACGAGAAGCAAGCTCTTTTTTCACTCTCGCTCGATTCCCTTACTCGCTTCGCTCGTGACACAAAATTCGAGCTCGAGTGGGAAAAAGGAGCGCTTTCCTCTCTAGTTGGACAAATAACTATTTTGTATTCCTGGTAATTTAAACATCATTATAAAACTGGTTTCCATGGCGCTAAATAACATTTTAAATACACGTTAATACCGACATATTAAGAGCATTCTGTACAGGAAGAATGTACACGTAAAACGCACTTTACACGCATAAACAAATTTTTATAAGGTAGATAATAAGGGATAAAACTTCGTTCTATTAGTGTCGTGTTTTTTCAGCACGTTAGCTCCTATATTTGACATTAAATTTTTTTGAAAAACTGAGAGAATCATTGCCAAATTTTTTTCCATATAACAGTTAGATATACTTGCTTATGTAGAAATTGGTATCTATGTATGTATAATATATTTTTAAATGAAATTTTACATATTTATGTTATGTAATTTGTTGTGCGGTCGTAGAAAAAGTATAGTATGTAACTCGTTCATAAACTCTCTAGATATTCGTTTTTTATAGACTCGCTGTTCCTAAAAAAACTCGTAGCTAAAATGACGTTTATAAAACTTGATACTATTATAGTAAGTATTCACTCAAACAAATATCATCAAAGAACACTGGTTAATAGCAAATTTGTATAAACCTTTTTAATCTTTGTTAATATTTATTTAGGTTCTATACCCTGCTATGAAATACCTATCTCTTTTGGTTTTTTGTAACACAAAGCAAATACAGCTTTATATAAGTGGAATTCTTTTACACGTTTACATTTGTATTTGATAAAATGTAATAATTTTCGTTTTTGCTCCGCACAGCACCATTCTCACGTCTGGCAAGAGAGGAGTTACTGCATGT
Organism: Agonum fuliginosum; assembly: GCA_947534325.1. NCBI lineage: Eukaryota > Metazoa > Arthropoda > Insecta > Coleoptera > Carabidae > Agonum > Agonum fuliginosum. The sequence continues at coordinate 17,423,641 of OX384043.1, read as the reverse complement.
ACAATATTTCGCACTGCAGCATAAGGCGAACATTAAAATTTCACATAAAAATGTTTTATTTATCCTGGGTCCGTGACTAGATTTAATATTCCGTAAGTGAATTCCCAGCTGTTAGTATTGTAATCTGCTTAAGTTACGAGTTACGGCATCGACGACCGACGAAGCTAAATTAAGTGCAAATCCTATCAAATTTAAGCTCGTTACAGCGAGACGCGTGAGAAAATCTTATTATTTCTCTAATCCGCGAGGTTTTATAAAATTCATTATGATTTTGCTGTGTATGAAAATTTACACGAACTTGATTTCGAAGCAGAAATATGTTATTATAATAATATGTTTTGTGTGCTTTATCTATATTTTAATTTTAAACAAATATAGACCAGGCAGTACCTACAAATTTATGTTTAGTGATTTACATTATAATAATAAATTAACATTTAACAATAGAAGTGAGTGGAGTACCTAGTATTTTTTTAAAATAAGAAAAATCTTAATGGGTAACTCCACTAACTCAACACCGCGTTTGTCCTATTGTAATGCATGGAAAAATTCGCTTAAAATACGTAAAAGTAATCTAGCAATTTTTAAAATGCTCACTAAATCTTACAGATAAAGCAAAATTTTTAAAATTGATTTACAGATGAAGAATGGAACTAGGTTTATGCCGAGTTGCATTTTCATATATAATACCACTAGTGTTCCAAGTTATGTCGACAATTTTTGTTGCTGTATCACGAATGGTTATTACGCTTGATTTTCTTAAGCGTAATAATCATGAGTGATGCAGCCACAAAAATTGACGACATAACTTGGAACACGAATGGTATTCGGAGGACAATTCACCGAATAAAAATGTATTCTTTCTTTATGAAAATGATAGCTTCACTTCCATTACAACAGTTATAACAATAGGATTTTGATTAATAAAGATATATTCAATTGTTTAAAATTGTCGATTGGATCACTAGTGAAAATTGTCGAAAAATTATGTCGCTGCGAGCACTAGTGATAAATTGTCGAAAAAATTCGTTTCAATTGGTGGAAAATTTATAAATCCTCAAAATTGATTGGTCCATTTTTGACACATGACACATGAGTTGAATTGTCTAATAAATCTCTTAATCATAAGATAATGTATGTACAAAATTACATAAAACACATTTTTTCATTAATTTTTTATATGGATTACAAAGATTTTTTCAGAATTCTAACTGACAAAAATTAATTCTTTCACAAACATCAAGTACCTGTTTTTAATTCAAATTTTTTATATTCAACGAGTAAAGCAGAAACTGCAACACCTCTAAACACGCAATATTTTGTTACGGAGGCGGGACCCTTACACATTTATAATTGGGTTTAACACAGATTCTCAATTTTGCTAATAAATAAGTTATGGTATGATAAAATTAATTGAACTAATGAAGAAAATTGTAAAATGTAATGTAATTGAACGTAGGAAAAGGTAGAGCGAAAATCTTTATTGCATAATAATTATATAGTTATTTGAAATATCAATCAAACCAAACTCTTTCTTATGACAACAGGCAAATTGGTTAGTTGTTTTGCTTTCACAATAAATAAAATTTAGTTTCTTTACAAGGTATGTATATAATTATAATTTTGAATCCCCTTTTATTCAACATCCGCAGTCGATAAATCAATCTTCCATAATTTTGAAGCTTTATAAAAAATATGGCAGTACAAAAAAGGTATGTGAATGTTTTTGAAATTTTATTGGTATTGTTATCAAGAGCAGTTTAAAACAATTACAGCAAGTTTCCGTTACCCTTTAAATTTAAGGAATCTGCATTCCTCTTGTTGGAGCGAGTGAGATAAGATTTATTTTAATCTTGGCACTGTAACTGTGAATTATTTAAACTATGCTAGCAAGTCTCATTACCCATGAAAACCGTATTCTAATTCTAATCCGTAATCCAAATTCTTTCCTTCAAAGATCAACATAAACACACCACAACAACACACATCATTCATACAGTAAACGGTGCCAACACTGACACACATACACAGTCTGTTACACACAGTCACACATCCTTGTTGACAATCTACAGTTGAAAGGAAACCGCAAGAGGACACGTAAACACACATACATAATGGTAAACACTCTCGTATGTAGTTATGTTTGTGTGTTTGGTGATATACATATACGTAAGCGTAAGGGACATGATCGCACACGAGAGAATTTCTACGATGCTATCATATGGCAAATGGCTTAAGTTCTAATTTGTTATTGCTTGATGTGAATGTTGGTTTGTAGTGTTTTGTGTGTAAAGAATTTTAAGATTTTTGTATTTAAGATTTTTGTTACCTTATTCGAAACAGCTTTCTTAAATTAATTTAAAAATAAGTAATTTTTTATTGTCCTTATTTCTGTTTAACATTGTTTCCTATTTTATTTTTATCTAATAGGGCATAAGAAACTTTAAAAATTAATTCTTCAAGGTTTTTAGTTACCTACGTTGGTACCAAGGGTTGGTACCATGTCAAATGTTAGAATAATTGGGTGTTTTATACACTAAGGCTGCGCGCACTTGCGATTTTCTGTCGCGCGATTATATAGTCGCATAAATAGGACACAATCTTTAAATGGGAAAGCGCGCACATGAGACTAAAAATAATACCTAATAGCGATTTAAAAGATGCAACCATCTCTATTTTTCTAGCGACACGACTGTCGCAATTTAAAATGAGTTACATAGAAAAGGAATGAACCTACGCGTACTTGCTTCTGCTGCGATTTAGTCGCATTTTATTTTTGATGAGAAACTGACCAATTTTAATATATTTTTACGTTAATTTAAAATTCTAGTTGAAATTAAATGTTATACTTCATCAAAGCTCTTAATATTCATTCTGTAGAATTTATAAATTTCTTGGGGTAGTTTATAAAATCTAAATGAAGGCTATAAAATAATTGTCCATTTAAAAGCATTTGACTATTAATGGGATGTACTTTCCCAATATTATTTAAGTTTTTTTATCAAATTTAAACGCAATAACAGAGGTACAACACAACATGTTCCTAGCAAATCTATTTTAAAACTGACAAATTTGCAATTGGCCCGTATTTTCTGTCTCTCTCTAAAAGGTAAATAGAAAGGTCACATTTCATTCGCCCTAGAGGCCATTACCAAGGCGATAAAGTTCAATCATCTTCCTTTCGATGTTTTGGTGCAAAGAAAGTTATGGATTTTTGAACAATCAAATCATCGCAGATACTCAATTTTTTTTTCTCGAAAGGAAAATGAATAAACTTTATCTTGAGTCTACGATTTTTTTTGCACAAAGTACAATTTGTCAAAGTTTGACATTTTTTGACATCAAACACCTTTTGTTTTCTCAGGGGAGTGGCAGAGGGTGAAATGAACTTGGCGTCAGATTAACTTACATGACCTTAAAAAGGAAACTTCGAACTTGTTAGAACTTGAAGTTTCATCCATTTTCGATCAAATCCAACCGAGTTATGTCGGTTTAAAAATTCAGATTTTTGGTGCATTTTGAAGTAATGCGTTTCTTTAGTCGAGTGTATATTATACTTCGTGATCTAATCGTACCAAACTTTTAAATAACCAACCTAAAAATAAGCCAGACATCTGCATCTGCACCGTGCACCAAATGTTCTGATTGTCTGATTTACACCCGTAATAAAGTCACCAGCGCGTCTCGCCGCAGGAATTTCTCTCATTAAAGTGGTTTGATGACTTGAAAGCGCTGACTGCAGCTCCTGCTGTCGATATGTCCGCAGTCGAGCCGCACATGTGAGTGCTCCCCATGTCCCGCAGCATTCCTGCACGTGGCAAATGTGCCGAGAAACCCCCAGAATGCCGAGAAACCCCCAGAATCCGCAAGTTTTTATGATTGCGCCACTGACTCGGAGAGCGTTTAATTTAGGTAATTGGGGTTGGGCATTGATTGGGATTGGGCTAAGAAGGGTTGAATGGTTTCGTGGCTGTTTGGATCTTTGGGTTAGTTCATGCATGAGCGTAATATAGAATCAGGATTTTATGAAGAATATGGTTAAGAGGGGTCACTAAAGGTGTAATAATAAAAAGTATGTTAATTTTTTTCCTTAAAATTGAAGTAAAAATTCACAATTTCATGAGACTGATAAAGGCCAAAGGACGAAACGATAGTAACTTGTAATTAAAGTTTTGTGGAATTAATTAAGTGTTGTTTTTATTATTAATATTAGTAAAATGTTCCACCAAGTACCGACTACAAAAAAATTTTTAAACATTTTAATAATTATTAGAGTAAGGTATTATTTTTAAGAACGGAGTGATTAAATACAAACATGCTTCATGTCGTCGTCCATAACGTATTGGGATATTGCAATAAAAATGCGAACTTAGTCGTAAAAATTTGTACTTAAACAACGGTGCACTTGTGACTGATTTGCACGTTGTTGTATGGACACTGTTATTAAAAGTGATTATGTTTAATATTTGAAAATATTTCGAAAGGTATTAAGTTTAAAATTTGTTCAGATTGTAGTTTATTTGTTGTGTAAATATAAATTAACTTACTATTTATTGCATACTTTATATGATAAGAGTCATTGTAGGTATTTTGTACACAAATAAACTAGAACGATAATAGAATTAATACATTAAATATAAACTAAAATGAATATAAATGTTAGTGGAACTAATATTGACGTTAATATACTCGTACAAGTATTATTTAATACTACACTAAGCAAAATCTAAACTATGTAAATAACCTAACAACCACTTGCTGAATAATGTACTTAAAATGCAAAATAAAAACAAATTTACTACCAAAACTACAACAATAGAAAACATACAATATTCTATCAAAATTAGTAGCATACACATAATGAAAACTCCATACAGATGAAAAATACAACAAACTAATACACACTGCAATCTTATGCTTATCTGCCATAAGCATCAAAGTAAAGTGCACCGTTGTTCAGAATTTCACATAGGTGAACAGCGCCATCTCTTAGTAGTGCAATATCCCAATACACACGCGTTCTTCTACTACTACTGATTTTCTTCGTCAGTTGTCCCGTTCACCATTGGCGTTTTGTCCGGAGTCGGATCCCACATTATGTAGTACCTATTAGGTAAGAATACGTGACTGTATTTTGTTTTATAAAACTTCCAAATTGTTCCCAACCATCACTAAATCGGTCTTGTACCATTAGCATTTAAACAATAACACAGAATCACCTCGCAGAAACATCCCACCATTACAATAATCTCCACCTCCATATTCTTACATTCCCCACAAACCTCGACTATAACCTCACTTGAGCAGTTATCACCTATGCGGCCATCGCTACGTCCTACGTCGCTGATAGAGCTAATTCTCACAGCCATCAGCGGCAGCTTGCAACCGCGCCGCGTCTGAAACAACCGAGGACCGGTTCCGGTTCCGGTGCTAGTGCCGGTGGCTGTTCCGCAATCATATCGGGAATATTGGACACGTAGCGAGCGGAGGGAACGAGATGGGGGATAGAAAGAGGTTATGTCTGAATTTAGTGAAATGGTGTTTGCAAAAAGGTGTTTTTTGTGATATGGTAGTTTTTACTTGGGTAGTTTTGGAGTTCAAGGTTGAATTGAAATATGCATAAAGTGCATATTGTTTCTGTATTTTTATATGAATTTTTTACTCAAAATTTTTATTTCATTTTCATTATAGAATGTAGAAAAATCTACCTTAATATGTCGTAAATCTAATAATAATAATTATTGTTATTGTTAATTAAAACTTTATTATCATTTCTTCTTGAAAATAATTGTTTGTTTAAAGAAACTGTTCTTAAATCACCAAAGTTGTGTTGTGGTATAATTTTTTTCGCAACTATTCATAATTATTTTACTAATAAAATCTTAGTTCTTGAATACATGAACACAACGTTGATCCTAGTTTTTTTAACGTAAACTTATCGTACCAAATCACACACTCCTTCCAGAATCAAATTGATTTTCTTACTATTTACTACTTTAGAAATTTGACGCTGTTAATGGGGTATTTATGAAAGAAATATTTATAATAATGAAACTTGGATCAATTATTCTAAAATTATTAATTTAAAAATTGTCCCAAAAATATTTTGACGACATTTTTTTTCTCGCGAAATAGTGAGGAAAGTAAGCAGTGTACCGCACCAGTGTTATTTTATGATGAAATATTTTAAAAATTTTAAGTAAATTTATTATTTTATTGAAAATTCTGATTTTATAGTGATATACTATAAACTATTATTTTACAATTATTATGTTTTATACGTTCTTTTTCTACAATTTAACGATTTTACTACTTAAATTTAATTTAGCATATTGGCTGCAGTGAAACATTTCGTTGTTTTTAAACGTAATTCTGACAGATGGCAGTTATAACTTAACTTCTAGGTACCTGTGTGTGTTTCTTCTACATTTACAATGTCGCGAAACAAATTTTGTGTCTAACACGAGATGAAAGCTCTATTTCCACTCTCGCTCGATTGCTTCACTCGTTTCGCTCGTGACACAAAATTCGACCTCGAGTGGGAAAAAGAAGCGCTTTCCTCCCAAGGTGGACAAATAACTATTCTACTTCTACCTATAATCCTACAAGTGCTGTCCGTACAAAGGCAACATCTGTGTGCCATTCTGAATCACTGTACCACGAAATGCCCTAAATTTCATAATTACACAGTAACACAGTCATCTTATCTATCTGTTTCTTGTAGCGAAGGGTGTTTGGATTATAATAGTTGGCTATGGATTAAAGATTAAGAGGCTGCTGGCCCTGTGATTACATGAGCCTGATTTCTTGATAACGATCATTGCGGACGAGGCGGTCATGGGTTGCTGCGATGTTGTTTAGTGATAGCGGATAGCGTGATACGTGATAGCAATAGCAAATTACATTAGTTTGGTCTAGTTACATTTAACATCACCGGTATATTTTTTTTCGATAACATATTTTGTCTAGGATTATTTTTATCTTTGTTTCTTGTATTTATAAATATAATTTTAATTATGTGTCTTTTTTTACAGATTTGAATGGTGGCATTGATGACTGTTTACTTTTGGAATTAAATCGATAATTGGTAAGTAATAATATTACAAAAATACTGTTTAAAACTATTTTAACCACATTTTAAATTTTAATTCCGTATCGAATAGGTACCTATCTAAATCATATACCTATACACGATTTCCATTATTATGTTAGTTTAATATTAACTTCAAAAATATGCTGAAATTATAAATAAAGTAGACAGAAAAGTTTTATGGCATTATTATTGTTAAAAAAATTATTGGTCAATCAAAGTAAAGTGATGATACCTAACTAAAAATTAATAATTGAAAGTTGACAAATTATGTGTTAACATTTTGTCATTTTATTTTATCTTCCTACTTCAATCCATATGCCAAACAAATTTTCTTCAAATCATTTATATTGGTTTAATCTACATTACAGAAAACTGATTATTTAATAAACTGTAATGGAAATATTTATTTAACTTAACTAATATGTTAATGAAGGCGATTAATAATCGAGAAATTTTAATGCATGAGAGAAGCGAAAGCGTTAATTGTCCAGATTATTAAGTAATCGCCTATTAACACATGAGTTAGTTACAATATTTTTCCGTTGCTCATATCTTTTAATCTAATTTTATTCCATGACAAATATGTTAGGTTAATAAAGTTTGGTACTGCTAAGCATCAGTTTTACGTGAATAATATTTACTAGAACTGTCGAAATTTTCTCGTTTAATTTTGTAAAGCATTTTTCTACAATTTAGTGTTGAACGCATTAAAAAATATTGTTTATTAATAAAAATCATTAGATGGGGTTATTAATGTATTTTTTTACATTAATGATTCTCATTAATAAACGATCAATGAAAATATAACTGTAAATAATAATAACAAAATAGAACTGACAACAAAGAAACTAAAAATAAAATAAAATCATGATTGTTTCCCTTATCTCTTCAATTCTAGATAGTTAGAATGTTTACAGTTCAAACAACTAATTGCTACACAAATTACATAATAGACTATCCAATTCTACAAATCATCCACTAACAACATTCCAAATCCAGCAAACAACACCGTGCAACAAAACAACAAGTTCCATAAGACCGACGCGGCGCCGAGCGTCGGGTAGCGTCGGGTAGCGCCGTAGTCTGGTACATCTCTCACGTGCTGCAACTAATTACGTTTGTTTAATTAATATTGTCGGTCTTGCCGTTGCCGGCGAGCGGCGCACAGCGAGCTGTCTTTCCGGTCGTTTAATTTCGCGTCGTGCTTGTTTTTCAAACGCCATGAAACGCCATTGACGCTCCTAAAGCTCTGTCCACAGTGAAGAACAACATCAAACATTTGATGTTGGGAACATTGTAGAAAGAAAGGTGTAATTAGGTATATTTGAATGTAACTACAATATTTTATACATATTTTTTATTTCGTGACTGTTTGGTATAAAACAAAACAAAGTCATTGGATTATTAAAAAAATTTTTACCTATTTAAATAATTTTGTTCAATTCTGACTGAAAATATAGCGACTTTAGTTTATGTCTTAAATTAAACAGTCACGAAATATGTTTGGCTTCTAATTTTGAATATCTACCTTAGTCGTTAGAATGGGCTACTTGCATGGTACTGAAAATGAGATATTTATCACTTTGAACCAAATGTTAGGTTTAAATTATTGGTAAAAACACAAATTTTATTTAAAAAAAATTATATGTTTTTTAGTAAATTGATAAATTTTGCTGTGACGTCATTATTTTTTATAGGAGATATGGGAGCATTCTACGTCACATAACATATTATTCAATTTTCATTAATTATTTTTGGACTAGTTGACAAAAATGTTATGAAAATAAAATATCTCTTCCTTATTTTTTAGTAAAAGAACAATGCAAACAAATCGTTTTGTTTTATTCTCAAAGTAATACATAATAATGGAATGTAAATTCATAATGTTTCAACATTGTAAGGGGCTGGTCACGAGAAACGTCAGCGTGAGGATACCTATTAGCTATCCTTGTTTAATTTTAATTGTTGAATCTCTCTAACATAGCAACTAAACAAGAAATTTGAGATGCGATCTTCAGTGGCGTTGACAATTTTCTTTCTGGGTCCGAGTGGTTGGATTCCACTATAATAACATCTACCATCCTGTAATATTGGGAGTTAATCCTGTAGGTTGGTTACCATCAAAAATAAAATGTATTCTTGTCTAGTTTTTATTTAAAAACTTTATTAGGGGCCAAATTCATTGTGTAAGAGACGTACCATTTGCATGCATTTGATGGATGTAACTTGCATTACAGAAAAAATTTAAACATCTTAATTTAAATATGTATTATATAGTCCATGAGCCAATTACTTTTTTGGTACCACCTGGGGTGGCAAATGCTGACTATGATTTTTTTTGTTCAGTTTTATGTGTAGACCAAGAATAAATGTGATAGCAATGTCTAAGTAGTAGCTTTATGGCACAAAATAACGATTTTTATAGTAAATAGTGATTTTTCATCATCAAATTATAAAAAGGTACCAATCGAGGTGGCACATGCTATCAATGTTTTTATTTTTCAGTTTTATGTTTAGATCAAGAAAATATATGATAGCACGGACTATGGAGTAGCTTTTTGCAGAAAAAAACAATTTAAAAAAAGAAAGAAATTTTAGTATTTTTAAATTTTTGTGTGTTTAATCAACTCTAATTTCAAAACGGATAAAGATATCGACTTCCGGTTTGCAGCGTTGGATTCCTCAGTAAATTATATGTAAGATACATTATATTAAATTTGTTGTTAGGCCTTTGATAACCCAAAATTTAATTATTATCTTCAAGTGATAATTTCAAAATTTAAGAATTTAAAATAATGTTTGTGTTTAATCAACTCTACTTTCTGAACGAATAAAGATATCGACATCCGGTTTGCGGCGTTGGATTCCTCAGTAAATTTTACGTAAGATACATTGTATTTAATTTTTGTAAGGCCCTTTTAACAACCCAAAATTTAATTATTATCTTCAAGTAAAAATTGCAAAATTTAAGAATTTTAAATATTTTTTGTGTTTAATCAACTCTACTTTCTGAAAGAATAACGATATCGACTTCCGGTCTGCGGCGTTGGATTCTTTAGTAAATTTTACGTAAGATAAATTATATTTAATTTTTTTAGTAAGGCCCTTGATAACCCAAAATTTAAATATTATCTTCAAATGAAAATTGCAAAATTTAAGAATTTTAAATATTTTTTTGTGTTTAATCAACTCTACTTTCTGAACGGATAAAGATATCGACTTCCTGTTTGCGGAGTTGGATTTCTTTACCCGTTCAGAAAGTAGAGTTGATTAAACACAAGAAAATATTTAAAATTATTAAATTTTCAATTTTCACTTGAAGATAATATTCAAATTTTGGGTTATTAAAAGGGCCTTACAAAAATTCAATATAATGTATCTTACGTAAAATTTACTAAAGAATCCAAAGCCGCAGACCGGAAGTCGATATCTTTCTCCGTTCAGAAAGTAAAGTTGATTAAACACAAAAAATATTTTAAATTCTTAAATTTTGCAATTATCACATGAAGATAATAATTAAATTTTGGGTTATCAAGGGCATAACAAAAAATTTAATATAATGTATCTTACGTATAATTTACTGAGGAATCCAACGCTGCAAACCGGAAGTCGATATCTTTATCCGTTTAGAAATTAGAGTTGATTAAACACACAAAAATTTAAAAATACTAAAATTTCTTTCTTTTTTTTTAATTGTTTTTTTCTGCAAAAAGCTACTCCATAGTCCGTGCTATCATATATTTTCTTAATCTAAACACAAAACTGAAAAATAAAAACATTGATAGCATGTGCCACCTTGATTGGTACCTTTTTATAAATTGATGATGAAAAATCACTATTTACTATAAAAATCGTTATTTTGTGCCATAAAGCTACTACTTAGACATTGCTATCACATTTATTCTTGGTCTACACATAAAACTGAACAAAAAAATCATAGTCAGCATTTGCCACCCCAGGTGGTACCAATTTAACTCATTTTCGGGTTTGGCTCATGGACTAATATACAAAAATTTATGCTTAATATAACAATTATTTGTATCTATAACCTAAATTGCATTAAAAATGGTAAATATCTGCATTAAAACAATACAATAAGTAATATGACTTGGACTCCCCGGTACGTCTGCGTTAGTAAAATAGCTTGCCCGGATGAAGGTTAAATGAAATTGAAATTAACTTGACATTGTAAACAAGACATCGAAATTTCACGCTCTATTCTGTGTAGGTGCCCTCCATCTAAATACTAATATATACATAACTCCGAAGATGCAATTTTCTTAATCACAACAACATAATTAAGTTTGAATTTGCTTTCGTGTGAACCTCGCTTACGCTGCAAACACGAATGTTGTGCCTTGCAAAGCCCGCTAGCTGTAGTGCAACTTGCAGTTCCATTTAATCGCAGGATTAAAATTTAATAAGTGTTTCGGAGTTGGCTCGCCTCGTATGAATTATGAACAGCGCGGCGCTCCTGCATCAGGATGCTGTAAACGTGCGGTGATTCCAGGATAAACCGGGGGATACAGTTTGGATTGTTGGTATCTCAGTTGCTTTTTAAAGTATTAAGGAGATATGCACTATGTAGGGCAACGTCTCACATTATTCATTTATCATTTTGTGCGGCACATCAGAAAGTACTTAAGTTTTATGATAATTATTTAAACATTTGTTTTATTGTTGAAAAGTTTATCATTACATTACAGTGCTGCATCATTATTTTATTATTTAATTTTTACGATAAAATATGTAAATAATGTTTTATGAAGGATTACCCTAGTGTAGATCACGGAACTATGATTTTGCTAGATTAATAACTTTTAAGTAATTGAAAAAAATAATTTTTGTACAAAAAAACTATAGTGATATCCATCACTCATTTTACCAAACTTAGGTGCATCAGTCTCAATTGTGAGCAGAGCTGGGCAAGTATCGAAATCAAAGTATAAGTACCAGTATTACCAATGGTCAGTACTTGTTATCAAGTACATTTTCAAGTAAAGTTTTACAGTACCTACTTAAGTAAAGTATAAGATTTTCTTTTCAAAATTACTTAAAAAAGTGATTTTCAAGTACCAGTATTTAAAAAAATTTATATAATAAGTTGCATGGTTTGTAACCTTATTAACTTAGATTATTATTACCCAGTTTTATCGAGGAAAATTAATTCACAGCAAAAATGTCGCATTCTTGCGCTGTGGTCGCAGGTTGAACAGTATAATTACTTACTTAAACTATTGAAAAACTTAAGTACTACATTATTTATTATTATATTATTTACCATTATGAAATGAAAGTAAGTCTTAAGTAGGTACAAGTTTTTATTTTAGTACTTTAAATTTTAAAGTAATATTACCAAAAAATATTTATACTTAATTACAAGTATTAAGTATTAGTTGTTATTAAAATATAACTTTTTCTACTTTAATAACAGTTATCGTTTTACTTTGTTTTTATTTTATTTTTGTAAATAGCATATAAAAATAACAATATGCATTGGTGCTTAACTTTGTGTGCCAAGTTTAAAAAAATCGCTAACTTCTCTGATGCTTTCGCATATTCGATTATTATAATGGATAATGTGAATAAATTGACCACGTTCACGTTAAATTATAGGGAACTTATAACTGAACTATACTATTAGCAAGAAATAAAATAACATACCTATTTACTACTTAGTTACTTTAATACAATAACGACTAGACTATATTTCATATTTATAACGTAATTTATGCATTTATTTTATCATATTTTGGAATACAGTATACATGCAAATACACCATTAAAGCAATGCAGTGTATATTTCAGTGGCCAAATACCTTAATTAATCCGTTCTATACCAGCACGAGCCGAATAATATCTAAATAAAATTCAGTTTCTTCGTAGCGTTTGTTCAAGATAGACGTTTTACTCGCGTACGCGTTGGTTTTTATTTTAAATAAATACAATTTAAACAATTTAATTCATTTTTTAATTACAGTGACATAGATATTGGTAGTATTAATAAGTATAAGTGTAAGTGTACGTACAGAATGACGGTATATGCGGTTTTTAAATTATATGAATGGTGATAATATTAATTTCAATATTCGTTTTCGTTCCTAACAATTTATTGTGAGTGTAAACTGTTGTTTCTGATTGAATAACCAAAACGATTACTATGCTGTGAAGAATCGAGCCCAAAGCAGAGATCCCAAACCAGGGACCCCTGGATGTAAGTACTTGTCTAATATATTTATAATAAGAACGACTGTAGGAATATAATGCAATTACAAACAAAGGCTACATTTTTGTTAAAATCATTTTAATAGCATTATAATCTATACATAACTTTAAAATATTGTTTACAATATTAAATTATTCAAAATTCTTGAAAAAAGTTGTAAAATCTACAAAAATTAATTCAAATTTGTACTGTTTACTGTATGTTATGTTACAATCTTAAGTAAAATTCGATTTTAAATACCTGCTGAATACCATGTTGATCAAGCAAATTAAAGAATTAAAAGAAACATAATATCCTGCTATCATTAGTCAAAAGTTTTAAAAAATATAAAAGTTATTACTTCAGTTTTGTTTCTATATTTACTGGTACAGTATAACAGATCCAGATAAAATATTTTGCTAAGCTAAACATCTGAATAAAAGTGAAACACTACAAAACACAATCGTACTATATTTGTTTCATGTTCCATGTGTAAGATTGAATACAACCATCACACTGTATTCTGTTGTTTTATTGCGCACATTTATACAAATACCTCTACATAAATCATAACCCTTGAAACATACATGTTTACTTTCTCTGCTGTGCTTATACAAAACAAAAACGTCAAAAAACGCAAAAGTCCGGAATTACATTACAAAAATAATAACCGCGCGGCCAAAGTAAAACAATTCTAAACCGGAAACTAAATAACGCAATGCTGTTTTATTAAATTATACGGGGCGGTCGTAATTACAATGCAGGATGTAGAAGATGAGTTCTCTTCGCCTCTTGCCACCCCCTGCGGCACGAACACATTTTTAAAAGCGCCAAAACTGCCTCGCCACGCTAAACAAAACATATTTCACAAAGACGGCGTTGGCGTTTTTCAGCGCCGCACGTAGTTGTGTTGAGTTTCAGTTTCTGTATGGCTCTGTTTGGATACATTCAAACACCTAAAGTAAACATCGGTTCAATGCTTAAGGCGCATAACTGAAAAATAATATACTTAATGAAATTAATGAAATAAATTTTTTTCCTATTTTCGTAAGGGATGAGAAATTTGTTTTTTATACTAATCAAAAAGTTAGCCCTGAACTGTACAATTTTTAACTCCCGCCAGTCATGTCTGTAAGGGAGGCATTTTAATCATGCTAAAAAAATAAGCTAGTTTTAATGTACTTTTTACACTATTATGATAATTAAGTGATGATTATCTTAGTGTGTGCGAGTGAGTGTCGATGGTTGGATGAATAGATGAATGGATATTGGAGGTACTAATCCTGAAATACGAATGAACAATTTTTTTAAAAATATTCTGCATTATTTTATATCGCACTCTCAGTACTTTACTGTGTTAATTCAAAATCAAGGATTAAGGGAAAATAATGATATTGAATGTTAGGCTCACATAAATCATTAGTTTGTCTTGCGGTGTTTATTATAATACAGGGCTTTAAAAAATATGGTACACTTACTGCACTATTGCACTGGAAAGGCGTATTTTTTCAATTTTTTTACATGCCTAAATCATTTTTTTTGACTTAGGTACTACTATAATGTTCTGAGAGTGCGATATATACTTATACCTACTTTAAAATCGAATAACCGAAGAAGGTAGTTTATTAGAGGTCTAAAGGGTATTTTTATTACGGATTCTCATGATAAGCATATAACTCGTCCTGAAGTAAAACAAGTAAAGAAAACTGAAAATGCCCTGTAAAAATGTGTGTTATTTATACTAATCAATTTAAAATGTTTAAAATAATATCTGTTTCAGATCGCATTAAATAAGTCTCAATTTTCTATACACAACGAGAAAAATTAATCACTTATACAGGTTAGGTATCAGAATTATTTCATGCTATTCCTAAATTATTTATATGATAAATATTTTACTTCTTGATTTATTATATTAAGGTTGTTGTCAAGTAAAATTGATGAAGACAAAAATAAATACCTACCTACAAATTTTATATTTTTAATTTATATGAAAAATTTTTGGTTAAATAAATATCCAATGAAATTATTTCATTTCTGATCAAGTGTACGATATTGACCAATGAAACCAACGTTAAACCGACAGCAACCCATGGGACATTATCACTTATTTCAAAACGACAGAATTATATACGGATATGTAATTTAACAGTATTGTTTTAAAATGACTTTCATATTATTAAAATTATTAAAATTCAACTGCGCCGAATAACCATTGATACATAACTTATAATTTTGTCTACCCCATGCCGACCTCAAGCACGTTGCTTTTATGTTAAAAGGAATATGAAAAAATTAGCAATAGCCTTGAATTATTACAGTTGATAATAATACACCTCAAAATAAATTATCAGCACAATCGTCAGTTTCGTTTGACAATTATGAGGCTGTAAAGTTGACCTCTTATACAATAACAAAATAAGGCCAACAAACTGATTCCGAAGTTTATTAAAATAAGGAAAAACTCGTATTTAAAACAGGCACGTCGTCAGGTGTCCTGTTTGGCAAAGTCCGAAACGCGACAACATACAACCCTACGCTGCAGCGTTCTGTTACGCAGCGCCAGTGCGGAATGACGTAGGAATAATGCGGACATAAGTTACACGTAAAGAGGTTGGTGACGTCACGCGACATTGGTGCCGTGTCGCCACTGATTAAAGCCCAACGAACATGGCTTTTGCACGAGAAAAATACGGACTTTAAAACGATTAATTGCTTTGCCTTGGACTTTTATTGTGCTAATTTTGTGGACATATCCATTGTTCGGATATATGGGCTGGATTCATGCAGGAATACAAAATGGTTAATTGAATTTTTATGCCTGTATAGCAGTATTATTATTTTTTTGGTACGCTGCATTGATTTATTAAAGAAAATAACACTTTAGAAAACTTTTGCAAAAAACTAAAGTACCTATCTATAACAAGAATAAAATATTGAATTTGAGAAAAACATTTAGTGTAAAATTCATACCTCAATCAAGTATCAATTTATTCATTGTTATGGCATGGCAACTATGTGTTTGTTTGCTGTTGTTGATAGTAAAGAACAAGGAGGTAATGAATTTTCAGTTGTGTCAAATTTTGTCTTAAAAAATTCAGTATCTTCTGGTTGAAACATATTTAATTGTAAAAACCTTGTCTTGAATGTTTATAAATCATAAATTGATGTGTGTATTAATATTAAACAAAACTTAAAATTCGACCGGATTTCAACTTTTATTTCTCATACAAAAATACGTGTCATTAAGAATTCATAAGGACACAAGTGCCATTAAAAAATTCATAATGACACACAAATTAGTTGGCGAATTTTAGAATTAAATTGTACCTATAAATATCTAGATGTTCGTTCAATATAAACAAATTTGTTCTCATGTATGTAATCCACTTAAGTTAGTTTGTATAATGTTAGATTAAGAATAATATTAGTTTTACCCCCAAAAGATCCAAATTTACTTGAGAGCGGCAAGCAGTTGTTATAATGGAAACGGGTATGCGGATTTTAGGATATATAGCGTGCCTCTGTTTATGAAGGTATAGAAAATTTTGTAAGTATTTATTACAAAAAGTTAGTTTTTCAATATAGTTATGCTTCGTGTATTAATTTTGAAGTTTCTAAAGCTTAAAAGTAAATTAGTATTTATTACTTACTTTTTTTAAAGCTAAATGCATAAACATACAAAATATGCCAGTTATTTAGCAGCCACGTTTTGTCGAATTGGAAAGATTAACATTATTGCATTCCTGTTAAAAATGTAAAATGCCAGGTTCAAATCCTACCGATTATTGTAAGTTTTCTCTCGCAATATTTTGAAGACTTTCTGATATCTAAATTTCCGAAGTTCATTGTTACAGTAATAAAACAAAATCGTTCCGTTTATGAACTTGTCAATATAATGTATTATTCAATGCAAAAAAACAAAAAACACGCAATCCTAACTGGGATACAAGACTCGGCACTAGGTTAATCACGACGCGTTAAAACCTTACGAAAAGAAAGGTCAAAACTCTACACTAACAACTAACTAACCCTACAGTGTTTACATTGGGTAAGTTGACGTAGTTAGTAGTACCGACAGTGAAAGACTAGTAGGCAGGGACTCGAAGGGGGAAAAAATTGGGGTTCGGTTACGGTTAACGGTTTTTACAGCAGTTTAATTTCGGTTTCGTTTATCGGTTACGGTGTTTTGAAAAGTTTTATATTGGTTTTGGTTTCGGTTTCGGTAAATTAAAATTAAAATTTCCAGTACTTGATCGTTAGGGTTTACATTGGATTAGTAGCTGTCTTACTAGTTAATGCTACAAGCAACTAACCCATTTACTATAGGTTCCAATGTAAACTCGGCTTAAGGCTGACTTTGCAGCCTAAAAATATATAGCTGCAGTTGCACCTTCGTGTCAATAAACTACTTATACATTTGCCTCGCAAACTCCAAACACCCCGTATTCCAAATCCAATAATTAGTTAATCATTCCTAACCTCTACAAACATCAAACATCGAAACATCAACATCCCCATGTACATGTTAACCCCATGCGCTCCATACGTCAATAATACACCAACACACCTAAATCGCAAAGCCAACTCGATATGGAGTTTGTCACTAGGTTCAGGAAGTTATATTGCGTTAATTGTTCCGTGTGTGGCACATTAGACGAGTGCATCATCATGTGCATTGCGCAATGTGCAGGGTGTAAAGTTTGTCAAATGGATGTGAGTTAGTAAATACTAAATACCAAGGGATGAGTAAATATTTGTAGTGGAAGTGTGGAAGTTTTGCGTTTTGTGCATGGAATGGTGATGGAAATGTTTGGATTTCGGTTTGGATGATTTAGTTGTCCATTTCATTCAGTCGTACAGCATATATAGTTAGATAGTTTATAGTCAGCGGCAACCTTTGATTATCAATAGTGTGTTTAGGCATAGAATTTTTGCACTATGCAAAAGATGTATGGTTCAAAATCGCTTGTGATCAGCTGTTGGAGCA
The DNA here is from genome assembly GCA_947534325.1 of Agonum fuliginosum. Taxonomy (NCBI): domain Eukaryota; kingdom Metazoa; phylum Arthropoda; class Insecta; order Coleoptera; family Carabidae; genus Agonum; species Agonum fuliginosum. The sequence goes on along the minus strand of OX384043.1, from coordinate 17,405,353 downwards.
GGCGGTCCAGTCCAATGTTTCTCAACCTTTTTGTTTTGGCACCTCCCTTTTCCTTGTAAATTTTTATTGCCCCGATCTTCCTCTCTGTTGTTTCTTGAAATTTGAGGAGCAGTTTGCATATTTAATTACGAATGCGAACCTAGAGCCAATTTTTTTTACTAAAACAAGAAAGATAGGTAGATTTGAATGACGCTAAACACAGAAGTGGACACTTTGTATCTTAGGAATAGTACTGTAGATTCGTGGAATTTATGTTTACCTTGTGCGAGAGAGAAATATTACTACTGGGCCAGTACGTTACCAGCGTTACCGTTGTTTATCGTCATAGAATGCATACTCCGAACTGGCCCGTATTTTCTGTGTCTCTTTAAAAGGTATTATAATATTGCAATAGTAAATGAAACAAAAGTGTATCTTCGTTAGGTGAATAACAAAAAATTCTACAAATTTTTTTATTTTCCACGCCCTCCTTTCAGATAGTATGCGCCCCCGATGGGAGGAGGGAGGCGCTCCACAGGTTGAGAAACTCTGGTCTACTCAGTAAAACCAACTTGTTTATAATTTTATTGTTACCCACTGGTTTTTTTGCGCAAAACTTAGTTCGTTGGCTGATCTTCTATAGCAAGCGATTTTCGACCATACATCTTTGGCATGCATAAACCATAAACGATTCTTATAAACTTAATACATAAACCATAAACGATTCTTATAAACTTAATACATGTGACGTATCTCCCCACTATTAATAATGAAATGCGGTAACAAAAAATAAAATAAGATATAATGCATAATGTTAATGTTGATGTTTGTTTTTTTTTTGAAGCTTTTACTGTAACTTGACAGCTTAAAGTTTATTAAAGATGTTGGAAGTTGAGGTAAAGCAAGATGATAAACGAAGCGTACATAATCTCAAAAAGTTTAAGTAATTAGTAAATATACAACACAGTTCTTTTATAAATTTATAATTTATTATACTTAGTTATGTAACTTACCCGTATACAAAAAATGATGCATTTAAAGTACACCGAGCCCCATTCTCCGCTAAGTATCATCATAATAGTTTTAATATAAAAAACAAAAAAGTAACAAATCTTTGAAATTTTCTTATACCTATAACTGCTATAACCGAATTTTGTTTTATTTTCCTAGTATATAATTATTGTTTATTTATGCCATGGATACGAGGTATTATGTACTATGGCATTAAGAAATTACCATGGTAATATTGACACAACACAAATGTTTTTCTTCTGAAATTAATACCTATATTTCCTGTCCGTTGCTAGGATACCAACAATATTAATAAAATTTAAAACGTTATAGCGAAATGTCTTGCGCGGAATATTTTAAATAAAATTGTAAAATATAAAATATTGTATGCACCACGGGCATCATTGATGATTATAGCTCTCGTACGATTTACAGACCCACGGGCCAAAGGCCATTGGGCTTGTACACATGTTGGCCACGGATGAGCATAAACATCATCATAATGCCCTTGATACATAAATATCTATTATTTTTCAATACTTAATTATTATAAACAAATAAAAAGTTCTTGATTAGTTCTATTTTATTCCTACATTATACAATCCATATATTTTTATAAGGATATATTTTATAAATAGGAATAGTTTTCAAGTATCAAAGAAGTTAAGAAGATTATATTCAGAATGTACGTACTAAGTTCTTATTTTGTTGGAAAATCCTGACTTCCAGACTTCATAGCAGATTATAGATACTTTATTTTTATGAAAATCCTATGATATTGAATTTTGTATGAATGCTTGGCATTTCCATAATGTAATGCAATACGTCTATTGAATTTAACATTGCATTATGTTGTATACGAGGGCTGTGTGTGGAAGCAGAACTTACATCAAGAGCGTTCATTGCAGAAGTGCTCTTGTTTAAAACGAGCTCTTGAGTCTTGAGTTCTGTTGAAACCATGCACGCATGTGTTCGTAGTGTGTTATGTACACTCTCACTTGTTTGCACCCCTCGCGGTTTTAATAATGTAATCAAAGGGAGCAGGCGGCAGAGAAGCTAAAACTTTCATGACATAATTATGTTATAACTTTATCAACTAGTACTACTTTTCCGTATTTTAAAATAGGTATCGGAATGTAGTTTTTCTACGCCTACCACCGAAATTAGCACTTCCGAAATTTACTGCAGTCTTCGAAAATGTTATCTTACAAACAGTAGAACGACCGTGTGGGAATGTTGTCGAAAACGCAGCATGAGCGTATAGTAATGATTCTTTTCTGTCAGTCAGCTCAGCCGTAGAGGGTCCGCCTAGCATGCTAGCGGTCTCTAGTTCGATTCCTAGTGCAACCGACAATAATACCACTGGGTCCAAGTCGAGGTCCAAGTGGTTGGCTTCCACTATAATAATATCTACCATTCTGTATTTGGGAGTTAGTCCTGTAAAATTGTTACCATCTAAAGAAAAAGTGCAAATTCACATTGATGGTGAAAGTAGGCTTTTGAAACATTGAGTTCAGAAACAAATTTCCACATTCATTTTGTGCACAGCGTGCAAATTTTTCAATAATTACATTTTTCATACCTAAAACACTTTATTTGTAGTAATCTCTGTAATAAGTATTGAAATGGACGATTTTCACTGTGAGTTTGAGACAAATAATTTTGCTGAACAAGAAATTGTGCAGTTACCTACTGGCATGTTAAAGCTATCAGAATTTTTTTTTTATTTTAGCGGCAAAAGTTCAGATTCACAATGTACTACTTGCATGACTTTTTTTGATTAAATATTTTTAAACAGAGTTTAAAACTTAGGACACGTATTTTTTCTTTTGACAAAATTTTTAGCAGTTTTTAGATATTGGAATTGTTTTCAGATAATTTATTTTTTTTTATAAATATAAATAGTGTGTAACACACTTGCGGAAAGGGTAATTTAAAAAACTCGTATGATACGAGAACTCGCTAACGCTCGTGCTTTAACTGTCATTCTAGTTTTTCAATGATGCCCTTTCCACACTTGTATTACAATATACTAGTGTGCTACACTTGTCGAAAACTTCTTATATCCTCATGTTTCATGTGGATCTTCCCTTCGGGTCGCGCCGCAAAAAAGACACTCGCAAGTAAGATTCTTTTTCCGACACTTGATACACAATATATTATTTTCTAATATTATGTTGAGGTAGCCAAAGCCTCACTTGTGTGGTTTTTAATAATGTTTGTGTCCCTTTATCACAGGTACTAAATTAAACCATAAAAGGGCCATATCGTAAACTAAATTTAGCCGATTGTATCGATGTTCACATAATTAAACTTCAAATAATAACAGCACTTAGTTGTTGTCATTAATAGCAACATAAATTCCTGTAATAAATACCAACAAAACAAGGTAATAAAACAGAAATATCCTTTGATTATCCACGTTAATACTAAAAGGCAATAACGAACATGATACAACATCCAAACTCGATAAATATCAGCACACAAACTTTTATTTGGACGAGAATAAATAAAATAAAAAGAGGCGATGATAAAATATTGGCGAGCAGCACAAAACGTATCGGCCAAATAAAACTGTTTTCCCGAAATAACAACTCCATTACACAAAACTGTATTTATTATCGACAAAAACCACATTTTTCTATCGGCTGGTCATGAGTTACGTTCGTTTTCCCGTTCTCCCATTGGCGGGGGCCTCTATAATTCATCGGGGGACGACGGATGTGGTTCGGCGGTCCTCCGCTGCGTGGAGCCAGTGTGGGATATTTCTTTTCTTTCGTTCGGGTCCCGAGCTGTGATGAAAGTGTAAATTAAGTTAACAGCGCCGGAAAAATCATAAAGAAAACGAATGTGTTTCACTATTAAATCGTAAAATAGGGTCTGTGCTACGGAATGTGGGCTTTGTAGGTTTTTTCGCGGGTCTCGAGAAGTTTTCAATTTCGTGGAAAGAAGTGAAGGAATTGAGTTGTTGGGTTTAATTAAGGAAATAAATTACATTCAGTATATCTAGCGTTCAATTTGAGATTGATTTTTTATGATTTTATTAATAACTTCTACAAGCATACCTACTACAGAGTGTCTCATTAAGTACCTTTTTAGCATGCTCTCTAAAATCGTTACTTTGAAAACTGTTTTGAGTCCGCAAAATAGTATGTTAGGAGATCCAGTCCATTAAAATAACGTACCTAGGCAATGAGCTGAGCTGTTATTTACATTTTATAGAATTATTTTCACTGGTTTTCATTGTTTATAAAGTTATATTTTAGAATATTTTCGAATAGTTACTAAATAGGGTTATCATATTTGCTTATCTCGAAAAGAGGACACCAAGCGAAGCGAGGTCTGTAGCGCCGCAGGCGAAATTTATTTAGAAAGAGGCGTGGCGAGTAATTTTAACAGAAATTTTAAAAAATCGTAAAGAAAATACAACAATATTACCTACTTAATAACACACATCTTGAAAAAATACAAACAAAGCTAAATAACTTACTTCAATAAATTAATTATTGCAGCTATCACGATAGCCGACCAGACTAACGTTTCGAAATTATGCATGGTGGTCCTATCTGCTATCGAGGTCATGGGTTCGAATCCCACACCAAGGGCATTAATGTTGTGATTATCTAAAAATTTAATTTGAATATAAAAATTGTCACTGGCTAAAATCAGAATCAATGACGAATTTTTCAAGTGAGGTAAACAAAAATAAATGTGAAATTTACACCACCACTTATAAAGTAGTAGGTAGTAGTAGTAGTATAGTGAAATATTTTAATGTACTTTTCATCCGCGAGATATCCTTAATGTTAACAATCTAAAATAATTTTTTTCCTATTACGGCGAATACCCAAAATTTATTTTGAATAGATATTTATTGTTGTAATGCACATATTTTGTAATCACTTACACCTCCTGAAGAAGACGCATGTGCCGTCGAAACCGGTCGAGGCAGTAAAATAAAATCGTTTGGCTGATATCAAGTAATTTTCTTTCTCCACCAACAGGTCGCATATTTAAGAACGAATCAAATTCAAACATGATAATATATAAATCATTGATTTATTTTTATATTGTAAAATTTGATGTACCTTACCTATACATAAATTTTTATTTGTTTCGTATCAAAATGATGATTTGTTATTGTAACATTACAGAAATGAATAAGGCCAACAATAGCAGTGAACTATTTTTGGAACATCAAATGAAGTAAATATTTTCTCCTTTATGGCATAAATTTGTTTTCGTAGCTTTCAATTACGCCTACAGCATTTTCTTTCACAATATTTACCCATTTGGGAAACGATTTCTTGCTGCGTTATGTGTTGAATGTTGTTGTTATGATAACATAATAATAATAATAAGAAAACATATCGATTTTCCATTAGTTGTGTTTCGTTGCATTATTGATGCGATGTGCTAATAAGTTTGAGAACTCCTGGTGTACTGAACCCCAAGTAAACATCCCTTAAATTTGATTAATATTTTACATTGGGTGACTCGGATCGATGATGTTCAAATGTATGAGAAAGGTAACTGGTTCCTTTAGTTTCCTCCATTCTTCGTCTGTATACCATAGACGTGCATGGATTTTTTCACAACTAATATATGAGCACATATAAAAAATTATTATATTCCAAAGCATTAAAACAAAAATATCAGAATCATGATTCAAGCTCACATCATGAAGTTAAACATAGTGTGTACCTATACATACATTAATGGAGCCGATCAAAATCTAGCTCAAATGTTTGTCCATTTAACCAGAATTAGAATTTAAAATAGATTGTGTGATCGGTTCCATTAGAAATTACATGGTTTACTTAAGGGCGCTCTTAAAAGTGGAAAACCGTAGGTACCTGACACGAAGTCTGTAATGGTAATGTTTTAAACAAGATAATAGTCGAAATCTTATTATTATATACGTCATAATTCGATTTAAAAAAAGAAATGTTTTTTTTGTAACTACTACACAACTAGTGTCACGTCAGCGACAAATTATATTTATTTGTAGGTATTCTTATTTAGCATAAGGCAATCTAGAAACTCTAGAAACTCTAATGATTCTATTGATATATTATTTATATCTATTGCTTGTTCCTATTTGTATAAATTTATGCAGATAAAGTGCATAAAAATGACTATCTGAAAACGGTTTCGACTGCGAAATTAGTGTATGGGTTAATGACCTCAAAATTCCGTTTTGTTGACTTCGAATATATGACAAAGAAATGTACTTTCCGCAAAAAAAATAAAAAGACAGTTATACATAATTATTGAGGAGTTGTATAAAACCGTAAGCAACTAATATTAGTATCTTAGAGATGTGTGTTAAATATCGATTCTATAGATTTTTTTAGGAGCTCATAAATAGCAGATTTTTATCTCTCGTCTCCTTCTACCGTGAGTTTTATTTAACGTGAAATATGGGATCTTTCATATCCATGGTTACGAATTTGACAGCAATGTATTAGAGCATTTCATTTAAAATAGAACATAGCAAATGAAATATGTATGTATTTCTAATCATTTTAGATATGAAAAAAGTTGCAAGAAATATAACCATTTAATAGATATTTTTTCAGAATACAATTTATAACAAATTCTCAAATACACGAATTAAATCAGATAGGTACTTGTCTGAGGCTAACATCTGCATTATACCAACGTATCATTTGCACCTTTTCTTCAATTGTATACCTTATTTTCAACAACACAACCCTAATTGACAGGTAATATTTACTTGATAATGACAGCCTATGTTCTATTTTAAATGAATCGCTCTAATACATTGCTGTCAAATTCGTAACCATGGATATGAAAAATCCCATGTTTCACTTTAAATAAAACTCACGGTATATAAGAGAGATATTACAGTACCAAATTTTATATTTAGACTTTAGAGTTTTAATAAGAATATTAAGGTCCCATTACATTTTGGTAACAATCCATTAACAGGAAAGTTAGCACTTTATTTAAAGACCTCCCAATTTTTCATAAATGTCTCTATGAATAAAGTGCAATTTTATATGATACAAAGTAAAGAAAATGTTACTATCTACTTGTACAATGGGTTCAATAAAAAAATTTATGTATCTGGCACCAGTTACAAATTATATTTTAATTCATTTTAATGATCGTTAAACATTTGTTATTACGAAATATTGAAATAATTATGACATGACAGTGACATATATGACATCAGTGATATACTATAGTTTACATCTTGTTCCGAATTTTTTTTATAAAAATAAGAGGGATAAGAGTTGTAAAGAGGTCATGTGCTGGCACATTAGATTTTTTCATTTTGAATTAAATAGGAAGATAAAATATATCATTGTACAAATGAAATATATTTTTTATAAGTGTGCTAGGTATACCTATACCTACCTATTTATATTTAGTTGCGTACAAAAAAACATATTGACTAACTGTAAACTCATTTTAGTAATGAATTTAAAATGCGTTTCATTTCTAGTATTCTAATACTAATATAAAATATAACAACAACAAAAATGTAGACTGATTTAAAATCCAACATGTTATTGATATGACAATAGATCGAATTTTTTGTTGTACTTAGTGATCGAAAAGATTTTATCAATTTTTCAGTAGAGATCTATTTCTTGCCCTAATTGTGTCGGTTTGAGTATCAAAACTTACGCAAATATTGTTTAATTGACTCAATTTTGTCTACACTTAAAGATACGATAGCACACATTTTAGTAGTAACCAAAGTAAACAAAATCAACAATAATAACTGTTGATTTTGTAGGCACCAATAATTGTATATCCATACACAAATATTTCCTCCACCACTGTTTTCACGCCTAGCCCCACAAGCCACCGCACTCCCGTCCCCAGAGACCTTTTTCGAACCCTCACGCCTCATAGGACCCCCCCTGCCCCAAGTTCCAATGTCGCAGGTTCAGCGTTCGTTGTGCAAGGTTCGCTCTGTGCAGCGGTGTGTGGCAGGATCAGGATCTGTTCCTCTGCACACAGATTTCACTTGCGTAATTTACTGCGTTCCGTGTTAGCTTGTGTGAGTGTGTGGGGCGGAAAGTAATGTTGTATGCAGTTGAGGATTGAGGTGTCTGGGGATAGAGTCAGTGATTCTGAAGGAGAATTTGTAGGTGCAGCTGTGGTTGTTGTTTTCGAAGTTTTTTAGAAAGAGATTTTAGGGAAAGAATATAAGGGTTTATTATGAATTGTTTACTTACGGCTTTAATTTTGAACATTTTATAGTTTGTTTGCTATGGCACTTTCCGTTTTTTCAGTGTGGTTATTTTAGTCATTACAAATTATTAATTAGTCATTAGACATTACGTTAGGCTTGTAGCACGAAAGCTTCTAGCTTAATAACAGCAGTTAATTTGAAGCTATAGCTTTATTTTGTAATTTAATGCTTCTGAAAGGCCGATAATTGGGTGCAGATTTCTGACTTATTTGTAAAATGTTGCATGTCACTTAACCTTAAAGACAATATACCGTGAGTTTTATTTAACGTGAAACATGGGGATCTTATATATCCATGGTTACGATTTTGACAGCAATGTATTAGAGCGATTCATTTAAAATATAACATAGGCTATCATTATCAAGAAAATATTAAAATAAGGTATACGATTAAAGAAAAGGTGCAAATGATACGTTGGTATAATGCAGATGTTAGCCTCAGACAAGTATCTGATTTATTTCGTGTATTTGAGAATTTGTTATAAATTGTATTCTGAAAAAATATCTATTAAATGTTCATATTTCTTGCAACTTTTTTCATATCTAAAATGATTAGAAATACATACATATTTCATTTGCTATGTTCTATTATGAAACGCTCTAATACATTGCTATCAAATTCGTAACCATGGGTATGAAAGATTCCATGTTTCACGTTAAATAAAACTCACGGTATGATATTTTAAATAAATAGATATGTCGGCCAAAAAATATAAAACAGTATTTGTGCATTAGGTATTGTATTTATACATCGCTCGGTTTTATTAAAGCACTCCGCTTCGCGTCGTACTTCAATATATAACCTCGCGTTGTGAAATTATCCTACCGCACTTATAATGTAAATAACTATTTACTCATAGATTAATAAAGTACTTTTTACGTTTGAAAACATGACCTTTTCGACGGTAAGTGATTCTGACGCGACCCTAATAAACCATCAAGTAAGTTCAATATAGCGCGGGATCGTCCTGATACGTAACACATCACAGCAGGAATGCAGAAGCAGGACTACAGCGCTCTGGAAAATGGTGACCCGCGGTCTCTTGGATAAAAAATATACTCGTAAATGTTTCATCATGGTCGCCAAGTTCTGGAAGTTATGACGGCCAAGATATTTTGATAACATTTTTGATGGCAAGAGATTTTAGTTGATTTTTTTTTAAATAGATAGGAACAGTAGTACAGAGAAATTTCAGTTTAATTTCACAATAAATCTCTTTTGACTCTCCACTAATAATTATGAGTACTCGTGAGTTGAAAGCTGGTAACCGCTCGACTGTAGCAAATCAGGGGTGAACTATGGGGTATAGGGTAAAAAGGAAGGAAGTTTACTTAATGGAAAGGGATAGGGAATAACCAGTCGTGGTCGAGCGTTGCGTCATGATATGATACCTTAACACTCTCTTAAAAATATATTTAACTTTAATAAAATCATACAAAATTACCGTTTAAATAACACAAATTTATAATAATGACTTATCGTTTCAACTAAACTTATAATACGAATTTATATTAAAATATACTTAAATTTACGCTCAAAAGCGTAAATGGCGTAGCACGGGCTACATCTCGGGTCTTATCTCTACCCCGGTCAACCAAGAACTGTCCGCAGACGCCCAAAAATCATAGGAACGTCTGGCCCAAAGGGGTGCGGAGGGATGCAGATGATCTCTGAACATCTAAAAATAACTTAAGATAACAAAAATCCAGAGCCTAGCAAATGCAAGTCATCTTGCTACATGGCGCACACACGGTATAATAATCAAAACAGATACTACCTCACAATGTCTGAGGCTGCTACATCCAGGATGCATATAAGTCGTAATAGATATGAAGATATGTTTACAGGGTGGTTTTGAAGTTAATGTCATAAATTTAAGGGTAAGTAGTATGACAAGTGTAGATTACGAAATAGAAATAATTTTTTATTAAATCGCAAAATTAATTTTCATGTTTCCCAGTCAAAAATTTTTCGTTGCCACGGCCACTGGGTGGAGTAATTATTGTTTCATTAAAAATAATTAAATTTGGTTTGTTTACTTTACTATTATGGTGCTATTATTAATTTAAAATGTTGATTACCTACTTCTATTGTTTGTGTTTAATCCAGTGCAGTACTACAAAAAAGGCTGCAGGTAAACTACCCTTAATTTTTCGAATCTTTTCTTTCTGTTACGTAATCTACACATGTCATACTACTTACCCTTAAATTTATGACATTAACTTCAAAATCACCTGTATATGTGGACGACAGGAACCTTTGAAATAAAGATTTTATACTGTTTTGAAACTAAATTTGTTTCGTTTCAGTCCATAATATTATTATGTACGATAATATGTGCATGATTATGAACAGTAGTATAAAAAAATGTTTAAAAAGTCCATTAAGGTATTAGCATAAAACGAGAATGTAAGTAACTACAACGTGAATAACAATTTAAAAACTGTGAGGAAAATTATAAAACTGCGTTAACAAGCTGGTTATGTTAATTAATATTAAAACACATCTTTATAAAATGTGTTAAAACGTTAAAAGTTATGGCAGCATCAGCAAGGCAGTGTAAAAGTTTTAAAGACTTCATAAGCGTGATATGATTGCGAAGTATAGTAATTATAATTACAAATTTACATGTCTGCTGAACGAATAAAGTGTGAGACATAATTAGAAAAATACTTTAGACGCAATTTTCGCGGGTATTTTTAGCTTCAGTTAATTTTTCAGCGTGATGCGATATTACCTCGCTCGAGGATTCTTTGCCCTTCAAATTTATCTGATACAGATTTCACCATTTAAAAACATCGTACGGTACTCAATATATTATTTGTAGATAATAATTGTTGCACATAAAATCAAAATGTAATATCAATCATACTTAGATCAATATTCTAAAAACTAATTTAAAGATTTATAAGATTTAGAGAAATATTTTACCTATAGATAAAATGAATATTATATTTCTATACAAAAATTGACTTACACTTAAAACTTAAAAAGATAAATATTAATTTTTGTTCAGTGGCAGTAATATACAGATAAACAAGTAGTGCATTATTTACTAGACAAGTAGGTACAATGATTTATCCAGTAGCGGGATTTCATCAATTTTATTGGTGTCGAAATATTGGATAAAAATGAAAATGTGCCTCAAGCGATTTTTTTTTTGTTATTCAAGTTCAAATACATTAAAATTAAAAGTTAGGTACATTTTATTGAGAGATGTGAAGCTTTATAATTTTTCCTCTTTCGTGCGCAAAATTAATTTTTTTCTGTTCAATAAAAGTTTCTTATAATGGAACTTCTATGGAAAAGAAAACTAGCATGTTTCTTTTAGTTAGAAAATGTAATGAAAAATGCGCTGCGGGCGAAATTTTCTGTTAGTTTATGTTGTAAAAATACTTAATTGAGTTGAGTCATACAGAAACAAGAAAAATAATGTTTCTATTTTCAATGCTTAATTAGTAGGTAGGGGAGACCGAGGTTGGTTGTTCGGGAATAAGTTGTTACACATTACAGATGATAATGCAAGAGACTTAGAAATGTGTTATAAAGACACAAACGATCATGGCAACGTCTGCTATCGCCTCCTGTACTTTAGTGGCGTCTACGTAGGCACTGATTACATTTGCGTACCTGGTGACCAAAAACAGCAAGTTTGAAACTTTTTTCTTTTTTGTAATTTTGGTCCCATTCCGTAGATAATTAAGATAATTTATTGGACTTATGTTATTTTTGTTTCTTTAAGTTCTTTGTTTATGAAATCACATTGTTTATTTAAAAATTTTGGTTTTGGGGCAGAAAGTTAAATGTTACATGTTGTTACGCGTTAAATCTGCCCCGTTCAAAACTCTTCAGTCATTGGTTTTAAATTTTTATTATTTCCAGGATAAGAACTTACTTAACAATGATAAAACAAGTTTTTCTCCAAAAATAATTTTAGACCTTATTCAAAAGCTGCGCCTAAAGTAAAGATCACATGTAAGACAAAAAAATCGGCAATTTTGACAGACACTAGAAAAAAAAATCTGACGTGGCCATCACAAAACCTTCCGCCATATCTAGATTTTAAACAGAAATGTATACGTGCAATCCGGTGCCCATTTAAAATATACAAATAAAAATCTCAAATATTCAAACACAGAAATTTGCATCACCTGAATAAAAAGATTCATTCACAGGAAAACTCTGCTGTATTGAAGCCATCCTCCGTTCAATTACTACATTTAATATCTTACTTAGGACTTATATAGCGCTAGTATGCCAACTTGTCACCCGTCTCACCTGTCAATATTTTTTACGCAGAAACAAAAATCAACCGATCATGGATTACAAGATATCAACGTTTTATTTGATAAATTTATTTTTTTAATTTTACTGCAGTTCTTTAATGCTACCAGATAAAGACAATTTTTTTATAACGTAAGTTGCAAATAACTTTTCCTCTTATTCTCATTACAAATAAATACTATATTTTTCCAAATTTATATACAATTTTGACAATTAACCTTTTCAATCTTCAAAAAATATCACTTCCGATGAAGATATTTGTACCAAAATCTAGGGAGCTCTTCCAATTTATATACAAATGTTAAATACCAAATATCAAAATTTTCGGGTAATTCGTATTTGAGTTATGCGACTAACAACCCTTGACCACACACACACACACACACACACACACACACACACACACACATACACACACACATACACACAGACATCATCGTGAAACTATCAAAAATGAGTTGTAAGGACCCTAATTCGTGCTCATCCACTAAAAATTCACCACCCGATTTTTTGCATGATTCCAATACCTTCCTTTACAGGTAAGCGGAAGGTAAAAAGTTCATTAAAAAAGAAATCAACTACTAATTAAAATGATTCCATTGATTAAAATTTATAAATAAGTGATTAAAATATTCAAGATACTTTCTGTAACTTTTTGTCCCGTATGCTATAACAAACTACCCAAGGCTGAGGTAGGGTTTGACACCATATTTTGAAAAACAACATTTTTCATCTACTGACCATTACATTAGCCTCCAAATAAATATCATATTTTCTAGCCGACAAGCACCTTTAAATCCTAACAATTTTATTTTTATTGTTTCACCCGCAGTAAAACGTTAGGATAAATTTTCTACAAAATGTTACAACCAACTCCGGTCTCCCCTACCTTTTTCCGTCGTCGTTGGTTTGTCACTATCGTTACCCATCTCAAGAATACAAATCTGACATAATATTCTTGCATTATTATTTTACAAGCTCAAAAAATATTAAAACCGCACTTGGCGAATTCGTCCTGTTTTCGCCTCGGTTCAAGGTTAATAAATAATAGCGTGTCATAACCATCAGCCGGTTTTGAAAATGAACCCGTGTGCTTGTAATAACAATATCGTTATTTTAGTTGATTGCATGTGTCATGTGTATATGCAGGGGTTTACGTGGATACGAGATGCAAGTTGGTGCGAGTTAGAGGAAAACACCACGGCTATAGCACCCGGTGGTGGAGATTACCGAGCTAAATGAATTCTAAGAGACAATTTTCTGCTGACATTATGTACATTTTTCATGAGAACACTGGATTTTCCTTTAAGCTAAATTGAAATTTTCTATTTTTTAGAGTTTTTTTTGCACCTGTGGCCCGGAACATCATATTAAGTAATGTATTATGTGAGAAAGAATTTGGAAGACGGCAGGATATTATTAAATAAGCTGAAAAATAAACTCACATAGAATTTGGGTTTTCAATTTTTGATTGTTCTGTCTTTTGACAAAAATATAACATTTTTCTGGTAGAATAGTATATTATACATCGACGCTATAATGTATGCTATTATTCCTGAAGATGAAGTTTACAATACGAGCGAGCAAAAGCAAAGCGAGCGAGGGTTTTAATCATCTGAGGGAATAATAGCCATTATAGCGAGTTGTATATTAGTATTTATACCTCGATTTATACTGTACTATAGGGTGGGCCAAATACAAGTTTTTTTTTGAAAATGCAATAAAATAAACAAAATTAATTTTTTTTCCATGTATTATGGCTTCATTAGTAAGAGCAAACATTCCCATTTATTATGGAACACAACTTCGTTCAAGTGGCTGCCTTGGCTGGCTTCGCAGTAGCGCATTCTGTCACCCAATTTTCCAAAACCTGGTTGATTGTTTCGGGCTGTAGCTCACGGATTGCTTGGATGATATTGGCCTGAATCGTTTCTGGATTGTTAGCATAACATCGGTCCTTAACGGTTCCCCATATCTACGAGACTTATATATTATTATGTACAGATTTAAATTAAATAAATACAGCACTCACTTTGAAAATAAGTTTGCAATATTTCCCAACGTTGCTCAAGCCTAAAGCGCCTCATTTCGTACCGCGGAGGTATGATACTCACTTTCTATCAAGATTTCGACTGGGAAAAAGCTGCCAGTATCAAAATAAGCTACGATTTAAAAAGAAACCACTAGTTGGCCCACCCTATATATCTACGAGACTTATATATTATTATGTACAGATTTTAATAAAATAAATACCAATACGCAAACATTTTGATATTTCCAAATGTAAATTCTCATTGCAAAGAGAAATTGATTCAAGCAAAGTAATTTTCTGCCTGGTGCAGAGGAAGGAATACTGACTATTATTCCTTGCGGGATTAATATACCAGGTATATGACAATATGTAGCAAACATCACACAGTTAATGTTAATGTTATACATTAGTCGTATCGTAGATAAAGAGTTTTATTATGTTTTCACTTGACTTTAAAAGAAATTACGGTAAAATATTATTCCAGATATAGCTTAATTTCTATGAATTCATACAATAATGAGCCTTTTCAGCTCCGCAAAAACTTTTTTTTGTCCATCAGTATTGCCATTTCACCGATCGCTAACGAACATTGTCTTATTGCCATTGATTTTCAAGGTTAACCATAGATTTGTGTTTTTACCAAATTTTGTCGCTGAAAAGCTTTCCTCCTCAATCAACTGATGCATTCTGATTGGCTCAAAATGTTGCAGGTATGTGGGATAATCTAAATATTTTTAAAGTTATGCTTTCTAAAATCGTTTATCTAAATGTCAAAGTTGTCATTATTGAATTAAACATTTACAAGATATTTTTATTATTATATTATTATCCTTGTATTTTCTCTTTTCAGGTATACATTGTTTATTGTATTATTATTATTAACCTTGTATTTTCTTGTATTATTATTATTATTATTATTATCCTTGTATTTTCTCTTTTCAGGTATACATTATTTATTATTTATTATTATTATTATTATTCATTTTTATTTCTCTGTTTTACAGGTATTTTTGTTATTATTATTATTATTATTATTATACAGTGACTACGTCAAAAAAATTTGTGTATAAGTGTCGAATTATGATCTGACCGTGCATAAAAATTGTTTATTTATAAAAATCATGCATTAATAGGGGTCATTGTCATTGCATTATTGAAGCTGTTTAAATCATCAGCGGAAAAAATATTTTTAAATTAAAACTGTTAAACGTGTAACTCTGTAACTATTCATGCTTTTGTCAAACCTACAACGTTGAAAGTGTTTAATAATTAGAAACATTGAACAAAGTACCGTTCGTTGAACGTTGATATAATAAATAAATATATTATTCCAGCCGGCAGCTAGCAGCCAGCAGCCACCGAGAATCCATGGCTCATTAAAATTATAAATTCAATATTCGCAAACAGAAGCCTACAGCCTACCCCTGTCGTCATTTACCATGGCCTGCCATTATTCCAAATATTTGATCGTACATAACTGCATATTAACAAATTTATTAAATTAACGAGTATTCAGGGCATGATCTCGGGAATGGATCATCAATAATGAATATTAAATATCATGGCTGTCCATGCTAAGCGGAAGCGTCCCCTTGTGATCGATTATAATACCCCTAACATCCTGCAGGCCCACTGTAGATGGTTATTTTCCTCAGTGCATAGGCGTCCGAAGGGTGGGGCTTGATGTTCTAATTTAATTTTTATGCATATTTCTATGTAAAAGGGTAAATATTATAGTTTCTGTTTCCATTTTCCACTGGCGGATCCACAGAAGATTTTCAGGAAAAGTTAATGTTAAAATGTAATGTTATAAATTCGTTCCAGCCGAAATTTTTAAGTAAAATACATTAGTAAATATGCAGAAATAAATTAAAAAAATTATGTTTGGGAAGGTTTTTCTGTCAAACCTGTGAACATTAAAAGTTTCAGTATAACCTCTAAATCTGTCTTGCTTAATAAGTTCGTTTTTATTTAATAATATAATGTATATAGTAATGGAAAACATAAGTTCAATATTTTTCTATAATGTCATCATTTATCAACTAGAATAGTTCAGTAATTATATACTTTTCTAGTGACAGTGACAGTTAAATAAATAGCAATATAATTGTTACCAACCAAAAAGTTACACACATAAATGTCCCTAAATCGACTTGGTAGTTTAATTTTAATAATAAAAAGAAGCCTAAAATAGTACATCTCATTCATTTTATATGACTTTTTTTCGCACTTGACCTGTAGTATATAAACTTGGGCACGTGCGAAAAAATCATGTCTTATAAAACTTGTTCTTTCATATGCCATTTTTACATTATAAGTGTGGTAGGTTTACTTTACAACCCGGGGTTCTATATTGAAGTACGATACGAAGCGGAGTGCTTTAATAAAACCGAGCGATGTATAAATAACTAACGCTCACATTATGTACCTATTATATTTTTAGCCGACATACCAATTTATTTATTTTTTGTTATAAGGTTAAGTGAGATTTTTGCACTAAAACTTCCTTCTGGCCATTAGCTTTTAAGCATCTGCTAAAAGATTGCGCCCTCAAATGTCACATTTAAAATTAATTTGTTTTATTTAATTCAAATTCTATTGTACAATAAACTGTGTACAGTATAGCGTTTTTGTAGGCTCTCTTATTACAAAGCAACTTTTTTTTATATCCTCTTAAAGCTAAAAAAAAATCATGGCTATCGCATAGTATGTGTAAAATCGCAACTACCATAGACGTCAACGATGTGTGATTGTTGTCCAGGAGACCAAAACATATTGTATAGAACCAAACTCAATAAAAGCCCACAGTATAAATTAAAACTGCTGTACATTGTGTGTTTAATACACTCAAAGCAACTTAAAAACTGTTATAACACAACACTTGTTATTCCTTTTTCACCTACTTGGCTTTGCTTTGGAAGCGGAACGGACAACGTCCAGCGTGCCACAGAAAAACGAAAAAGGTAATCTTCTTAAGAAGTAGACGGGTTTGTAGCACAACGCTTGGCTTTTCCGCTTTATAGTCGAGACTCGAGTGTTGAGGTTCCTCGTGCTCGTGTGCTTTTTATTGCACGTGAAGCGGCAAAGGAAGAAGGATATACCAAGGGTTTATTTGTAAAGGAATTAGTTGAAATTGTAGTTCAATGAAATAGTTTTGAAATCTGATTGGATTAGGCTGTATGGCAACAGGTTCGCTTTGTGGAGGATTTAGCTATTTTTAGATGTATGAATGGTTTTTTTATAAAGAATTTGTTGAGTGGATACGAAATTGGTTGGGGTTAAGAAATAATTGGCATGGATTTATTTTCGAATTGTTGTATTCTTTGTGATTATGTATGGTTTGTTTGAAATAGAAAATATTAAATTAATTCAAAACCAAAGAAAAGAAAAGTTTAATGTATGTAGTAGTGATGGGTCTTTCGTTCATTTTTAGTGAGTCAGTTCATTTCGCTCCGCTCAGTAAAGTGAGTCGTTCACACTGAGTCGTTCATTTGAACGACTCTGTAAAACAGCACTGTGCGTTTCAAACGACACCTAGTGCTAGTGTGCTGCTCAGCTGAGCTGCTTTGCTCATGTGCTCATGCTCACAGCACTGTGCGCTCGCATTGTGTGCATGTGCGATGCGCAGCGATGTGCCATGTGCCAAACTGCATGAACCTGAGCATTTTAGTTAGTTGTTAGATGTGTTCTCGTCTTGATTACTCGTTGCTGCAAACAATAGATTATTGAACGTTGCTTATTGTAGTTGTATTTATGTATATTGACAATGGAAAATAAACAAAATAAAAATTCTGCAAAAAGGAGTACCTATTGTCTGGCAACATTTTGAAGAATGTTCAACAAATTTAGCAAAATGTTACTATTACTTTAACATTAATGTATTTTTTTGCATTTACTTTCCAGTCCTACATTGTTTCCACTTCCCATATTGTTGATTATTTTCATTGTTGTCCGTACAACAGAAACGCCACGCTTCGCAGAATACACAGCACTCAGGAGTCAAGCCAATAGTGCTCTGTATTATATACCGTGCGCTGTATGTATGTTTCGTTCGTTTCGTTCATTCCACTCGCACTCGTTCGTCTTTCTGCGTTCAGCGAGCGGAGCGGTGAGCGGAGGCTAAATAGTAGCACGGAGCTAGTGTGAACTGGTGTGCCGTGCTGAACGAACTAAAGAGTCGTTCGTTCACGGCACACTAAAATGAGTCGTTCATTTCGAACGACTCGTTCATGAACGACCCATCACTAGTATGTAGCAACAATTAAATTTTAGAATGTTTAAAAAATATGAATAATAATTATAATAGTACACATTGAATTGGTTTTAAAATTATTTCAACGTAAAAAAATTGATATACTTACCTATTATCGCTATTATTTATGAATTATATAAACATTTAAAAAATTATATTAACAAGTAACTTAATAAAGCTTATGACTAAAGTAGTAGTAAATATAATTTTTTTATTGGATGATGTGTATTGATATTAGACCTCATTGAAGTTAACAGTTTCTAAATATTTGTGTCAAAATCATAGCTCATTTTTGTTTATATTGTTGTTATTTCTACAAAAATAAATTTAAAAATTTAAAACCTTATTATAATAACGTAGAAATGTGCATACTTTAGTATTAAGGTTTGTTTCAATTTTTTGGAATATTTTTAACAATATTATGTTATTCATCTTTAAACGTAACTGACTATAATTTATTATGAATCCAATACAGTACGTAAAATAAAGAGATGACTGGATTACGAATTTCAAATTGGTATACAAAATTAACCGAGCGGACATAGATTATCAGAAATTTTTTGTCCGAAATCGCTTCGTTACCTTGAAATAGTGTGTATAGTCACCCAGCTCGATTTTTCCTTTGACTCAGTTGCGATCAGGCGAGTAATAAGTTGTCGAACATAGGCATAAAGTTTGGGCATACGCCTCAAGATTCCTCTCCCTTACAGTGTCAATCAACTCTCGATTCACGGACAGTAGTAGATATGTTAATAACAATCAAATAAGGCGTGATACTGTGCTTTGTGACCACATGATACTTAACAAGCTGTCATTGTTTTGTAATCACTTAAAATACCCCGCATTTGCTAACTACCTGCAATCTTGCCCCATTCCTCGCACCTCAGACCGCCACTTATCCTGTGCAGCGTCGCTGTCTCACCTTGCGGCGTTCCGGCGCCGGCGTCGGTGTCGGCACACCGCAGTGACAGGAATGTCGACCGCAGACACAAACACCCAGACACCTCTGCCGCTAGCTTCATGCCGCTGCCGCTGCGCTGTGTAGGTGTTACCTGTGACGTGCTGGAGAGAGGTCATAGGTAATGGAGATGTTGATGTTACTAGGAGGGAACGCTAAGTGGAGATGGTTAGTGGAAATTTTTCAATTTTGAGAAGGAAAAAATCTGATGTGGCCAGCACAAGACCTTTCGCCATACGTTATTATTTTTACTTATTATACAAATATATTAATGTGCGTATAGGTACTACCTACTACGACTAACAATTATATTTTAGTCATTTTATTTAAACTGCAGAAAGAGATATAAACGATATTTTACTATTGTCACTGTCATGTCATAATCATTTAAATTTTACGTAGTAACAAATGTTAAACGATCATGGACTACAAGATACCGAAATTCTAAATTAGAAGTATATGATGTATACTTTAATTATCCTTAAATGATACCTGATTCAGAAAAATTTATGATATACCGATTGTGGATAATAATCAGATAATCTTTCTTTTGAAATAAAAAAATATCTTATATTAATTATATTAATTATATTACTACTACTGCTACTATACTCACAAATATATTTTAGTCATTTTATTTAAACTGCAGAAGAATATATAAAGCATATTTTACTATTGTCACTGTCATGTCATAATCATTTAAATTTTACATAGTAATAAATGTTAATCGATCATGGACTACAAGATACCGAAATACTTAATTATAAATATATACTTTAATTATTCTTAAATGATACCAGAAACAAAAATATTTATAAAATAACGATTGTAGGTAATAATCACATAATCTTTCATTTAAAATAAAAAAAATTGACTCAAATTAAATATTTATCGAAATATTTGAAAAAAGTACTACTTCCGGTTTATAGATTGAAACCAAAAATAGGAGGTGCACAACTAGATGCTATAACAGTCCTAAATACAAAATTTCAACTTTCTACGTCTAACCGTATTTGAGTTATGCGACATACATACGTCCGTACATACGTACGTACGTACGTACGTACGTACAGACGTCACGACGAAACTAGTAATAATGGATTCAGAAAAGGTCAAAACGGATATTTCCATCAAAATCTGAAAACCGAAATTTTTCGCGATTACCTACAATACTTCCTTATTACTCCGTACAAGGAAGTAAAAAGTGTAACATACCTACGAACACACGAACGAACGCACACACACACACACAGACCGTGAACCTAACTTGAACCGTTATTTTGTGCGGTTTGAGTTCCTACTAAATTTGAGTTGAATATTTATTTTATCTTCACCATAGTAAATAAAACTTCTGCAATCTGTATCTCAAAACGAAATCCCTCCAATTTCGCAAGACGTCAACGATTCATTACAACCCAATTAAAAAATTAACAACCCCGTCAATTTACCCTCCTAATCCGGCATAATGCACATCACCCCTCGCGTTTACCCTGCCGGGAATTATCACCACCGCCGCCGAATTTAAAACTCGGTGCGTTCTGCGATTTCATCTGCTGCCAACCGTGCAACTTTAAATCCCTACAAACCGCCGGATGTCACGAGAGCCGCGTCACTGACGTCACTTCCATCCACCAGTGAGGGGGAGGGGATTTAGCGTATTCGTTCAAAGCGGTTAGGTATTAGAGGGCAAATGTGGATAAATATCAGCACGGTGAAGTTTGTGTTGTTGATATGGGTGATGATGTTTTATCTAAAAAGTTTGGAGATTTGAACCGTAGTCACTAGTCTAGACACACTTGAAAAGTTTCTAAACTGAACGATGCAAATCTTTATTTTTATCTTCTGGAGCATATCTATACGGTTAAGGTGTTAAAGAAATATCGAGTTTCAATAGTTAAATTAGTCAATTAACCAGTTTAATTGTGTTCGACATCAACCATTACCTACATTTAATGGGGTGGACAGGCCAATGTGTGAACTGATTGTGGTACTGACAGTTCAAATATAAATCAAGTTAGGTATACACTGCACAAATATTTATCCACTAACAACAGTGAATATGTATTTTTACCGGTGAGTAGTGATGTCGTTTGTCAAGATTAGTCGAGAGGATTACCAAAACGAATAAAAAGTCACTCTCGTCTCGTCTCGTCTCGAAATTTCCCGGATATTTCGACATGGAGTCGAGAGTCTCGAATCCATTGTTGTCTCGTACGGTCTCGAATTTGTAGTCGAGACTTGCCTCATGGTCTCGTCTCGAATTTCGTGACGAGGTGATACGAGGTCGAGACTAGTCTCAAGTCTCGTAGCAACACTATCGGTAAGTCAATTTGTTAGGCTGCCACATCCAATATGTGTAAAAGGGGAAATATGTACCTTTATCTTCTCTTCTCCTTATATCCGTACTATGTAGTTTAGACATTTAATAAATAATTTTAATAAATAAATGTGGAACATTATCAGTTTGATGCCGCATGCTTTGCATAAACCCAAATATTAATTATGTGATAATTAAGTTAAGAGAATTTTAATTTGAGGTGAGATTGGAGGTTAAACTTTATAAAAGTGGGTATACTAAAGAACTATCATTAGATAGATACATATTCAACAGAGAATGTTCCTATATCATAATTAGTGATGCCACCGAGCCGAGAAATTTCTCATCTCATTCTCGTCTCGTCTAGAAATTACAAGAGAAGAACCAATAAATTTCTCGCCTAGAATTCCCGAGATGAGACTTTGTTCATAACATTTTTACCTCTCGCCTAGAGAGGTATAGGGATCGTGAAAAAATTCGATGTCGAGATTTTTGTCAATTAGCACGTTTTAGCACCTTTAGAACCTATTTTGACTATTTTCACGATGATGTCTGTGTGTGTGTCTGTGTGTGTGTCTGTGTGTGTGTATGAAAGTCTGTATGTACGCCTACTATAGCCTTTCGTCCCGGTTCATTATCTCAAATTCTACTGAACATAAAATTCTAATATTTTGCATTATACATTTATATATGTTAATGAAGAGCTGAAAAGATTTTGGTAAAAATCCACCAACCGGAAATGGTACTTTTCTTGTAGCACTATAACATTTTTTGCAAAAATTGTATAAAATAATGCGATTGTTACAATTTGCCATACCACACATGAAAGAAGAAATTACATTGTACAATATTTAATCTTACTTGTTTCTATATCTTTAACCAGTAAAGAAATATAATTTTTTTAAATATATAATTTTACCTACCATGATTTGTGAATCCCGAAATAGAAATAAAATTTAAAACAAAAATAAAATTGTCAATGTGACAGATAAACAGATGTCTGTGGCAAGGAGGTTTCTCTGTGGTGTAGGGCATGTGTAGAGTGTGGTGTAGAATTTTGAAATGTTGGATATAGTATAGATATTAACTGGACATAGTATTATGTCGGTATTATGTAAATATGGTATTTATAAAATAAAATTATATATTAAATGAGCTGATTAGATTTGTGAAATATATAATTTATTACCTAATTAAAGCTTAATATTTGGTTAAATACGAGGTTAAATAATAATACTTCAATGTCAAGGCGAGAGGTATTGTAACGGCCACGTCAGATTTTTTTGTTTTGATATAAGTAAACATTTTTATTTCTAAAACAAGACAGAAATGTACAAAATAGTTCTTTAATTTACTACTAGCTTTTCAAGTAGATGGCAACAAAAATTTTTCGATAGAGATGAGACGAGACGAGATTCAAGTCCTTTGAGACGAGGATTAAACAGTCGAGATATGACCAAGACGAGAATATTTAAATTTCTCCTGTCGCATCACTTTTAATCATAATTTACATACACACAAGATAAACTAACTATATAACAATATGGAAATTGTATTTTAAATATTTACATTATACTCGTAATATAATTCATTTATTATATCGTATGATACCGTTACACATCCTTCTTCTGCTACCCTTTGACATACTTATTAAATCACAACAAAAGACAAAACGTCCATGTCATCCTTTAACCATATAATTTAATTTCACCCTTATCACATACAGCGTGCGCACAAACACATTAAAAACCCCTAACACAATCACCTTTGACTCTTAGCCAAAGACCTTAAGACCAACATTATCATCACAGGAACTGAGGAAACTCGGGGAACAGGAAGCAATTAATGTCACACACACTAGCATGAACAACCTGGTGTTAGATATTAGAATTATTACACGGCCCTTATCATATCTGGGATGCCTTGGGTATGCGGATGAATCAGTGTTTCTCAAACGTATAAATACAATGAATGTAAGTGGTTTAATATGTTTTCATGGGCAACCATTCATGAGTTCGCCACTGAAATTTAAATAATTTTACCTTTGATGAGTATATAAGAAGTAGAAACATTTTTTAAGAGAGCAGTAAATGAAGTTTAAGATTGTGATAATAATTATGTTATAGAAGTCAAAACTAATTTTTGGTGGTTGTTTTATATTTGTATCATTATAACTGTTGAGCGAAATTTTAATTATAATTTTAAACTGATAACCATTTGGGGATCGTGGCTGTTACAATTTAAAATAAGTGGTAATTAATTTTCATGCAAAAGTTAATTTTATTTTGTAAATATGAACACCAAAAGGATTTTATCGCTTGATGAAGCAATGATAGACATTGTTGAAATTCCACCAGAGAAAAAATTTGAAAATAGCGCAGCCATAATAACAGTTTAGAATAAATATATGGCTGAAGATAGATAAATAAGATTAGTGCATAAATAATATAAAATCGAAATTCGTATTTATTGCTAATTTATTTGGTAATTTTAATTGATATGGCAGTTGTAAACGCATATGCGTGTTATTGCCTTGCAATCGTAGAAACATGTATTTTCTTGTATTTGACATGAAGTATTATAAAAGAAAAAAAATTCATTCTAATATGTCCACATCTTACACTGTGAGTAACATGATTCCCATATGGGACGTTAATTAAAATTTTACATTAATTAGCTAAAATTTAAATTATTCATAAAAATAAATTTATAAATATACTTTTATACCAAAAGTACAATGTTATTCTAAAAAATTCAAATTTTAAAAATCTGATAGGTAGGTACTTAACGGGTTACGGTGGTATACGAATGGTTTGAAAATAGCTTTAAAATATAACAATTTAATTAGTAATTTTCTGAAAAACGGCTTTGCCAAATATTGTTATGAGAAAACTTCCAATTAATATTTATATTAGGGCACGAACATAATATAAAGTGATAAAATAGAAAATAGTTATTAGGTAAATAAGACAAAATGTTTTTTGATTATAAAGGAGGTGTTTTTCTGAGAAAATATGAACATTTAAGTTTAAGTTATCAAAAATATGTAACTTTATAACGTAAATTTATAAGTAATTGAACAACTGAAAGTACTTAAACTACTTTAAAAATAATTAAATATTTAAATGTAATTAACATATTGGTAATTTTAAAAACAATTCCTTTTTTCAATTACTTTTAAAATATAAATAAAATAAGGGTACCTAGAGGAAATTTCAGTGACAGTGGTTTGAAAGTACATTTTTAACTGTTAATTTATTAATTATTACATAAGAAGAGATTATTTGTACGTAGTCTGGTAGTATTTATAATTGTAATTTATAACTAACACAATAAATAAACAGATCGCTGTTCAAATCAATAGAACTAATATTTTCACTCTACCCTTATTTTTGCGAAATTTGAAAAAATCTGTGTTTCCTGTAATCAGTAGATTAGAATGATTCATTATGGTCTGAACTGGCCCGTATTTTCTGTCTCGCTCTTGAAAGATAAACAGAAAGCACACTTTCTCCTCCCTAGTGTCCACACCTGTTACATATTATACTTCGTGGTTTTATATTCAAATATTCTGTAGGTAAGAATTAAAATAATATACCTCTTCTTCGCATACCTACTGATTAACAAATACAAATCGCCCTTCCCCAACAGTTTGACACCCACTCCCAATCACCCTCCCTCGTCGCCATGGTTCCAGCCCCCCAGTGACTCTCAATTAGTGAACGGTATCGCACGGGCTTGAACCAAGCACCGGGCGAATGCCGCACCACACTCTCCTGCATAGCTCCACCAGTCGGAACGAAATTTAATTAAATTAGCAGGCTGGCTGCTGGAATTTGCAGACGACGCTATCGTCCTCGTTACTTGCGTTATGTCTACGCTGCGACGGAGGAGGATCACTGTAGTGTACAACATGCTGCTGTAAGATGTGATGATGTATGGGGAGGGGGATAGAATGGGGAGGGGAATGGATGGGATATGTTTGATGAGTACTTAGTTTGGTTTGGGACCTTTCATTTGGCTAACGATGCTGTTATCCGTTTTTCATTTTCAAATTATGTAGGTAGTACCAGAGATGTAAAAGAAGGGTAAATATTTTTTTTGGTAATTTACTAATTTTTATTACCAAATTAATTACCGGGTAATATAAAAATATGAATTACCGTAAATACTGATGAAGTACCATAAATTACCGATAAATTACTGTAAATTACCGATAAACTACCAAGAAAGCGTTGAATAAAATGATAAACTCGGTGAAATATTCATGAAAAGTCATAATAAAATCCAAGAGACATAATAGTCCAGTCGGCAGGCACTTTTACCTGGAAAATATTCCGAACATAATGAAATTTTGACACGTCATTTAGGGAAACTCTGGGATGTCGAATCTGTGTTTTTCGGAATACTTTCCAGGTAGACGCCTTTTTTTCGTTCTGCCGACTGGACTATAAACATTATTATAAATATTTATATTTAATGTTAATAATATATAACAAAAAAATCGTAAAATACATGGATATAGTGAAAATTACATTTGTATAAACGTTGTATATATTATATCATAATTATAATAAATAACAAAAACAGTAACTTAACTATTTTTCCAAATATCTTCAGGTAAACTGTTTAAGTTTGTTACACTCGACATGAAACACCCTGTATATCAAAACAAAAACTTATATAAGAAAAAACGACTAGTGGTTATTTTCACGGTCGAGTGTCAGTCTAGCACGTTAGAGGTCTCAAGTTCGATTTTAGCAACGACAAAAATATCATATCAGATAGTCCGAGTGCGATCGGGTGGATTACACTTTAATCACATCTACCATTCTGAAAAAAAAAATAGAAAATTCGAAGAAACAAACATCAATATTAATGAAACAAAATATCATCCAACGAATGAAATAAAAGAGTTGTGTGTTATTTTCTGAATGGTAGGTAATTGAAATTTGCAATAGTACCTACTCGATTGAATTTATCAATACTACACATTACAGGATACGCAAATTTAAAAAAATAATAATAACTGGGCTCACTGGGCTGTAAAGTTTTGTAACTGTATAAATTATAGAATATTTTAGTTTTTTTATCTTTTGTGCATAGAGATACTAACTACCAATTAAAATTTATACTACATGCAATAAAAATAAATAACGTCTTTATATTTTAAAATAATAACAATAACAAACGTAGGTAGGAACTATGGAGATTTTTTATGTAAAAATACAATGTTCTGTCCAATTTATGTCTATGGCAGAGACAAAAATATTTCTGTCACAGCAAATTCAGACATGTAAAAGTAATAAATTGAAATTGTTTTTCATGATGGACACGTATCTATCATATATCACAAAAATGTGTCCGTGTTGCCGAACGAAGGCATGTTTGAAATATTTTTTGTTTGAAATAAAACAATGCGTAGCGAAATGACCAAGCCGATGTATTCAATATTAAATATTGACGAAGCTTTGAAAGCTCGCGTTGGCGAAGTTGTGTATCGTGTATATGTTCGTACCTCTTCGAGAACAATAAAACACCGAGCATGTTCTACATTTTTAACGAATCTGATTGTTATCAGTTGCGAGTTGCCCCCTATAAAACAGAATGTTTCCTTTTTTAGCTGTTTTAAAATTTTGCGCATCCTGTTGTACATGTAGGCTTCATTAAAAATTCGATGAAAGAGTTGCGCTTTTGCGTTGGTATAGCTGCAATATTTATAGATTTGTGTACCTCCTGTTTCCCGTAAAATTGCTGTTGAATAAGTTGCAAGCTTTACTGTTGAAAATTAAGACGTATTGTCTGGATTCGAAATATGTATTTGAAAATAAAAACTACTACATATACAATCATGTTGTGATATAATGTACCAAATAAAGTAACAAAAATAAAAACTAACGTATTTCTCCAACCATCATCGGTTAATATTATTATTAACTGAATTTATTTATTAGAATTATAGCAACTATTTTTTTTCGTGATATCATCTGTGGCCACACGAAGTGGCACGTTACAATAAAAAAGTGCAGCTTTTTTACGTACCAGACATACTATGTTTATATATAGAGCAGGGAAGAGCCTCGACCAAACCGGAACAGGAACAAAAACCGGAATGAGCCCTAGCAATATTTGGGACCCCGGTACCAAACCTAAACCGTTAATAGTTATTTACGTTATAAATTCAGTAGATTTTATTTTACGACGCGAAACGCAGTGCTTTAATAAAACCGAGCGGTGTACAAATTAATACATAACGCACACGGAGAAACCCACTTCCCGTAGAATTTTTTTTTAAACATACACTTCCGAACGTTATTTTAAAGCATTTATTAATGCAAAAATTTACAAAATTAAATGGAAAATGTTCTGGCAGTACACATGATAGTTAAATAAAACTTCACTGTCGTTATTTTGTTTTCTTTTAATACCTAGCGTGAACGTAGCGTGAACCTAGCGTGAACGATTTCTGTTGGACTCAAGAAGGGTTTTGTGAGCATAGATTAGTTTATGTCAAAAAACGGATTTCTGTTGGATTCAAGTAGGGTTTTGTTAGCATAGGTTAGTTTATGTCAAGAAAACGGAGTTCTGTTGGACTCAAGAAGGGTTTTGTTAGCATAGATTAGTTTATGTCACAAAAACGGAGTTCTGTTGAACTCAAGAAGGGTTTTGTTAGCATAGATTAGTTTATGTCAAGAAAAAGGAGTTCTGTTGGACTCAAGAAGGGTTTTGTTAGCATAGATTAGTCTATGTCAAAAAAACGGAGTTCTGTTGGACTCAAGAAGGGTTTTGTTAGCATAGATTAGTCTATGTCAAAAAAACGGAGTTCTGTTGGACTCAAGAAGGGTTTTGTTAGCATAGATTAGTTTATGTCAAAAAAACGGAGTTCTGTTGGACTCAAGAAGGGTTTTGTTAGCATAGATTAGTTTATGTCAAAAAACGGTTCACGCTAGGTACACGCTAGGTTCACGCTAGGTTCACGGTAGGTTCACGCTGTGTGGCGTTAGCTCATGCCTAAAATTTAAGTAACTTTAAAGTGTAGGTATCTAGTCCAGAGTATGAGTCGGAGTCCAGAGTATGGTACCGGTAAATTAGATTGCATTTATATGTGTGGTTCTGCGAACGAATCTTTAGTACCTATATTATGTAAAAGCGAACATTCAGTAATTAAAAAATCTGATGTGGACCCACATGACTTTGTTGTACGCCTCTTAAACTGTGCATACTTTCCTTAATAATTAAAATGTAGAATACCTAATATAAAAACATAATAACCATATTTGCTGTATGCTGAAAATACCAAAAAATACCTAGAGTAAAGTGCCGTTTTGGCACGGACGATCGCAACAAAAAATATGAGGTAATCAACTAGATGCAATATGAGTCTCAAATACAAAATTTCAACTTTCTACGACAATCCCGTTTTGAATATTGCGAAATAGTGCCCCCTTGGCACGAAAGATCGCAACCAAAAATAAATTGTGAAAAACTAGATGCTATAACAGTCCTAAATACAAAATTTCAACTTTTTACGTCTAACCGTATTTGAGTTATGCAACACACATACGTCCGTCCGTACGTACGTACAGACGTCACGACGAAACTAGTCATAATGAATTCAGAAAATATCATAACAAAACGGATATATCCGTCAAAATCGGAGAACCGAAATTTTTTGCGATTACAATATTTCCTTTTTACTCCGTACAAGGAAGTAAAAAGTATATAAGTTTCATAACATTTAAAATATAGTACAGAAAATAAAATACAGTACAAAAAATAATACAGTAGGGGAGACCGGGGATGAAAGTAACATTTTTTTGTTTTTAATTTTTGTTTTCTAAACCTTTGCAAATTTTGGGCATCCATATTTATTAAACGATAGACCAGACATTCAAGTTATATTGGAAATTTTTATTAGATATGTTTTGTCAAGCAAGTTAACAAAAAAAAAATATATGTGGGCAGAGACATGTGTTACTTTCAACCTCAATGTTGGGGCAAAAAGTAACAGTCATTGGGGTAAGATGTAACAGTTGATTATTGCAATAATTAGCAAGAATTTATGTAGTTTTTTTTCATATAATTTATCAACAAAACTGTTAGAAAAATATAAAGAAACATAAAAGACAATTATTTAATCTGAAAAGCTATCATCCGAGTCGTAATTTCTACATAAGAACATTTTTTTAACACAGTTAACATGGGCCCATAATTTACATTGGAGACACTGCACCCACTGCTCCCCAGGCAAACTGGATGAATAGGGTTCACAACACATGAGGCAGAATGTTGCGACAATCTTTTTAGGTTTCTGGACTGTGGTCACTCCGGTTTCATCCATATTCCAGATTTGTGATATACTTAATTTGAGTTTTCTCACAACAGCCTCCAACTTATCAAAAAAATTATTGACATTAGCCTTATTAAAAGATGTGGCCCGGCTTAAACTTGTAGCCTCAGGTACGCGAATTGATAGAGTGGGATTTCGTTTCATGAATGAGTTTGTCACTCCTTTCTTACATAGCAAAACAGAGTAACGTGACAAATATTTAACTCTTTTGTTACTGCTCTAATCGGCCTGTTTTCATGACCAAAGAAACTCTTTTTATCAAATCTGAGGAGACAGTTCCTTGATTTGTTTTCAGTTTATAAGTTCTCATCTGCAAGTGACAACATCAATTATATAATAAAAATAATATAATAATGGAAATATATGTTGGGGTTGGTTGTAACACTTTGTTACTATCAGCCCCAATGGTAAACTAAAGAAGTTTAGAGGAAAATTACACATAACCACAATTTCAATGGTGAATTGTATCATGCCGATTGATAGCTAACTAAAAATAGATTAAAATTATTTACTTACATTTTGATTATTATTCAAGAGCTTCTGGTAAAACCACTCATAAGGAAACACAGCGAATTTACTTTCAGCCGAAAAGCAGATACGAATTTTGTCTTGAACGTATTCTCAACGACAATGGCAAAACTCTACTTCGTGTCGACAGATTCATGTCTTTAAATGCTATAATAGCACTTATAGTGTCATTTGCCAAAAACTACGAAAACTATGGGCGATGTTACAACCTACCTCTGTTACTTTCATCCCCGGTCTCCCCTACAACTACAACACCTTCAAAACTGTATAATACAGTACGAATGGTCACCGTAGCTAGATAGAACGATTCCACCTTCCAGTTCCGTCATTCCCAGTTTCTCGCGTGAAGCCTTGAGGGGCCACCGATTGTGATATAATGATCTATTCCTCACGGGAGCACTAAGGGCTAGCGCCCGCCTGGCTAGGCGCGATGGATGCTAATATAATGGTCGAGTTGCGTGAATGTTATGCTTCTCGTTCTCAGGCTGCCGACTAGTGTTACCGCTCACGTCACGTGATCGATTGAAATGTTTTGAGGATTTTACCGCTGATAAGGGCGGTGTTCGTATTGATTGCTATTGTTGGAGGTTGAGGTGTTTTTCTCGCTTTAAATGAAGTGAGTGGCGAAGGTATTCACAAGATTTATTACCTTGGACTGGAAATTATATACGTGTCAATAAATTGATATTGAAGTAGGTAACTTTACTAGTGTATTATTCAAGAAGCATTAAATAATGACACGGCAAATACTTATTTTGTCAACTGTAGCTACTGAGTAGTTTTAATGTAAATAGGTAATTTTCAGATTTAATGGAATTTAAATTGTACTTTTCTTCATGACATTATAAACAAATTTTTGAATAATTAAATATAAAATAATAGCAAGGGTGAAAAATTACTTGAAATATCAGTCATACACATATAATATTCCTCTTCTTACATAGGTATGGCCAGAATCAGTACGTTTAATACTACACTATATGCCATTACAATATGTACCTCAAGTTATGGTACACTCTGTATACTTTACATTTAGAAATACATAGTAACATGAATAACTTTGATAATGTATCAGATATTCATAATGACTACACTATATCGTCAAAACTTTTGCGTTTTTGTAAATATAGACTTAATAATTCATCTAAGAATTCAATTAATTTAAATTTATATACTTTATGTCTTGCCAGAGTTTGGTTTTCAAACATTTCAAGTTACCTATTAAAAATTATCTGCTGGACTAAGCACTTGCTCATAACAACTATATGCTAATATATTTTTTGGCCTATAAGTGTAAACATAACAATCACACATCGTTGACGCCTATGGTAGTTGCGATTTTACCGACATGTCATAAGTTTATTACACGGGGGTTAGATAATACGCACAGTTTTTTTTTTTAGTATTTAGAGGTTATTGAATAAAAAATTTAAAAAAGAAAACCTTTAAAAACGCTCGTTTACCCTGTAAATTATTTAATAGAGTCTGAAATAAGTGAAAAAGTTTCATTTTAAAAGTGACATTTGCTGACTCAAATGCATGTTTTTAATTATATTGACATATCATTGTTTTCAAGATTGTTTTTCAACGCGGCTTGATTTTAAAATTCAATGTTCACAACTTGAAATTTTATATAAATTACATATTTTTAATAAATAGTTAGTATGACGGCCAAAACATACATTATGCGTGCGGTAGGTAATTTTACAAAAATTGAACCTACCGCACATATAATGTAAATTACTATTATTGTAAATTATTTTAATATGACATGTCACAAACATTTTTGTAAAGTGATTAAATAAAATATACTTATACTGATATCAGACACTCATGGATGTCGTTTATTTTGTCACATTATCTTATAAAATTAAAACAGTTTTAAAAAATTTCACTCCTCGTAGTCGTAGTAGTTAGGAGCTCCTCGTCCTTCCCATTTAAGCTATAATAAGTCAATAAAGCACGAATTATATTAGTGTCCAAACCACGAACCAAATTCCTTATGCACCCTTCCATGATCTCCTACCCCATGTAACCCATGAATAGATTTGCACGAAACATCCCTTCCTGCATTCTGCATGAATATTATCGAAAAACGTCTATTTTCAACCCAGTTCCCTCGCCACTGCACCGGTGGCCCGAGGCTTGCAGAGTTAGGATTGGCTCAAGAAGTGACAGGCATTTGAAATTCAAATTTATATCATTACCCTGGTTGGTATTATCTCGCACGATGTTGCCGCAGAGGTTAAATATTATATGATGAAGATAGAGCGAGGGAGTTTTAGGGTAATAACGAGTTTTTGTTGATTTTTATTGGATAAATTAAACTTTGGTTTTACAATATAATACAGTATCTATTCTTGTAAATATGGACAATGATTATTTTCTATATCTTGACAGCAAAATTACTATTTAGCGTCCTGACAGGAGAGAGGATCCAATTAAGTAATAAAAACTAATGCTATTATCAACTCGTTTTCATAATACACTTGTTATTAGTATTACAAATAATTTCATACCTTGCTGGTAAAATGGCATTAAATTCACGTTCAACTACCATCCATGTATTTTCCTTATATCGAGTAATAATTCTGTCTGTCTTTTTGTTTTTAATTAAAATTTTATAGTTTCATTACTGATAAAGTGTGGATATCTGGGTCTTTTAACTTTTGCCATCTACAGATTTTATAAATAATTATTAACAAATCAAAATCAATTTTTTGTCAAACTTACTTTATTATTAACCTAACGCGGTAATACAACTTCTTAAATTGTATTATTTTGATTATTTATTATTAGGTTATTGCAGCCAGTCAATTCAAAACCCTTGATTAAAAACACAAAATTAGTCTCAAACACAGAACAAGTGTCAAACGTTGACAGAGAGACCAACATAATGTTAGGGAAAGCTCCAATTTCCCCCAGAAAAATTCATTCGAATGCCCAAAACGTATATAGTGAGCTGGCTAATCTTTGGTTAATACGGTACTGTGCAAGTCTCAATAAAATTGAACCAAGTTTTAGTGAAACTAAGTTTCGATAATCGCAGAATTTAACCTTACATGGTGCAAACTGCCATAAGTGTTCTTTAGACCCTTCTCTGCCGATCTTCATTATCATATTCATTTGTTTAGTTTTTTATGTTTCAATCAACGGATTAAGATATTCCGACATTAGATTCCTTGGAAATTTTTCTCTAAGACACATTTTCTAGAATCTTTGTTTGTTAGAATGTAGAGTATTTCTTCGAGACAAACTAGTAAAATTGGAGTATTTTTTTATTTACTGGTTTGCTGCAAATTTGATCCTCTATAATTGTTTCTTTAAAATTTATACACACACGGAGTTATTTTCCAAGATGGCGACGCGAGCGACGGTCGCTCGAGGTCGCAAACTTAGGGTTATATTAAGGGCCACCTAGTCTAAAATCCTACCAAGTTTCAATACTCCTCAACCTTTCACGAAAACACCTTATTTTTGTCTCTAATGGTTATAGATTAGAAACCTGCTCTAACACACTTTAATCATATTTTTATTAAATATCGAAAACAAAATGTAAATCCAAGCTTAAATTATTTCCAAATTAAATTTCATAAATCTCCGCAAGATATCCAAGCTTTATCCTAAATAAATTACAACCTTGAAATCTGGCATTGACTAGCCCAGTGTAAAATTCCCAGTCTGTATGAGCCGTGCTGATTATTATTCATTCTATCACTGGTGATTTTTATTCAGCGCGGGTATTACATCGTGCGATCTGGAAATAATTTTCCGAGGCACGAGCGCACATCGAATCCCCGACGCTCACAGACGCTGACGTCGCGACGCTCTGTGATTCAGTTTCCGCACAACTTCATGAAGTCGACAAGTCGGCGAAGGCCGAAGCCTTGACTCTTTTCCTAGAAAGATTCAAAACACTACACGGGATCATGGATCATATGTTTAGGAAACTAAATGAAATAATGTTTTATATATAATCGGATAATTAACAATACATATTTTTTTATAAAGATCTATTAATTTAATTAATTGTTATTTTACGAACAAAATATTTGAAATTTTAAAATTAATACAGCAAACTTGTTTATATTTAAGATATGGGCAATATTATCATAATATAATATCCCAAGTGCATGTCACTTCGCGCACTTGAGGAAATTATCGACAATTACATGCACGAGGGATATTCGAAGGACTATTTCCCGATTAAAATTTAGCCAAACGCTGTTTCTCTCATGAAAAATATAGCAAATTTTAAAATCTTCTTTTGACAGCAATTCAGAATCACTTTGCAACGCCGTATCCAAATACGATAATTTTGCACTTATCGATAATTTGCACTAGTGCAAAATTATCGTGTAATTCTACGTTGATTGGTCGACATTCAGAAATGTCAGACTTCTGATTGTCTTAAATTTTATGAGGGAAATAGTCAATCAAATTTGCAACTTGAATTATGTTTGCTGGATTATTTCACGCATGACAAAACATAATACAGAGTAAGTGTCAACATTTGCATTATATGTACTGTGGTGTTATCAAATTTTATTGTTGAAAATCTTTCATCCTCGGCCAAATTAAACATTTTGAGTAGGTAAATCAAAAATGATGTGTGCAGGATATTAAATATAAATTTTAAACTAAAGCTTATTAATTAAACTCTTAAACTGAATAAAATTAAGTACCTACGTATTACAATAAAGCTATAAATGTTTTGTATGTCTGTCTGTCTGTTTTGCATCAACATTTAGACCGTTTGTCCGAATCTCATGAAATTTTGCATGCAGGGTTCTTTTGATCAGTCAGATTTTAACGTCTGTTTAAATTCGATCTGACCAGTGGCACTACAAAATTCACTAAAGTTTAAAAAAAATATTTTATTCAAATTATGTAGTACCTAACGTATTAAAGTTTCGTACAAAGATATAGTATCTGTATTTGTAGTACTCGTATGCAGTGTATATATTTATAATTTAGTATTTCGGTATCTTGTAGTCCATGATCGTATAACATTTGTTACTACGTAAAATTTAAATGATTATGACATGACAGTGACAATTGTAAAATATGCTTTATATCTTCTTCTGCAGTTTAAATAAAATGATTAAAATATATTTGTGAGTATAGTAGAAGTAGTAGTAGTATTTATATATTAATATATTTGTATAATAAGTTAAAAGAATTAAAGATTTTATTATATTATTCTACATTTTAGTTATTAAGTAAAGTATGAACAGTTTAATAGGCGTACAAGGAAGTCATGTGGTGTTCACGTCAGATTTTTTAAATTATCTTCATATGTACATTTGTAATTAGTACTTTTTTAAAAACATCCATCTTTTGTATTAAGTTCTGCAGATAGGTTTCTTTTCGGTCAAACACAAGAATCCTCTCGTAGCAGTCAGTGCCTTCATAGAATATAAAATATCATATACATACTATGCTATACAGTATATTTAACTTTTTCACTTGTTAAAAACTATCCGCACGTCGCTGCGTGAAAGCAATGATGTAGCATCTCCCTAGAAAGAATATATCAAAAACTTTTAACACCTTTTTTTCTAATGTGACGTCGGATTCCACGGTCGAGTCCGTTCGCGAGACCCCGAATATGAAAAATAACGAGGGAAATATATTTCGCGAACATGTTTGCGGTGATATATCCCCGCCGTGCCCGCAAGGAGAAGCGAAGAAGTAAAGAAGCGAAGCTCAGGAATTTGAATTTCAAATGGATGTCGTTTCTACCTTGCTACCCATTAGCTTGTCTGACATTGTGTCGAAGGTTAGGTTTTGAAGAGTTAGGAGTTTTACTTTCAAATGCTGTAAGCTAACCAGGAGATTTTAAGGAGGATTAAGGAGCTACTGAAGTTTCAAGATGAATATTATATTAGGTTTATAAGTTTGCAA
Source organism: Agonum fuliginosum (assembly GCA_947534325.1). NCBI lineage: Eukaryota > Metazoa > Arthropoda > Insecta > Coleoptera > Carabidae > Agonum > Agonum fuliginosum. The sequence goes on along the minus strand of OX384043.1, from coordinate 17,368,501 downwards.
AGGGTGTGGATAAAATGGTTCAAGAGTTTGGTATTTTTGGTAATAACTGTGGATTACTTAGAAGCAATACCTTGTTCTACCTTTTATCGAATGAAACATTTGTCACGAACCCTTATTAAAACCAAGATTCATTCATTACCAATTACCGGGTGATACTTTGGGTAGGTGCAAATAATATAGTTCGCAGTAAAAGTTTTTTAAATTTTTTAATATACTACATTTAGATTTAGAATTAACTTTTTAGTATAGTGCTTTGAAAATAGTAAATTTGCGAATTGCTTATATTCAGTAAAATAATATTTTAGTCAACTAGTCTCTCAATAGTTATTTACCTATGTTACAAGTGGGTTATGAGCATTATTACTTAATGAAAAAAAATTATTCCCAAAATGCAGGAATAGCTCATTATGTTCGAAAGCAAAGCATCCTGTAAGTTTTATTTAGTGGAGTGAAATTGCAATAAGTTGCCGTGGAATAGACAAAAATTATCTCAAAAAATTATTATCTCAAATGAATATTTTCCTTGTTAAAAACACTACCAAAACGACTCATTTTGTAAAACATTTTTGACGTTTAATTTGACAAATTTATTTATTTATTGTAACTGACGTAACTAAATAAAATCTAATCTACATAATGTAGTCAGGAATCCAACCACTCAAACCCAGTGGTATTATTGTCGATTGTGCTGGGAATCGAACTAGGGACCGCTAGCATGCTACGCGGACCCCTCACCGCTGACCTAACCACGGTAGTACCTATTAACGAATTTCCCTTAGGAAAGATATATTATATTTATTATTTTGGAAAGGTTCGAGGTCATCAGTCTGTTATCATGTCAGTAAACAGTATTTTACTAAATTACATAATAATAATTACCTATAGGTATAAAAAATACCATTAAAAAAGATAAATCAGGAACGCTTGTCTAGATTTTCTTAGTTCAAATTATAGTTGTCTCTTTTGCTATAAACAGAATTGTTTACATTTTTGTCCATACACCCGACAAATTTGTAATTATATTTTGTCTCTTTTAATCAAAAATGTGAAAAATATAATGTACATTTTAAGTTAAAATGTTCAAAACAAAATTACAATGCAAATCCCCAGCGAGGCACTAAGCACTAAGCGTATTAAGTAATTAATGATAATAGCGAGGAAAAATGAAAATTGTTGACGGTACATGAAATTTTCATTCAAGATCAATTTTTTTTTGAAAGCATCATTAAGCTTTATGTGTCATTTTCTTTCCTCATTAATTATATTGTGAAAGTTTGTAGTAGGGGAGGAAGAAACAGCATTATCATTATGATACTAATACCGTTGTATTCCTATCTGTGAAGATATCTAAACTTCATGTAGTATACTTTACTGTTTGATATACTTATTCAAGTAATTAATAATTCATAATTTGCCTTTTACTGTCTCATTAATTATGCATGCGGATTAAATTTTTTAAACCACTAATGCACTAAACAATATTATGGAATATGAATGTGTTGGCTTGGCGTGTTAATATTATTCATTTCTTTAATACTCTGTCAGTCAATAATATTATTAAATGAAATTAAACTTAATTTTGTATTTATATTGATAAAATAAAGAAAAAGAAAAAGTGGTAAGAATAAGAATAAAAGATAAGAAAACGCTTCGTTCAAGAAATATTTTGGTCGTATTCTGCATTAAGAGGCCCGTCTACCTCCCAAAATTCAGCATGAAATGTACTAACGTAGCGAGTGTTTTGTGGCCAGTACAATAATAGTAAATTTCATTTCAACAAGGATCATATATATTTAAAGGATTAAATAACAGTTGTGCCTTTTTAAAATTTTAATACAAAACTTGTACCTGATTATAAAAATTCCGAAAAATTCAAAATTTTCAATTTATGCAAACTTTACACGTTTATATCTCGTGGTAGAAATTTATTTTTTAAATTTTAGAGAGGTATATCTGTAGATCCATTCTTTTTCTATTAAATTTTTATAAAAATATTATCTTGATAATCTTGAAGTCAATAATTAAGAGACCCGTCTACTACCTAAAATCCAGCATAAAATGTACTTAGGTAGCGAGTGTTTTGTGGCCAGTACAAGAATGGTAAAATTTTATTTCAACCAGTATTTTCTAGAGAAAGAATGCATCTATAGATGAGCCTTTTTAAAATTTTGATTAAAAAATTGTACATGAATATAAAAATTCCCAAAAATTCAAAAATAATTACTATTTTATGCAAACTTTACACGGTTATATCTCATGATACAAATTAATATTTAAAATTTCAAAAAGGTACATCTGTAAATCTATTCTTTCTCTATTAAATGTTTATAAAAACATTATCCTGAATTCAATAATAATCTGAGTTTACTCACTCGCAACGAAAACACTTTTACAGTATTTTTCAACTTCAAAATGACATTGCAATGCTAAGATGCGGTAAAGTACGAGTTTCGGGCTGGTTTCAGGCAGCCCTAGTAGTGGCAAAAAAGTGGAATGTAAGAAAAGTAAAAGTATTCTAGGAATTTGGTAAAAACGTAGACGAGCCGCTTAACTAACGTAACAGTTACTCGCAACGAAAACACTTTTACACAGTACTTCAAAATGACATTGCATTGCTAAGATGCGCTAAAGTACGAGTTTCAGTTTCGGGCTGGTTTCAGGCAGCTGTACAAGTAGGAAAAGAGTGGAATAGAAAAAAAGTATATTCGGTAGTATTCTAGGAATTCGGAAAAAAACCTAGACGGGCTGTGTAAGTTCTTACTTGTTATTTTTAGCTCGATTTTCAGCAACTTGCTGGGATTTAATCGAACACAAATACTAGCCGTGGTACTGTCTTGCTCAAAACTGAAATATTTCTTCCAAGATTTTTTCATTTATCAACAAATTTAGCAAACTTTTTAAACTTAATAACTAATAAATGAGTTGGTGGATAGGAGAAAAATAACTCGCAAGTAAGAGATGCGAATAGGATAATTTTAAATAATAAAATTATAAGATATATTATTCTATAAATAAAAAAATCTGACGTGGACACTAATTAAAATGTAGAATAATATAAAAAAATCTGACGTGGCCACCTGAAGACCTCCCGGCATACCTGCTTTATTCTTTTAACTTATTATACAAATATATTAATATATATATATACTACTACTACTGCTACTATACTCACAAATATATTTTAGTCATTTTATTTAAACTGCAGAAGAAGATATAAAGCATATTTTACTATTGTCACTGTCATGTCATAATCATTTAAATTTTACGTAGTAGGTAACAAATGTTAATCGATCATGGACTACAAGATATACCGAAATACTAAATTATAAATATTTACTTTAATTATTCTTAAATGATACCAGAAACAAAAATATTTATAAAATACCGATTGTAGGTAATAATCACATAATCTTTCATTTAAAATAAAGAAATTGTCTTAAATTAAATATTTATCGAAATATTTGAAAAAAGTACTACTTCCGGTTTGTAGATTGAAACCAAAAATAGGAGGTGCACAACTAGATGCTATAACAGTCCAAAATACAAAATTTCAACTTTCTACGTCTAACCGTATTTGAGTTATGCGACATACATACGTCCGTCCGTACGTACAGACGTCACGACGAAACAAGTCATAATGGATTCAGAAAAGGTCAAAACGGATATTTCCGTCAAAATCTGAGAACCGAAATTTTTCGCGATTACAATACTTCCTTTTTACTCCGTACAAGGAAGTAAGTACCTAGCTCAGGAGTACCAGGTTCCATGGTTGCAAAACTGTAGTAAATTGGATTGAATTTTATATATATTTTCAGTATTTTATAAATCTGTATCAGTTAAAATTTTTGTCCATGTGTTGCAGTAATATAAGTATATTTTATGTTATGTGTTATGTTAGGTATATGATTAAATTCTGGCAAAACACTTCAACCTGCAAATAAATTTTTTCTTTATTTACAGTTTGAGTGAATGTTCATAAAATATGAAATAAAGTCTAAAAACCCTACTTCCGAAATGGAATTTAGACAGAATGACAGATTGACATTTTCCAAACTGTAATTTTAAATTGAATCCTGAAATTTTAAAGATCCAATACAGAAATAGAACCAATCAATATATATATACAGCAAAAATAAATAAAACAGGAAACAGCTTAAAACTCACTACAAAATAATGAAGATTGGATTTTCTATATTTCCAGAAATAGTTTACTATTTCACTTAGTTTTATCTTGAAGTATGTTTATCCCTTTTTGTCCTCTTTGACGAATATCTATCTGTCTCTATCTTTCCAATGTAAGTTACTCCGAAACGCGGGTGGTGAGCCTTGATTATTTATTTATGGAAATTACGTTTCTCTTTTAAGTTGAAATGTTTTAGTAATGTTTCTTTGAACTCTTTTAAAAGCATAAATGGCGTTAAAAATGAAATAACAAAGAAGGAAGCGCGCGAGTTCTGGTCCACTTCAGTTTTATGATGCGTCGTGTGTCAGTTACTAAGGTTCAGTGTCAAAGCGAGTGACGAAAAGTTGAGTAGGACCGTTTTAGGGAAGAAAGTTTTTTCTTGTTGTTCTGTTTACGAGCGTATAAATCACTACCGCACCCATGATATTTTTTAAGGGGACTGAAATTTTGGAAATTATCAGTAATGAAAAAGAAAAATGCACAACAGGCATTTTTTTGTCAAGGTCAAATATATTTTAATTAGAGATGCAACGAATAATAAATGTGCCGAATACGAAATATCGAATATTATGCAGGACTGTCTGCTGAATAACCGAATATTTGTCGAATATTCTGCATCTTTTGGCGCATACTGACGAAGCTGCATCTAATGCGGAGAAACTTATTTTACTCCATAATTTGCCACTTCTAAATTTGACTATACGGACTATATAATCATTTTTATTTTTATCAAAAACAATAATATAATGTTTTTGATATTGATTTGCATTTTTAAGAAGCTAATAATAATAATAATTAATAAAACTCATGAATAAACATATTTTTCTGCAAAGATTAATCAACGAAATATCTAAATGAAGCACTTGCAGGAGACTCATAGGCAATCGACGTTCAATTACTGCATATTACATGCATGTGTAGTCAAACTATTCGGTATTCGGATGAAAAACCTGCCGAATGGGCAGAATACCGAATAGTTGCCTAGTATTCATTGCAACTCTAATTTTGATTGAAAAAATAATTGATTCGTATGAAAAACTACAGTTTGACACCTTATAACTGTGCCTTTGTATCTACACAAGTGCTTAGATTAGTAGAAGTAGTTGCTATTAAAATATAAATTAACAGTTTAAAAACTTCGAAGAATGCTATACGAATGGTCAGTCCGTCAGTACATGGAACAGTTGATGACTGCACAAGCGAAATTCACAGTTCAGTAAACGTGGACAAACAGGCTGCAGGCTTGATTGAATACTGTAGTTCATAGAATGGCCAAAAATAAGTTATAAGAACTAATATTTATTGAATAAATTAAATTAACATGATTTTAGATGAATGTTATTGTACCTTTATTTTTAAAATATTGTCATTGGGGGGCGGCTTCAGCCCCTAAAGCGCCCCAACCTTAAATGCGCCACTGGTATAAATGTTTTAAGGGGAAGGTTGTTATTTCAATATTTAGGTTCAAATTATACCAAAAATAATAATAAAAAAAACTGTTTTAACTCAGATTTGAATTGATTTGTTTTTCCCTGTTTTACATTATACTTTTTTCGGCTACAAACTTTGACAAGTTTCATACTAGAATTCAGAATGCAAAATATCATAATGTATAACACTAAAATTTCCACTCAAGTTTCATACTAGAAACGTCTTTTTCCGACTTAAAAAAATAGCTCCGGTCCAATTTTTCATCCAAGTTTCATACTAGACTTGCGCAGTGACAGTAGAAATAAAAGTAAAAGTAAAGTCTTGACCCCTAATGGCTATAAATGGGTATAAATGGACTCCTGAAATAACAAAAACTCATGTACAATTGTATGAAATGCAACCAGTACTTTACCAGGTATTAAAATATGTTGACAACCTCAAAAACTGGCAATGACAATTATATTTTTTTAAATTTTCAGTTGGCAGTACAAGAACAAATAAAACTAGATTCTAGGCGAATTAAGTATCAAAAAAAGTTCTTTTTTCTAGCCGAAAAAAGTATAATGTAAAACAGACTTTAGGATTGTTGTAACAGTGCTATGGATTTTATAGAAGTGGCAAGCATATTTTTTAATGTGCAAGTTATTAATTTGAGTGAATAATAAAAAGAGGTTTTTAAATAATTGCAACTTGATAATACTTCTGCTATTGAATTTTGTTAGAAAAATAGTTTGTCGTTCCGTTCTTTTCTTTTTTAAATCGGTTCTCCTCTGATTTTAAGAAATTTTTGACGAACTGAGAATAATATAAGTGAGGTTAATATTTTTATATTTTTTTATACTATTTAAATTCGCTATTTTATCTATACTTTGACGTAAGAACCGCATTAAAAATGAAATTTTTAATCTCTTTGTACTTTGTAGCAATAGATTATACATTGGCTTTTAACCAAATGATGCGTCTTCAATTCAATTTACGTTTAATAATTTTTTAACAGTAGGTTAATTTGCAATTATGATCTATTTCATAAATATCATGTTGTGCTTTTTTAAAATAAAAGGTTACTGTCTTCCTTTAGTAAGTTCATATAGGTACCTAATATAATATTGTAATAAAAAAATCTGACGTGGCCATCACACAACCTTCCGCCATACTAGATTTTAAACAGAAATGTATACGTGCAATCAGGTGCCCATTTAAAATATACAAATAAAAATCTCAAATATTCAAACACAGAAATTTGCATCACCTGAATAAAAAAATTCATTCACAGGAAAACTCTGCTGTATTGAAGCCATCCTCCGTTGAATTACTACATTTAATATTCTTACTTAGGACTTATATAGCGCTAGTATGCCAACTTGTCACCCGTCTCACCTGTCAATATTTTTTACGCAGAAACAAAAATCAACCGATCATGGATTACAAGATATCAACGTTTTATTTGATAAATTTATTTTTTAAATTTTACTGCAGTTCTTTAATGCTACCAGATAAAGACAATTTTTTTATAACGTAAGTTGCAAATAACTTTTCCTCTTATTCTCATTACAAATAAATACTATATTTTTCCAAATTTATATACAATTTTGACAATTAACCTTTTCAATCTTCAAAAAATATCACTTCCGATGAAGATATTTGTACCAAAATCTAGGGAGCTCTTCCAATTTATATACAAATGTTAAATACCAAATATCAAAATTTTCAGGTAATTCGTATTTGAGTTATGCGACTAACAACCCTTGACCACACACACACACACACACACACACACACACACACACACACATACACACAGACATCATCGTGAAACTATCAAAAATGAGTTGTAAGGACCCTAATTCGTGCTCATCCACTAAAAATTCACCACCCGATTTTTTGCATGATTCCAATACCTTCCTTTACAGGTAAGCGGAAGGTAAAAATCTGACGTGGACACCACATGACTTCCTTGTACGCCTTGTTTGTTCATACTTTTCTTAATAACTTAAATGTAGAATAATATAAAAAATGCTTTTAACTTATTATACTAGTATACTCACAAATATATTTTAGTCATTTTATTTAAACTGCAGAAGAAGATATAAACGATATTTTACTATTGTCACTGCTACTGTCACCACTGTCACTGTCATAAACATTTAAATTTTACGTAGTAACAAATGTTAATCGATCATGGACTACAAGATACAGAAATACTAAATAATAAATATATACTTTAATTATTCCTAAATGATACCAGATACAAAAATATTTATAAAATACCGATTGTAGGTAATAATCACATAATCTTTCATTTAAAATTAAAAAATTTATCTTAAATTAAATATTTATAGAAATATTTAAGAAAAGTACTACTTCCGGTTTGTAGATTGAAACCAAAAATAGGAGGTGCACAACTAGATGCTATAACAGTCCTAAATACAAAATTTCAACTTTCTACGTCTAACCGTATTTGAGTTATGCGACACACATACGTCCGTACGTACGTACGTACGTACAGACGTCACGACGAAACTAGTCATAATGGATTCAGAAAAGGTTAAAACGGATATTTCCATCAAAATCTGAAAACCGAAATTTTTCGCGATTACAATACTTCCTTATTACTCCGTACAAGGAAGTAAAAATTGTATAAATATAAATATTTAGCTCTAATTTCATGTTTCCTTTTGCTCTCTTGCTTAATAATTCAAAAGTTGTGTTTCATAGTTTTGTTTAATTTATTTTTATATAAATTCGCCGGTAATATACATATTGCGTGTGGCACATTGACATCATAATATGTCGAAGACTTTCATCGGATTTATGAAAGATAAGTAATATTCTGTAGTGCATACAGTAAATGCCTCTCCTGATTAGTTACGGAACTGAAATTAAAATAATGATTAAATAGAAAATCTAAAAATTACAATTATATTATTATTCAAATAAATCTTTAGGTTTCAAGTTCTGTAATATATCTTTATTATAAAAATACAACGTTTTGATGCTGCCCACGTGAATATTATTAACAGCTTAAATTTTATAATGCTGAATGTATCCATTCTTATACTACTATTTTTAATAGAACGTAAATATTTGCAGAGAAAAATATATTATTTTTTCACAAAAATTGAGGTTAGAATGACATTTAGCAATGTAGGTAATTAGTTTCTGCTGGTAAAACGAATTATTGCTGAAGGCAACTAAAATTACATTTTGTGCATTTTCCATGAAAGTTCAAAATTAATTACTTTTTTATCCTCATCGTTGTAGTTTAATGAAATTTGTTTAAAACTGAAAAACCTTAACCTGTTTTATTTGTTCCAGATAAAGACCAGCCTGCAGCCTGATTCAGCGGTCGGTAAGTAAATAAAATCAAGTTATACTTTAATATATAAATTAAATTTAGAATCTAATTATTTTAACAAGATAAACAGAGCTAAATTGGAAAGAAATTGAGTAATTCGAGACAAACTTGATCATTAGATTTTACTGGAAGAAAGTAAAGCCTCTGCTTTGGCTTAAGAAAGAGTTAAGAACAGTGTATAGAAGGGCGTCTAGTTTCAGACAGATTGAATGGGTAATTAAATTAATTAGTTACAAAGGCATCGAACTTAGAATCTATTTAATATAATTTTTTATTGCTGTATACGTACACCCAGCGCCGATGAATCGTGGAAAACTAGATGATGACAAGTTTCGATTTAAGTTGGCAACATTTCTGGCGCGCCGCATGTGTCAAACTAAAACCATGACAATCGCCGATGAATCGTGGAATACTAGATTCTAGAAAGTTCCGACTTAAGTTGGCAATACCCATGGACCGCGCCGGGAATTTTCTAGAATCTAGTATTCCACGATTCATCGGCGATTGTCATGGTATTAGTTTGACACATGCGGCGCGCTAGAAGTGATGCCAACTTAAATCGAAACTTGTCACCATCTAGTTTTCCACGATTCATCGGCGCTGGGTGTACGCTTTTAACAATATTATTTCTTAAATTCAAAATCTGTTCTACATTATATACACAATATCATTTATAACGGAATACTATTTCAAATATAAAGAGATAAAGACAAAGTGATAATAGAAAATTATGCCACATATTAGAGGTATAGGTATAGGTACATACTTTTTCCTATGATAGAAATGTCAAAGTTTAACAGAACCATAGGTTATATATCGTAATTTATTTTTGTACCTCTGCCTGTCTAGTTCTAGTACGATATATCCTAATGGGTCATTATTATCTCTAAATAATCCATAAAACTTGCAAATATTGAATTCGTCCAATAATACGTATAAATTTTTAGGGTTGATACGACGAGCAAAGTCAAGTCAAGTAGCTTGAAAATCAAGTCAAGTAGTGAAACCCTATCATTTTATGTTATGTTCTAGTTTATGTTTACGTTTTTTTAAAACTAAATTTGCCATTTTGTTAATAAAAAGCATATTTTTTAAAACTACTGATTACATATTATTATTGTTATTTAAAAGGCAGCTTTTTTCTAATTTTCGAGAAAATATGGTGGTACCAACAGGACGCAAAAATATGATTCGCTGGCGCAGCTAGTGTTCTGGTTACACCACTGGCCTGTCAAATATACTTGCACTCCCGAAAGTACAGTTTTTTGATATATTAATAAACAACGAATGTCCATATTTTCATTTATAAACATTATCAACGGTATAGTATTAAAATAAACAAGCTATAGTTTATAATCTCCAACATTCTCTTTAGGAGACCAACAAAACCAAATACAAATTACCCTTGCGCCCTTGTCCCACTCATTTACAATAACCACTCAAGTCTAACGCGAGTTCTAAAGCTCTTACCCTAGCGATATTGAATTTAGGCGGAAGTGTAATGCAATAAATTTGATTAATTCGTGTAAACAGCATCCGTTTCTTGGCAGATCGATAGTATAATTTGGAGATATAAGCGACAAATCGGATAAGTTGGTACATTAGCGCGGACACGAACCCCGGGACTTGGAACGTGCGGAGAGAGCGATACCACCACAATCTGCTGGAGGACGTCGGTACTAGCCACGTGGTAATTACTAGACAGAGGGGATGAGCTAGAGTGGGAGGGGTTCGACCGAGGAGTTTTGACCCTGGGGTTCAGCTGTCGGAATTTGTGGGGGTATTGAAGTAAAAACATATCATGCTTATCTGAGAGGAACTAAATGATGTTTTTTTTTTAATAATGAAAATGGGACAAAATAACGCCTGCATTATTGCATTAGACAGTTCACGCAATCAAATAATAGCGCAGTTGGCAATATTCCCGTATTTGGCTCTCACTTCCATTTTGAACATATATTTAAAAACATATTTTAAAAACCTCAATAATACGACTCAATTAAATTCAAATATAGTCGTCCATATTATAATCCAGTAAATTTAGGATTCTGCCTGAAAAATTTTGAGAAGTATTTTTTTCTTTCATCCAATATGGTTTTTTGGGGGCTGAACACGAATTTCAGGTTTGTCATCTCCTAACTTTCCTTCTTAAAAAGTTATAAGCAGAAGACAATGAAAAAAACGGATTTTTCCCGGTTTTTTTCTTGTATTTGGAAAAGGGTTAAATTTAAATTTTCTTTCATCCTTCATGTTTTTCGGGGTGCTGAACACGAATTTCAGGTTTGCCACCTCGTAACTTTCCTGCTTAAAAAGTTATAACCGAAAAACCATGAAAAACTGGGGTTTTTCTCTGTTTTTCAATGTATTTCACAGAGGATTAAACTTGTTTGAAAAAATTATTGGACCAAGAACTAGAGAAATTTTTCTACATTTTTCATGCGAACGAATTTTTTCTAAGATGAATAGTTCTCGAGAAAATCATTAAAATAAAATTGAGCAATTTCTAGTCATTTTAAGTAAAACCGTAATTTTTTCAGGTCTTTTTTCAGGTCTTGTTTGATCTAAATTAACTGGACTATTATTACAATAATTATTGTTATTCAGATATTATTTATTTATTTCATCTCAAATGTTTTGATATTTTGGTATTGGGGCAGAAAGTTGTTCCGGTTGTTCCTATAAACGGGGCAAGTTGTTACGCGTTAAAATCTGCCCCGTTCAAAAGTTTTTAGTTATTGGTTTGAAATTTTTATTATTTTCAGAATAAGGACTTACTTAACTATGACAAAGCAACTTTTTCGACTAATATAATTATAAACCTTATCCAAAAGCTGCGTCAAAAGTAAAACAGGCACGGAAGGCAAGAAAAGCAGCAATTTTGACAGATACACCAGAAAACATGTAGAATTAAATCAACATTGAATACTGGCTAATTAAAGTGATTCCATTGATTAAAATTAGAAATAAGTGATTATAATGATCAAGACGCTTTCTGTAACTTTTTGCCCCGTATATGCTGTAACAACCTACCCCAAGGGTGAGGTTGATTGGGATACCTGCTAAATTTTGTAAAACAACAATTTTCATCTACTAGCCATTACATTAGCCTCGAAATAAGTGTCTTATAGATAGTTTTTAAATCCTAACAATTTCATTTTAATCGTTTTACCCGAGTTTAATCAATAAAACGTAAGGATAAATTTTCCAAAAAGTGTTATAACCAACCCCGGTCTCCCCTATTGCCAAATTGGCCAGCATGTTCTGTTGTAGCAATATCGGTATTCATCATTTGTTTTGTTTGACATTTTGCTTTACTATTACAAATCTAATATAATTGTGGGATATCTTAAAAAATAATTATAATGTCAGTACCCAGCCTACTTGCTTACTATCGAATCTCTATAATCTATAAAATCTATTCTAAATCCATTGGCCCTTACTGAACCATTCTATATCGCTACAGTTATGTTATAATCTCAACTTCTCAACAGATAGTTCAACTCCGATATGCTCATGCTCGTGGGACGTGCTTGCGAATGAATTAGCTGGTATTCTAGTAATGACTGTTTGATACTGTTTGTGATTTAGTAAGAGATTAATCGAGATTAAGCGTTTTTAAATAAGGAATTAAATTCGCATTTAGACATTGGACTTGTATCTAAGTATTTACCATTATTTTCTTTCTTATTTCAAATAGGATTTTTGCATAAATATGAGGATTAGGTTAAACATGTTTTGATATTGATCGGGTGCAATTTTTGGTATATTTATTCACAAAGTAATAATTTTCATGCTCTAATTGCCATTGAAACAATGAACTGCCGTTTATTTTAAAACGCCAATTGCCATAGCAGCGAGTTCATTTAAATTTTCACTTATAATGTCACATGTGCATTCATTCTTTCGGAAAATAATGTATTATTTACTTTATTAATTGGTTATTTACACTCAAAATGAGAATTTAACCAATTTTTAATTTAATGTCAAACTGACATATGACGGTAAAGTTTCCGCTTATTAATTACAATAATTAAGTTCCTCAAGCTACTAGTAAAAAATTTACAGATAAATTTTTATATAACCATGGTTACTATTATTGTAATCAATTATTCTTCCATTAGCTGTTATTTGTGTCATGCGATTTTCACTTATAATATCACATGTGCATTAATTCTTTTTGGAAATTTATTTGAGTGCTTTCCAACAACGTCTTATTTAATTAACTTTATTAATTGCTTATACAGTTAAGTTCCTCAAGCTACTAGTAAAAATTTCCGTAAAATTTTTATATAACCATGGTTATTATTATTGTAATAATTCTTCCATTAGCTGTTGTCATGCGATTTTCAGGTAAGTTTTCATATCGATCAGGATCTGATTTTTTTTATTTCGATATTCGTGCAAGGTGCAAGCATTGTATTGGCTTATTTATTTAACGCATAATTCCATGCATGTTTTTTTTCATAGATATTATCGGTTTCTGAAATTTAAAACTTCTTGTGTAATTTAAATATTTATTAAAAACGTATAAAACATTTCTTAATAAATTACATTGTCAATGTAAAGTCACTGATTTCCCATGATACATGCCCTCTATTTTTCATAAAAATTATATATTCACAATCATTTCATATACTAGATGTTTTTTTTTCTACGTGCCTTTGCAATGATACTTTCTGTAACTTCAAACAACAGTGACATACTTTAACATTTGTTTGTGAAGATAAATGAAAGAAATACACAAGAAAACATCAAATTTTTGTATTTAATAAAGGCACAATATTGTTGGGAACGCGAAAGATAAAAGACAACGATTAAGTGTAACAAAACCAGCTAAACAATAGGTCTTAACAAGAACTAGAACATCCGAAAAAGCTATTAGAAAAGAACATAAAAGAAAATGTAAGTCATGAAACACTCTTGTAAAAAAACTCTGCCAATTGTTACAGATAACACTAAGACTGACCACAGCTTATGTTGTAGAGATCTTGTCTGAGACAATGTTATCTTTATCACAACCACGAAACAAATTATGTGTTCTGTTGTAAAAAGTTGCGAAAATAAAAACAACAGATGTAGGAAAGCTTTAGCAAATTGAAATTTTATTTGAAGGGTTTATAATAATCTCTATATATTTCTTTCAAATTGCTTTTGACTAGAAAATACGGCTTGTACAGAAATAGCATAGGAAATATTAATATTAATAAAGACGAGGTCATATTCACCAAAATATATTAAATATTCTCATTTGTAAATTTTGTTCAATAATTTATTTTTAATTTCCACATACCTAATTAATAATTAATTGATGATTTTCACATTATATTCTAATGGTACCAATATTAATTTTAAATTTTGAAATTGCTTTATTAATTTTATAATTTTAGTAAACAAAGACACAAAAAATTTGTAAATATTATGCTTTTAACAAAATAATATGGTTTTAATAATCTATTTGTTTATTAGTCTTTAACAATAATATATACTTCGCAGGTATATTCCACTTAATATTCTACATACTATTTTTGCGGGTGCCTATATAAATTAAAAATATACAAAATTCATATACACGGGAAAATGCAACACAGGAACATGCAACACAAGAAAATGAAAATCTAGAAAGTACCTAACATCAGCATTCATGCACGGGAAAATTCAAATCTATAATGTTATTCGGCATAAATGCAAACACAGATAATCTTAACACATGAAGATTCAAAACCAGAAAACTAAATGAACAACCCAGTACCAATCAACCATTCTTAAGTACCATAATTATATTGCTCGGTTTGACAATTACGTGTATCGACTGGTGTTGCAAAAGTTAAACTAGTTTTCTAGATTTGCATCTTATGCATTTATGCTGAATCTAAAAATGTAGATTTGAATTTTCCTGTGAATGAATCTTTTGATGCATGTACTATAATTATTACTAAAAAAATTACTTAATAAATTTTCTAGATTTACATCTTCTGATGTGTATGAGTATTCTAGATTTGTTATTATCTGGTGTTAAAGTCATTTTCAAAGGTTTGGAATAATTTCGAGTGTCTCAAATGTAACTTTCATTAGAAGATACAGAAATACTTTCTAGTTATGCGTATAATTTTAACCTTCACATTCATATAATATATTAAAATTTAAAATAATTAGTTAGTAGCGAATTACTAATAGATCATAATTCATGATATGTACTACTTGTAATTGATAAACGATTTTCTTGTACATTTTTTACCCACCGCCTTTTGTATTATTTGATATTCATGCTAGTATCGCAATTTCTCCGTTTCGTAAACTATTGATTTCTCATCTGCACTCGAACGGGAATAAATTCGAATAAATTCTCCGCACGTCTCACTACGCCACTAGCCCAGAAAGCCAGAAAAATATTACTCTCAACAATCAATCTCCGATACATCAAGATAAATTCTTTATTTAGCGTTCGTCCGATTCGCGATTCGCTTCCTTTCTCTCGTTGTTAATGTCCATTTTCATCTCTTGATTTCCGCCATTCTGTTGCGAGAGGCTGACCCTCCATCACCTATTCTTCCATTGACGTCGCGGTGGTTTTTCTTGCGTGACATGGATATCTGAGGTTACTAAATTTCCTGGAGAACCCTAGAAATAGATTGTTCACAGATTCTGGATCTAGTGGACGTGGACTTGTGTTAACGTTGATGTTGATGTCGATCTGAACTGAGAATGGTGTGATTTTGGAACTTGACAGTGTCATTATTTATACAGTTGAGCTTGTAAGGATGTGGATTGCTTACAAGGTGCGTTTAGAACCTTTATAGTAAAACAGGTTTTAATGGAAGCAGTTAATAGATTAATTTTGTGGTTAATAGGTATATTCACACATGGTTATTGGTTGATAGCAGGGTTTGCACGTTTAAAACATTTCGTTTTAAATAAACGTTTAAAACTTGTTTAAAACAAAGCAAATGTTTGAAACATTCTCAATACTTTATCTACGTAATAAAACTATCAAACAAATATACTACTGCTAATAATAGTGTATACCATATACTATTTCTCAATAGATGTCACCCATAGCCATAACCTGATAATAATTAATAAGTGTAGGAAGAGGAATCCCCAGCATATTTATCGCCATAATGCGAAATGATGGATATTTCAGAATTACTTGCTGATTAAAAAGCATTTTGTTTTTTGTTTTTTGTCAATCCTGGTTGATAGCTGAACTTAAACCCCTGGAGGTTTTCCCTTTTTACCTTCCGCTTACCTGTAAAGGAAGGTATTGGAATCATGCTAAAAATCGGGTTGTGAGTTTTAAGTGGATGAGCACGAATTAGGGTCCTTACAACTCATTTTTGATAGTTTCTCGATGATGTCTGTATGTATGTGTGTATGTATGTGTGTGCGTGTGTGTGTGTGTATGTGTGTGGTCCGGGCCGATGCCGGATGTCGCATAACTCAAATACGAATTACTCAAAAAAATTGATATTTGGTATTTTACAATTGTATACGAATAGGAAGAGCACATCAGATTTTGGTACAAATATCTTCACCGGAAGTGATATTTTTTGAAGATTGAACAAGATAATTGTCAAAAATTTATATAAATTTTGATAAATATAATATTTATTTGTAATAAGAATAAGAGGCAAAGTTATTTGCAACTTACGTTATAAAAAAATTGTCTTTATCTGGTAGCATTAAAAAACTGCAGTAAAATTTAAAAAATAAATTTATCAGATAAAACGTTGAAATCTTGTGATCCATGTTCGGTTGATTTTTGTTTCTGCGTAAAAAATATTGACAGGTGAGACGGGTGACAAGTTGACATACTAGCGCCATATAAGTCATAAGTAAGATATTAAATGTAGTAATTCAACGCAGGATGGCTTCAACACAGAAGAGTTTGCCTGTGAACGAATCTTTTGATTCAGGTGATGCAAATTTCTATGTTTGAATATTTTAGATTTTTATTTGTATATTTTAGGGACACCGGATTGTATACGTATACATTTATGTTTATAAGTCTAGATTTGGCGGAAGGTTGTGTGCAGGCCACTTCAGATTTTTTATAAATAATAATTTGTAAAGTAACGATTCTCAAAATAACAGACGTTCACACTTTGTTTTTCATGGAATTTACAGGAAATTGATTGAACTTGATTTCTCAAATGGTGAATCTATTTGAATTTTTTCCAGCTCCGTTCAGATAACCAAGATTGGACGTTTTTTCACAAAAAACATTTTTTTCGTAGGGGAGGGTTGAGGGGCTTGAAAGGTCTTACACCTAAGATCGCATGCATGCCCTTAAAGTTAACACTTGAAACTTTCTTTTCGTCAAAGACTCGTCCTAATTGATCAAAACAGGCCGAGTTATGACGGTTTAAAATTAGCAAAATTTGACGAATTTCAAGTGTTTTGATTTTTTTAATGCCAGGTATAAATATTGAAAATAAAGTTTTTTATTTATCATTCTGGAAAATAAGTATTGCTTATGCCTATGTCACACCGGTATGGTATGAAGCACGGAAAGTTGCTGATTTCACAGTGAGTCCTCAATATAATTTTTGACATTTGGTGAAGTATTGATATGAAAATAATAACAGTAAGTAATTAGATAATAAGAATATAACACTTTAAGCTTTTGTCAATATATGAACTAATTATTTGACAGCTGTTCATCAAGAAAAATGCCACATCGAGCACCGTGCTTCATGCCACGCCGGTGTGACATAGGCATTACAATATTTGCAAAGTCAGTTATAGTAAACAAATATATTCAATTCTATTTCCTTCAGAAAATTCACAAACGAGTCAAAAAAACCAAAACAACTTTCAACTCCACACGGAAGACAGAGCACTCTACACGTTTTCTCCAAAAACAAGTCGCAACTCCCTGGCACACTAGATTCCGTTTCACGATTCTCTCCATCGCTCGCAACTGTTCGGCTACGAGTATGTTCTTTTGTTTTTGCAATTCATTCCCCGGGCAACGGCAACGCGATCGCGGCTTGCTTACCAGATAGACTACAGGATACGGAAGTGCGGAAATGCACGCTTGTGTTTTAAGACTGATGCTGTTGTTTTTAAGTGAGGACATTAAATTAAAATGTCAGTAGCTTTTACGTTGAAATCCCGGGCGAAAATAGTGTTGAGATGTAGAGTAAATAAGATTAGGTTGTTTTGGCTGTAGGTATTTTTAGCAAGAACTTTGGAGCGAAGCGAGAAGGTTAGATTAAATGAAAGAACTGGAAAGTTTATAGAGAAATGGAGAATAATCAATTTATTCTTCAACTAAAAATAAATTATTGTCTTGGCCTAGAAACTAACAAATTGGTATAGGTACATCTTATAGAGTAGATAACGATCAAGTGAACTATACCTCATTTCAGCATTGGATAAGGTAATGCGATGATATTCTTGCATATGATTGATCCAGATGAGAAGTGGATTTACACAAATCCGTTCAGAAACTACACATGATCAAACACTAAAAATAAAATTAATACTAAAATTTTCATATTTTCTCCAGGAAAACCTCATTAAGTATAGGTGTAACTAAGACATAAGAACGTTTTTTATATAAAGTATCTTATAGAGAATTTGTTGAAGAATTCAATGCAAGAAACAACAAGTCAATATTTTAATTCGTTCAGAAATGACAGCTCAATAAACACAAAAAATACTAAAATTTCACTATTGTCTCTAAAAGGTTATTTTGAATTGTGGCCGAACTTATAGAGCTCCCGAAATGTTGAAAATGATGTATGTCACAAAAAATTATCTAAGAAATCGAATGTTGAAGATCGGAAGTCGATGTCTTTCTTAAAGCTGTTTTTGTTTGAAAAGATAAAACAATTTTTTTTTGAAAATGACGAAAAATTGTATAAATATATTCTCACGATTTTCTCGAGAACCGTACTACTTACAGAAAAAAAGATATACCATTTTATAGCAAATTTTATACTCTACAATATTCTATGTAACAATTTTTCTCTTAATATTAACCATACGTGATAAATAAATAAAGCTAAAAATGGCGGACATTTTTTCAAAACTATTACTAATATTGTAATATTGATTTAATTAATTCATGTATCACGTGCACGGGAGCACGTGGTACATAATTTGGCTAATTTGATTAGCTTTACTTTTCTATTTATACTTTGAGATTCATTGTAACTTCATAGTTATATGAATATGAACAATTTTATTAGTTTTTTTCTGCAAATTTATCACATACACTCGCTTCCTCGCACCACATTCTCTGCGTTGTCCATCCTCACCCTCTCTTTCCCTCCAAATCTACTGTACATCTGTTCCCGGTGGCTACGCCTAAGGGTCGCGACACCCCCTCATTTATCAGCATTTATCTCGTGACGGCAGCCCAGCCCCCCGTGCTCTGCCATTCCCTACGCCACTGCACAGCAAGGGTAGAGTTTGCAGTGAGAGTTAGGGTAGAGCGTAGAGCGTAGAGCAGAGCTATTTGTAGGATTCGTCAACGAGTTGAGAAATCTTAAATGACAAATCACCGGCTAGAATTAGATAGAGATGATGGTGATAAGGATAATGAAATTTTGCAGGATTTTTTAGGATTTGTGGAGGGATTTTAGTTTTTGAGGATTTTAGAGTATCATGATGAAAAATGGTAGATTTGCAGGAACAAAATTATTAAATGGCAGACACTAACATGAAAAAGGTAGTATCTACCTTCAAGGTAGATACTACTACCTTCTGTTTTATAAACAATAGTTATTTGTATGCCAAATGATGAAAGTAGCTTTTGCAGATTGAGGCTAAAAATTGTAGCACGAGCGCCGCCAGAGTTGCAACTGAAAATTTTCGACCAGAAGTATACACCAAAATTTTTCTGCGATTAATTGATTTTTATTAGCAACCTGTATCTACTATAGCAACAATTTTGAATACAGAAAAACAACAAACATAAATGTAAATAGATAAACTTGAATTTTACAACGAATTTTGATTGAAAAGTAAAATATTAAACCCAATCTTAATAAATTATTTATGATTACTGACACAGATTTTTTTAAATTTTTATTAGCAACGGTTTTCAAAGTCAAAAGTAACAATGTCAAAAAGCCTTCTATTAATACAGATAGTAGAATAAGATGTTTTTATAAAGTTTACAAAATTAACAATTTACAATTTGTAAATGAAGAAGTTTTGTTTTATGAGCGGGTGTATAAACAAACCTAAACAAATTAAATTAAAATGCCTAAAACTAGAATAAATAAACTACTTACCTACCTTATGTTGTACATAATAATTTAATTAAGTAATCATCAGTGTTGTAATAAATAACAGTATTATTATCTAGATGAAGATAAAGATAAATTACTTTTTATAAATCTAGATAAGATAATATATACCTAATAATCATTGAAGAAATTATCTAGATAATAAATAAAAGATAAATAATTATTATCTAGATAATTATCAGATAATTCATAGATAATACAAAAATAGAGTTAGATTAAATTTGAATTCGATTAAAATTTTACAAAAATTATTATCTAGATGATATTAAAAAAATAGATAAAGATAATTTGTAATTTTATTTAGATAAGATAATAGATAAATAAGAAATAATTATTTAGATAAGATAATAGATAAAATATATTATCTAGATAAGTTACAAAATTGGATCATTAATTCCATATGAAACAAACCTAGCTTGAAACTTTTTTTTGTTGCTATGGTCATTGTTTTTTGTAAAATGGTCCTTTTTATTTTATTATCTCTCCGTAAGGACGTTAATGGTCGTACAAAAATAGCCAGAATGTTTATAAAAACTGTTAAAGTGCTCAAATATCGGATCATCAATGTAAAGTAACAAATAAAATGTATCTTTATAAAATAAAATTGCCCCTTAATCGTCCGGGGCCCTGCTTCTGTTCACACTGCGCACATCTATAAATACGCCTCTGAAAATTTTTACTAACAAAATAATAATTATGTTGACATTGGAAACAAAGTAAAAGTAAGGTAATTTAGAATTTAAAAAAATATTTCGTTGAATTAGAAACAAAGAAAACAATAAGTTCGATCATATATGCATTTAAATATAATTTATGAAAATATAAATTCAGATTTATAAGTCTATAAATATAGGAATATAGGCCGACTAGCAATAAAGTCGAACGCATGTGGAATAAAAAACCGCGTTATACGCAAATTTCGAATTGAATATTTTTTATCTGTCCCAGATTTGGAGATTACATAAGTATATTTTAATAAAAGTCTACTTACCATTCCGGGCATGAATCCAACCGAAACGATTCTTTCTCTGCCTCTGCTCTGACTGACAGCATAATAAATCATTTCCTTCATCACTTGTCAAATTATTCTCCACTCAATTTTATATTTTCATCTTTAGGCTACGATTTCTCCACAATGCCGCTTTTTGTAACCAAACACACAATGCCGCATGGAAGAATATAAAAAGTCTTGAAAAAGGAAATCATTCTGACGTTTATTCGAAATTCGCCAATTCTTTCAATACGAATTATAATGAGGGGAAAGAGGCATTTTATTGCTTATTGGTGGTTTCTTGCGCTATTTTTACGTTTATAAGAAGATAATAAATCATGATCTGTAATTAATTTTTACATATTTTTGGAGTGTAGGTACTCGCAGAATTTTAAAACTGGATTGTCTATATGCGCGCGTTCCTTTTTAACAGCTAAATTTGTGTTTTGATTTTAATATCATATTTGAAGAACTTAAGGTGCTTCAGAAGAAATACAATTGCTCATCAGTAGATAAGTATTTTTGTTTTTAAGATCTGCATCAAGGGCGCGCTTAAAAGTGAAAAAACCGTAACACGAAGTCTGTATTGGTAATGTTTTTAACCCCATAATAGTCAAAATCTTTTCAAACTTCATAATTTGATTTTTTTAAATGTGTTTTTTTCTGTAACTTAATGCCGCATCAGCGACACTTTATTTACATGGTTCATTTTGCTTTTGCATAAATTTCGGATAAACGATGTAACCTACAATGAATATTATGTTACATAATGAAAATACATTCATTCCTAATTGCGTTATTCTAAAAATTATCTCTGTTTATAATAGTTCATTTTGCATAAAATTCATTGCAATTTGATCAATATGGTTCCCTCTTCTTTCATTTCTACTGCAAATTGCATTTATTTTCGGGTACCTATTGTTATTTAGCATAAGGCAATCTAATGATATTATTTATTATTATTAATTTATGCAGATAAAGTGTATGAAAATGATTTCTGTGTTTGAATATTCCAGATTTATATTTTTATGTGTTAAGTGGGCACCGAATTGTACGTATACATATATGTTTTTAAGTCAGTTTTCTAGATTCTGCGAGAGGTTGTGCGCTGGCCACATCAGATTTTTTTATTTGATATTATTTTAAAATTATTTTACCTTTCAAAACTTTTCAGTGTTAAAAGGCAGCCAAAAACATTAACTAAATATGAGAAACAATAAAAAAGTTTCGGGTTACGAAAATTGGGGTGACATATAACCGACATAAACATATTGACAGGCATTACGGAAAAGTTTGAAGCGCAGTAGAAATTAGTTCATTCCATAAACTCACCTAATTGCATGCCTAATTTATCGCCAAGCCAGAATTTAAATTTTGTATTTCATGTGGTAATTTAAATTTAAAATCACGCAATTTTCATCGAATGAGAAGCATAAATATAAAAACTTTTCTGATATTTAATTTTCAGTTTAAATGTGATAAAAATTAATGTTTGCGAATTATCAAGTTAACTGACTGCTAAAATATTGATGGGTTTTATTTTGCTCTTATAACAAAACGTGCCTTTAGTATATAACAAGGAAAGTAAATTAAGTACGTATGTTTTGCTGTCTGCTTGACTTGTACATTTTACACCATTTTACGTAAACTTTTATCTATTATCTTGTCAGTAGTAGGTATAACTTTCCTAACAATTGTATTAACAATTTTAATTTTATTAAATATAACTAATTTAACCACAATCATTAGGTAAGTAGGTATATAAAATTATTTATAAATATTGAAGAAAATAGCAAATCGTTTAGACATGTTTAAAATATCAAAGTAATAATAATGAAAAGATAGTTTGAACATTAATCTCACACTTAGAAATACTCATAAATTTTATAAAAAAAATTGTACATTTAGGAGAAAGCCTCATTCACAATTTTACATAAGCGTTTAGAGTGAAGGTTTACGGTTTACAATTATATTTTAGTTTAAGAAACACATAGCATTCACATGAACTTAAGAGGTCCGTCTGGTAGTACATTTTTTTTAAACAGAGGTGTGCGCGTTCCATGATCATTTGATATTTAGAGGTTTTTCCTTTATTTACAACATATGAACATGTCACCAAAAGATGTTAGAAGGTCTCTCTGTTTTCATTTTTCTTCTTTAACTTATGTTTTTGGAAAAAACTTACTTTGAAATCAGCTATTTTTCTCGATTTTTAAGATTTTTTTTCTGGTGAACAAAAAGATATTTTAAATTTCTGAAAACAGAGGGACATAAGTTGAACCTTTGTTTACAAAATGTTTTTTTTTTCATTCGTCTAAATAAATTAAATGCGGTATGATGGGACAACGATGTTATGTTTTCGCTGTTGAAATTATAGATTCTCTAGTTAGCCAGTACATTCTATGCTCAGTTTTCTTTACCTACATATTTTGTTCGATTGACTGGAAATAGAAGGGTTGACGCCACCTGAACCCGCTTCACTTTGAAATGACGACTTACGTTCAGGAGTTTGATATTTTCCGAACGCGCCTCTTAAAATAGCTTTAGTAAGTGGTAAACATAAACTTAAAGTTTTGAGGATTCAAACTGTAGTGCTAGAAAGTGAAAAGTGTGGATGCTCGTATAGCTACATGAATGCATCGTTGCATGTAAACCTTAAAATTAAAATGCTTATGTGATGTGAACGAGTCTTAGGTGTTTCATTAAACTTTCTAGGAATAATAAGAGGAAAGAAGGAAATAGATAAACCCTTCTTTCCTCTTATTATTCAACACCACACTTGGGTAACATCACATCCTTAATTATTTCTAGGAATAGTATAAAACTTATGCTTGTATATTGCATTATTATTTTACATTAATAAATTACGTATGATATTGAATACCCAGTAAATTAATAATTCATGTATGCGGCATATTTAAATTCAGTGAATCTCTTCTTCCACTAAGTAAGTATATAATTATTTTTTTAAACATAATAATATTTAAGAATTAAAAAAACTTAAAATTAGTTTATCAGATATCTGTAATCTATAAATAAGATTGAAGATATTATTTGAACCTTTGAATGACGAATTAACCCTTAAGTGGTCGCGCCAACTTTTGTAACGTAAGTGGTCGCGGCGAGCACTGAGTGCACCGCTCCACAAATATGGCTATATTGTTGAATGTTTTTATTTTTTATTATAGTTTTTTTTATAGGCGGATGAATAAACATTATTACTAATTGAAAAACATATTTTAGGAAAAAAACTAAACATAAAAAAATTAATAAACAAATAAATATAAATTCTTATAATTATTATCAACAAAATTTAAAAAAGAAAAACTCAGAAGATGTCTTCAGCTCCAACAATACTCCATTCTCATCCTCGTCTATTTCTAAATACTTGGAAAGTTCTTCGTCAGTCAGCTGTTTTGGGTTTTTGACCGTTCTAAAATTAGCATAAAATCACATATTTTCACTTACAATGTAATAACGATAGCCTAATTTTTACTTTGATCAAAAACTACCTGAAAAATGAAAATTTCAATTTTACTAACATAAGTGGTCGCGCAGTAGCACGCCGTGCACCGCTAGAACATTCTGCTGAAGACACGTCCATATCTTCGGGAAGACTGGTGAAAACTGAAAATACTGTCGGCAGTGCACGCTAGACACAACAGTCATAGGTTACATGGAGGGGCATTTAATTACAAGTAAATTTAAAAAAGTTACAGAGTTTATAATACGAACGGAGCACTCAGTGCCCCCGCTGGGAAATGAATGCCTAATTTATAATTCGGTGCAACAAGACAAAATCAAATTTTTAAAAACCTTTAATAATCTTCCTAAATAATAAATAAATTATTGGTAACATAATTTTGATACTTATCATCATGATAAAATGTTAACCAAAACCGGTTGTATTCATTAATATGACAAAGAAAATTAAAATTTTATTGTTTTATATATACAGAAAACGGAAATGAAAAACATCTGTGGTAAAGATAAAATGACCAATTTCATAATCTAATACCAGTTAATCGTAGCAATGCATACGTTAGTGTTGTATTTTTTGTTTAGCATATTTACATATTATGTACATAGTTGCAGCCCATGCAATTGTACCACAGGTACAAAAGGGCCATTGAAAAACATAACCATAGGTTACTGCGAAACTCAGTTAAATCTAACCAGTTTACCGACAACATTGAATCCATACATTCATATTCTGATATTTGATGGTAAGAAATATACCTTATTGCAATTTTATTATTACTTAATTTATTTTAATGTTATTATATTTATTGTAGGTCAGAGACTGCGTTCGCTAAAAGCAAATAATTTTTTTGGTTTTAAAAATTTGCTTCAAATTAGTATACGTAACAATTTCATTGACAGTATAAGTGAATTTGCTTTTGCACACATGATTTATTTAAAAGAAGTAAATTTAGATGACAACATATTAGTTACATTACCATCAAATTTATTTAAGACAACAGTAAATATTGAAAAAATTGGGCTCTCCAATAACAAAATCACTATTCTTCAGAAAAATTTGTTTTCAAATTTAACAAAACTAAGAGAAATTTATCTACATAATAACCAAATTAGTTCAATAGAAGAAAATTGTTTTGTAAATGTTCCAAGTTTACGTTTGATTCAGTTGGATAACAACAAAGTAAGAAACCTGCAGGTGAACATGATTGACAGTATGCGGAGTGTGAGACGGCTGCACCTGCAGCACAACCCGTGGCACTGCGATGAAGCTCTGTGCGAGCTCATGGACACGGCGCTGTTCCGTCGCAGGCTCATCGCCCACAACCAAGTCCCGGAGTGCGCCACGCCAAGCAACGCCACACAGAAGCTGTGGACTGATCTGCTACAAGATTTCACACCAACTATTATATCTAATGGTACAACAAGATTCGGTGATGCTACATATATTTTTCAATGTAGATATTGCTTTGCATCTCTAATTCATTGGGCTGCAAATATACAAAAAACACCATATTATCTAAGAAGTTGGTGTGCTTACTATCCAAATAAGTGTTTGCGAGTGAACTCTACATATGAGGGATTGATATCAACTTTAATTATTAAAACTTATGGAGACCTTGGTATACAAATAATTAATACTGTAGACAACTGTTCATGGTGCAAAATAGGTTATATGAAATTGGAAGGATACAAATGTAAGTTTAAAAAATCTGACGTGGCCACCACAAGACCTCCCGCCATACCTACTTTATTCTTTTTGCTTATTACCTATGCAAATAACATTAATATATAAGTACTTACTATTACTACTGCTACTACCACAAATATATTTTACATTTTATTTACACTGCAGAAGAAGATATAAACGATATTTTACTATTGTCACTCTGACTGTCATGTCATAATCAGGGGTAATACCATAAGAGATGATAATTTTTTGAGAATTATTTTGTCGTTTCCACGGCAACTTATTTTTAACAATTTCACGACACAAAACATCATCTATCAATTTCCCGAAACGAAGTTGAGGGGAATTGTCAGATGATGTTTTGTGGGGTGAAATTGCAATAAGTTGCCGTGGAATAGACAAAAATTCTCTCAAAAAATTATTATCTCGAATGGTATTTAGGAAGAATATTTTTCTTGTTAAAAATACTACCAAAACGACTCATTTTTGACGTTTCATGTGACAAATTAATTAATTTTTTGTTACTGACGTAACAAAATAAAACCTAATCTACAAAATTATGTTGTCAGATACATCATTTTACATTTTCAATTCTATTGGTTGCATTACGTCATTTGACGTCATCATTACGCAATATGATTGGTTAAACCATCTGTTAAAAAATATTCATTTAAATTTTACGTAGTAACAAATGATACGATCATGGACTACAAGATACCGAAATACTAAATTATAAGTATTATACTTTAATTATTCTTAAATGATATCAGATTCAGAAAAATTTATAAAATACCGATTGTAGGTAATAATTACATAATCTTTCATTTAAAATTTAAAAAATTGTCTTTAATTAATTATTTATTGAAATATTTTTAAAAAGTACTACTTCCGGTTTGTAGATTGAAACCAAAATTATATTGGGCTTTTAAGAATCGTATTGAAACCTTAAATACAAAATTTGGTATTTAAATGTTTGATATTTTTGGAGTTATCGTGTCGGAAAAAGTGTAACATACGAACGAACGCACGCACGCACACACAAACGCACACACACACAGACATCATCTCAAAAATGTGTAATTCGTATTCTAAAGACCCTAAAACGTGCTTATCTGCCAAAAACTCATACTCGAAAATTTTGATCCTCTCTTATAGAATATGAGGCGAGAGGTAAAAAATATACCTACAAGTCCTTTTTAACTTCCGCTTACCTGTAAAGGAAGGTATTGGAATCATGCTAAAAATCGGGTAGTGAGTTTTTAGTGAATGAGCACGAATTAGGGTCCTTACAACTCATTTTTAATTGAGTATTCATTAATAATTGGCATTCCTAGTCGGTCAACGTACTTTTCGGTTTAATTTAGATATACTTAAACAATAATTGGTATTAATGTTATTAAATTTTTGAATATACAGGGTGTTAATACTAAGTTGTAACACCCGAAAATGGCAGTTAGAATTCATCGAAACAAACAACTTTTCTTAGTAAATTTGTTTGATTTGGAGCACCAATTCATAGTTTTTGGCGTTTTTTTTTTGTTTTCGAAAAATAGTCATTACTCCCTTTTATTTTACGGAATATTTAAAAAATAGAACAATTTTCAGCATTTGCTTTCGGTTCTCTAAAACATTTGTATTTAGAATTATTTACTATTTTATCAAATAACAAAATGGCGACCGATTAAAAATTTCTAAAGAAGATAATTTCGAACACTACTCGATCGATTTTTGAAAATAAAACATTTATAAAATCCTTAAACTATCTACTATAACATTTATCTACTATAACATTAGTCTGAAACATTTTTTTCGATGTGTCCAAAAAAAGTTTTTATTCAAATTGAATTACAAGATAAATTTAAAAGAAAGTAAGCTTGCTGCCATTAAACAAGAAATTTAAACTAGAAAATCAAGAAACCAACAAACAAACAAGAAAAATAAAACGATAAACAATGGAGGAATGATTTTCAAAATGGACCCCATTCGCAGAAACGCAAGCCCGGCAACGTGTATCTTGTAATTCAATTTGAATAAAAACTTTTTTTGAACAATTGAAAAAAATGTTTCAGACAAATGTTATAGTAGATAGTTTAAGGATTTTATCTCTTAATTATCCCCATTATTTGGCATTTTACAATTGTATACGAATAGGAAGAGCTCATTAGATTTTGGTACAAATATCTTCACCGGAAGTGATATTTTTTGAAGATTGGAAAGATTAAGTGTCAAAAATTTCTATAAATTTGGATAAATATAGTATTTATTTGTAATAAGAATAAGAGGAAAAGTCATTTGCAATCTACGTCAGATTTTTAATATAATAAGTAACATTCAGATATAAAATATTATACTCTGATCGTGAAAACATAAAGTTATTTATGTGTATTGGGATTCAAAATTATTTGTAAGATGAAAAATAAATTTTTTGTTTCAGATAACTCTTTTGTTTCTTCTCTTCTTCGGTCTTCTCTACGCTGGGGGATAGAAATAAAAATATTACCGCTATTAGTCCTTATCATAGTAAACATAGTAGAATTTGGAATAGATTATATTGTTCGGTAAGTAACGTATTTATTTTATTTCAAAATTTTATTTAAAATAAGTACGGAAAATTTAGTTTAAGTAGGTATATAGGTAATTAATTTTTTCTTCAAACGTCAGAAAAACATATTATTTCATATCTCCATAGAAACAGCTAAAGTTTTACTTTTCTGAGAGCGGCAGACAATAATATTACCTGCCGCTGTGAGCGTCACATAATATTATCTGCCGCTGGCGAACCAATCAAATTGCAGCTGTTAATAAAATTTAATTCAAATTTTTATTAAACAAAATAAATCAAAGACGACTATATTATTTTAATCCGAATTATTTTAATAAATTTTCTTACACGAATATCAATTTTATTGTAAGGTTTCGACGTCTGAAGAAAAAATCTGCTGTGTCCACCACAGTACTTCCCCGATTATAAGTTTTAATAACTTACTTTCGTAACGCCGTTAATTTTATGCTTTATTCTGCAAAATTTAAATAAATTTATCATTTTTCCCCAAACTATTTAAGTTGATACCAACTTCGGCATAATTTAAATACCATAAAAAATCTGATACTTATTCACTAAAAACTCACACTCGAAAATTTTAACCCGTCACAATACCTTATAGCCTTATAGAATATAATGCGGAAAGTAAAAACAACTGACCATTGTTTAAATGTTGTTATTGATTCTTCGACTAATATTTTTTTCCAGAAAACTTTAATTTGATAATACACTTGAACAAATTTGAATAATTTTTTGAGAAACAATAATTGATTATCGCATAAATGTCATTTTTTACATTTTTACTAAACTTATCTCCCCGAGAGCTTTAAATGGACACCAAACTCGGTATAATTTGAATAATGTATGATAAAAAAATTGATGATCAGTTAAAGCTTTAATTTGATACCACACACGATAGTATTTTAATAAAAATAAAATAAGATGTTTATAAAGTTGGTACCACTGGTTGAATAAAAAAATTTGACTAATTTTTTGAGAAACAATTGAAAATCGTATTAATGTCATTTTTTACATTTTTAAAAAAACTTATCTCCCTGAGCGATTCAAATTGACACCAAACTCGGTATAATTTGAATAATTTATAAAAGAAAAACAATTGACGATCATTTAAGTGTTATTTTTGTTTTTCTACTAGAATTATTTTCCCAAGACCTTTAATTTGATACCACACACGATAGTATTTTGATAAAAATAAAAAAGTTTTGTTTATAAAGTTGGTACCACTGGTTGAATAAAGCTCATTAACAAACTTGAAGTCAGATTTTGGCTCAAGATCTTAAATATAAAATTTCAGTCCAAAATTCCAACGCGTTTTTAAGTTATCCAACATCCAGACAGACTAACAGACCGACCGACTTTTTTTAAAATTATGTTTTTTGGGTTCAGTAGGGTCTGAAACGTGAAGATTCACCAAAATCTCGAACTGTCAAAAAATCACGATTACAATACTTCCCTCTATTACATAGATCGGGGAAGTAAAAATAGCATATTTTATGCGGAGCTAAGTGACTTTTTATGGCTTATTCGGCAAACGCCTACAGATTCGCCACAAAAAGTTCCACTTTAGCTCCTTATTAAATAATATACTATTTTCGCCAACAGTCCGTATTTGATGCTATTATTTCATTGTTTTTTGTAAAAAAAGAAGACCATTAAGGAATTATTATGACCACTCTATAGCACTAATTGTACAAAAAGAAAATAATTTCTCGGACTAATAGAAAAATTGATTGTTGTCATGGTAAAAACAGACTCGTAAGATCGCCGAAAGCTAATTAATAACTAACAATTTAAGTTTTTATGTTGACGGTTAACATTTAACAATACTTAATAGCAATACACGTAGGTACATTTCAAGAATGGTTGTTTTTTTATTTGAAAAGTTCATGCCTCGTTAGCATTGGGCATTACTTAAGTGTTTAGGTACTTAAGTATCAATTTTTAATAACAAGTAGTACATAATACTTGTACTTAATTATAAATATTTTTTTGGTACTTATTACTTTTAAATTTTAAGTAGGTACTAAAATAAAAACTTGTACTTAAGACTTATTTTCATTCACAATATCACAATCGTAAATAATATTGAAGTACTTTTTGAATACCTACTTAATTATTTCAATAATATTGAAATCGAGATTTAAATCATGTAAAAGTGGGTACCTACTTAAGTTTTTTCAAAAGTTAAGTAAAACTGCGACCAACGCAACAGAATACGACATTCTTACTGTGAATTAAATTCCCATCAATAAAACAGTACTGGTATTTGAAAAATATTTATTTTTCATGATGTGACGTCACAAAAATTTTACTTATGAATTTTCAGTTAATATGAAAATAAAACAATATTTGTTCACATGTTTTTTCGGGTGTATTGGCAGACAATTTGAACTGCGTTGATCAGTTGTGACAATTAACGAATTAGTATAATACAAACATGTCTTTATAGGAACACTTTACGGTGATGTTGTCGAATGTTTGCTGCAACGGAATTAGGGACTTAAATTATGAAAGAATGAGTAATTAACATTTTATAACAAATTGATCATAGCATGATTCCTTGTTTATGGGAGAATTTTTCTGGATATAAACAGTCATACTGTGACAAGATAAAATAATTACATTCCCATAATTTTCACTTTTTTCAAAATTTAAAGTTATATTTTTGTGACGTCACATGGGGAGGGGGGGTTACCGATTTGCGACTTAGTGTGACGAGGGGGGAGGGGGGAGTCAAAAATGGCCAAAAATCGTGTGACGTATTATGTGAACGGCCCCTTAATATTAAGGATATTTTTAGATTAAAATACAAAATAAGAAGAAAACCCTTCAAAATTGTCGGAAATAAGGAAAATGTTATAAAAATCGAATTTGTTAATGCAAATAATGATGAAACAAAAATAGAAGGAATTTTCGATGTATTAATACAATTTGTAAAGACGATTGTATTCTGTGGATTGTATATAGCTGATATATACTCTGATATCAGTTTAGCAATTTTCTTTTATTTGAAAGAAGAGCAAAATGAATATTCCCTTGCTGGTCTGACATTATTATTTCTTTATGGTTCGTCATTATTAACTATATTGTATGAAAGGTACTACTTAAAATGTAGGTAGGTATATCAAAAACTATATGATGTATATTAATTTATTATTTTATTTTAGACGCACACATTCAAGTGTAAAGAAAGGAATTAAATATTATTGTATTGTTTTTTTAATTTTTATTTCTAATTCAAGTGGACTTATATTATACAAAGACATACTGAAAATCCGCTGGAAAAAAATTAAGCTTTCTTTTAAAAGACAACCCATGAAAAAGTCAGAGAATGACTTACTTATTAGAAAAGTAAGAGATTTGACTATTTTAAAAGTTATTGAATCATGTACCGAGAACTTTCCTATATTATTACTGACAAGAGTAAGCAGTCTGAAGAGTGATATCAACAATGAATATAAGTCAAGTACTTCCTTTGAAAATTGGACAACGAAATTATTTTCAACAGATATTCTGCAAAAACTTTATTCTGTAGTGAACAGTGATTGGATAAGATCGTTGTTCTCGGCATCGGCAGTGGAAAAAGGTAAACTTTTTGTACTCATAAAGTCCAACTCCAATAGTAAGTAAAGAAAATCGTAGTTACAAAAAATTAACCATAAAAACAAAGTATTTCGTGCCCAAATATTGATAGAATGTGTTGTCATCGGCGACGAGTCTATGTGGAAGTTTCAACTTGATTGAATGGCGGAAGTGGGTTAATGCGTGCTGAAACTCACTGTGGTCCCATCGGCTAACGAGGTTGTGGGTTCGAATCCCACTAAAGAGCATGGACGATGTGATCGTATGACATTTAATTCGTATAATATGTAAATCTGATACATTGTTACTGGCTGGTAGGCACAGAACCTAAAGTCATGGGGGTTTCCTCTTTAAAGAAAAAAAAGTGGGTTAATTAGTCTTTCAAAGACTGGTAACCAGGTGCAAGGCAATACAAGTTAATACTTATAACGCATTTAATAATAAACTTTGACGTTTTTTAAGTAGTATGTAAGAATATACTTAATACCGCTAGATAGCAGTAGTATACTAATTTATGATTATAAGCATCATGGACGTTATGTGCATTTTGTACCGGTTTCGATAATATTGGCAACCTCGACTGCGTCTCGGTCTGCAAACATTATCCTCAACCGGTAAACTACACATACCGCCCTTGATAGTTGATATACTATTTTTCGGCGATTGACATTAAAAGTGCTGTTTTATTGACAGTTGACAGTCAGCAAAGTGTCACTTTTGCTACCTATTTAGCAAAAATAGTAAAAAAGCCTAGGCAGCAAAAGTAATTGTTACTATGGTGAATCAACAAATTTGACATTTATAAAATTCATCAACATACTTAATCTATTTTGTTTTTTCATAGCAACTGTCAACATATACGCATAGCAACATAATTTGATTGCGATACCTATCAATATATTTACAATAATCACTAAATTAATATTAAAATAGTAGGTATATAAACCACGAGACCACGGTATATTGACCAACGCCTTGTATCACTCGGTTGTACCTTAGGCGGTAGTTCAATAATGACAATCTTCTCTACCTTGGCGTATAATATACTATTATTGTATTTATACAGTATAATAAAGAAGAACAATCAAATTTGTTATCTTATTTAAAATTATATGTCTTTTTGTTATAGTACCTAGTATTAGTAGTTGTCAAAAAAATATAAATTTAAAATAAGATTTTGAAATACGTAGGCAATAAACAAATAAAAATTAGTGAAAATAATCCTATTAAATATAAATAACAGCTCATTGCCTAGGTAACGTCTTATTAAATGACATTATCAGCTAAAATATTATTTTGCGGACAGTTCGCAAAGTAACGATTTTAGAGAACATACTAAAAATTAAGGATATGTTTTTGGTTTTAGAAAATAGATTTTGTAAGAATTCTGGAGGTTTTAGTTAAAAACATAATTTTTTTAATAAAGTTGTAGAAGTATTTATTACAAATGAACATGTTATTTCTTCGGCTTGGCCCTACATTGTCTCTTGACGTCTTGACAATAGCTGGTGTTTAAAAATCCCTTTGGTCGCCGTACAAAATTAGTTCCTTCATAAATTTCAGTTCTTCAGAAGAGGAAAATGTTTCATCCATCTTTATTTTACACAACTACTAAACACTAAACTTCTCTAATCGACATATGCCATTTTTACACGGAACTTAGTTACTAGCTCTTGTTCTTAAACTTAGGTAAACAGGCCAAACCACTGAGCATTATGCATATGAATAGAAACAAGTTCTATTCACTGAACACAAGTATCTAATCATTAGTCACTTGCTTCTAAAATTTACGTGTAAACAGACCAAAGAGCATTAGTACTAAGCATTAGTAAAATTGGCTGTATGTACACGAGCTTAGTACTAATCATTTGTAGTTTCAAATATAGGCAGGGCCTAATTACCGCCTAAGCACCCAATTTATTTTTCGACATGAAATTGTTGAAAAACATGCAGTTTTACATCTCTTTAAAAAAGAAACTTTCAATTATATGGCATATGATCTTGAGTGAAAAAAAATGTTGCCTGTGGGTGTATTAATTGTAAAGATGTTTCTTTAGGAGAGGAGGACCTGAAAAATACTGTTCGTCTAAGGCCCGAAAATTTGATAAAAAGGCCCTGAATATAGGTAACGTTAACATGCGTTGTAACATTATACAGGTTGGTGGAGGTGAAATGCGAACATAGGGAACATACATGACAATCGAACTTTCATGCCAGGTATCTTGATATATTTTGTAGTAATGTCACAAAACAAAGTAATGTGAATTTGTGTGGCAAAAAGAGTAATCAATAACAGAAATAATAATAAAATCTAAAAGTGCATGTAAACTTTCTCGTTCTGCTCGTACACATACATTATTATGCAAAGAAAATATTTTAATGAAAATAAAAATTTCAATAATATGACAGCTACTTTGACATTGACAGTACTTATTCCACGTATATCAAGATGCCTAGCATGATAACTCCATTGTCATATATTTCCCTATGTTCGCATTTCACATCCACCAACCTGTATAAGATCGTGTACAAAACTTTAATTTCTGATACTGCACATCCGTATAGAAGTCCGTATATGGATGTCTAAACACTTCCAAGTCAATATCGTATTGCTCGTGATTTGCCTTACTCGGTTACACCTCGTTCAGCTTTCAACTTAACAGTCGCACGATATTTCTCACTTACGATTTTTGTTATGAAATATACTATTGTTTAATTTTGTTTACAGACTTTCGACTTTTTGTATATTTAACTTCATATATTTCATTCGTTACTACCCTTATTGGATTTATTAATATTTCAACAAATGGAATGAAAGTATTTAAATGGCTCAAAGTATTATATTATCTCTGTCTCCTATTTTGTATATGTAAGTATTAAATGTAAGACTTTTCACTTTACATAGGCATCCGCAGAGAGGCAAGGGAGGATTCTAATATACATTAGAAAAGTGGTTAGATAAACAGCAACAGAAAATACATATGCAATTACAACAGAAAATGAAATAAAAATAAGTTTTAATGATTATTTTTACCGTTTATTATAATAATTGTTTTTTGAACACGAATCTGAAGTTTTGCCGGAATTTTGTTTTTCACCAAAAAAGTTTAAAAAATTATTTTTAGCTTGACAGAAAAATTCTGATAAAAAATTTGAAGTACAGAAAAATCCCTATAATATAGGTTCCAATTTTTTTTTAAACATAATCAACTCACTTAATTCAAAAGTGTCATTTTTCTCGAATAAAAAGCTATACGACAAAAGAACCATCAATCGGTAAATATAAAAGTAGAGTTATGTCATTGTTTTCGAAGAAAGATTACTCTATTTTAACCATCTTAACATAAAAAAACACAAAAATTTAAAATTTTGCCTTGTGTCACTTTTCTCACGGGATTTTTTTTTCAATATTTCAATTTCTATAATAACTAGAGTTCGGATTATATGCAGGCAAATGTGATTGAAATATGCATTGAAATAAGGCCAAAATAGTTCCAATATATGCACAAAATAACACAAATATGCAATATTTTTCAAATATATGCAGATATGCAACATAATTTTATTTATTTATACTAATAAATTATTTATATAAATCAGAAAAATATACTATATTTTGTCAACAATGCACAAGAACATCTATGAAATAAACAAAACAACGTATAATCTTTTAAATACGACTTGTGTTCTTCTGTACATACCTTTAAAATAAATATAAATGAACAAATCATTTTTTTAAAGAGCGGTATGCATTACTTGATTTACTGTTTACATATTCCACAACGTAACATTAATTACTGTAGGTGATATGAAATTTGAGCGAATATAAATTTTATATAACTTTTCAAACTTTAAAAAATTATATGAAATTTTGGGTTAAAAGGTATAAAATATGCAGTTATTATGCTTTTGTAATAAATATATGCAAAAAATTAAAATATGTAAAAAACATTGATATATGCAAAATATGCAAAAAAAAATTTGTTCTATTTTTGTATGAAATGCAAACATTTGTAAAAATATACTAATATGCACAATAATAAAATATAATGCAAATGCATATAATCCGCACTCTATTAATAACCATGAACCTAAAATCATTATTTTATTTAATATTTTGTTCACTTTTTATTTCTAATTTGATGCAATTTTTTCTTTATTTTTTAGGTGGAAAAATGAATACTATCTTAAATTTAATAACAGGCAGTTTTTTTGATTATGTAATTTGGATAACATTTCATTATTATTTTATGGGTGTATTTATATACAATTATACTATACAACACATAGATGAAGAGGAAAACACACTACCGAATAATTTCATAATGTCATTCGTATTTGGTTTAGTTTATATTTTTACGCCATATGTGTACATTGGAAACAAATATTTTTGTTTGAATGCTGCTACTTTGTGGTTCATGCTTAACATTTTTGATGCTATATTTGTACCGCTTCAAGAAGATCGTTATAATGATTTTTCATTGATAAGTCAATTTGTTATTACTCTCTGGTTTATTATTGGATTTATCTTTTTCTGTATTTTGAAAAGAAAAGTGAAAAACAGAAAATATATTTCTAAGCCAGGAATATGTAATATATATCATGTAACAGCTGTTATATTAAAGTGAGATGTACCTACATGTAAAAAGTTATTATTTCTAATCAAAAATGTTCGGCACAATCCGTTATAAAATAATTAGTACTTATAGTTTATATACAAATTATATGATCGTGATCGATATATAATAAAAAAAATCTTTTATTTTAACAGACGTGTTTTATTAGTTACACCTTTGAGTTTACACAGAAGAATCATCATATTTCATTGTCTTACTCATATTTATAGCAAAGTTTATCTTAAAGGACTCTTGTTACAGCGTGAGACTCTGTTAGAGAGGTCCTTGCTATTTGTTATGTCATCATCTAGTAAGGATACATAATATACATATATTCAATATAATTTCATAATTTATTTTAATTTGTTGCTTTTTATCTCCCGCCTCATATTCTATAAGGGAGGTTTGAAATGGGTCAAAGTTTTCGAGTGTGAGTTTTTGATGGATAAGCATGTTTTAGGGTCCCTAGAGTAAGAATTTAACATTTTAGAGATTATGTCTGTGTGTGCGTGCATTCGTTCGTATATTACAATTGTTTCGGACGCGATAACTAATAAGATGCAGTCTAACATAAAATATTTTTTCTACAATCGATACCTATATAAAGTTGATATTACATCGTCACTATGGTTTCGAAATGACATACTTTTAGGCACGAGTGCCTTAAAGAAATGTCATTTTATATTTAATTAGGAATTCAAACAAATAACGTCAAAAATACATAAATTAACACTTTATTGTTAATAAATATTGATTGCACAATAATGTGCAAAAAATATCAATAAATTCGCCCGTATCAATTTGAAAATTAGATGTAGCTTAAAATTTTCGTTTTTGTGTTTGAAATATTTATTTTTATAAAACATGAAGCATCCACAATATCTTTAAACTGAACCAAATGAGTTCCTCCATTCAACAATTAAAACTAACCTGAAATATGAATGAAATTTGTAAAGTAGGCAATAAAATATAATTTGACGTTTCATCATACTTTCATCATTAAGTAACACCCATCGTCGGTCCTACGGTCTCCTTCATGACTCTTTCTATTTCCTATCTCAAAAATATTCTGGATTTATATAATAGGCCTATCTCTTCAAAAATAAACTTTAGAATTTTCTCATATTTTTCATAAGTTATTGTTTGTAAACAACAGCTAGACAACCAGATCGGTTTTGTTATGCTTGCCTACTATTATTTTAAAATAAATTTACACTCCAGTCAATTTGAAACAATATCAAAGTTCAAGGATTTGTAGAAATGTCATATTTTCCATTTATATGATTGAATTGTTTTGAATTTTCCATTTATTATAAAAATTTAGCGATTGTAGAAAAAAATTTGTTTTGTAATACGTGCTGAATTTGTATTTTAAGCTCATGACATGTTGTCCAGGTCTCGACCTTCGTCTCGATGGACAATATTCACGTCTAGTGCTTAAAAAACAACCATTCAGACACTTATTACATAAATTGCTATTATCTCATTATTCATCATTCAGACATTTTCAGTGGATAGAAATATGTATTTTAAGAACTTTATTTACCGATCTGTGTAAGTTACAATGATTTATTGTATGTATTGTAAGATTATTTTCATAAAAATAAATATTTTTAGTACACGATATTATCAAACTTTATTTATTTTGTTTACTTAATTAGTTTATATAACTGTTCCATTGTATAAATTTCATAAATAATTTTCAATTGTCCTTATCCAAGCCCAGCGTCTTTGGTATTTCACTTCATAACTAATTAAAAGAATTAATTCGATATTTAAGATGGCTTGGAATATCCAGATTAACTGAGAATAGGAACTATAATATTACTTTTTCCACAACCATTAAGTAAAACATCAATTATATATATATATATATATATATATATATATATATATATATATATATATATATATATATATATATATATATATATATATATATATATATATATATATATATATATATATATATATATATATATATATATATATATATATATATATATATATATATATATATATATATATACGTTTTTACATAGATCAGATGGTTCATTATTATAATGTAAAGAATACGAATCATTATTCAGCACTTTTAAGCCAATCAGATTGTGGTTGCTATGGAAAAACCATTATTCATCAGTTTTTAAGCCAATCAGAGTGGGGCGGCGTAGTTTTAAATACGCGGAGCACTGATCACTGATTGAATACTATTGCCATCTAGTGACAGCCAACGTAACACGTAACTACAAAAGTTTGACTTTTAATGTTATGAATTTTTTTACATAATCCGTAAGGTGAGCACAGTGCGTGAGTGCAAAATACTTTTAATTTAAAATGGAAGTAAACAATATTATTATTTATTTTGTAAATTAAAAATGTTTAATAAAATTGTTTTGTGTTAATGCATGTTGTGCTTAGAAACTACTGTTTGACGTTTTTAATGAACATCAAAAATTTATTATTTTCTTTAAAAAATGCAAGTTTTGTTGAATGGTCGTGGAAAAAGCATAGTATTCAACTCGCGAATTATGGCAATTATTCATTCGGACAATTACAGCCCTCGCCTTTGGCTCGTGTTGCAAACTTCGTCCGAATGAATAATTGCTATCATAATTCGCTCGTTGAATAATATACTATTTTCACCTTATCATCTAAAGTCAGATTACAAACTAAATTAGTATACAATAATATATCATTTTCCCGAATTTTCTATACGAAATGCAGTTTGAATAAAGTCTGTAGGCAGTCATGATTATTGAACGTGATATAATGCGACCACAGTTTACATATTTGCGGTAAAGATAAAAATCACTTATGCACTAATTAACTTTAAGTTTGAAATCAGTTTGTTGCGACAATGAAATCGCTAGTGTTGTATTTTTTGCTTTACACATTGACAAATGTACAAAGTTGCAGCCCATGCAAGTGTATCACAAGTACAGCAGGATCATTGAAAAATGTCACCATAGGTTATTGTGAATCACATTTAAATTTAACCAGCGTACCAATAACATTGGATACACACATTCGTGGACTGATATTCGATGGTAAGAAAGATATCTACTTTTGTTACATATTGTATAATTTTTCGATTTGTTTATTTAGATTTTTTTATGTTAGTATATTTTTATTGTAGGTCAGATACTGCAGTCATTAGAAGCAAATAATTTTGGTCGTTTTCAAAATTTGATACAAATTAGTTTACGCAATAATTCGATTGACAACATAAGTGAATTTGCTTTTGAAAACATGGATTATGTAAAAGAAATAAACTTCGATGGTAACAAAATAGTAACATTACCTACAAATTTATTTAAAACAACAGTAAATATTGAAAAAATCTGGCTCTCCAATAACAAAATCACTATTCTTCAGAAAAATTTGTTTTCAAAATTAACAAAACTAAGAGAAATTTATCTACATAATAACCAAATTAGTTCAATAGAAGAAAATTGTTTTGTAAATGTTCCTAGTTTACGTTTAATTCAGTTGGATAACAACAAAGTAAGAAACCTGCAGGTGAACATAATTGACAGTATGCGGAGCGTGAGACGGCTGCACCTGCAGCACAACCCGTGGCACTGCGATGAAGCTCTGTGCGAGCTCATGGACACGGCGCTGTTCCGTCGCAGGCTCATCGCCCACAACCAAGTCCCGGAGTGTGCCACGCCAAGCAACGCCACACAGAAACTGTGGACTGATCTGCTACAAGATTTCACACCAACTATTGATATTATATATAATGGTACAACAAGACCCGGCGATGCTACATATATTTTTCAATGTAGATATTGCTTTGCATCTCTAATTCATTGGGCTCCAAATGCAAATATATCAAAAACATTATATCGAAACAGGTTTTTTGGTAATGATTCTTTGTGGGTGAACTCTACGTATGAGGGATTGATATCAACTTTAATTGTCAATACATTTGATCAAGACTTTGATGTACAAATAATTAATTCTGTAGACAACTGTTCATGGTGCAAAATAGGTTATGTGAAATTGGAAGCATGGAAATGTAAGTTTAAAAAAGATACCTACATGTTCTTTTTAATTAAGTATTCATTAATAATTGGCATTTTAAATCGGTCAACCTACTTCTCGGTTGAATTTAGAGATAAGCAATAATTGGTATTAAATTTTCAAATTTTTAAACTTTGTCATAATTATAAATAATTGTAATGAAAATCGCATGACATAAATACCAGCCAATAGAAGACCATGGTTATATAAAAATTTGGCGAAAATTTTTTACCAGTAGCTTGAGTAACTTAACTGAAATAAGCGGAAACTTTACTGTCATATGTCACTTTGACATTAAATTACGAATTGGTTAAATTGTCATTTTGAGTGTAAATAAGCAACTAATATGGTAAATAATACATATTTATTAATGTTAAATACAAATTTAGTAAATATTTCAAGTTTCTATTGTAAAAATAATTCATTGCGCTTTTCTTACCGAATATATGCACTCGTGCATTAATTCATATCCAGGAAATTGGAATGCATTCCAACAACGTAATTAAGCTGTTATTGGTAAGCACTCAAAAAATTTCCGGAAAGAATTAATGCACATGTGATATTATAAGTGAAAATTTTGCAAGACACAAATAAAATGTGTCAGTTACAAAAATACTAAAATTATAACTACTGTATAGGATTTATAATAAGTACATTTATTTTCTTACATTACGTTACGTACTTACGTAAACTCTGAATCAAGCTTTATCGTTTGATAGAGGTGATTTGATGACTGTGTAATGTTTAATGAACGGTGTGAGACAGAAGCAAGTGAATGAGTTTGTATATTTGGGTAGTCTGTAGTGTAATGTCTGGATTAAAGAAGTGACCGAGAGATCGAAGGAAGAGTTTCTGCATAGTGTAAGGTTTAGATTTTAGGCGGTTTTAGGTACATAGAAACTTTTGCCCGTATTGTAAATATTGTTAGGAATGCTAGTTATGTCTTTATTGATTGATTCCAGAATTCATGTTGGTTGTTTACTTGTGTCAGTTTTTGTTTCAAATCTACTCTGAATGCATGTTTTTGGTTTGTTATATGTTGTTTGTAGAGTTTTTTTGCTTGGAAATATGTTGCAGTGCTTTCTTTGTCGAAATTAGTGCTTTTGCATATTCTCAAGCATTTTCTTGCATTTCTTTTTAATTTTGCACATGTAGCGTCGTACCATGGAGTTTTGTTTATGTGGGTATCTTTTTGGATGTTGATTTTCTTTATTAAATTCAATTTTCCAGATGTATATTCGATTTGGTGTACTAAGTAACTATATTTATCTACAACGTTGTCTTCAATGTTTAGGTTGTTTAAATCTGCTTCAAAATTTTCAGCTTTATCTTTGTCCCACCTTATTTTTGTTTTCGGATGGTATTCAGTATGTGTTTTCTGTTGTAAGTGCTGTGATAAATTTCTAATTTTTACGGAGCATATCATATGGTCTGATATTATGATATCTACTATTTGGAAATTCAGTATTATTTGCATGGCACTAATGTCTACCCATACGAAGTCTATTATGCTCTTTCCATTTGGCGAAATGTAAGTTGGTTTTGCTGGTGTGTCGCTGATTGTTCTTCCATTTAGCACGAATAGGTTGCTCTCCTCCATAATCCTTGTTAGCTGCTTTCCTTGTTTGTTTGTAGTATTATCGTGTGTACTTCTTATGGGGTTTAATCTACAATTATCTAGGAGGCTGTTATCACAGTTGTTTAGTGGTCCTATTCGGGCGTTGAAATCCCCGCCTAGTATGTAGGTGTCGTGTGGGTATCGGGACAATATGTTGTTGAGACTTTCGTTGAAAAGTTCTATCATGACGGAATATTCATAAGAAGGTGAGAAATACGTCGAGTATAAAATGAAATTTCGTGATTTTGTGGAGGCGCGGAGAAAAATCCAATGTGTTTCTTGTTCAATGGTTGAGATTTGAAAATGATTTGTTTTTTAGAAGATTATTAGGCCTCCTATAACTCTGCCGGTTTCGCATTGTTTGACTGCGAGTTGCTGATGCATGGTGTAATTTTTTAAGAATTGTGGGATTTCGTTGAGCTTTTGATTTAACCATGATTCTGAAAGGCAAATAATTTCATGTTCAAGTAGTAGGTGTTGTTCCTGTGCAGTAAGTTTGAAAATGTTTTGAAAGCCTTGTATGTTCCAAAACATTATCTTGTTGTAGTCTTTCCTTAAGCTTGTGTTTGTGAGTTTTTTGATGCCGATCTTGTTTGGACATGTCTGTCCATGGGGCCGGCCTTTTTTAGTTTTTCAGTAATTTTCTTTTTGTACTCCCGTGTATTTGGTGTTGTTGTTGATTGTGAGTTTTTGTTGTTATATTGTGATATTTTTTGAAGAGAACTATTAGATGCTGTTTTGAAATTGTCTGTAGACGCTGTGCGTTTCTCTACCAATTTCACTATTTCGTTACTTGCTTCTGCATTATCTTCTACAGCTTCATTTTGGATATTAGTTAAGTCGTTAAGAGATACGGATTGTCTTCTAGGTGGTGTACTTCTTCGGCTGTGTTTTCATTGGGTTCTTCGCAGAAGTCCGAACTATTATTTTTATCCTCTAATCTGGGGGCTAGAAATAAAAATATTACCGCTATTAGTCCTTATGATAGTAAACATAGTAGAATTTGGAATAGATTATATTGTTCGGTAAGTAACATATTTGTTTTATCTCCAAATTTAGTCATTTTATTTCAAATAAGTACGGAAAATTTAGTTTAAGTAGGTATAAAATTAATTTTCTCTACAACCGTCCGTATTTAATGCTATTATGTCATTGTTTTTTTTTGTAAAAAAAGAAGACTATTTAGGGATTGTTATGATCACTCTATAGCTGTAACTGTACAAAAAGTAAATAATTTCTCGGACTAATAGAAAAAATGATTGTTGTCATGGTAAAAGCAAATTGGTATGTTTACATTTTAAATGTTGTGTAATATGAGAATAATGTCAATTTAAATTAAATTAAATCTATTACA
Organism: Agonum fuliginosum; assembly: GCA_947534325.1. Taxonomy (NCBI): domain Eukaryota; kingdom Metazoa; phylum Arthropoda; class Insecta; order Coleoptera; family Carabidae; genus Agonum; species Agonum fuliginosum. Next base: position 17,324,348 of record OX384043.1, on the reverse strand, counting down.
GCGATTAGCGAAAAATATTATGTTTCATTGGTACAAGAAATGCTTATTGTTTCGCCGTAAGCTAATTAATAACTCAAAATTTAAGTTTTTATATTGACGGTTAACAATACATAATAGCAATAGGTACATTTCAAAGAATGGTTGTTTTTTTTTATTTGCAAAAAAAATAGGGCTGAGCATTACTTAAGTATTTAGGTACTTAAGTATCAATTTTTAATAACAAGTAGTACTTAATACTTGTACTTAATTATAAATATTTTTGGTACTTTTTACTTTTAAATTATAAGTACTATAAAATAAAAACTTGTACTTAAGACTTATTTTCATTTACAATCGTAAATAATATTGAAGTACTTTTTTAATACTTAAGTATTTCAATAATACTGAAATCGAGACTCAAATCATGTAAAAGTGGATACCTACTTAAGTTTTTTCAAAAGTTAAGTAAAACTGCGACCAACGCAACAGAATATGACATTCTTACTGTGAATTAAATTCTCATCAATAAAAAAGTACTGGTACTTGAAATATATTTATTTTTAAGTAATTTTGATAAAAAACACTTATGCTTTACTTAAGTAGGTACTGTGAATATTTACTTTGACAATCGTCAATCCTTTCATTTAATTTTCTTGAAAATGTAATTGGCAACGAGAACTGACAATAGTTCCAGATCTGCATTAATGTTAATTAATTTTAAGGATATTTTTAGATTAAAATACAAAATAACAAGAAAACCCTTCACAATTGTCGGAAGTAAGGAAAATGTAATAAAAATCGAATTTGTTAATGTAAATAATGATGAAACAAAAATAGAAGGAATTTTCGATGTATTAATACAATTTGTAAAGACGATTGTATTCTGTGGATTGTATATAGCTGATATATACTCTGATATCAGTTTAGTAATTTTCTTTTATTTGAAAGAAGAGCAAAATGAATATTCCCTTGCTGGTCTGACATTGTTATTTCTTTATGGTTCGTCATTATTAACTATATTGTATGAAAGGTACTACTTAAAATATAGGTAGGTATATCAAAAACTATATGATGGATATTAATTTATTATTTTATTTTAGACGCACACATTCAAGTGTAAAGAAAGGAATTAAATATTACTGTATTGCTTTTTTTATTTTTATTTCTAATTCAAGTGGACTTATATTATACAAAGACATACTGAAAATCCGCTGGAAAAAAATTAAACTTTCTTTTAAAAGACAACCTATGAAAAAGTCAGAGAATGACTTACTTATTAAAAAAGTAAGAGATTTGACTATTTTAAAAGTTATTGAATCATGTACCGAGAACTTTCCTATATTATTATTGACAAGAGTAAGCAGTCTGAAGAGTGATATCAACAATGAATATAAGTCAAGTACTTCCTTTGAAAATTGGACAACGAAATTATTTTCAACAAATATTCTGCAAAAACTTTATTCTGTAGTGAACAGCGATTTGATAAGATCGTTGTTCTCGGCATCAGCAGTGGAAAAAGGTAAACTTTTTGTACTCATAAAGTCCAACTCGAATAGTTAGTAAAGAAAATCGTAGTTACAAAAAATTAACCATAAAAACAAAGTAATTTCTTGCCCAAATATTGATAGAATGTGTTGTCATCGGCGACGAGTCTATGTGGAAGTTTCAACTCGATTGGATGGAGGGAAGTGGGTTAATTCGTGCCGAAACTCACTGTGGTCCGATCGGCTGACGAGGTTGTGGGTTCGAATCCCACTGAAGAGCATGGACGTTGTGATCGTATGACATTTAATTCGTATAATATGTAAATCTGATGCATTGTTACTGACTGATAGACACAGAACCTAAAGGCATGGGGGTTTCCTCTATAAAGAAAAAAAAGAGGGTTAATTAGTCTTTCAAAGACTTGGCAACCAGGTGCAAGGCAATACAAGTTAATACTTATAACGGATTTAATAATAAACTTTTGAGGTTTTTTTAGTAGTATGTAAAAATATACTTAATACCGCTAGTTACCAGTATAGTATACTAATTTATAATTATAAGCATTACGGACGTTATGTGCATTTTGTACAGGTTTGAATAATATTGGCAACCTCGACTGCGTCTCGGTCTGCAAACATTATCCTCAACCAGTAAACTACACATACCGCCCTTGATGCTTGATATACTATTTCTCACTACTAGCCTAGAAGACACCTTTATTGGCATTTATTTTGTCTCGTGAATTTGTTTTTCACATCCGCTTGCTTTGTAACGGTAAAATTTAAATTATTATTAACCAAGTTAAAATAAACTAAACTGTCACTATAAAAAAACATAAGCTTCCAACCTTTCTTCCAAGTTATTTACGCAAGAAATAATGTATACATATGCTGTGCTTTTTCTTTTAATACTAGAGGAGTACACAGAGTACAACGTAAATCACTTTCACTCGTCAATATTTTAAAATTACAAATTGTTACAAATAAAAAAATCTGTCAAATAAAAACATTTAAACAAAACACAACTTCAAAGGTAGCTTAGTGAGTAAATGTTCATGTTGTTATAATAAAAATAAAAATCTTTAATTGAAATTTAAATGCAAGTAGTGAGAAAAATATAGTATATAAACAACAAGGAGGTCATTATTGACTAACGCCTTGTATCACTCGGTTGTACCACCTCGGGCGGTAGTTCAATAATGACAATCTTCTCAACTTTGGCGTATTATTGTATTTATACAGTAGGTATAATAAATAAGAAAAATCTAATTTGTTATCTTATTTAAAATCATATCATAATTTTTTTAATAGTAGTATTAGTAGTTGTCAAAAAAATTGTTTAGTAACCAACCACACGAGATTATTTTAAAAGAATAAAAATAAATTCGCCTGCTGGTGTATTTTTTAAAACAAATTTAACTTGTTAATTGTAAAGATGTTTTTCTTTAGGATAGGAGGACCTGAAAAATACTGTATATAAGTAGGTAACGTTAACATGCGTTGTAACATTATATAAAATCGTCTATAAAACTTTAATTTCTGATACTACACATCCGTATACGGATCCGCAGTGCATCGTGTAAGAAGTCCGTGTATGGATCTCTAAACATTTCCAAGTCAATATCGTATTGCTCGTGATTTGCCTCACTCGGTTGCACCTCGTTCAGCTTTCAACTTTACACACGCACGATATTTCTCACTTGCGATTTTTGTTATGAAATATACTATTGTTTAATTTTGTTTACAGACTTTCGACTTTTTGTATATTTGACTTCATATATTTCATTCGTTACTACCCTTATTGGATTTATTAATATTTCAACAAATGGAATGAAAGTATTTAAATGGCTCAAAGTATTATATTATCTATGTCTCCTATTTTGTATATGTAAGTATTAAATGTAAGACTTTTCACTTTACATAGGCATCCGCAGAGAGGCAAGGGAGGATTCTGATATACATTAGAAAAGTGGTTAAATAAACAGCAACAGAAAATACATATGCAATAACAACAGAAAATGAAATAAAAATAAGTTTTAATGATTATTTTTACCGTTTCTTGTAAGCACAAAATAACACAAATATGCAATATTTTTCAAATATATGCAGATATGCAACATAATTTTATTCATTTTTACTAATAATTTATTTATATAAATCAAAAAAATAAACTACTTATATTTTTCAACAATGCACAAGAACATCTATGAAATAAACAAAACAACGTATAATCTTTTAAATACGACTTGCGTTCTTCTGTACATACCTACAAATCATTTTTCAACAGAGCGGCATGCATTACTTGAGCTAATGTTTACATATTTCGCAACGTAACATTAATTACTGTAGGTGATATTAAATTTGAGCGAATATAAATTGTATATCACATTTCAAATTTTAAAAAATTATATGAAATTTTGGGTTAAAAGGTATAAAATATGTAGTTATATGGTTTTATAATAAATATATGCAAAAAATTAAAATATGTAAAAATATTGACATATTTTATGCAAAATATGCAAAAAAATTATACCATATTTTGTTTTATTGTTGTATGATATGCAAACATTTGTAAAAAATATACTAATATGCACAATAATACAATATATGCAAATGCATATAATCCGCACTATATTAAAACCATGAACCTAAAATCATTATTTTATTTAATATTTTGTTCACTTGCATTTAATTTTTCGGACGCCTATGTTCGTTTTATTTCTAATTTGATGCAATTTTTTCTTTATTTTTTAGGTGGAAAAATGAATACTATCTTAAATTTAATAACAGGCAGTTATTTTGATTATGTAATTTGGATAACATTTCATTATTATTTTATGGGTGTATTTATATACAATTATACTATACAACATAAAGATGAAGAGGATACCCCACTACCGAATAATTTCATAATGTCATTCGTATTTGGTTTAGTTTATATTTTTACGCCATATGTGTACATTGGAAACAAATATTTTTGTTTGAATGCTGCTAGTTTGTGGTTCATGCTTAACATTTTTGATGCTATATTTGTACCGCTTCAAGAAGATCGTTATAATGATTTTTCATTGATAAGTCAGTTTGTTATTACTCTCTGGTTTATTATCGGATTTATCTTTTTCTGTATTTTGAAAAGAAAAGTGTAAAAAAGAAAATATATTTCTAAGCCAGGAATATGTAATATATACCTACCTATTATGTAACAGCTGTTATATTAAAGTGAGATGTCACTGATATACCTACATGAAAAAAGTTATTATTTCTAATCAAAAATGTTCGCCATAATGCGTTATAAAATAATTAGTACTTATAGTTTATTATTCAATATAATTTCATAATTTATTTTAATTTGTTGCTCTTTACCTGCCGCCTCATATTCTATAAGGGAGGTATTGAAATGGGTCAAAATTTTCGAGTGTGAGTTTTTGGTGGATAACCACGTTTTAGGATCCCTAGAGTAAGTTTAACATTTTCGAGATTATGTCTGTGTGTGTGCATTCGTTCGTATATTACAATTTTGTCGGACGCGATAACAAAAAATATGACACATTAAAATTTCAAATTTATATTTAAGGTTTTAATACGATTCTTAATAACCCAATATAATTTTGGTTTCAATATACAAACCGGAAATAGTACTTTGTTAACAAAATTACGATAAATAATTAATTTAAGACAATTTAAGATTATGTGATTAATACCTACAATTTATTAGTATTTTCTACATTTTTCTTGTATCTGATCTCATTTAAGAATAATTCAAGTATATACATATAATTTAGTTGGTATCTTGTAGTCCATGATCGTTTAACATTTGTTACTAGGTACTTAAGATTTAAATGATTATGACATGACTGTGACAGTGACAATAGTAAAATGTTTATATCTTCATCTGCAGTTTAAATAAAATGATTAAAATATATTTGTGAGTAGTAGTAGTAGTAGTAGTAACCTATATATATATATATATATATATATATATATATATATATATATATATATATATATATATATATATATATATATATATAGCAAAAATAATTTCACAGGTATGCAGTCAGTAGATGGGTAAATAAAAGAAGTAGACTCTTTTAAGTTACTGTCAAGCTTTCGGAATTAAATTTATTCCTTCTTCAGGACGCTACAATATATATATATATATATATATATATATATATATATATATATATTATATTTGTATAATAAGTAAAAAGAATAATGTAAGTATGGTGGGATGTCTTGTGCTGGCCACATCAGGTTTTTTTATATACATTAGTTATGTCTGTTTGCTTTTACCCATCGAGTACTATCTGGATATACCTATACATAGTTTTTTCTGTAGTTTTAAAAGAAAAGTGAATGAAAAGAAACACAGTTTTCGACGAAATATCAGACCTCGGAAAAACTGAAAAAACATTCTTCTCCACTTTCAAATAAGTTTATCTTTTTTATGTTTATGTAAATAAAGTTGTAAAAATATATAATAATTAATAAAAATAATTATTATTATTCAAGCACAAAATTTTCGATTATTTTCCTGTGGTGAAAATTGTTTAAAATCCTTTGGGAACTCTGGTTTAAAATAAATTTAAAGGTTTTGTCCAAGATAAACATACAAAAATTAATTTGATTGAACTTTTCGATTAGGTAGGTATTCAATTACATACCATTGTATTTTCTATGGTGTATGATAATGAGACACCTGATATAAATTGATGAACATGGAGTTAAACGTGTCAGAAACCTAAATTAACATTTTTTTGAAGCCATATCTAAAGAAAACGGAAATGGGTTAAAATCTGCGGTTTAGATAAAAACGTCTAATTTCATTATCTCCTAATTCAAATTTTGTCAGTTCACGCAGCAATGTCATTGCTAGTAATATATTATTTGCTTTGCATAATAACATATGCACATAGTTGCAGCCCATGTAATTGTACCACGGGTACAAGACGGCCTTCGAAAAATGCTACCATAGCTTACTGTGATACACAATTAAAGTTATCTAGTATACCGGCAACATTGAACCCACAAATTCGTATACTAATATTCGATGGTAAGAAGTTTTATTTATGACAAGCTATTGTGAGCAGTTTTATTTGTTATTTGTTTATATTGATGATATTATTTTTGTTGAAGGTCATATACTGCAGTCATTAAACGCAAATGATTTTGATCATTATAAAAATTTGCGAACAATAAGTTTAGGTAATAATTCTATTAACAACTTAAGCGAATTTGCTTTTGAATACATGACTTCTGTAAAAGAAATAAACTTAGATTATAACAAAATCGTAACATTACCAACAATTATATTTAGGAAAACAGTAAATATTGAAAAAATCTGGCTTTCCAATAACAAAGTCACTACTCTAAGCAGAAATTTATTTTTAAAATTACCAAAACTAAAAGAAATATATTTACATAATAACCAAATAAGTTCAATAGAAGAAAATTGTTTTGAAAATGTTCCTAGTTTACGTTTGATTCAGTTGGATAACAACAAAGTAAGAAACCTGCAGGTGAACATAATTGACAGTATGCGGAGCGTGAGACGGCTGCACCTGCAGCACAACCCGTGGCACTGCGATGAAGCTCTGTGCGAGCTCATGGACACGGCGCTGTTCCGTCGCAGGCTCATCGCCCACAACCAAGTCCCGGAGTGTGCCACGCCAAGCAACGCCACACAGAAGCTGTGGACTGATCTGCTACAAGATTTCACACCAACTATTATATCTGATAGCACAACAATATACAGAGATGTTACAAAATATATTTTACAATGCAGATATTGCTTTGCATCGCAAATTATTTGGTCATATAATATAAAAGATACTAGAGGAGCGTTAAGGAGTACGTGTATGAACTATCCAAGTAGATGTGTTTCATTGAAGTCTACGTATGAAGGATTGGTGTCAACCTCTATTATTAGCACAATTCCTCCGGACATTGATTTAGATACAACCTTTTTAGTAGACAATTGTCTATGGTGCAAAGTAGGCTATTTGAATTGGAAATTACGAAACTATGGTAAATATACTATCATTCTTTAAGGTATTTATACCTACAAGTTTTATTTAACTGTACCTAATATAGGCTGTACCATAACTTGAGGTACTTATCAGTGGCGTAACGTGACTTCCTTGGTAGGATGTGCAGAATTTTTTTTTTAACAATACACATTTTTGTGTACTTTTATTATTATTATTATAATGAATTTACAATACGAATACTTAAAAAATTATTTGGACATTATTTCTACTCTTACAATTACATAGTACAAGAACGGTACAGGTTAAATTTATATTTTGTCGTGGTCAACACAATATAAATTGTAGAATTGCAACTTTAAATACTTTCGTATGTAACAGCATTCATAAGATAACATTTCAGCTCAGATTCGAACATCCATTCGCTTTATTAGCGCCTAAGCGCACCACGATACTCGCCGCCCGCTCCCTCCGTTTCTAATGTTATCTAGACTGGTCGTCAAAATTTCGTTCCGAACCTAGTTCTGCGTTTGGTATACTATTAGACGCTCACGAAATAAAAACTAAATAATTTGTGAAATAATATGTTACACCCAAGTGTGAAAAATAATAGAAAATTTGTTTGGAAAAGGTTGTAAAATAATGACACCTTTTATTTGTCTTATTCACACTGTTCTAAAAAATTTTATTTAAAATTTATTGCTACCGGTTTATTTGTGTGATATCAATTGTGATATTTTCTATTTAAAATGAGTTTTAGTATGTTTGTATTATTATTTTACTCTGGGTGTGCGGAGAACACCTTGAACACTATGACGCTACGCCACTGTTACATATTGTAATGGCATATATAATGAAACGTAATGATTTTGAAATAAAAATATTTTTTCGAAATTCCTATAAATAGGAGTAGTTTACTTCAGAAGAAAATTTTTAGTTCCACTGAATACTACTTATTTTAAATAATGACAGAACTATTTGGCAGGCTACTAGAACCTAAATTCAATTATTGTATTATGCGAGCACAGTCATTAATTAGTTACAACGTAATATTTAATATTAAAACTACCTATTTAACCGCCCAAAACTGTTTAATTTACAAGCGTCAACAATTAAATTTCGAATTTTGAAAAAATATTCTTTTTGTTCCGTGATCAGTATTATATGTCAAACTCAATATTCTATTTTAATATGTACCTCAAGTTATTGTACACCCTGTATACACATGAATGAATAATATACATGTATGTGTTGCGTCACATGTTATTTGCAATGAAATTGGTCTGCATGTCCGTCTGTTTTATGCTCTTAATTTGAATTTAACGGACAGAGCCTGTAATTGACTTAGAAGTCCAGGGAAAAGTGACATTTTACCTTATAAAAGGTCAAATAGTTTTAATTTTTTGATAAGTTATATAGGTTGATTCCGAGGTGCATTCGCCGTAACGGGCCAAAAACCTTTGGTTTTCTGGACATTTTTTAATTTATTGACCATATTATCTCTTTACCAATGCAACTTATATAGAAAAATTATTTTTATTATTATTATTAGTTGTAGAGCACAAAATTTTCTATAAGAAAGGTCTTAAGCAATTATCATATAAAGGCAAAATTTTCGAGAAAATCGGGAAAATAGATTTTGACAGTTTCCAATAAAACTAGTTAAAAATACAATTTGTAGTCAACAGTTGGTCTGCGGCGCATTTAGTTTGGTATTATTTATCTAAAAAATAATTCTACGACATGATGTATATGAACTATACGAGGCCATTTTAATATTATTTTCCCGGGCCGATTTGGTGAGCCAGTCCGTCACTGCCGAAATGTGTATACGTCACACAATATTTTACAATGTTCACTATTTTCTTTTAAAAAAGCCTATTTACATATTTCTACACTAAAAGTTAAAACATAAAGTTAAAAATTACTTGTAGGTATGTATCGTATACATTTTTAAATTCTACAGATTAAGAAACAATTTTTTCAATTCCAGAACACTTTAATGTGTATCTAACGGTAAAACTTCTACCGCTAGCAATAATAGTACTTGTAATCACAGTGAAGTTTGGGATATATCGTATGGTTCGGTAAGTTTATTCATGAATTGACATTCTCAAAAGAAGTTATGAATAATGATTATTATGGCAATGTTACAGACTTACAATGACTTTATACTAAATTTTATACAAACAAGTGCTAAAAATAAATGTATCATAAAAAATATAAATAAAAAAATTTGACTTTGACATTGACAGCTGTCATTTTGACATTGACGATTGTCACTTTGACACCGCCTACGTTAAATTTATGGTCGGGGCAGTACTGTGGTGGCCACAGCAGATTTTGTATATTAAAAAATACTATGAATAGATAATAGGTACATTTAAATATTCAACATTTTAATTTCTCTTTTTATTTTTTTGCAAAACACCAAAACAGATGGCTTGAAAAATAATTTAATCACTATTTTTTTTAGATGTTTTAAGAGAATAAGAAAAACCTTCGAAATTGAAAGAAGTGCAACTATTGAAATGAAAAATAACTGGCAAGTAGAAAATTTAAACGAAGAAAATACAGAAATCGAAGAACAATACACAAATACACTTAATGCAAATATCAGAGAAACGGAAACAGAAGGAATTTTCAAAGTGTTGTTTCAATTTATCACAACTATTGTATTTTGCGGGTTATACATAGTTGATATTTACTCTGATATCAGTTTAGCAATTTTCTTTTTTTTTGAAAGAACAGCATATGAATGAGTATTATCTTGGTGTACTGACATTGTTATTTCTTTATAGTTCATCCTTACTAACTGCATTGTTTGAAAGGTACAGAAAAATATTAATACCTACATCATAATATTAGTAATATTTTGTAGGCGTACACGTTCTAGTACAGATCAAGGAATAAAAAATTATTTTGTTGCAACTTTTCTTTTTATTTCAAACTCAAGTGCAGTTTTATTGTTTAGAGATATACTAAAAATAAGATGGAAGAAAGTTAAACTTACTATAAAAAAATTACCCATGCAAAAGTCAGATAATGATTTACTTGTTAAGAAACTAAAGGATTTGGCTATTTTAAAAGTTATTGAAGCATGTACCGAAAATTTTCCTATATTAATAATCACAAGAGTAAGCAGTTTGGAAAGTACCCACGATGCATATAACTCGAGTTCTGTCACCAATTATTGGACGACTAAATTAGTTTCGGCAGTGGACAAGGATGTTGTGAGAACATTTAACTCAGCAGTGAACAATGAATTTATAAAGGTGTTATTCTCGTCAGTGGAAAGAGGTAATTATTGTTGTAATAATTGTTGTTCGGGTTCGTGAATTGCAAATTTTAAAAGTAAATTAGCAACTTAAATTTATTACCCAATTTGTATCATTTAGAAAGAAGCCATCAGAGACTTTGAGTCTTTAAGTTTTTTGGTGCCAAGTTCTCGCTAGCATCAAAAGCTTAAGATATATTTTAATGATTCTCTTCTTTTTTGATTCTTTTTTAGTATAGATTGTTATTTTCGCGCTAGCACTAGTATGTTGGAATTTTGTTAAACATTCGTACACATAGAAATATGCATTTAGTCAGTATCTACATAATTTGTATTATTTTATTTATTTTATTTTTATTTTTACAGATTTGCGATTTTTTGTATACTTGACTTCATACATTTCTTTCATTACAACTATTATTGGATTTATTAATAATATTTCGACAAATACAAAACAAATATCGAAATGTTCAACAATATTGCATTATGTTTGTCTTCTATTCGTTATTAGTAAGTATTCTAAGTAACTTATTCAGTTTTAAAAGGCATCCGCAGAGTGATAAAGGAAAGCTTGATATGTTTTGAAATTAGTTAATATACAAATGCAGAAAACACATAGGTATGCATAAACAGCGGGAAATAAAATAAAAAACACATTTTACAGAGATAGACACGATAACTTCAAATCACAGATCATGTACTAGTATATTAATATTATACTCTCTTCGCTCCAGGGCCGTATCCAGGAGGAGAATCAGGCAGGGCTCTGTAAAAACTCTTGCCCTTCGCTTCGCGCGTCGATTTGATTTGGTAAAAAGAAAGCCAAAATTTGAAAAAAATTGTTTTCTAACAATATCTGTGCTTCTGTTATCCAACAATTATTTATTTTTGCACATGAAGTAGGTGAAAAACATGTAACGTGTATCTTTCAATTGGCATTTGACCTCGAATTAAAAAAAATCGTCTACGACGCTTTTCTTTACTTGAACAACAATATGGCACATGATGAATAAATACGACTCTATAGGAGTCAGCATTGGTGATTAAATTAAAAATTAAGCAGGGACCAGAATAGCTCAGTTGGTTATTCCGGCAAAGTAAAGGTCTCGGGTTCGATCCCCGGTGGTGGTCATGATTTCCAAATTACTTCATTAACAATATTGCCCTTTCTACAAAATATTTGACTCTTCTTCTTCTTCTTCTGTATTCTGTAAGATGTGTGATGTGAATGAGAAGTGTGTGGTTCATAATCATTTCAGTAATCTGCTAACTTGACGACATAACCTTTCTTATAACTGTCAGAAATGGATCCGTATGTTGAAAGATGGTTGAAAGTTACATACTTGGATCTGCAATGTTTATAAGAATAAATATTGTAAGCGAAATATAAAATACTCATCAAAATGTAAACAAAGATCAACAAAGAATAAATAGGACTTGTTTGCTATTTGTTAGGAAAGAGTAAAGAGTTAAGTATGTAATAGAGATTTTAATAAAATAATATGTTTGGTAATACATGAAGAGTTTAAAAGTATTTTTTGCATATCATATTGTTACAGTTAGACATTAATTAATTCCACATTTTTTTAGAGTATGAAACCATGAATCCTTGTTTGCAATTTAGCCTATAATAGCCACACTTTTTATATATAGTGATAGGTAGGTACTCTAGGAAGTTTTCTTATAAAATGGCGACCCTTACTGTTACAGTATAGGTAAACGTCAAATACAGTGTCATTATCATTATGAACCGTCACATACCTATAGCTCATGTTAACAGAACACAGAAGAAGTAAACCAGCCTTTAAACGCAGTTTCTTTCTATTTAACTCAACTCATAGATAATATTTGAACTAGAATAAAAATTATTATTTTATTTATTTCTCACCTCTATTGTATTTAGTCCTGCGGATGCATTTAAAAGTTTTACCTATTCATGATAATTTGATAAAAAATTTCTTTCTTTTCAGGTGGTAAAATGAATACTGTCCTTAATTTAATAACAGACGGTTCTTTTGAGTATATAATTTGGTTTACATTACCTTATTTTTTGATCGGGATATTTGTTTATAGAAATACAGAAAACTTAATTGAAGAGAATAACCCACTATCGAATGATTTCATGATGTCATTCGTTTTTGGCTTAGTGTATATTTTCACGCCATATGTGTACACTGGTAGAAAACATTTTTGTTATTCAAACGCTGCCACCTTGTGGTATATTCTTAACATTTTTGATATTATCTTTTTGCCATTAAAATTTGAAAATTATACGAGCAATTGGTACTATCATATGGTAGGTGCAATATGGTTTAATATTGGATATGGGTTTTTCTATATTTTAAAAAGAAAGGTAAAAAAACAGGGATGATATAAAGGATATTGCCAATCCTTGAAATAAAAAAATTACTTGAAATTCATTTATACGTTTATTTAATGTCGCACTCGAAACCGTTTCCAGTAATTTTTATGCACTTTAATGGGAACAAGCACTAGACAATCAATAGAATCATTATAGTTTCTAGATTGCCCTAAGCTTAATAAGAATACCTGAAAATAAATGAATAAAATGAACTATTATTATTATTCATTGTGCAAGATAATTTTCATTGTAGATTACATCGTTTTTTCGAAATCTATGAAGAAAGCTCGTGCAAAATGAGCCATGTAAAAGCGTCGCTAACGTGGCACTAGTAGTTACAGAATTATTTTTTTTAAATTCAATTATTACGTATAATAAGATTTTGACAGTTTTGTTCATTTCTAAGCACATTCAAAGTATTTTATAACATTACTCATACCTTCCCAACATTTTCAGTGGATGGGAATATAAGAATTCTATTTATCGATATGATCTGTTTAAGTTAATATAGTTTGTTGTTTACTGTAAGATTATGTTCATTATAATAAATATTTTTTGTACACAATATATCAAACGATTTATTTTGTTTACCTAATTAGTTTACCTATATAATTTTCCTAATTGTATAAATTTCATAAATAATTTTCCTTATTACCTTAATATTACAGTATTACATTTACAGTAGTAGGTATAAAGTTTGGTACATTCATAATTTTAAATTCATAAAAAATATAAGAAAGAAATGAAAAGAGAATCATATTACCGTCGGATTGATATATCATTTTAAAAATATATTCATCTGTACGTGTACTAATATAAATAATTTGGTACCTATTAAGCAAAAAAACAAAATTTTTCTCTTTTTTCTAATAATTAATATTTGTATAAGCGCTTTTACAAAAATATGTACCTACTTATATAATGTATGTTTCATGGTGCAATATCCGGAATTCTTTATTAACATTAAGTTTAAAGAACCCAAAAATAATTGGTGTAAAGCTGTACAATAAGTTGCCATCTAAATTAAAAGATATTAAATCTAATAAACCATTTAAATATCATCTAAAATGCTTCCTCATAAATAAATGTTACTATAGTGTTGAAGAATATTTTAATGATAATTTATAATCTCTGTTTAATATATCTGTCTGAATTTTTTTAAATGTAACTTGACGTGCCACATTCCTATGTATATGATCGATTGGCAAAATAAATTATTATTATTATTATTTGTATTTTCTCTTTTCAGGTAAAATAAATTATTATTATTATTATTATTATTAATATAGCAAATTACAAAATCCCTTACTGTTGTGAATTTCACGCTCATCATGCCATGCTACGAGTAGGTACCTACAATATTAATTTTAAAACTGTATCACTTAAATTAAAAACGTAAATAAACTTTTCTTTCAAAAATTTTATGATTTGTAATTTTTAATAACTGATTTTTTCGCTATTAACCATTTACGAGATAATCGAAAGAAACTTCAAAGCGGCAGACGTTTTATTATTTGGGCGCCCATACAATGCACCAGCCAAGTATCTCCATTTTGTTTATTAGTTCCAGGTAAAAACCTTAAATGATTGAATTATTATGTTTGTTGACTGATTGTCTCACTTAGTTCAATCAATTTTCGTTAGATGCGCTACATATATTCTACCCGCTCATCTGTCAGTTTAAATGAATGTCATTAACGTTTTATACGGTTCAAAGCACGATTACTGCATAAAGCGAATATTTAAAAAAAAACAACATATATTTGTTGTATTATTAACAAAAATGTTTTGTACCATTCTGTAATAATATAAGTAGATAGTTTATGTAAGAGAAAGTGAAAATGTTAGATGCACAAAAAATTCAGAAAAGATGTACCTACCTGTGTGACACGTTTTCAAGATAAATATGATAAGAATCATATTTGGAGAAGTAAGTAATAACTACAACTATCAAATCAAGATATGAAATACGAAAAATTAATACACATTGTTTTTGACAAGTAAAGGCTCATTCCCACTGCTTATCATAGTCATAGTTTTTGTTAAGGTTCATTCCCACTGCTTATCATAGTCATAGTTTTTGTTAGTTGTCATAGTCTTACACAGTTTGGCATATCGAATTACGTGTAAACATTCACAGTGCTTGTTTTAGTCTTAGTTTTTAGGCTTTGTCATAAACACAATCACAAATATATGCAAACTTCAAATTTTTGTTATAATCATAGTAATTATTTTATGAGATAGCGATATATTTATATACTTGTCTCTTTTTAATGCTGTTGTCAAACAGAATATGATCTCCTTATGTCAAAAAATTATATTAATAATGCTACAGAAAAATTAAAACAAGGTAAAAAATATAAATAAAAATGTTCCTTCATTACTTAAAAATAGGTTTAAGCCGAGCTTAAGCTATAATTTATAAATAAATTATATTTACAGGCATATTGAATTAACTGTCATGACATTGTCATAAACACAATTTATATTGTGATGGGAATGGTCAGCGCATGTTTATGATTACGACAGAAACTTATGACAAAAACTATGACTATGATAAGCAGTGGGAATGAGCCTTTCGTTGTCATAGTCTTACACAGTTTGGTATACCGAATTAAGGCTCATTCCCACTGCTTATCATAGTCATAGTTTTTGACATAAGTTTTTGTTTTAATCATAAACATGCGCTGACCATTCCCATCACAATATAAATTATGTTTATGACAATGTCATGACAGTTAATTCAATATACCTGTAAATATATTTTATTTATAATTTGTAGCTCAAACTCGGCTTAAACCTATTTTTAAGTAATGAAGAAACATTTTTATTTATATTTACCTTGCTTTAATTTTTCTGTAGCATTATTAATATAATTTTTTGACATAGGATCTTAATCTAATCTGTTTGACAACAGCATTAGAAAGTGACAGGTATATAAATATATCGCTATCTCAAAAAATAATTACTATGATTATAACAAAAATTTGAAGTTTGCATAGTTTTGTAATTGTGTTTATGATAAAGCCTAAAAACTAAGACTAAAACAAGCACTGTGAATGTTTACACGTAATTCGGTATACCAAACTGTGTAAGACTATGACAACTAACAAAAACTATGACTATGATAAGCAGTGGGAATGAGCCTTTACGTGTAAACATTCATCTCTGTAGCTAACAGTTGCTACACCCGCTCCCATACTTCTTGAATTCTAAACACTGTATAGTACAGCATTGTGTGTTATCTGTGCTATACGAATAATCAATATTTTCATTTTTCATTTTAGCGAGAAATATTGTAAAATATGTAATGTTTCATTTGAATACTACAATATCATCAAGGGAAGAATACACTTAGCGAACCTAGCGGTCAACGCTGGAACTAAGTGACATTATGTGTCAACAATGCACAGTGATGTTTAGATACAAAGTGAAACTACCTATTTAACGTTATGTATGTACTCGAAGATATACAATACCCTGTATATGTACAAATTTGTGAATGGTCCTATACAAAGTGATTGACAGAAATGTTAACTTTAGGGAAAGATTAATCTGACAATTAATTTTATAAAACATCAAAAAATTTATATTAATATTTTTTGTGTATTAAGTGAAAAGAAATACCTCAAAAATTGTCGAAAATACAATCATTGAAATGCAAACTAACTGGAAAATAGAAAATCTAGATGAAGTAGAACAATGCACAAATACACTTGATGAAGAGATGGAAATGGAAGGAATTTTCAGGGTGTTGTTTCAATTTTTCAAAACGATTATATGCTGCGTCTTGTATTTAGTTGATATTTACTCTGATATTAGTTTAGCAATTTTATTTATTTTAAGAGGAAAACCTGTAAATGGGTATTATCTTGGATTACTGACATTGTTATTTCTTTATAGTTCATCGTTCTTTACTGCACTGTTTGCAAGGTACTGAAAATTTATTTGAAAAACAATATGATGAGTATTAATATTAATATATTTATTTTAGACGTACACGATCTATTACAGACAAAGGATTTAAATATTCTTTTGTTGCTGTTCTTCTTTTTCTTTCAAATTCAAGTGGAGTTTTATTGTTTAGAGATATATTAAAAATTAGGTGGAAAAAAATTATTCATACTATAAGAAAACTGCCCATTAAAAAGTCAGATAATGACTTACTTATTAAAAAAAAAAGAGATTTGGCTATTTTCAAAGTTATTGAAGCATATACTGAGAACTTCCCTGTATTATTACTTACAAAATTAAGCAGTTGGGAAAGTGATATCTACAATGTATATGAATATAATGATATTTGGACGACGAAATTTTATTTAGTGGTAAACGACGATAGTTTGAATGTGTTATTCTCTGCAGTGGATAAAGGTAAACACCTTTTTTCACATAAAATCAAACTCAAATAGTAATTGTAAAAAAATCATACCTATAAGATTATTATAACATATAAATACCTAAAATAAAATTTTGGACTCATAATTAGAAAACAATGTATTAAACATACATATACAAGCTGATTCACAACTTCGTCCATATATTATAATGGCATACTTAGGTACAGTACTCAACTTACAGGTCACGGAACAAAAATATTTTTTTTAAATTCATAAAATGGGCAGTTATTGCGAGAAGCATATTTTTCGGATTAATTATGAATAGAATAAAATAATATTTTAATTATTTGTGCACTGGCAACAATAGTAAATTTATGAAATTATATTTGAAAATATATAGTAACCCATAACTGTTTGATAAAAAAACCTAGAAACTAAAATTGCATATTTTGAAAAAATTATTTCAGTTTCATTTCCATGATACGTGAGTTGAGCACTACGAGTTTATACCATTAAAATATAGGTATGCACGAAGTTGTGAATCACCCTGTATACATACATACATAAAAATAAGTTAACTTATTCAGTATAATGCCAGTGTATTGTATATTATAGCAAAAAGTTTTTAAAGGCTATATGCCGCTTTGAAAAGGACATATTTTGCAGAATTTTATATTTATTTGAGTTAATTTATCATAAAAAATCTGATGTGATACAGCACACAACCTCCCGCCATATCTAAAAACTGACTTATAAACATAAATGTATACATACAATCCGGTGCCCATTTGACACATACAAATAAAAATCTAAAATATTCAAACACAGAAATCTGCATCACCTGAATCAAAAGATTCATTCAAATCATGAATTTTAGATTTGGCAAGATGCAAACACAGAAAATAGTAACGCAGGAAGATTTCAACATATAGGAAGATGCAAATTAAGGTAGAATGAACTAAATGAACAACCCAGAACACATGGCCGAAAGAATACTTAAGGTCGGACACTGCGCGTCTTTGGGCGTGACTACGTGACGTCACTTAGAGCCTAACCGCCGATGGTGCACTTGAATAATTGTATAAAACTGTGAGCTCTAAGTGACGTCATGCGCATCTTGGACGCGTTTATGAAGCCGGAGTGTTCGACCATGCCCAGAACTATTCTTGACTCTCACATACTCGGCGAATGAACTTTTTGATATGCTTTTGATGCAGGTTTTTCATTACTTATTAATTTTCTAGGCTTTTTCCCCAGTTTGAATAGTCTAGATTTTTACTCTTCTGTGTGGAAGCCATCGTCCGTTCAATTACTGCAACATTTAATATTTTACTTAAGGATCTTATTTATGACTTTAAGTGTCAACGTGTCACCTGTCAATATTTTTTACGCAGAAACAAAAATCAACCCGATCATGGATTACAAGATTTTAACGTTTTATATGATTAATTTAATTTATAAATTTTACTACAGTTCTTTAATGCTACCAAATAAAAAAATATATAACGTAAGGTGCAAATAAATTTTCCTCTTATTCTCATTACAAATAAATACAAAATTATCAAAAATTTTAGAAATTTTTGACAATTAATCTATTGAATCTTCAAAAATATTACTTTCGGTGAAGGTATTTGTACCAAAATCTAATGAGCTTTTCAAATTTGTATATAAATGTAAAATAGGTACCATATCAACATTATTGTATAATTCGTATTTGAGTTATCCGATCTCCAGAAATTTGGCCTTGACCACATACACACACAAATACATACATGCATACATACATACATACATCATCGTGAAACTATCAAAAATGAGTTCTAAGGATCCAAATTCGTGCTCATCCACTCACTACCCAATTTTTAGCATGATTCCAATTCTTTCCTTTATAGGTATGGCGGCAGGTAAAAAACAATTCACAAATCCTAAAATACCGAATACATAATTTAATTTTTATGTCAAAAGTTCTTTAAGAAAGAGATGATCAATTTCATATTATATTAATAATTTAATAATTATTATTTTCGTATATCCAATGTAATTTTATTTTGTTATATAAATAAGAGTATTCTGAAATTCTCTACGTTACCTAATGTTATTATATAATTAATTTTGTTACAGACTTTCGACTTTTTGTATATTTAACTTCTTACATTTCAATCATCACTACCCTTATAGGATTTATTAATAATATGTCGACAAATAGCATGAAAATATCGAAGAGATCAAAAATATGTTATTATATATGTCTCCTTATTGTTATATGTAAGTGATAAACGGAAATTTATTTATTTTATAAGATTTTACATAAGCATCCGCAGAGAGTTAAGGAGGAAACATGATGTGCATTGAAAATCATTCAGTAGTGGGAAAATACATATGCAAAATGCAAAAACAACAGAAAATGAAATAGAAAATATATTTTCAAGACAGTCAAAATTACGCATGGTGTAAATTGGTTGTAAATGTACCTTTTCAGCTTGCAAACATTGAATTGATATAATTTTGTTGTAAATGTACCTTTAAGCCTCATTCTTCATTCACAATACGAAATTAGTAGTTATAGTCAGCAGGTATAGTTAGTACGTTAGTACTTATAGTTAATCAGACTACTGTCGTTCACAATTACAAAATTAATGTTGCGAGTAAAGCAAACTAGTTTTGAAATTAGCGTCAGAATCAGATGTGTCAGTTTCTTCGCTTATAAGTATATTTTATTTTTGGTTTACTTAAAGTTGCTTTTCATAATAAGTAATCCTTTTATATAAATGGCTGGAAGAAGCATTTATAAACATGATATAAAATTGTAAATGTCTCTATGACAATGGTGATCTCGAATATAAATGTCATCTTAGACGTCAAACGTCAAAATTAATTCTCGTTCTAGATTCTGATTGGTAGTTTATACAGAAAATCATTAACTATTAACTACAGGTTTGGAGTTTGCAAATCCCTGCGCTAACTGTAATTATGTGGATGTGGAGCTAATTTTGTTATTGTGAACGGTACAAATGAAATGCATACCTATGTCAAATCAGTACCAACTGACTATAACTACTAATTTAGTATTGTGAATGAGGCTTAAGTCTTACTTTCGCAGTATCTACCTAAATATATTTCATTTCTACACCAAAAAAGAATCAAATTCAGTTCAAATCTTATGTATAATCTCTCTTAAAATTAGGTATACAGGTATTTCACAACTTCAGGATACACATTAAATAATAGCTACTACATGATATACTGATCACGAATCAAAAAGATTATTTTTGCACTTCCGGGACTAAAACTGTTCTTTAGTCTTTATTTTTAGGGATTAAGGTTCTTAATTTGATCCCAAGGGATTATTTCTCATATTTAATCCCGTTGTCAAGGAATTGAATTAATTAATCCCGTTGTCAAGTAAATACGTGCTATTTGTTACAGAGTATCTATGGGAACAATATAAATATTTGTCATAAAATTTACTGTCAAAATTACAAAATGTGTATTCTTTTAAACTATTTTGCATTAGTTTGAGGATGAAGTGCAAAAAATAGCGTATATACCACAGGACTAAAGTACCTTTAATCCCTCAGGTGATTATTTCCCTCACCTTCGGCTCGTAAAATAAACTTCACCCTCAGGATTAAATCATGCACTTTAGTCCCTCAATATATAATATACTATTTGCACTTAATGAAGTATACATTTTTAGTGCCGCTGGTTTCATGGAACTTTGGATGTCACATCACCAAAATTTAATTAATTTGTTTCTATATACAATATTAGGTAAATTATTGGTTACGTCTTGTATTACTTTTATATTTAATTAATTAGTAGTATTAATTTTTATCCTGAAGTTATGAAATGGCCTGTATATAATTCTGCGGAGGCCTTATGTCAGTTTTATTTTTACATAATATTTCTGTAATAAATTAAAGCATGTTTATTCTGCAGGTGGTAAAATAAATGTTGTACTTGATTTAATAACAGAACGTTCTTCGGAATACGTAATTTGGAAGACGTTACCTTACTTCTGCATTGGAATTTTTGTATACAGGAATACACACCACACACACATAGATGAAGAGGAAAACCCACTACCAAATGATTACATGATGTCATTCGTATTTGGTTTAGTTTATATTTTTACGCCATATGTGTACACTGGAAAACAATATTTTTGTTATTCGAATTCTGCTACTTTGTGGTTTATTCTGAACCTTTTTGATACTATGTTTTTACCAATGAATTTATTTAGTTTAGCATTGTTTAATCAGTTGGTTGATACTATCTGGGTTATTGTTGGATTTATTTTTTTCTGTCATTTTAAAAGAATGGTGACGAAGGACAGGAAACGCAGTTAATGACAGGATTGAAAAAAAGTGATACTTTTTATCGAGATCCAAGTTCCAATTAAGTTTTTAAAATTTGATATTCCATATAAACTATTTTACTTAATTTTTAGACTTTAATAAATTGTAATATAATTTTCAATTGCTGCCAAATACAGAAAACTTTATATTAAATCGACCGTACGAGTAGATAAATAACACCTTCTGTAATTTTCATCGAATTTTTATAATAAAAAATGTGATGTTCATTTTACTAATCTATAATAAATAATTATACTTACATTTTAATAGTTTCATGTTTATGTAATATGTGAACGATAATGTAAACCAAGATGCAAAATATGTCATGTGTAGAAATAAATTTCATATGATCATGGACAACAAGATACGTAAGTACCTGGAATTTCAAAAAAATAGAAAAATATTAGTTGTACTTTATTTTATTGTTAAATACTACCAGATTCAACAAATTCTATTTAAAATTATCTGTACCCATAGATAGTTATATTTAATTTCAAAAATTGTCAAATAAATAATGTACCAATTTATTTAAGGAAAACTATATTATCAAGTTTCAAAAGTACTACTTCCGGTTTGCGGATTTCTACCAAAATCTTATTCGATCTTAAAATCCTTATTAAAATCTTAAATATTAAATTTGGTTATTAAAGGTTTGATACTTCTTAAGTTATTGTGGATGAAAAATCGTCACATTCTCATACGTCCATACATGGTCCATACGCACACACAGACATCATCGTGAAAATAGTAAATTCGTCTTCTCGAGATCCTGAAACGTGCTTATCCACTAAAAACTCATACCTACTCGAAAATTTGATACGTTACAATACCTCTCCTATATAGAATATGAGGCGAGAGGTAAAAATTGTCATAAGTATTACTTTATTTACTCAAAAACAAAAATCTGACGTGGGCACCACATGACTTCCTTGTACGCCTTGTGTGTTCATACTTTTCTTAATAACTAAAATGTAGAATAATATAAAAAATTATTTTAACTTATTATACTAGTATACTCACATATATATTTTAGTCATTTTATTTAAACTGCAGAAGAAGATATAAAGCATATTTTACTATTGTCACTGTCATGTCATAATCATTTAAATTTTACGTAGTAACAAATGTTAATCGATCATGGACTACAAGATACCGAAATACTATAAATTATAAATATATACTTTAATTATTTTTAAATGATAGCAGATACAAAAATATTTATAAAATACCGATTGTAGGTAATAATCACATAATCTTTCATTTAAAATAAAAAAAATTGTCTAAAATTAAATATTTATTGAAATATTTTTAAAAAGTACTACTTCCGGTTTGTAGACTGAAACCAAAAATAGAAGGTGCACAACTAGATGCTATAACAGTCCTAAATACAAAATTTCAACTTTCTACGTCTAACCGTATTTGAGTTATGCGACACACATACGTCCGTACGTACGTACGTACGTACGTACAGACGTCACGTCGAAACTAGTCATAATGGATTCAGAAAAGGTCAAAACGGATATTTCCGTCAAAATCTGAGAACCGAAATTTTTCGCGATTACAATACTTCCTTACTTCGTACAAGGAAGTAAAAACAAAAGTAAAAAATCTGACGTGGACACCACATGACTTCCTTGTACGCCTTGTGTGTTCATACTTTTCTTAATAACTAAAATGTAAAATAATATTAAAAATTCTTTTAACTTATTATACTAATACTCACAAATATATTTTAGTCATTTGATTTAAACTGCAGAAGAAGATATAAAGCATATTTTACTATTGTCACTGTCATGTCATAATCATTTAAATTTTACGTAGTAACAAATGTTAATCGATCATGGACTACAAGATACCGAAATACTATAAATTATAAATATATACTTTAATTATTTTTAAATGATAGGAGATACAAAAATATTTATAAAATACCGATTGTAGGTAATAATCACATAATCTTTCATTTAAAATAAAAAAAATTGTCTAAAATTAAATATTTATCGAAATATTTTTAAAAAGTACTACTTCCGGTTTGTAGACTGAAACCAAAAATAGGAGGTGCACAACTAGATGCTATAACAGTCCTAAATACAAAATTTCAACTTTCTACGTCTAACCGTATTTGAGTTATGCGACACACATACGTCCGTACGTACGTACGTACGTACGTACAGACGTCACGTCGAAACTAGTCATAATGGATTCAGAAAAGGTCAAAACGGATATTTCCGTCAAAATCTGAGAACCGAAATTTTTCGCGATTACAATACTTCCTTACTTCGTACAAGGAAGTAAAAATCTGACGTGGACACCACATGACTTCCTTGTACGCCTTGTTTGTTCATACTTTTCTTAATAACTAAAATGTAGAATAATATAAAAAATTCTTTTAACTTATTATACTAGTATACTCACAAATATATTTTAGTCATTTTATTTAAACTGCAGAAGAAGATATAAACGATATTTTACTATTGTCACTGCTACTGTCACTGTCATGTCATAATCATTTAAATTTTACGTAGTAACAAATGTTAATCGATCATGGACTACAAGATAGAAATACTAAATTATAAGTATATACTTTAATTATTCTTAAATGATAGAAGATACAGAAAAATTTATAAAATACCGATTGTAGATAATAATCACATAATCTTTCATTTAAAATAAAAAAAATTGTCTAAAATTAATTATTTATCAAAATATTTTTAAAAAGTACTACTTCCGGTTTATAGATTGCAACCAAAAATAGGAGGTGCACAACTAGATGCTATAACAGTCCTAAATACAAAATTTCAACTTTCTACGTCTAACCGTATTTGAGTTATGCGACAAACATACGTCCGTACGTACGTACGTACGCACGTACGCACGCACGTACGTACAGACGTCACGACGAAACTAGTCATAATGGATTCAGAAAAGGTCAAAACGGATATTTCCATCAAAATCTGAAAACCGAAATTTTTCGCGATTACAATACTTCCTTATTACTCCGTACAAGGAAGTAAAAATCAACGTTTTATTTGATATATTTATTTTTAAAATTTACAGTTCTTTAGTGCTACCAGATAAAGAAAATTTTGTTATAACATAAGTTGCAAATAACTTTTACCCATATACTTATTACAAATAAATACTATATTTATCCAAATTTAAAGACATTTTTGACAATCTTCAAAAAATATCACTTCCGGTGAAGATATTTGTACCAAAATTTAATGAGCTCTTGCAATTTGTATACAAATGTAAAATACCGAATATCAAAATTTTTGGGTAATTCGTATTTGAGTTATCCAACTTCCAGAAATGGCCCGGACCACACACATACACCACGCACACACAAACATACAGACATCATCGAGAAACTATCAAAAATGAGTCGTGTTCATCCACTTCAAACTCACTACCCGTTTTTTGCATGATTCCAATACCTTCTCCCTTAAAGGTAAGCGGGGGTGGTTAAAATTGAAAATATTTAAAAAAAATCTGTTTTTAAGAAAGTTGTTTTTCATAATGATGTTTTAACTGCATTTTGTAATCAAAATGAATTGAAAAGTCCAATGGTCCTAACTTGACTATCACAAATTTCTTTTGCGTTGAACTTAGAAGGTAGGGGAGAAGGGGGCAGTTTAGAACAAAATTTACAAATTCATTTTTATATATTTTATTATATTGCTTATTAAAATAACAAAATTATCATAAAATATATCAACATTTTGTCTATCGTTTGATGCCAAAAACTAAAAAATTAATTTGATTCTAAACTTAGAAAAAAACATTCAAAAAATATCTGCAATCGTTCAAAACTGCCCCAAAGCAGGGGCAGTTTTGATTTGTTCTCGGGCAGTAATGAACACACATATATAAGGCAGAAGATTTTTAAAGTAATGCAAAAAACATAGTTTTATTACTACAGGAAACTCAGTTAATAGTATAAGAATTGAAATTATTAAAGGAAAAACTAAATACTTGTGTTGTTCGAGCTGTTGTTCCACTTGTAATCGGTGACGGTAATTTCATAACAATGTCTTCCGCTCGAACAGTTGATTTATCCAGAATTTGAGGAAAATAAAATTTCATTCCATCAGTCTGTTTCCTCATAAAATGTATCTCGTAATCCTCGTCATCTTTTTCTTCTGTGATTTGCCCAACGTAATATTGTATACGTTCCGAACTGCCCCATACATCAAAATTCTTAACACATGTTTTTAAAATTGAGATTATAACTTCTACTCAGTACGTTAAATAAATATTAGAATTACGTAAAATTATTCCGAATCCTTTAAATTCAATAGTATTAGAAATTAACTAAACTTAAGTTAGTAAATTCTTATGAGTAAAATCTGAAATACTTACAATTTAGGTGCACAAACTGTTCACCATACATAACATTGAAATACTGTGTCGTATGTTGAAATATTTTACTTTTCTAGAATCGCCATTAATAGTACAATCAAAATGCAACAGATGGCGACATAATGTTAAACAGCAAAATTTAAAATTACGATGTTCTATACTGCCCCCGGACTGCCCCTATGTCAAAACTGTCCCCTTCTCCCCTAATCTACCTTTTTTAGACGATTTTCATCGTTTTTCACTTTCCCGGCCTATATAATAGAATTTTGATCGTGATTTTTGGACAGTTTGAGATTTTGACGAATCTTCATGTTTCAGACCCCACAAAACATAATTTTTAAAAAGTCAGTCGGTCTGTCGATCTGTCTGTCTGCCCGAAAGCACGATAACTTGAGAACGCGTACGAATTTTCGACTGAAATTTTATATATTTAATCTTCTTACAAAAAAAGTAAATTTTTAGTTCGTTAATGAGCTTTTAAAAAAAATTAGTACTAGTAGTACAAATTGATGAAAATATTGTAAACATTTTCGCTTTGAATATTATTACTTAAATTAATTTACATATTGCCTGTATTATGTCTATTATAGGTAAATGTAATTAAAATCTCGAAACATCACTAAATAACATTAACAGATCATTCTGACATTGACAGTTGTCACTTTGACATACTTCCTTGTACACGGAGTAAAGGAAGTATTGTAATCGCGAAAAATTTCGGTTTTCAGATTTTTACGGAAATATCCGTTTTGTCCTTTTCTGAATCCATTATGACTAGTTTCGTCGTGACGTCTGTACGTACGGACGGACGTACGTACGTATGTATGTCGCATAACTCAAATACGGTCAGACGTAGAAAGTTGAAATTTTGTATTTAGGACTGTTATAGCATCTAGTTGTGCACCTCCTATTTTTTGTTTCAATCTACAAACCGGAAGTAGTACTTTTTTCAAATATTTTGATAAATATTTAATTGAAGACAATTTTTTTATTTTAAATGAAAGATTATGTGATTATTACCTACAATCGGTATTTTATAAATATTTTTGTATCTGGTATCATTTAAGAATAATTAAAGTATATATTTATAATTTAGTATTTCGGTAGGTATCTTGTAGTCCATGATCGATTAACATTTGTTACTACGTAAAATTTAAATGATTATGACATGACAGTGACAATAGTAAAATATGCTTTATATCTTCTTCTGCAGTTTAAATAAAATGATTAAAATATATTTGTGAGTATAGTAGCAGTAGTAGTAGTACTTATATATTAATATATTTGTATAATTAGTTAAGAGAATAAAGTCAGATTTTTTTATATTATTCTACATTTTAGTTATTAAGAAAAGTATGAACAGTTTAATAGGCGTATAAGGAAGTCATGTGGTGTCCACGTCAGATTTTTATCTTTATGTACAGCTCAACAAAGTCTAAGTAATCACAATCACAATAATTGCAACCACAGTTCACATTTGAAATTATAATATGTTATATTATATTTTGTATATCTTTATGAAAATATTAAAAAATATCTGCGGTTAAGATAAAAATGACTAATTTTAATTTTTAACTTACAGTTTTATCAGTATAATCACGAGCGCGACAATGAAATCTATTGTGTTGTATTTTTTGCTTTGCATATTAACTTATGCACATAGTTGCAGCCCATGCAATTGTACCACAGGTACAGCAGGGTCTTTAAAAAATGTTTTCATAGGTTACTGTGAAACTCATTTAAATCTAACCAGTATACCGACAACATTAAATCCATACATTCATATACTGATATTCGAAGGTAAGAAAGATATACTAATGTAACAAATTTTGTAGTTTTAATTTACAAGACTTTATTGTAGGTCAAAATCTGCAGTCACTAAAAGGAAATGATTTTGCCCGTTTTCAAAGTTTGTTAGAAATTAGTTTACGTAATAATTCAATTAACAACATAAGTGGATTTGCTTTTGAAAACATGGCTTATGTAAAAGAAATAAATTTAGACGGTAACAAAATAGTTACTTTACCAACAAATTTATTTAAAAACACAGTAAACATGGAAATAATTTGGCTCTCTAATAACAAAATTACCATTCTGAAGAAAAATACGTTTTCAACTTTAACTCAACTACAAGAAATATATTTACATAATAACCAAATAAGTTCAATAGAAGAAAATTGTTTTGAAAATGTTCCTAGTTTACGTTTGATTCAGTTGGATAACAACAAAGTAAGAAACCTGCAGGTGAACATAATTGACAGTATGCGGAGCGTGAGACGGCTGCACCTGCAGCACAACCCGTGGCACTGCGATGAAGCTCTATGCGAGCTCATGGACACGGCGCTGTTCCGTCGCAGGCTCATCGCCCACAACCAAGTCCCGGAGTGCGCCACGCCAAGCAACGCCACACAGAAGCTGTGGACTGATCTGCTACAAGATTTCACACCAACTATTATATCTAATATCACGACGATTCGGGCAAATTTAGATTACACTTTACAGTGTAAATATTGCTTTGCCTCGCAGGTTAACTTGGCATTTAATCTGGCAAAAGTAGGAGATGGATATAGTTGGTATTGTGATTCTTATCCAAATCACTGTATTTCTGTGAATTCTACGTATGAAGGATTGATGTCAACTGTAAACTTTAGCACAGTTGTTCCTAACTTTGATTTAGATATCGCTTTTTTTGTAGACAGCTGCTCATGGTGCAAAATGGATTCTTTGAGTTTTAAAGAACGGAACAAAGGTAAATACTTTTTACATCATATACTTACTAGTAGGTATTCGTTACTTTTAACTATTATTATGTTTAAGTCGGTTTTTGTGGTTGCGACCGCAATTGTTCACTGTTTGAATTTGAACGTCAGTAAAAGAAAATCTTCAATTTCATACTCCTTATACGTGCAGACGGATAGGGATTTATATCAAATACTTATTTATCAAACAGATATTGATAGAAATTTTCAGAACTTATAGACAATAGACAATTTAGTAAATAATTTATTTTACAAATAATAAAATTAATTTTTCAAAATAAATGTACTGTAAAAGTAGGCAATTTAATTTTATTAACTAACCCTTAGTTTAAACAAAATATTATTAAATTGCAAGAAAACTTCTTGAAAGTATGATTTAGAATCTTATTTTTGACACACGATTTCACTTCACTGCCAGTCATTCCAGTACAAAGGGATAGATCGTAAAGAAATATCATATGGCCATACCTAGTAATACCTACTAGTCTTGATACTCATCCGAATTTTCTCGAAATTTTTATATCGTTCAGTTTTACAAGATCGCTGTTGTCTACATTAATCCCATGTCCTCACTAATCTCCCACTTCCCTACTATAGTTAAAATATGAAAATCATAGATTTTAATAAGCAAATTTTTTATTTCAGAACACTTACTTTTTGCATATCTAATGTTTAAAGTTGGACCAGTGTTATTCATCTTAATACTAGTAATTTTAGTAAAGTTTGGAAGTTTTATGTTTCGGTAAGCTATTCATATTACAAGATCCTCGAATTAGGTCTTTTTGATAAGGCTGAGATAATGTCAAAAGTAAAAAATAAGAGTGTAGGTATGTGTAGGTGCATATCACAAAATATTGGTTTCATTTAAGACTTTACCTGCGATCATCTAGAGAATTATAATGTGGAATGTATTTTCTGATCTGGGCAATTAAATTGTGGTATTTCAAACTGCTTTTTTATTGCAGCGACACTTTGCTTTACCTAGTTTATATTACCTAATTCTTTTGTATTTAGTCCCAAAATAATTTATTTCTAAAATTTAAAGGCAGGGTAAACAAAAACAAAACATAAATTCTTTAGATTTAAACTTTCAGTGTATATCTAATTAAATATGAATGGAATATAAACTTGTCAAGTTAAAAATTGTTTAGTAGGTATATTCAATGAAATTCAATTATAAAAAAAGTGATTCAAAACTATTTGATTAAAGAACCTGGAAATTAAAATTTTGAAAAAATTCTTCCTCTGCCTTAAACAATAAATTGATTGTTTCTTTCCTATATTATGCCATAATCAAAATTATAACTTCGAGTACATACGATAATGGCCTAATGCAATTTGATATGCTATTTGCGGCTCAAAAAGAATTTTGAGGACCACTGGATTTTCGTGATTAACGATTAAAAATAAATTTAAACTGTTCTCTAAAGATGAGCTGAAATATGTGAAAAATACTTTTCATTCGTAACCAGCATATCAAACTATGTATATTCTTAACTATGTAGTAAGTAGGTACTTACTCGACGATATGAAACATGCTGTATATGCATACATTTGTGAATGATCCTGTACGAAATGTTAACATTAGGGACAAAAGTTTATTATTAATTTCTGACAATAAATTTCATATACAACATCAAAAGTTTCATATGAATATTTTTAGGTGTATTAAAAGAAAAAGAAATAATTCAAAAATTGTCGAAAATACAGTCATTGAAATGCAAACTAACTGGCAAATAGAAAATCTAGATGAAGAAAACATAGAAATCGCAGAACAATGCACAAATACACTTGACGAAGAAATGGAAATGGAAGGAATTTTCAGTGTGTTGTTTCAATTTATCACAACAATTGTATTCTGCGGGTTATATTTAGCTGATATTTACTCGGATATCAGTTTAGCAATTTTATTTATTTTGAAAGACGAACCTGTAAATCAGTATTATCTGGGTGTACTGACATTGTTATTTCTTTATAGTTCATCGTTCCTTACTGCACTGTTTGAAAGGTACTGAAAATTTATTTTAAAAACAATATGATGAGTATATTAATATCAATATATTTATTTTAGACATACACGATCTATTACAGAAAAAGGATTTAAATATAACTTTGTAGCTGTTTTTCTTTTTATTTCAAATTCAAGTGGAATTTTATTGTTCAGAGATATATTAAAAATTCGATGGCAAAAAGTTATACATACTATTAGAAAACTGCCCATTAAAAAGTCAGATAATGACTTACTTATTAAAAAAATAAGAGATTTGGCTATTTTAAAAGTTATTGAGGCATGTACTGAGAACTTTCCTATATTATTACTTACAAGAATAAGCAGTCTGGAGAGTGATATCAACAATGAATATAAGTCAAGTTCTTCCTCTGATAATTGGACGACGAAATTATTTTCAAATGGAGTCGAGGATTTTGTGCGAAAATTTTATTCAGCGTTGAACAGCGATAGGGTGAGGGTTTTTTTCTCGGCAGTGGACAAAGGTAAACACATTTTTTATCACGTAAAGTCCAACTCCAATAGATGTTGTAAAAGAAAATTTTACTTAGTTATTACGTATAAATAATTAACTTTTGACTTTTTTAGTATTTTATTGAAAAAAAGAAAATAATAAAGTAGGTACCTACCTAATTTAATATTTAATTTTTAAAGATGGGTTATCTGTCCATTTGATATTTCCGTAAACTAATAACATTATAAAAAGAATATGATGTGGCCAGCACAAGATCTTCTGCCATACCCTACTTTTTTACTATACTTACAAATATATAGGTAGGTACTTACAATATTCAGTAAGTTTATTTTATCGTGAAACATGGGATTTATTATATCCATGATACGAATTTGACAGCAATGTATTAGAGCATTCTTTTTAAAATGAAACATAGGGAATAAATTTGAATTTGTTAATAGGTGTCACACTGCTGCTACGTGGAAATACGATTTATACTTTGAACAATTAAAAGTTTTTGTTGCAAGCATCCCTTTAGGAACTATTGCAGCTGCCCAAATATCTTATATTTATCAAGAACAATACAGTTAAATAATTGATTCCCTTTGTTTCATTTAAAAAGAACGCTCTAATACATTGCTGTCAAAGTCGTAACCATGGATAAGAAAAATCCCATTTTTACGTTAAAATAAACTCACTGTATAATTTAGTCATTTACTCAATTGAAAGACAAATTATTATAAACAATGTGTCACTATTGTCACAGTCACTTTCATAATCAATCATGAATGTAATCAATTAAAATTTTCATAGATAGGTACAAGAAAAATGTTAAATATTAATGGAAAACATGATACTCAAGTTTCATACTCTAAATAATTATAACTAATGCTAAAATACCTACTATGATGTGTATGTGCATTAAGTTCTTATGTAACATTTTTTTCGAGCTTTATAATTCAAACAGTTAAACAACACTTAACAACCAAATTTTATATTTAAAGTTTTAATACGAGTCTTAAGAACCCAGTTGTTTTTTTGAAGCAATGCTCATACCGGAAGTAGTACTTTTCTTAAATATTTTGATAAATGACTATATTCCTATCTACCTATAATATATTTGTAAGTGGTTGTAACTATATTTGTAGTAAAAAGAATAGGGTATGACGGGAGGTTCTGATGCTGGTCACATTAGATTTTTTCTTTAATAAAACGAACTAAAAACAACAAAATAAATCAAGTTTTATGTGAATAGTACTTAAAAAAGAGAAGATCAATTACATAATCTAATTTTTGTTGTAGAATTTAATTTAATTATCATTTTTATTATCCAATGTAATTTGCTTTCTGTTATATAAATAAGTGTTCTAAAATTCTCTATGTTAGTACTTATCTAATGATTTTTGGTTACAGACTTTCGACTTTTTGTATATTTAACTTCTTATATTTCATTCATCACTACCCTTATCGGATTTATTAATAATATTTCAACAAATAAAATGAAAATGTCGAAGAGTTCAAAAATGTGTTATTATATATGTCTCTTTTTTGTTATATGTAAGTATTTAACGGAAAATTTATTAATTTTTCATGGGCATCCGCAGATAGTGAAAGAAGGGACTTGATCCTCACAGTGGTGGATTTAGCCGTGGGGGAGAGGATAGGGGTAAAATATGTAAATATGAATGATTATTTTTATTATTTTACTCAGTAAAAACCGTAAAAACCAAGCGGATTACTCTAAATTAAAGCTATAAAATCCTGAACAAGTAAAAAAAAACATAATTTTGTATTAATTTATATATTCAGGCATGTATATAAGGAGGTTGAAAGGCATTTTACCTTCAATGAAAAAAATTCTTCTGCGGCGCATTTTATTACAAACACGAACACAATTTAGATATTTATCATTTCTACACCAAAAAAGAGTCAAATTCAGTTTAAATCTTATTTATACCCTTCGTAAAACTAGGTACCTATACAGAATGTTTCACACATTCATATTTTTCAAAATTCGCAAAATAAATTACAGCTTTCTAAATAACAATTTTAGTGCCGCTTGTTTCATGAGACTTTGAATGCGACATTACCAAAATTTAATTAATTTGTTTCTTTACACAATATTAGGGAAGTGATTGATAACTTGTATTTCATTTATGTCATGTGTTGTAGTATCTACCATTTAATTTTTATCCTGAAGTTGTGAAACAGCCTGTATATAATTCTGCGGAGGCCTTATGTCTGTTTTATTTCTACATAATATTTCGTTGATTAATTAAAGCATGTTTATTCTTCAGGTGGTAAAATAAATATTGTCCTAGATATAATAACAGAACGTTCTTTTGACTATGTAATTTGGATGACGTTACCTTACTTCTTCATTGGAATTTTTATATACAGGAATACACACAATACACACATAGATGAAGAGGAAAACCTACTACCGAATAATTTCATGATGGCATTCGTATTTGGTTTAGTTTATATTTTTACGCCATATGTGTACACTGGAAACAATTATTTTTGTTATTCGAATGCTGCTACTTTGTGGTTCATTCTTAATCTGTCTTATACTATGTTTTTACCAATGAATTTATTTAGTATAACATTGTTTTATCAATTGGCTGGTACTATCTGGATTATTGTTGGATTTATTTTTTTCTGTCATTTTAAAAGAAAGGTGATGAAGAAAAGGAAACACAGTTAGAGATCGAGGTTGGAAAAAATTGTTCGGTTATGTTATGTGGTCATTTCAATAAAATTGTAACATTTTTAAGGAATAAAAATATGTACTTACTTTAGTTTTTTTAATTAATGGTGGGATTCTGTGAAAATCTATAAGTTTTACAAATATGCAAATCTTTAAATATTGAACAAAATCACATCAATGTTTGTTGACAAATATAAAAATGTTCATATGCTTATAAATTTCATTGTGATTTTGTTTAATATTTACAGTTTTATAGATCTGTAGCAACTACAGATTTTCACAGAATCCTACTATTATATTAGTTTTATATGGAAATACGAATATAAAAATAAATATTTATAATATATCAAGCCTGATTTATGTATCTATGTGTTACCGCCAAAACCTGAAGTCAGTTAAAACTAGTTTTATATAAAATGTTTAAATGAAATTTTTAAATGTTAAGCCGTCTTTATAGTTCGAAATTTGGTGTAATTCGTATTACAAAAATTCGGAATTTGGGTCGTAGCATACCGTAGCACCATCTAGCCAAAAAGTAAATTCAAACGCTTTGTAGGAAGATTTTAAGAAGAATAAACTGTTTTACATTCCGAAATAAGTTATATCCCCCTAGCCCCTTGCGGGTGGGTTTTGGGAGGGAAGGAGGGGTGATGGA
Organism: Agonum fuliginosum; assembly: GCA_947534325.1. NCBI lineage: Eukaryota > Metazoa > Arthropoda > Insecta > Coleoptera > Carabidae > Agonum > Agonum fuliginosum. Next base: position 17,289,613 of record OX384043.1, on the reverse strand, counting down.
GCTTTATGCTCATTGAGACTTTTGATCTACATGTTGAGAACTATCAACCTGCAAAATTTCAAGAAAATTAGCTGAAAGCCATTTTCCATAAGAAAAGTGCGGGGTCCTTTTTCTAATCAAGGTATTTTTGAAAAGCAAATCGTTTCCTAGAAAAATTAATTCGTTTGACAGCTGTCATTTAGGGACATTTATAATTCGTACAAATGCATTTTTATAAGTTACAGAAATAGTACGACCAATATTTAAATTATATTAAACATTTATATTAAGTATTATTTATGTAACTTATAAAAAATGCATTTTTAATCTCGAATTGTAAATATCATTAAATGGCAGCTGTCAAACTCAAACTAATTAATTTTTCTATAAAACTATTTGTTTTTTATAGTGTCTTGATTACAAAAAATCGTGTTCTGTATAGGGTGTTCATTTTAAGTGGCGCACCATTGATAACTCGAGAAGTATAAGAGCTACGGTTGGTTAAATTAGCAAACAATTTCTAGTTTATATGACTACTTTAAAGAACGAAACAAGAATTTTTTAGACAAGTGGTTCTCAAACTACGGGGTGCAACTTTTTTATTTCAAATGGGGACCAATTTTTTAATTGCTTATTCGATTCAGTATTTTTTTCTGAATTCAACGAGATATTAGTTTCATACCCTTGCATAACAAAAATATAAGAAAAACGCTATTGAGAATTATGATAATTTAATTTAAATTTGATTGTTACAAGAGTGCTATGGAAGAAAACAATTGAATATTTTGTTTCATATTAATTGGACATGTTCAATGACATTTTTTGCTTAAAATAACCTCAGCAATAATATGTTAAAGTTTGTTACACTCGACCTGAAACACCCTGTATAATACTTCGTGATGCAAATCTTATTTTTCATCTATCTGTGCATTGCCCTCTTAAAGATTTTACTAGTTTTTTTGCTTTATTTCTCATCATATACGGCACAACAAAAACGAAACTCATTTAATGCGATTCATTCCCTGCAAATCTAAAACAGTGCTATCTATCCACATCATTTCACCTTCATCTCCACGTTCTCCTCGAGTTAACCCCCGCCCTCTTCTGCAGTCAAATTGCCACAACCCTTGTGGAGCACGTCCGTGTATCCAAGCAGAGCGACTAAATTATTTACGTTTTGTTCGTTTCTGCGACGTGGAACCGAACGAAGAACGAATGTCGACGAGGTGGCAGTGGGTACAGAGATAGGGGAATTTATTCAGGGGATGTGTTATTTTGTTCTTGTGATCTCGTCCGCGGGTAATTATAGGGAGAACGGGTGTATCTTTAAACGATAATGTAACACGTAGCAAACGTCAATGAAGCTAGTAGTGCACATGACCACATCTCTTGTTACAAGTAAGTCCCAATTCACAATGAGCATAAGCATAAGAACTACATAAGAAACTACGTAAACATAAAGTTGAGCTAATGTTTTTTAATGGCTGTGTTCACAATGTCGTTATGTATTTCTTACGTTTATGTCACGCTTATGTAGATACGTAAGAAAAACGTAAAGTTGGGATCAGTTCAACTTTATGTCAAAATTACGTACTATTTTTTATTAAGTGCATGCGTCAAATGAACAATTTTCTGCATTCACGACATGGCAGCGTAAATCTGACAGATGATAGATGTGTATACCAAGAAGTATTGAAAATAATTAATATTGAATTATAAATTAATTGTTATTATTATTAAACATAATGAGCTAATACAATACAGCCAACAAGAAAATAATATTAACCCAACTTACTACCAACTTCACATCCAAAAATCACTTAATTCATTCCCTTTATGTCCGCATTGTGAACATACGTAACTTTTTTTACGTTTTACGTTATGTAGTTCTTATGCTTATGCTCATTGTGAATTGGGACTGAGAAAATATTGCACTGTATCGCGCGAGAGGTCTAAAAGACAATTAAGAAAAAGATAGAAAAATGTGTTTGGTTAGTGTCTAAACTTCTAATCGAACGTTTCTTAACATATGAATCGCGTAAATTATTCAAAAATGTATAATATTTAGAGTACAGATAAATGTCAGAATTTGTTATTTTGTTAATTAATCCTAGAATATTCGTATATTCATTTTACGATTTTCAAATTTGTTTATTATCTACTTATATATTATATTTTCCATATAGTGTCTCAATGTCGAGTCTTCGATGTGTTAGTTTTATTTATTAAGGTAAGGTAAGGTAGTACCTTAGACCATATAATTATGTTCTAAACACGTAGCGCCTATTTAAATGTACAGTTGGTCTTGAAGCCAACACTTATGTCAGCGATGGCACAGCAGGGGGATGTGTGAAGTGAGAAAGAGACCCCAAAGTTGCTGCAGTGCAAGTTGCATAGTTCATACTTTTTAAGTGATATTTATTACTCATTCTTGAATTCTTTCATTCTTGTTGTCATCTGTCACAATTTTGTATATTTAGAAGTTATCTTGTGTATTTTAATTGTGTTTTATTGAATACTATTAATGATGTGAATCACGAAGTGTCACTTGTCAAATAAAAAATGCAACCCGCATTACATCACCTTTGGTTACAATGCAACCCGCATTACACAAACTATTGGCTAACTGACACTATACTCTATTTAAAAAATAGAAGGACATACTTGAGGTTGGAATGATAAAACTGATCGTTTTCGATTGGCTGATGTAAGACCAGTTTTACACCACACAAACTTTGTAATGTAAATAAACGAATGTTCTCTATCTTGTCTCGTCAGCTGTTGTCAGTGGCTGTATCGAGTTTTCCCGCTGATAGGTCAAATTAAATTTTGCCGCCAAAAAAAATCTAGTGATATTTTTCTCGTATTTACACTGTGTAAATATGGCTCAGCGAGACAACAAATGACTGCGTGCGGGGTCAAAGGTATCTATGATCGAAGGGTAGTACAAAATAAAGTAAAGAAGAACTTTTCGAGGTGGTTTAAAGGAAAATCATGAAAAGTTCGGTTGGTTAACTAAGGGACAGGTAAATTTCGGGTGGGTTGATTGTCACAAGAGGATTTTTATCTCACAGCCAAATTTCTTATTGGGAAAGTTTGAGCTTATTAAATGTATGCTTATCTCAGATAAAACAAATGCCCTTAGTGTTACTCGGTGTGATAATTTTATGAATGACAATCTTTTAGTTTGTAGTTCTCAAAATTACACTACTTTTCATATATTTTACTCAAATTGGGTTATTAGGTAAAGGGCGTAAGAGATATGAATCAAAATCTGAATGTTGTAAAAAATCACCCTAAATATTCCCAATCAAAATATCTCGTGGGTGATGTGAAAGACAGTAGGCTCTGGATGGTTTATTCAGGCAGCGTATCCGCCGTAACGACACGCGGGATTACGTCGACATGCTCTAATTATTGCGCGGAACGTCGAGCGATCGCGTTCGCGATTTACACTGCGTTTAAAGGGAAAAAGTGCCGCAGCACAGCTCCTGCTGCTCCTGGTTTCTTTACCGTAGGGAATTACTTAGTTGCGGGTAATTTCTGCTTCCTGACTTCATTTCACTTTTTACCTACTGCCGATTCTGCAGTTGTAAAACTGCAGAGTCGCAGATTTATACCAAAGTTGAGAGAAACAAGAATTTAATTCATTGGACTAAATTTAGCACTTGATTTAAAGATTTAACCTGAAGGTGTTCGTAGATCACTTTTTCACAGTTATCTCAAAATCAAAACGAAAAGTTTTATATAGGAATTAGTTTTATTAGCCGTGTATTGATACAAAATAATAGTATATTATACAACGACGCTATAATGGATGCTATTATTTCTGAAGAGCGAGCAAAACGAGCGAGAGTTTTAATCATCTGAGGGAATAATTGCCATTATATCGAGTTGTATACTGTATTTTATCTACGACTAAATTATTACTTACAAGATTTTAATAAAATAAATACCAATACGCAAAAATTTTGACATTTCCAAATATCAATTCTCACCATAGTTACGTCATTAAACATTGCAATGTTTTAAAAAAATTATGTGTACGGAGAAATTGATTCAGGCAAAGTAATTGTCTGATTGGTGCAGAGGAGGGAATACTGACTATTATTCCCTGGTATTATTCCCTTCGGGATTATTATATGGCATTTTGTAGCAAACATCACACATTTAATGTTAGGTAATGTTATTATTAGAAACCCGTGATACTAGTCGAAACATAATAAAGTCATTTTTGGTCCGAATATCATATACGATTTTATTTTTAACAGTCTAAACAAGAAAAGGATAATTTAAGAGGAATTCTAAAGATTTACCTACATCTAAATATTATTCTTATGGTTGCGATAAAAAAAAACTGCTGTGGCCAGCACACGACCTCTCGCCTAATTCTGCTTATTCTACTAATCTATTAAATAGTTACATTTTAATAATTTCATGTTCATATAATATGGAAACGATAATGTAAATCAAGATGCAAGCAAAAGATGTCAACTGTACTGTCACTGTCATAATAATTCAAATTTTGTGTAGAAACAAATTTCATATGATCATGGACAACAAGATACTGGAATTTCAAAAAAGTAGAATATAAATTGTACTTTATTTTATTGTTAATTGCTACAAGATTCAGTAAATTGAATTTAAAGTTAACTGTACCCATAAATAATTATATTTTTTTTTATTTTTAATTGCAAAAATTGTCATAAATAAATAATGTACCAATTTATTTAAGGTAACCTGTACACAATACAATTTACTCCGCCTGAAATTCTTGAAACGGCAAGAATGACAATTGCAAATTTCCTGTAAATATTATTAAATAAATTTTTTGATGATTAAGCACATTTGGTCTCCAAATATTATCCTCATCGCCTCAACCGGTAAATTGCAGTTACTGCCCTTTCTATTGTAGTTATCCCAGGTTGTACCCATCAATAAAACATAATGTTCGCGCATTTTATACCTAACCAATTATTTTTATGTCACATTAATTTACTTTCAAAATATGAAAATAATTAAAAATAAGATTCCTCTGAATCACAGTGCCACACCATAACACAATTCCATCACCACCCTTCCTTTCTCCAAACCTTATCTCGTACAAGTGTGTTCCCGCCTCTCGCCTGCTGTCATCCCAATTTCTTTCGCCAGTTTACCGTTTCGGATTCTCGAAGCGTGTAACCCGTTTCCTCCCTCCACCACAGCCTACTAACGCTACAACCTCGTGTAATAGGAATGAAGTTCTCTCGCAGACACGCACGTAATGAACTATTGGCGATCAACGTACGTGCCGCACGGAGTTGTGTGTATGTGTGTGTGTAGGTACGCGACTTCCGATTCCGATGAAGTAGGAAGGAGTTACTCAATCGAGTGAAGGAGATGAATGATAATTTCAAGGGATTTATTGAGTTGAACGGAAGATTTGAAGCGGAGGGTTATTATGGAGGAAGTAATAAGGTTTCGGGGGTGTTTCTGTAATTATATAATTTTGTGGATTCTACTAGAGCTAAATTATTATTATTATTATGGTTGATTTCTTAACGAAACCGAGCAATCTGAAGTTGGAATGCTAAAACTGATCGTTTTTGATTGGCTGATGTAACACCAGTTTTACACCACACAAAATTTGTAATGTAAACAAACGATTGCCTCGTCAGCTGTTGTCAGTGACTGTATCGAGTTTTCCCGCTTATAGGTCAAATTTAATTTTGCCGCCAAAAAAATCTAGTGATATTTTTCTTGTATTTACACAGTGTAAATACGGCTCAGCGAGTATAACATTAATTTATTTTGAAAACTATATTCAATGTATATTAGTTCACCAGAGCTGGATCCCAGCACATGGGTATCTGCATTTTTTTATCCAACTCCTTTTAATAAAAGTATCGTTAAAATGGCTATTTTAATTTTTAAATCGCGATGATTATATCGGTTAAGTGCCCGCCGCTACAGTCGATGCATTTTTCATGACTTGTGTTGTGACGTGTGCCAAAACTGCTGTGGCGATTAATTCTTCATTTCTTGTCAGATGGTTTTTTTTAGTTACGCCAAGATATGTCGCTTGTTCCTGACTTTAAAAAATCCAAGGAAAGAAGTCTAGAACGGTCAAATTGGCCCATTTTGCGAGTCAGTGCAAATCACCAAACGAGAAATCATGCAGTCAGAAACGTTGGCTTTAGAATGTCCACTGTCGCTCGTACTGTGACTCTAGTTGTACCGTCCTGCTGGAACCACATGTTCTCCAAACCCAATTTGTCAATTTGCGGCAGCAAGAAGTCATTGATCAGGGTTCTGTAGCGCTCACTAGTCATTTATTTCAACTATGCACCAGTCACAGTAACAGTGTTGCCACAACAGCGATATTCTAGACCAAACGGATGCGGCGGGGCCGGCCACGTCTGCTACTGTCTCTTGTTGAGCCTCGGGGCGAGCGTCTTAACGCCGTAGTGTCCAGTTAATGCTTAACAATCAGGAAATCGATGACGAAATTTACGTTTAGCCAAAATTATTTTTGTTAAAAACATTTTGACACAATAATTATTTCTCGTTCTTGAGGAGTATAGCGATTCATGTCTCATCTACGTGTATTTTACATCTGTTTACTTCACTATTGTCAAAATCGCGATGACACCAACTGTAAAAATGAAAAGCATCATCAGATAGGGCATCGCCTACGTTATTATTCAAGGCCTGGAAATACAATATTCGTTGCTAGGGACAATTGAATACAAAATTTGGTGAATTAATTAAACTAACTGTGAAATACGTTAAAATAAATAATAATCTGTCACATCATGCATTAAAATGTTAGAATTAAAAATTAAAATTAAATAGTTTTTAAAATGATGAAAATAATACAATCAATAACAACATAGAATATATTTTTGATACATATATTGTAATTTAATATTAAAATTGATTTATTAATAACCGGAACCGGGTCTCTTAAAAGCGCCATTTGCGGCAAAAATTTGCAGCAAATGTTCCCCAATGTTTTGTTAGCAAGTGGCCTGCATTTCTAGGCCTTGAATAATATCGTAGGCGATGGATAGGGTGATTACTTTTTCGTCACCTAATATTTTATTTGTGTAAAAATCTAAACACTTTTGTTTTAGGTGTAATTTGTGTCTGTCACCTTGGCTGTAAGTAAAAAATATCTAATCACTTCAGCAAATAACATGAATAGTAAATATGGCCGTATTATATAAAATTATGAGTTCTGAAAGCTTTTTCTATTATTCAAAATTACTTCTTTATATATTTTGCATATAAAATAAATGGAATAGTTCTTATTATTTTTCATCCGTATTCTTTATCAAAAATATCCACACGATACAACGCGACAAGAATATAAACAACAATTCATTTTCTCTCTGCATACAAACATCCCGTCCGCTTCCAAGATACAAAAACATCACTCTTCCAACCTACATCTTCATCACCAGTGTCCTATTTCTCCACATTTCAAAACTTCTGACATAATAATCCCATCTCTCTGGTCTCCATGCTGTACATCACCTAGAGTAGAGTGAGTCGAATACAGACTCCTTCAGAATACATTGTGCAAGGACGTAACAAAGAGCCTAGATGGCCCATGGCATTGTATAACATGGTCAGTAGATCTTACAAATTTTCATGAAGGTAAATTGTGAGGGTAGTTTAATACCATTTTAAGTTATGATTCCTAAAAAAAACATGGTCAGCTTGGAGTCGAAGTCAAGTCCTGCTGAACCGTCAGATTGAAATTAGTTTTATTTTTATTAATTAAATATTCGATAAAAAGAAAGAAAGGTTTGTAGGTTATCTTGATGCAGTAAAACAGCCTCAAAATATTACTGTTGCTATTGCTAGGTGTTTGTTTGTGTTTGGGTGGGCTGAATACAGTGCCGTAGCTAGGTGTCTTAGGGGCCCTGGGACAAAATAATTTCGGGGGCCCAAGGCCAGATTCAGGTGATATACTCAATGAGGAAATTTTTTGATAGTTTTTTGATTTTATAATAATAATAATAATAAAAATGAAATATTCAACCAATAAATTTAACAAATCCAGAAATATTTGCAACCCGAAATACAAAGCACTAATAAAGCATTTTCTTTTAATTCATTAATTACTTAGGTCCAAATTTACATTATTCAAATAAGTAAGAAACATAAAGTTACCAAAATATCATTTGAAACAGTTAAATATTCGAATATGAATCGCAACTGGCTCCATCTCTATGAATAATGTGCAAACAAACACCGGTAAGAACTTTAGTGATATAACAATGAACGTGTGGTGATTTCGTAGTGCTTTATTTACTAAAATCTGTAGTAATTTCGCGATATATATTTACAAACTATGTGTAGTGTGTGTCTAAGGACGTCATTAAATCCTGGAAGAAAATTCAAGGCCCTGTGATGAATAATACAAGGTAAAAATAGATTTAAAGTTTCGAAAATCTGATGGAACCATTGGATTTCTCGTAGTTTCAAAACTATAGTTTATGTATATACTCGTGTATATACTGCTTACTTAGCACGGCGGTATATTATGTAATCTAAATACCAAACAGTGTTTTATTCATCAAAAGGAGTTCTGAAATATGCATCATTACGCATTATGGCGATAAATATGCAGGGGATTCCCATATCTATACTTATTAGTTATTATCAGGTTATGGCTGTGGGTGACATCTAGTGGGAAATAGTATAGTAATTATACTATGTACTATTACTAGCAATTGGATCCTTGTTTTATTTTATTACGGACATGAAGTATCAAAAATGTTTAAAACATTTAAAACGTGCTTTAAACATTTGCTTTGTTTTAAAAGTTTGTTTAAATCGAAATGTTTTAAACGTGCCAACCCTGCTAAATATTTTACATAATAATAATTTAAATTTAAAGATACCTATACTTTACTTTTGAGCGGCATTTTCTTAAGTTTCTAAACATACAAACACGAACAGTATTAACAAGTCCTGTCCCCAAATTTGTATGTGATCATCTAGAAAACTCCTAGTTACGTCCCTGGATAAGTGCCGCGCGATGTTTCACATATCTGAGGACTTGACTAAGGTCTTCAGTTGTGTAGCTTTACGTGTACGTAGAGCCGGAGCGCGCGCTGACCACTGGATTATCCGGTATGTTTACGCAGGCAGGACACGTCCGCGAGGGATTCGAACCTCGGTGGACTTGTCCGCAAGCAGAAAGGGTCAAGAAGAAGAGGGGCGGCGTGGTTTTAAGTGGCCTGGTTTTGGTATTTACTGGGAGAAATGACTGATGAGACAGAATAAAATATTTAGGAGGAACAATCTAGATGACCACTTGAAGTAATTGTAATTTAACATAATGTTGTTCTTTTTTGTGCATATAGGAAGCATTTTATGCTTTATGAAAGGGGTAAAATATACTTGGTTAAATGATCAATGTTGTATTTTATTTTAAGAGCCGATCAGAGATGGGCTGCTTAAAACTATATGTAAAGAAATAATGTAAAGAACGTAAATTATGTACAATTTTAGTTTTAACTGTCAACCTCAAACTTATGTTTAACGTTTGTTTGTTATACGTTGCAAAAAGAAATTACAAGAGTTGCACAGACAAATTTACATGATTTTATGCAAGTTCTTCTTCTTGTCTAATTTACGAATTATTAAATCAACAACACATGAAAAATCTTCTGTAAGAACTCGTGAATGCAAAAAAGAGAGAATTAGATTCATCATTATATAAATGGAAGGGAAGCAAATCTTATAAACAGTTTTTCTATACAACTATTAAAGAATCGTATCATGCTTACATCATTGTCAATTATGGAATGGTTACATTCTATCATTTGTTACGGAATCGTTCCGTCACTAGTGATGGAATGAAAGGCGGCGACTGGCGAGTTATAATAATTTAATTTTATTCACTGTTTTTGATTGGTGAGTAGCTTTAAAATACTCTTTTCTCCTCCTGCTATTAAAACATCATTTAACGAACTGATTAGAGAAAGTATAGTCTGCAACACGTTTAGAATGACTATTCCGCTCTCGTGGAACCGTGAGACGAGCCGTAGGCTTTCCACTCGAGCTAAATATGCTTTATTCCGCACTTGTTGCAGAATATACCTACTATTCCTTGAAAATTATACTAGCTAGTTGTTCAAATGAGTTATAGTGAAGTGAGTTAGATATTACTTTTAACTATAATTTTATGCTAATTTTTCTCATTTATTTACAGATATTGGTGTGGAAAGCTTTACCAGCTAGTCGTGAAAACCAACTGCTAGATCCTAGATCCAAAAAATTGTCTAATAACTAGGAACACACCAAATGTTTAAAGGTATGATATAAAATGTTACATATGTTTTTTCTTCTCTATTGTTTATTTGTGCAACTACCTACTTGTTTTACTACTTGTATTAGTATATTACGCAGAACCTAACCTAATTAAATAAATTTGAAATACGACGTATAGTTTTTTCTCTCTTACTAACGTTTAATTATTTTAACTTACTTTATCGTGAATAAAACGAGGATAAATAATTGAATACTTCACATAATGTATAAATTTATTAAATTATGGGAGAATAATTTGTTGTTCAGTGCAGTGTAGGTATAGGTTTATTTTATTTATGTTCAGTATTTTTTGTTTACTAATAAATATTATTAGTGTGTAAATATAAATTGTTCATTTGATGTTCAGTAAAATATTAATTAATTATTATAATTACATAATATTCGAACTCCACAGAGGTTCAATTAAAATAGTATAAAGTATAGTAGAATCCGAACTATGTGAGCACGTGAGCAGCCTACAATAAAAAATAATCAGGGTATCATCTAGGTATTTTGTAACATTGAGCCTAAAGCTAGACTGTGGTTGTGTCTGTCGGTATAAGCGTATAAATACACAAAATAAGATAAATTAGACATAAAGGTAGGTAGGTAGGTAGAGTAGGCAATCAAAAGATACAAACAATATTATACTTGGCCGTAAAAACTAAAATTATAAACTTAATTAAAAATACTAAAAAAACACTTTTAAAACACTGATGAAACTATAGTAAAAGTTCTTCCTCTCTTCGACATGAATACATCATTAAGGCGCGTATTCATCTGAGCACGAACGGGAACGAGGCAAGGAGAGGCCGAACGGATGCCTCGTTTGTAGTGATGGGTCGTTCATGAACGAGTCGTTCAAAATGAACGACTCATTTTAGTGTGCCGTGAACGAACGACTCTTTAGTTCGTTCAGTACGGCACACCAGTTCACACTAGCACCGTGCTAGCTCGCTCACCGCTCCGCTCGCTGAACGCAGAAAGATGAACGAGTGCGAGTGGAATGAACGAAACGAACGAAACATACAGACAGCGCACGGTACATAACATATTTCAGAGCACTATTGGCTTGACTGAGTGCAGTGTATTCTGAGAAGAATGCATGCGTTTCTGTTGTACGGCCAACAATGAAAATAATCAACAATATGGGAAGTGGGAACAATGTAGGACTGGACAACAACAACAAACGTTTTGTTAAATTTGTTGAACATTCTTCAAAATGTTACCAGACAGTACTCCTTTTGCTAAATTTTTATTTTGTTTATTTTCCATTGTCAATATACATATACAACAACTATAAGCAACACAACTAACAACTAAAATGCTCAGGTTCAGGTTCATACAGTTTGGCACATGTGCACATGCCACATCGCATATGCACACACGGCGAGCGCACACCGCACAGTGCTGTGAGCTGTGAGCATGTGCAGAGCAGCTCAGCTGAGCAGCACACTAGCACGGTGTCATTTGAAACGCACAGTGCTCTTTTACAGAGTCGTTCGAATGAACGACTCAGTGTGAACGACTCACTTTACTGAGCGGAGCGAAATGAACTGACTCACTAAAAATGAACGAAAGACCCATCACTACTCGTTTGTAAATTTGTTTGGTAGAATATGCGAACGTACGACGTTTGGCGAGGCAACGAACGAGGCACCGATCCATCCCATACATGCAGAAACTGAACGAACAAATTCCGTACACATCTGATCAAACTTTTCTTTGAAGTACCGACTTCCATCGGATGGCATCCGATCCGAACTGCCTCGGACCATGCGTCGCACAGCCGAATGCTGTTTGCCGCGCCTCGGTGACACGTCCACATATGTATGATCGTTCGGCCTCGCCATGCCTCGTTCCCGTTCGTGCTCAGATGAATACGCGCCTTTACTATCGGATTCAGAATTATAGTCAGTTGAGTTTAAAGATGAATAAGTTAAAAAATAATCAAAAAATTGGAACCAAACTTTATACTAAAGTAAGTATGCACATTTATACGTTATTATATAAAGTTTCAAATTTTCAAATAAATTTGTGTAGAAAGAACAACAATTTATGGCAAAATGATCTACGATTTTAACACATTTTTAGAAACTGTTAAATTCTGTGACGTCTTTTAAATATTTATATTTTGTTTATAATAATCAAATAAGTAAACATGTAATATCTTGGTTACTGGCAATCTTATAAGATTCAAATTTAGGTTAACGATGCCTTATATAATTTTTGTTTTTGTTTAAACTTTTTATTTAAAAATTATCACTTGAATTTGAATATTTTTTTTCTTATATTTATGGAACCTCACGTTATCACTTTATCAGAAAAAAATATTAAAATTCGTATAATAAGTTTAAAATAAAACTGATTAAAAATAATTTTTTATAAGAAGGCATCGTGAACCTGAATTTGAATCTTATAAGACTAATCAAGATACAGTATGAACATTTAAATAAATTACTTTAACAAATAACGTAAGAAAGCTTATGACTACACTATGCCAAAAGATGAATTTTTTAGATGATGTATATTGACAGTACAGTAGGTATTCGTCATCGTCATTGAATTTAACAGTTTCTAAAAAATTCAATTTTGCTATAAATTATTATTATTATTTCTACACAAATACATTTAAAAATTCCAAACTTTATATAATAACGTAGAAATGTGCATATTTTAATATAAAGTTTGGTTCAAATTTTTTTGATTTGATTTACTTAATCATCTTTAAACCCAACTGTCTATAATTATGAATCCGATAGTAGGGATGGCTCTGCGATATAAACACTATGACTCATTGTGCTATGTTTCGAGTATCACCCGCAAATTTCATATATTTGAAACACAAATATAATTCTGAGAATGCGTGCACTTCAAATTATTAATTTTAACATTTTCCTTAATTAACATCTAAACCCAAAATAGCAGTAGGTACTCAAATTGCCCGGCCACCTTACTTCCAACTTCAAATCTATTCACTTGTCATATCGATCAAGCAAGCGTAGACCTTGCGGCAATGTGCGTGCTGCGTGTGTATAGGATCCCGGGTAGGTATTTAGAGTGTGATGGCGCGGTCCGTATCTGTCGTTCTTAGCGTGTGTATAAGAGATGGGTCAGGCAGAGAAGCAGTTATGATGTCCGGCTATCCCGGGATTATGTGCGGGAGTATGTGGAAATAGGGTTTACGCCGTGATGGATTTGCTGGAATATGTGTCACAGAGTGGCTTTAGTGAAAATACACTCAACTGGAGAGTGGCGAGAAGGGAATCAGGTGGTAGAGGAAAACAGGGGCGTAGGAAACGCTATATCAATGATACAGGGCCCCCAAAATCCAACCTCATTAAAAACATTCTATTTATTATTATTATTATTCTAATATTATAGCTATTAATATAACAAGAATATTATGCGATTTATAATACCGAGGTTGTTGCTAAGCGACGAGGTGAAACCGAGTCTCTTTGAACATCCAAGGGGGATAAAATCGTATATATTGGCGTTATATTCAAAGCTTAATCGTATTATCAACGACGGCGATGTTAAAACAAATCAATAATTTTATCTGTCAATTAGTTGACAGTTTGCAAATTATGGAAGGTTTTGATGTTATTATGGTTGTATCAATCTAACGTATTAAGTCCGTAACTAATGAATTATAAGTATCTAACGTATTATAAGTTACTAACGTATTATGTTGTTTATAATTATCAATAAATGTTGCATGGAAAAAAGTAATAACAGTTGATGATACGATTAAAATTTTAAATCTGACTTATGTTTTAACACTCCCTATACAAATGGATTAGATTCTTGAGCGAAAATAGATCCTATAAAAAAAATTAAATGAAGTAGGTATTAAAAAATATCGGAAATTTCTTAATTTTTGCAATACCTACATATTTAACTTAGGTATGTAGTTTTAAAAAATTTACTTTCGAATTTACCAGAGGCGGATCTGGAATGTAAAAAATAAAGTCATATTGTCAACAACAACACAATATTCATAAAAACAGTTTGGGTATCACTTATTTATTTAACTAAAATCAAATAATATTTTGAGTACAATTTTTATAGAGGAATAAACCAAACCTGTTGAAACCTTAATTGCGATGAACTACGAACCGATGGTTGCAAGTTCAGTATACCGTGGATTGTCGTAGTGCATGTATCAATGTTTAGAAGGTAAAATTTAAAATTTTGTGTATATATTTTGATATATTTAAATGTAGAAATGTCTATAAATTGCGTGTAATTGAACTTTTTATTGCATGAAATGATTATAAAATTAATAACGACTATTTTAAATTTTAAGTGTAGTGCCATAAACAATTTAAAGACTTTCTGGGAAACCAATTTATATACTCGTAGGATGCACCATCGTCAGAGGTCAGAGTATACCAAAGGTTAGCATTTTTATTTATATTATAAGCTAGTAGAACCCATTGGACGGAATCACTTTTCAAACCATATAGAAATTTAAAAGCTAAATATTGCCGAATTTGAGATTCTATATTTATTTATTAGTATCGCCAACTTGTAGAATGGCAAAAAAGATTTATTTTTAAATAAAAATAAATTACAAAATTTAGTTTTTATTTTGGAATATACTCTCAAGGGGGACCAATGGCCTTCCCCTTAGATCCACCCCTGGAATTTACATCCATCAAATGCATTCAAATGGCCATCTCTGCTGGTTCGTCTCTTACACGATGAATTTTGATCATGGTTCCTAATGAAAATAATTTTTTTTAAATAAAACTAGACAAGTATACACCTAAATGTCAACGATAATTCTAATAATAATAATAATAATAATAACTGTAATTCTTAAACACAATATGACTCCGATAAACTCACTGGTCCAACTGGATTACAAATTTTGAAATTGGATATTTATAAATAATTTACAAGAAAAAAAAGTTTATTTATCATCAAATACAACATAACATAATACATAAATAAGATAATTTTAAAAGTGGCATCGAATGTGTATTACCACAGTGCGTATAATAGCTAAATATGTTAAAATGAATCCGTTGGACTCACCTTGCCCGGATAAGGGTTAAGAGGACATAATTCCACTCCTACCTAAATATTGATATATTACTGAGATAGCGGACTGTACACAACTTTTATTTACAAGTATACAAAATTTCAAGCTTGTAAGTTTGTTTTTGCGGCTGTATTTTGTTCCAGAAAATGATCACTTTTTGAACAAATCTTAGCTATTTTACAGGGTAACTCATGATAGTGTCACAAAAGGGTGGGGTTTCAACTTGTGTTATCTCTGACACTCTGACGTAAATTTCTGACCGTTTTGGCTGGAGGAGGGAGAGGTAAACTGAATTCGTCAGAATGAAAATTCGGGATTCATGTTAGGAATAATATCCTCTTAAAATGCCAATAGCGAGTTCCGTAAAAAACATGAGCATGTTTCAGAACAGTTCGACACACATGTAGCTCAATACTTTTTCTATAATTTTTTATTCTATATTTATGTGATAAGTGTAAATATACATTTAATTACATTGGGCTTAATTCAACTCTCTTCTCTAAGTTAAAGAAGCTTCTTTAAAAATAACAAACGAAGACGTGCATTTTTCCATCTGTAAATAAGAAAGAGATGAAATATGTTTCCATGTTAATTAGAAAAGCTTCATTTGCTTGAAGAAGAGTACTGAATATTATGAACATTATGCTTGTTAATCCCGAAATCAAACGAAACTTTAGTAGTCTAGGAGAGTTGTTAATTTTAGATTATATACTTACATTACACACTCTACCAAGAAATAGATGGGTCCTTTTGTTTTATGGTGCATAATGTTACTATTTCGTGGATATTTTAAAGCTTAACATAAAATTAATATGAAGTATTAGGCCCAGAGGCACTTTTCTTAACTAAGTTTTTTTAAATAAAATTGAATATTGAAAAGTATCAGGCAAAAAGTATTTTATACTACAATAATATTTATAATTGACTTTTGACATCCTGTTTTAATATTATTTCCACTAAATAAATCCAACTCACACTGAACTAACGCTCAACTCATTAATTTTAAAAAGAACTAATTATTTGCTTAAGAAAGACACATAAAACCTACAAATTTAATAAAATATTATTTTCATTACAATCAGAATCGGAAGTTACCTACAAATATAAAAATCACTTTATATTCTCAAACAGGGTTAGCACAAACCCCTCAACATGCTAATTGATTCACACGTCAAACCTAAACGTTTAATTTTGAATATGGAATTATAATTTTAACAATCAATATCGAAAACAATATAATAATTTCAAAAAGAAATTCACAGTTAAATTTACTACCAAACTATGTTGCAAATAAAAAAATTCAACCAACTACATTTAAGATTATTCCGAGGTTTATTCTCTAACAAATTTAGAATCGACAATTATTGTAATTATGACATATTTAATATTTATGTTCACATTGAAGCCACTTTGCGTTGGGTCGAAGGAACATGTTTAGAGATTAAAGCAGGATATAGTTCAAGAGGGTATCAGTAGAACTTGGGAAATATTGATTTTAGTTTAGTTGAGTGAAGTTTCATGTTACATCAAGAACTCAATATTGAATTTCTTTTATTTTTTGTACTTACGGATTGAAATGTAATTGAACATCAATTTTTCATTTTATATCTTATATCGTAGTTGTTTAATTTTGTTTGAAGTGTGACACTAATTAAATGATAAATGTACCTACATGTGATTTAAATTGCCGTTTTGTATGGAAGTATTTTCTATTGGAGGATTTTATAGACATATAATTTGTTGCATGATATTTCATTTTTTAATTTTGTAAAATACTTACTTTCAGTGTGTCTTCTGTCTTAAAGATAAAAGTTTTTTAATATACTTTTTCTACTCTTGGTATTAAAACATCACTTAACGAACTGATTTCCATGCCGCTAAATAACATTTTAAACACAACTCGACATTTTGCCTGTTTTTAGTCACGGGTTGAACATAGCAACTGACATAAAACACAGAACACAGGGTGAAGTTGGTTCCAAGCATATTTGACATTTTATTTTTGTGAAAAACTGAGAGAAATTAATTATTTCTATCAATAACTGTCAAATTTTAACTATATAACAGTGAAATACACTTGTCTAATATCATTATGATTTAACCTAAAATTAGTATAAATGAAATATTACATATTTATGAATTTATGCTGTTTAAATTGTGGTCGTATAAAAAGATCGTATGTGACTTGTTTATAACCTCTCTAGATACTTACTCGTTTTTTATACACTCACTGCGCTCGTTCCTAAAAAAAACTGGTGGCAAAATGACGTTTATAAAACTTGATACATAATATAGGTATTACTTATTACATGACATGATAAACATGGGGTGAAGTTGGCTCCCATATTTGACATTTAATTTTTGTGAAAATCCGAGGTGAATGTATGATTTCTATCAATAACTGTCAAATTTTAACTATATAACAGTGAAATACACAAATACACTTGTCTAAGTAGAATTTCGTAACTAATATGATTTAACCTAAAATTATTATTAATGAAATATTACATAAATATTTATGAATTTATGCTATAAAATTTATGGTCGTAGAAAAAGTACCTATAGTATGTGACTCGTTTATAAACTCTCTAGATACTCGCTGCTAAAAAACTCGTGGCTTATATGATGATTATAAAACTTGATACTACTATTACCTACTTAATCTGATATTTCTAAATTCTTAATTATTTGGTGATTAGTGATGATCTATGTACCTACATAAAAGGAACTACTAAAACAAAATGAAACACTGTCTACAAGTTATTAATTTTATTCTTTGCTGTTATTACAATATCATAATTATATAATTACAAATAATTTATTTTATGGTAACTGACAAAGTAACATATTTATATTAGATTATAAGTTTTCCGTATCCGGAATTTTTATAAGCAAATGATTTCTTAATATTTGTATATCTGGTATCTTAACTCTTTCACCAAAATCTAAACCTTCATTATTTGAAGGTTTCTCATCTACCATTTTAACTTCTTCACCAGAATCTAAACCTTCATTATCCGAAGTTTTCCCATGTACCATTTCATTTATGGTTTTTATTAAGTCAATTGCAGTTTCATCATCTGCAATATTTATTTCCACATCATCGTCATTACTTAGATCAGTCTCAATTGTTTTAACCTCAGATGAAGGTAGAATATTATTTGTTTGAGTTTTGACTGGTTTTGGTTTTTTGCCATGTTTTATTTTATGCTTTATTCTTTTTGTTTTATTTTTGCTTTTTATTAAGTCAATTGCAGTTTCTTCATCTGGATTATTTATTGTTTCCATATTTATATATTCATCATTACCTAGATCATCTGTCTCCATTGTTGTATCTTCATATGAAGGAAAAATATCATATGTTTGAGTTTTGACTGGTTTTGTTGTTTTACCATGTTTTGTTTTTTGCTTTATTCTTTTTGTTTTATTTTTGCTTTTTATTAGGTCAATTGCTGTTTCTTCATGCGGATTATTTATTGTTTCCATATTTATATATTCGTCATTAGCTAGATCATCTGTCTCAATTGTTTTAACCTCAGATGAAGGCAGAATAAATGTTTGAGTATTGACTGGTTTCGGTTTTTTGTCATGTTTTGTTTTATTTTTTGTTGTTTTTGTTATTTTTTTAGATGGTCTTTTACTACGTTTTTTATGCGCACGTCTAAAATTTGCATTTGCAGTTTTATGATGTGGCATTTCCAATAATTCTTTAGTATTCATTGCAAAAATATCGTCATATTCAATTATATCGCCAAGTGGTTTATTTGACAAGATCACAGTATCTTCTTTATGTGATCGTCTTGAAGGAGATTCTAAAACAATAGGATATTCTAATGGTTCATTAAGCGCTTCTAAAGTATTAAGTTTCGGTATATTTTCAATGTCATCTGATGGTTCTTCAATCATGGTATTTAAAGATTCCTTATCATGCGCGTTATCTGATCGCCTAGAAAGAGAATCTGTAACTATGGAATGTTCTAATGGTATATTTATTGATTGCGCAGTTGTTATTTCTGGTTGGTTATTATTTTCATCAATATTTTCTTTAATATTTTCGTTTAATGGGATATTATTCCCAATATAATATGATCGCCTATTAAGATTGTCCAGTTTAGGATATTCCTTTGCTTCATCTGTTTCGACAGTAGTCATTTCTGATATTTTATTAATTTCAATGTTACCTGATGCTTGTTGATTATTATTTAATTTCTTGTTATCTTTATTATTCGAGTGCCATTGAAATGAGTCTAAAAATACATAATCTTCTGGTATTTCCAAATTGTTTTCTGTATTCAAATCTGGTATTTCATTATTCTTTTCTATTTCATTTGATGGTTTATCCATATTTAAAAATTTTCGAAGAAATGGCGATAATTCGGTCACTTGTCTGGGTGGCCGTGCTGTTGACTTTAATAATAACTCATCGTCGATGTCGCCCATTCTTCGGTACAAATTTGGTGTGGTTTGTATCATTGGTGCAACTGTGGCAGTCTGTATGGGAGTTACAGTACCAAAGTAATCAAAATTTTCAGTTGGATTATTTGAATACTTCGGATGATTTCCACTATAGAAATTATTCATACTGTCAGATGATTTGTCAATTGGGTTCTTTTCTGACTGCCCGGAGTTCCTTCTGTGTGAAGGAAATAAATTTCTGAATAATGTACCTGTGTTATCATCATCATTAAAGTTGTCTTTTGCAGGATCAACATCATTCATTTCTTCGAAATTCTCAGTTATATCGGATGCCATGTTAAAAAGTGGTTCCTTTCTTGATTGTGTATGTAAGTTATTTACATAATTGTTTTCAAATGATGGAATTAAAGATCTAAAGAATACATCAGGGTTATCAGAATTATTATGAACGCTGTTAAATCTAGGTTCGATTTTAACATCACTTAAAGAGTCTTTGATCTCTTTAACTTCTTTAAGGTTTTCAGAAATTGGTTGCTTCTCTATATAGTTATTTTCGGTTGGATGTTGAAACATGTTAGCAATGTTAGCAATACTTTGCATCAGATTGTTACCAACTGATTCCATAATTTGTTTGCCAAAATTTAAAATTTCATCGTTTAATAACACTGTATCTTCTGGTACAATTTTTTTATCATTTACTTCTGGTCCCAAAAAACTACGCGCTGTAATATCAATATTATTGTTTTTAGGCAATGACATGGAATTGATCAAATTTAAAGGATTCAGAGGGGAGTTAATAAATGTTTGAAACACATTTTGAGATATTAAACCTGATGAGTCCAACATTTTGAAAAAGGATTTAATTAAGCTACAGAGAATATCACCTATATAAGATAGATTAAAGGTAACTGAAGTTGGTACTAAATTAAGATTGCTCATTACAGACTGGAATGGAAACAAATTTTTAGTAAACGATGTAATAGTATCAAGACCCTTGGTAAAACTCAACGGGTCAAATATATTTTGCATAACTGACGTAATTGGATTCACAGTACTTCCAGAACTTTGTAAATTTGTTGTACCATCATTCTTGGTATCTGCAAGTGGCTGAGGATTCAAAATATTCCCTGTTAATGAATTTATGGTACTAAAAATGTCGTTATTTAATAAAGACGGCAATTCGCTTTTGTTATCTGAAGATCCAGGATTCAATATGTTTGTGAATACAGATGTTAAGGGATCTGTGAAATCGTTAACGTTTAAATTCACGTTTGTATTTGCAGATCGTCGTGTGTTCTCGGTTGGTTTGATATTTGACTTCAATTTAGACCGAGTAACAATTTCATTGTTATTAGAAACGGCCGGTTTATTTAAAGTTTGTGGTAATAAATTTTTAATTAAATATAAAGGATTCAATGGGGAATCTTCAATCTGCTTATACACGTTTTGAACCAACTTAATAGGATCGTATGTTTGAGAATGGGTGTTCACATTGCTGTTTGTATTTAAATTAACACCAGCTCTTGTAGTAACATCATCAATATTCTCATCTTCGTTTTCAGTTGAAGACGGAGCGCCGTTTTTATATAAATCAGCATAAAAACTGTCATCAGGCATTGCCAACTTTCTCATGATAGTATCAAGATTCAAGGGGAGTTGTCTAGAAAATTGCATTATTTTGTCCATTATTGCATTTATATCAAATAAGCCGTCGAAAATATTTTTCATTTCGCCATTATTATTTGTGAATCGAAGTTCTTTTAATATGTGTACAGGATTGAAAGGCGACCGTTCTGCCATTCCAAACAAATATTCTATCCACTTTGGAGTTTGTGAAGTTTTCAAATTATATAATCCAGATATATTTTTATTTTTATTTAAATTCGTTCGGGTTAATGGTTCATCATTGATAGCTGAATCTGTTGTAGGCTTAATGTCTACTGGATTGCTAAACATTTGTCTTAAGAAAGGAGACTGTTCTATCGTTTTCGATACGTCGTCGAACCATTTTGCAATATCAGGTGATTGAAAGTGTTGTGATTCTTTTATATTTTCATTTGCATTAAAATTTGAACGCGTTAAAAAATCATCATTTTCCTTAATGTTAACTGGATTGCTAAACATTTGCATTAAGAAAGGCGACTGTTCTATCGTTTTCGATACGTCGTTGAACCATTTTGCAATATCAGGTGCTTGAAAGTGATCTGATTCATTTGTGTTATCATTTGAATTAAAATTAGAACGCATTGAAAAATCATCATTTTCCTTAATGTCAACTGAATCGCTAATCATTTGTTTTAAGAAAGGAGACTGTTCTATCGTTTTCGATACGTCGTTGAACCATTTTGCAATATCAGGTGCTTGAAACTGATCTGATTCATGTTTATTATCATTTGAATTAAAATTAGAACGCATTGAAAAATCATCGTTTTCCGTCTTAGGTGCAATATCAAAAGAATTTCTAAAAATTGGGTTCAACATATTTAAAGGATTGAGTGGAGAATTTTGTATTATTTGTATCATTTTTCTAACTGGATTTTGTCTTTCAGGTATAGTTTTAGGTTTCATTATAATTTTAACTTTTTTATTGTTATTATCATTAAAATTCACCGATGATCTTCGATTACCTGTATAAACATTGAAATTTCCTCTATTTGAAATTTCATTTGGCTGTTTTTTTATTTGCTTCATTTTCAAAGCATATGATGTTTGGAAAAAGTGCATTGCATTATGGGTCAACTTTTGTACCATTTCTCTGTCCTCAGTTGGAGCTTTGTAGTTTAGAGTTGGTTTTAATTTAGTGAGTCTAATGAACATTGCGTCGTATAATTCATACAAATACTAAAAAAAATACATACGATTAATACTACTGAAACAAGTGTCGTTGAAGTTTTTAATTTAAATTATTAGTAGGTAGTTAGCATTTCACTTTAATCAAAATAATGTTATATGGATTTAAATTAGGTAATTAAAAAGGTAGACAGGCCATTTAAGCACATTTTTACCTTCATTCACATAAGCATTTAATTGAAGATTTGCATTTCAGTATAAAAAACATAGTGGTACCTAAACATAGTCCTAAAGTTTGAAGTTTTCAAAACTTTATTAGTGCTTGAAAGTGGAAAGTGGGAATGCTGGTTATAGATCCATTAATTAAAATATTCTTAAACGTAAACATAAATAGAAACCTTGATACTAAATGCTGCTGTGAATTAGGTTTTTATATAAGTAGACCAAATGGTCGGCAAAATTACCTTTTTCAAAATAGTTTGTCCTTTTTCGTTAAATATAAAGGATGCCTCGTCTTGATTTAAATTAGCAGTATCGAAAGTATTATCAACACTGTTAATTAGATCATCAAAGTTAAATTTAAAGAATTTCGAATAATTTTCAAAAATTCTTCGGTTGGCTTCTAACCATTTTACTGCATTTTCACCTATTAAAGAATTAAGCTCGCTCCATGCTTCATATAAACTCAAGTTCCTTAAAAATAAAAATATATAATATATTAATATATTTGTTTGTATAGGAATTATTTCAAATTTATTCTTATGTATCCTAAAATCGTTGATAACTATTTCATATTATTTTTGTCCCCCACTTCATATTTAAGATCACATCGTAAAACCAATCCGCATAAAAAACTCAGGCATTTAAAAAATCATTTCATATAATTTATATTCCACCAAAATTCTCTACATCTTTTGCATCACTAAATACTAGAATAATTTTTTATCAGCAATTATAATTAATGACAGTTGACTGCGCTAATATAATGTGAAAAATTGAGCATCAAATAGGTATTATAGGTTTTGACATACGAAGTGTTTACAACTACAGAATGGTTTTCGTCTTCTTAGAACGTATAAGTGAAATGGTGGTTTTAGATTATAGGTCACTTGAAATTTACTAGAATTGCTTTACTTACTCAGTAGGTTGAGGATGAAGTATGTCTTTCAATTCTTCTGTTAAGAAATTGCTTTCAGTAAGAAATTCTGCAATTTTTATTTTTTCTTCTGTTGATAATTGATGCTCTGCAAAATGCGTATTTAGTAAGTAATATTATAAGGAGATACCAAGCAATTAATTCACACTTACTGTTGAACAATATTTCATTATGTACATCAGCTGAAAGTTGCATGATACTTTTAAATATTCGTTGAAGTAATTCTTTCTCTGCAACTGTATAAAGAAATGATGGATCTGCAGCGTTAAGCATTTGAAGAACACCATCATAATAAGTATAAATATTCTGAAAAAAATACAATAGCATAATATAAAATTAGTATAGGAAAAGTGATGGCATTAGATTTAGAGCTGAGTCCGTTTTACACCAACGGGTGATCATATTGTATTTATTTTGAAAGGTGCATTTTCTTCGAAATTTAAATTTATGATAAACTTACTTCTGTCATAGCATCCTCTGCTTCCTTGGAAATGAAGACATCACTTATTGCCGATATTACTTTACTGGTAGTTTTAACTATATCTTCTACTCCACTGACCGATTTTAAATTCAAATCTTCAAAACTATACAAATAACCAAACAACATGGAAATAAATGCATCCGATTGTCTAGATAGTTGTTCACTGTACGCTCCAAACTCCTCAAATGCGACGCCAGAATCAATGACTGACGAAAGTCTAAATAAATACAAATTAAAAAGTTTAATAAACAATATCGACTTCCGTTTTTCGGCATTTAATACCTTCTACATTTTTTCTCTATTATAGTAGTAGTGGCACCGAATCAGATGAGGCGGGGTTTCAAAGAAAATGGTATATTAATGGCTATGACGCTATGACTATGATCTATATCGTCTTAACTAATTTTTTTACAAGTAAAATTTTTATTTCTGACGACATAGACCATAGTAGCCTTAGTCATTTATAGAACATTTCTTTTCAATCCCCACCTCGCCTGATTCCGTGCCAAAACAAAATCAAAATTATTAATAAAACTTACTTATCATACTTTTCATCTGTTCGGATTAATTCTTTAATCTTTTCTATATTATCTGGTGTTTTATATTCTTTTTCTCTAGATAATAACTCCAAGAATTTATTGACATCTTCAGTAGATAAAACATATCTGTCTATTAAATTATTTAAAATTATGTCGTAATATATTTGTGAAGTATCTATTAAATATTCAGCCAAGCGTCCTAATGAATCTTCTTCATAATTTAGAGTTTGTTTTGTTTTTACGACTGTAGTAAACGTTGATTTATATAACTCAAATAGATACTGAAATTTAATTGTTTATTAAAATGAAAATGCATTAAAATAAGGATAATATTTAATTCGCACTTAATAATGGTAATTAAATGACTAATGAGGAGTTAATAAACAAAATACAAATAGTTCGGCGGTTATAGGACAAAACTAATCATTTTATGATTAAACTGAGAAAATTGATATACATGTCAATTAAACCAATTTCTTTCATATAATAAGTGGTGCTCAAAAATCTAGTAATTTTTGTAGCAATTTTCTGAACAACGGCTTTATCAATGAATGTGATATTTGATAAAAATGTCAATTAACATTTAGGGCATGAATATACTATCATGTCGCAAAATGTCAATAAGTATTAGTATAGAATAATTAGTACCTATAAATAAAACCACATGTTTTTTTCTTAATACAGAGGTGTTTTTCTAAGTGAATATGATCATTTTAGTAATAAAAATATGTATTGTCCTAGTTTATAACGTATATTTTAAATATATGAAAAGAAAATTTACTTATTTACCTATTACAGTTTTTTAGAAAACTGCTATTAAAATTGTTGATATAAGTTCTAAAACTAAAAGAATTTTAATCGCTCTTTTTCTGTTTAAATATTGATTTTCTAATGAAAAATATTTTAAGCAGAAAAACTCTTGTCCCCAACAGACAGCGTACTTCGATTGTTACGAAATGTTCATATTTCAAGCCATTCGCACGTACCCTTATTCACAAAATGTATAGTTGATATGAAAATTCGTACTATAACCGCCGGGCTAAAAATAAAAATACCTTTTTCATTGCGGACGCCTCTACATCGTTAAATTTGTATTTCACAAATTCGTTTATGTTTTCTGATCCAACTAAAATTTTCACTCTGTTTTTAAGGTCATCTAGTATATCATCAATGCTTCTAAACATCAATGAATTAGGTTCAAAAGGATTGATGACTTTTTCTACCCAATCTAATGCACGTCCTTGTCTTACAGATTTTACTTCTTGTTTTGCATCCTCCCCTCTGAAAATTATTATATCTTATAGCGACAAAAAATTCAAATAAACAAAAAAGATGAAACATTATGTTTTAATTAAATTTAATTAACGGAAT
This sequence comes from Agonum fuliginosum, assembly GCA_947534325.1. Classification (NCBI taxonomy): domain Eukaryota; kingdom Metazoa; phylum Arthropoda; class Insecta; order Coleoptera; family Carabidae; genus Agonum; species Agonum fuliginosum. Next base: position 17,263,517 of record OX384043.1, on the reverse strand, counting down.
ATAGATAAGTAACCCAAATACCTAAATAATGATTAATGTTCTAGCAGATAGAGTATAGTAATATAAACTATAAGAAGGAAAAGGAAAAATGTGCAGTGAGAAAGTCAAAAGTTCAATGGAAATTTTAAATTTGTGCAAGATAAAATAAATAAATTTATAAGTATCTAATCAGATACATGAAAATGTAGAAAACAATAATTATTTATTAAAGATATTATTTTGTATTCAAATTATTCAAAGCAGTATATTTGAGGTATAGGATAACTGTATTTTTTTATTACTTATTTAAAATAAATTAAAAAGACATTATATTCAGCTCTAAGAAAACTTTTTTCAAATTGTATTATTCAAATATCAAAAAAATAATGTACAATTCACTTTAGCTTTTATTTATTTCCGCACATTAAATAGGGAAAGCCGTGCTGATATTCAATTTTAAAAATTCAATTTTAGGCTCGATTATAAGGTACCTATTTGATCTTAACAAAAAAAAATTGCAAGCGGTGTTTTTTCTTATTATAAGTATATATGTTTTTATTGCTTTCTCTTTTAATTAACAGTTCCTCCTCCCAAAAGAAAATTGAAAATAAAATTCTAATTTGCAAATTTTTATTTTTTTTGAAAAATTAAGACGCAGACAATTTTTTAGTACGTGCAGTGGAAAAGCTTAGAATAAACCCTGAATAAGTCGAAAAACTTACACATCTGGTATGCCTTGCAAGATCCCATTATGTCCTGATTTTATAAGTTCAGCTCTTGCGTTAAATAGTTTGGATATAAGAACTAAATCGCTAGATGCATAATATCCGGCAAATCCTATTAATAATTTGTATTGTAGTGTAGGTAATTATAAATATAGAAAATCTAGGTATCTATAAATCGCTAGTTTATATTACTTTTTTGATAGAAAATAATAAAGTGACTGTGTAATCGACTGTGGTGAAATGTAAGGTTGGAAAAATTACTTGAAATATCAGTCATACAACATAATATATTATTCTTCTTACATAACCGACGTTTCGGTTTCCACTTAAACCTTCTTCAGGGTTAGTTAGATCTTACAAAAATTCATGTACATTAACGAATGTATCTGATACATGAATTTTTGTAAGTTCTTACTAACCCTGAAGAATGTTTAAGTGTAAACCGAAACGTCGGTTATGTAAGAAGAAGAATATAATGTTATATGACTGATATTTCAAGTAATTTTTTCAACATTAAATGATATGTTTACTTAGTTTTATTACTTATAGCGATTTCATTCCCCCTGCCACATTACCACGAAGACTTTGAATATAATTTTGCTATTTTGTTTTATAACACTCTAAAGATGACATTTCCATATATTGAATGTGCTCAGCGTTTTTATTTTATTTATTATTTTTGTTGCTGTTAATAAAATGACAAAATGCAGATAAATCCAACTACCGATAGTAGGTATCGATAGTTTTATAATAGCGATATTAATAAAGTAATTATAATATTGATACTTACTGGGCAACTTCAATTGGTTATATTCATGAACTGCAAATTCCATTATTGTATTACAAATTCGTTTTATAACTTCCCTTTCTGATTCTGTGTAATGGAAAACTGGCATACTAGATTTAATGGACATGAATACTTGGTCGAGATATAAATATAAAGACTAAAAAGATAATAACAATTAGAAAATACATTTAATATTTAGTAAAATTATAAATACTATAAAATAAAATGTCATATTTCTTCTTCATGGCAAATGAAATATTTTTGTAAGAGTATGTAAATGTAATCTGGAAAAAGGTAGTTCACGGTAGAACTATAAAGCATTGAACAATTTGACTGGTCTCTTCTATGAGCCGGAATAATTTTACAAGTCTCTTCTATGAGCCTGTAAAATTTGACAGGTCTCTTCTATTAATTCTAGTAATCTTTATTTACGTGGCGAACGTAGTAAATTAATCTTTACGGGTGTGCTGGAAAGTTTGGGGGGCGAGCAATGAAGGACCGAGACTCCTTAATCCAGTGAACCCAGTAAAGATTATGTGCAAGCGAACCGCGTACAAAATTTTATTTCCAACTTCACAGCGTTTTGTTGATAAATTAACTTTGTAATTTAAAAAAAGATACATTACAATTTGTAATCAAAGGTTGCTGGTTGTAGGACAATTGAGAGAATAGACCTGTAATGTCACTTCTATGAGCTTTGTAATGTATTACAGGGCAAAACCTTTAATAACTCATTTACTTAGTTATACCATAATACCTGTAACGTGTAATTTACACAGAAGGTGGAAATAAAAAGTATTACAGCTCTAAGCGCTGTAAAAACTCATTTAGTTAGTTACCATAAATGCCTGTAAAGTATCATTTACATAGAAGGAGGAAATGAAAAAATATTTTGATTAAAACATCTCATTCTATTGTAGGTACCTACCTGATTATAACATCATTGTGCATAAATAAAATTGCAATTAGATCCAATAGACCGTATAAAACTTAAAGTACAGGTATAGGTACTCGTACTTACCTCGGCCATTATATCTTGTGTTCTTTTAGAAAATGTGTAAGTGGTGTTCATTAATTCTTCTGTATTTGTGGCACCATAGACGGAATCCTTTATTCTACGTTGCAAGTTAGGTCCATGTATAATCTCATCAAAAATAGGTAACAATAAGGTCGTAAATTTATCAAACCAGTTACGTATTTCATCGCTAGTCTCTTTTGATATCACCTGGATATAGTATGCAGGCCTAAGTAAATTAAATAATTATAATATTAATATTGTGTATACACAATAAAAAATTTCAATATAATTAGGTATAACTAAAATATTATTCATAAAATGTTTGTATTTTTAGCAATATTTAGGTGTAAACGTTACATTAGTCAATAATATATCTATAACGCCTTTTAACCAACTAGGATGTTCGTGCCGCACATACCGTGAGTCATCGCTGGGTATTTGTATTAATAATAATATTATAAAAACTACCTTCAAATAGTACTTATTAAGCAGGTCCCACACTATTAGCCTACCATATTTGGCAAATATTCGCAAATATTTTAATGATAGAGTAAAATTCACTAAAGGAGAACCCTGCGCGAAGTACGAATTCTCGTCTTAAAAAGAGAGGCATAGATGATAAACAAGAGGAAACTACGCTACTGTCTGTTCTACAGAACATCAGCTTCAATATCTGTTATTCTCATGTTGACGTTCATAGTGTTTTGCTTCGTGTAACACTGTGAATTTTGTATTTGATTGTGATTGAGTTATATTTTTGTTTTCTTTGAAAATTAAGTGAAGTGCAGCGTAGCACATACTCGCCAGCTCCACTTTTGTAAAACGAACAGTACATGACAAGCTCCGCCTTCTCGCGCAGCACAGGGTCCTAGATATTTGAATTTTACTCTATGAACACTTGTCAAGTTCGACTGCCCACACTACTGGTGTACACTTGTGTTGTGCTTGTTGACCAATGCTTGTGAATATTTGCCACACAATATGCTAAGCAGCTAAGGTAACAAAACAAAACCAAAGTTACACTAGTAGTCTGGGAGTTTCGGCAAGTAATGTTTGGCAAGCTTTGGCTAGAGATTTACCGACAACCGATGGAAAACGACAAGTACCAACAACGGCCAGCAATCAGAAAGAAGTACCAACAAATTCAGTCCCAGACTACGGGTTATTGTCGATAATTGCCAATGCTTGGCCAGTAGTGTGAGACCGGCTTAACCAGTATCAAATTACCTATAACTGATTAAAGTTTCGTGCAGAGGTTTAGAAATACCCTGTATATATAATCATGTGTGCGGTTTACAGCCGGATCCTCATGGTTGTTAGTGGAGACTAAATCCAGGAGACATTTTTGTGCACATAAATTAGTATGTTTAACTGACTGGATCGAACCAGAGTTGTCAAAATAATTGCACCAATAATTATTCTTTTATAAACCGATTTCTTACCCTTACTACTTCAAATACTGTAAACTTGCTGTACCTACAGGACCTACACTATAAACTACCATCTTCGGCAGCTGTTTGGCGTCACAGAGCTTTTGAAGTCAAATAGAGTTTGTTGGTTACATCGTAATAAATATTAGGTAATATTTAATATTTATATATAATTATATAGGCATAAGTGTGTAACTAGTAGCAAGTGGCATATGATTTGCAAAATAACATTATGTTTTTACAAATCATCAATTACCTACCTATGTAACATTTTTCCTTAAGACGATCCTATACCATTCTAGAAAACAGCCAAAAACATCAATTTCACATGTGCCAGTCTACAGCGTTTATCGTTTTGTTAAATATAATATTCTAAAGATATTCTTGACGAGAAAAGTACAATCTTAACATTTTGCTTTAAAATCGAAATATGTTAATTTTAATGTTACCCATTTTGGCTAGTTTTTGAACACAAATATTGATCGATCGGTTATTTCGCAAATCTAAGCTTTGTTGACAACAAATTTGAAGCGAATTCATAAATTAGATCTGTACAGTGGCGGGCGAAACCCCTCTTTTTTTAAATATTTTTTTCAAATATGGGTATCAAAATTATTTTTTCCCTTCATACATAAATTATTTGTTACTATTATGTTTAACAAAACATGCGAAATCAATTTTTTTGACTGTTTTCTGCTATTGGTAGAGGATCGCCTTAAATCTATTTTGATATTATTTCGATACGAGAATCTTTATGTACCTAAGTATAAGTAGGTTTTTGCTATGCATATTGGACTAATTTTATATATAAATTTACTATAGGTAGAATAAATAATAATAATAATAATATACTTACGTTTTATTACCTCGGTTTTCTAGTTTGGCATTTGGTAGTCTCATCATCAACATTTTAAAGTCATGAATTTCAGATTTTGTGAATAAGAAATCAAAATAATTGTCTTTGACGAAATGATTTAAAAATATATTGCTGTAATAGTCTTGTGAAAAATCTATTATAAATTTACTCAATTTCTCTAGCAATCGTTTATCTGATTGTATGTAATTAAAAGTCGGTTCTATTTTTTTAAGTCCAGTGAACAGCATGTGGAAGTGTTCGAATAAATACTGAAACGGAAAATGTAATTACGTTAATAGATAATACTTAGACACCGGTTGTCAATAATAGTTTGTAAAAAACGACATTTGCAATTTGGTCGATTGTAGAAAAGTAACATTAAAATAATGGGCTACTTGTATGTTTTTTAAAAACTTGGGATCCGTATTTTTTAATTTTCCCAAAATTTTTATCAACAAACCCAAAAATAATTAATGAAATTTCAATAACATCTCCAATATAAAATAAAAATAATGACGTAACAGACAAATTTCTTTCTTAATTTACTAAAAATCCGAATTTTTTAAAATTTAAATTTGTATTTTACCAATGTTTTAGACCCACCATTAGGTTCATAATCATAAAAATTTCATTTTAAGTACCATGCAAGTAGCCCATTACATACCAAAATATGTTTAGATAATTACCTTTGTCATAATGGCACGTTCTTCTTTATTAAATTTGTATATCATATAATCGCCTTTATCAGGAATCTCCTTCATCATGTTTTCAAAATCGCGTACCAAATCTTGAAGATCGATTGGGAATATTTTCAAATGAGGTTCAATAACTGGTCTCATTTTTTCTATCCACCTTATTGCTCGTTCGCGTTTCGATATATCGTATATATTTTGTGCGACATTAAATAAAGGTGCCATCCTTGAGCATAAAGCATTAGATAAGTAAAGAAAATAAGAATGATCATTTAAAAAAAAAAATTTTAGTATTATGCTCTCTAAAATCGTTACTCTGCTAACGTTTAGTACTAAGTGTCCGGAAAATAATTTTAACGTTACTTAAGCAATGAGCTGTTATCTACATTTTATAGAATTATTTTCACTTTTTCATCGCATACGTTTTTCAAAATTTTATTTTATAGCTATATTTGATTTAAAAACTAGAAAGAGCAATCTGAAGTTGGAGTGCTAAAAGTGATCGTTTTTGATTGGTTGTTGCCATACCAAACAAACTTTGTATAGAGTAAACAAACGAGTGTTCTCTATCTCGTTTCGTCAGCTGTTATCAGTGTCTGTTTCGTTTCGGTTTCACCGTGGTTTTTTGGTAATAAATTAAAAAAATGAAAACGTGAAGATGATCTTCACGCTGAAATGACAAATTTAATTTTTCCGCAAAAAAATCTAGTAATATTTTTCTCGCATTTACCCAGAGTAAATATGGCTCAGCGAGACAACTTCAAATCGCTCCTCCTAATTTTTAAATCAAGTATAGTATACTTTAGAATAATTTCCTATAGAAACTAATCAAATTGGGAAAGCATAATACTAAAAAAAATTATATATAACAAGTATTCACAAACTGAGATTTAGAAGACCTAACTAATTTATAGACGAGGCGCAAGCCGAGTCTTTAAACAGATTCATCCTCTAAAACTCTATTTTGCATAGTAGATAAATAACTATTAATGTCTTTTTACATTATTATTTATTTTAGACGTATTTAAGACTTATAAAAAATATGATTACAAGTTGAAGAATAAATTTGAGACCACTTTTTGGTGCAAAAGCCTGAATTTCTAAAAAGCGATATATTATATACTTTCATGTATTAAATGAAAAGCAGTAATATCAATCTAAAACTTTATGAAAGCAGAATGCATAATTAGGACATCTGAAGTTATTTTTAAATGTAATATGTTAATGAAAACATTTAAATAATGATATTCTCCAATATTACTTTTACGCATCAAAATGTGAATATGTAATACAAACATTTTTAAAGCTTTTAAAAACATTTTGAATATTTTATTTGCAATATGGTTCTTGGTTCATATTTTCATAATTTAATTTAACTAAGTATATAAAGGTCTAAAATTTATAAGAATGTAAAAAGTCATGTGATGGGTACTAGTATTCAATCATCCTCTTTGCAGTCAGATAGGTACGCTTTATGTAAATTATAACTAGAGACCGGATTTATACAAATATGTCCATGCATAAAATTGATAAAATAACAAATAATTATCAAATTCTGGAGGCATAAGATAAAAAAAAAAAATCTAGTTTTTCATGCATTTTTTTGCTATTTCTACATTTTCATGCCTATTTCTCATTTTCATGCTTATATTAGAGCTTTTTTACTTTTGACATGATTTTGTAAAAATGTATTTTAATCACGAAAATAATTTCAATGCTATTGATTGCATTATGTCATCCGACGTCATCATTACGCATTATGATTGATTTAACCATAATCTGTCAAAAAATATTCGTACTATGTATTTTTCATCAAAATAAAATATTAGCTATGTTACTAACGTTTGTACTGATATTATCTAATTTTTATGCCGTTTGTTTAATTTAAGGACTTTTTTCATTTAATATTTTATTATTAAATTTCTATGCCATTTGTTTAATTTTTACGCCGCTTCAATGTTTTTTTAATTTTATGCCTTTTTAACTGCCCTTTTCTATTTTTGTGCCTTTTAGCCCAATCTCTAATTATAACATTTCTTTTGGGATATGTAAGTACAAAGTACCTACCTACTAAAAAAGTTCGTATAATAGTTATAACTATTATAATAACTAGAAGCAATATAAAAATGTAACATAATTATTAAAAATGAAACAACTTACTCTTCGGAACTTAGTCTTAGTTGTTTCATTTCATTTTCATCTATGCTTATGTATTTTGCTTTTGCAGTAAATAGTTCAGATATTCTGTTTTCCTCTTGTTTTGTAAATGAGAATCCTACGGAACAATGTTTTTAAATATTTATCTTTAAAATGTTACCTAATTAGATAAATTATGAAATATCCCAACCGTTTCTCATTCAGTACATTTTTTATAATTTTACTTCATCATTGCAGACATGAGTTAGAATATACACTACACAAATGGAAAAGAAGATAAAAAAATGCATTTAATGAAACTACAGTTTAGTATTTTAACAATTTTTAAAATTGATATTGTTCTTATGAGCAATAATTACTAATTCAAAAAATAAAAACAACATTAGTTACAATAACAAGGCTACGTCAGTCATATAAAAAAGAACAATATTTATTGTAAGGTTTTAAAGAATGTAATACATAATTAATTTATGGAGTTATTTGATTGTTTTACATTCTTTCTTGTAATAAAAGAAATTTGTGTACAAATAATTTTTTGTTTGAGTATTTAATATTAAAAATACTGTATTAAAAAAAGTTTATCAATTTTGCATTGTTTATATTATTAATATATCAATATCAATGTGAAGTTTAGTAATAAAATGCACATTGAACAAATAAATTTCTTTTTCTAAAACCCAATAATCCCTGGTATTTTATAAACATTTGCAACTTACTTGGTACCAACATATGGACGTATTCATTTACTGCAGTTTGAATTATATATTCATAGAAACGATGATATAGATCTTTTTGTTTAAATGAATATGGATAACTTGGTTCTACCTGAGCAAGTAGTTCTCTTTCTGATTCGTAGTGAGTGTATAATGCCTAAAATGATAACAGATATATAACATTTGACCTCGCATTTTACACTGTTAATATTTTCTTGTTTTCATAAATGGCTTTATAGAGTATGAATAAGTAATTTCACCCAAAAAAGTAGGTTTCATTAGATTTTACCTTTGAAGGATGAGGATTAGGAATAATCTTAACTATCTTAATATATCTTTTGGTTCATTTATTTCAAAGTAAATTCAGAATAGAGAACAGAACACAGAATGGATATATATTAAAATTTTGTATTTCCTTTTTAAAAACTTATTTGAACAATAAGTGCGGCTTCGTATATTCTCGTGGTACCCATTTTTTAATTTTTTTGTGTCTCCAGAAATCAGGGCATGCATATAATTTTTTTTATAAATATATCTAATTATAAATTTATACGCGTAAACTGTGGCATCATTTTTATGTATAAATGAACCTAAAGTTGTAAATAATAAAATTGAAGGAAGTAATAACTGGATAGTTGGCTTCAGAAGGTTGGGGACGCAGTGGCGTACCCAGACATTAGCCTTGGGGGCGGATATGAAAATAAAAATATTTTTGATAATGTAAAAAAAAATTCGCTCAACGCACGTTGATATCTTTGCAATTCATTCAGTTGCGGTGATACATTTTTACAATAATTACTAATTCACTAATCAAAAAATGCTTGGTTTGCTTAATTTTTTTAAATACCTTGCAAATGGTTTAGAAAAACTACACAAAATCTTCACGAACTTATTTTTAAAGGTTTAAAGTTTAACAAGTTCGACGAATTTTTCATCATTTTATCATAGTGTAAAGCATGTAAAATAAAAATTTAGTGAATTGCCACAAGAGTCCATCTCCAGGTCTGTACAAGTCCTTAGTTAACAAAGATGATTTAAAGTTTATACAGTTTTAATTACTCAAAATTATTATAAGCCAACATGTTGACATGTTGTCATGTATGTACAACAGTACAACTCGCATTTTTAGTAATATTTAAAAAAAATTAACAAAATACGGCAAGGTTTTTTGTAAATTTCATGCTATAGCCAAGTAAGCACAACCTATAAGTACATCATTGTAAAATATGAGGTCATCGATTTCAAAACCAAAGTCACAAAATGATTTATTGTAACATGCTTTGTTGCTTTGCATTTGGTAGCAAGAAGGTGATTCGAGCGTTGTAACAAATCTATAAACTTTTAATGAAACATGAAAAAATCAGCTGTTGACACTGTTTTCCATATACATTTCAAATTTCAATCGATTTGACCGTCTCTATCCAGAGATATTCACAATAATTAAATATGACATTTTTAACATGGTGGGTATAGGAAAAATGATACTTCGCTGAATATATTGCATTAAATTATTGATTCAAACCCATAAACTTTGTTTAAAAAACTATTTAATTTAATGTGTGGTTATATATGAAAACGTATGCGAAGTATTATCAAAATTGACCGCCTAGTTAACTCAGAAATAAATATTTTATGTTACGAATTTCAAAAAAATAACGGAATGAAATGTAGATCTTGCACCGTTGCACTCTGCGATAAATTTTAAATACAAAATTTTTGACAAATTAGGTTTTAATGTGGATGCGTTCGTATTTTATTTCTTATTAAATAATATAATAATAATAATTTGGAGTAAACCGTCCAGTATAATTGTAAATTTTGTTCTAATTTAAAGAATTTGACACTTTCTACCTACAGCAAAGTGACAGCTACTATTTGATGCTATGTTGTCAGTTCTCAGACGTAGAATGTTGTTTTAAATTTTATATTAGATCATATATTACTTACAAAAGCTACATTATGTTTATGTGTACATCGATTATCCATCTATTTAATAATGTTTGCAATATATTTAAAGCTTAAATGATCTTTATAATAGAATCGTTTTGCTTATATATTTTATGTTTCAAAGTTGGTATGACAGTCAAATCAGCAACTTTTAATTGACATATAAATTATTTACTTTATTTACAAATAAATATTATATAAAATAGTACTATATGTTGCCATAATTCTTCATAACGGATGTTTGGCACATATAATTGTAATTTTTAAAAGTTACAATACAAAGTTACATTTAAACCATGATTTGACTAGCCTGAACCGCTCGAATCACCTTAATTATTTTACTATTTTTAAGTCACCATAGTAACAATGTGAAACTTATGAAATAATCATACTTTTGTGATACCCGGTATACTTACTTGTATCAGAGTATCTTGCGCTTTTCCAGAAATTGTGTGAGTATCATTGAAAAATTGAAATATTGCTCTAGTCTCTTGGACGGCATCTATAACTTTACGTCTCAGTTCATCAACAGATGATATCTCAGTTTCTGGTGCAAAATGCGAATAGAATATCTCGATCCAGTCAAGTGGAAATCCATTGTCCATATTCGCTAATTCTGTCTTAATATTATCGAGTGCACTAAATAAATAAATATTGTGGTTGCTTATTGCTTTAGTTTATCTCTTATAGTTTAAAATTCTCAATGCGAAATGAACAAAGAGTTCACTAAAATATTTTTGATTTAAAAAAAATATATAAAGATGAAGTGTTTTAAATACAACAGGTGGAAAAATTATTTTATAAGAAACTATCGATTTAGGGGCATCGATACCTAGTGGTGCAGGTTGAGGGATTTGTGGTGCACGGCGGGCGACATCGTCAAGGGGGCGAAGCACTTTTTTACTAGCGTTCATTGTTAATTTTTTGTTTTTAAGAGAAATTATTGCATTAAAATGTTCAAATATTCTACAGGTGACTCACAACTTCGAACATATTTTTAACAATATAATACTCTTGTACCTACTCCACTTACTGGTCATGGAACTATTTTTTTAAAACTTTAAATGAACTATGAATGGAATGAAATTATACTTTAATTGTGTATCTAATGAAAAAAATGTTATGATAAATTTATGAAATTCCATTTGAAAGCAGTGGCTCAAACAGTTTTAATAAAAATACCTAGAAATTGTCAATTTTGAAAAAATTCTGACTTTCGCGATAAATAAGTAGAGTACTGCATGGCATTAAAATATATGCACGAATCAATCTGCAATTACGTAAAATGGTGAAAGCCAGGGATATAACTAAGGGTGGGCCTGGGTGGTTCGTGGCCCACCCTGTAGCCTGTAATCTATAAAGATCTCGGATTCTCAAAAATCACGGTTAATTTGCAGCTTACAAAATTAATTTCATTTTGATTAAACTTTTAAATTGCGATTTGTCCTGGATTAGTAATACGTTAGTTTAAGGTGATCCTCTACCCATGATAGGAAACAGTCAAAAACATTGTAGGCCGGTCAAAATCGCTAAATTCGCAAAACATGATATATCTCTGATTTTTTAGTATGTTGTTTGGATCCATTAGGGCTATATTTGCAACTCTCAAAAACTTGTGGAAAAATTTTTACTCACGAAAAACCGCGAAATTTTTTGACTTTAATTTTCGTGTGTACAAATTTTTCCACAACTTTTTGAGAGTTGCAAACTTGAGTATACATAGCCCTAATGAGTCCAAACAACATACTAAAAAATCAGAGATACATCATATGTATTGTTAATTTATTGTCCATTTTGACCGGCCTATTGATTCCGCACGCTATTCTATAAATAATAAGTATTTATGTTTGAGAGGAAAAAATAATTTTGGCACCCATATTTGTAAAAAAAAAACTGCAATATTTGTAAAAAAGGGGGTTTTCGCGCGCCACTGTACAGCATTTATTTATATGTGAATTAACTTCAAATTTTAATATGTTGTTAACAAAGCTTGGATCTGCGAAATAACCGATCAAATTTTTTAAATTCATTTTAAAATAGAAGATATTTATGTTTAAAAAATAGTAAAAATTGTCAAAATTCAAAATTAACATATATTTCGATTTTAAAGCAAAATTTTAAAATTAAGCATCTTGCATTTTGTAGATTGTACTTTTATCTTCAACAATGCCTTTTGATTATTATATTTAACAAATCAATAAACGCTGTGGAGTGGCGCGCGAAATCCATGTTTTTGGCAGTTTTCTGGCGCGGTAGAGGATCGTCTTAATTTCTAAAAACTGCGATCCTGTATAAATGAGTAAAACAATTTTTAAAAGGTATTACCTATATAAAAATTCTCTTTTCAATACACTCCTTTTGTATCTACTACTTGGTAAGTAAAACTAAAACAAAGGAAAAAATTAAAAACCTTTACTTACGCCTTACGATTAACGCCTGCACCAACTTCTGATAGTTTTTTAAGAAATTCTTTACTACTTTCTAATCTCAATTGTGTAGCAAGTAACTGATCTATATCTTTTACATCTTCTTCGGTAAATATTACACGGTTTTCTGCCGTACATATTTTATTTGTTAAAGATGTATACACTAAAATTAAAAATAGAATACAATTACTACGACTTCTCATTTTAATGAAATGTTGCGTAGTATGCGGAGGCCAGGTTTATATTCACTTAAATATCAAAAACAAATACAAATATGTGTAATTATTATTTGTTGTTTTATTTTAACAAAAGTTTTAATATGTCATACTGTTTGTATTTTGTATAGCGTATAAAGGATACTTTGGACTATTGTTTGTATTGTTTTACATTTAATATTTTACCGCCTACGATGCTTTATATGAATAAACTAATAAATTATAATTTTATCATTCACATTATTATAAAAAAATGTTACCAATATTATAAAAATGTGTGAAACACAGAATACTTGTTTCCACGATATTATTTTTAAGAAACAGTGGGATGGAAATTTTGCGGGCGTATTTTTGAGTCGGCGTCTGTAATTTATATAGGTAATACTGAAATTTGGTTAATTACTAAACCATTAAAAGTAAAAAATATGCAAAAAAGTATGCTGTTTATAATATTGATTAATTGTACAGTTTGTTCAAAACTAATATTTTACCTCCCGCCTCATATGCTATATAGGTAATATTGATGGGTCAAAATTTTCGAGTGTGAGTTTTTTGTGGATAAGCACGTTTTAGGATCCAAAGAATACGAATAAAGTATTTTCGAGATTATATCTGTGTATATGTGTGCGCGCATGTGTGTGTGTACGTAACTTTTTTTTAGCTCTAACTCAAAAAGTTACAAAGATTTAAAACCAAATATTATATTTAACGTTTTAATACAAATCTTAAGAACCCAGTTATTTTTTTGAAGCAATCCTCAAACCGGAAGTTGTACATTTCTGAAATATTTTGATAAATATATAATTTATCGCAATATTTTTTATTTGAAATGAAAGATTATATTATTATTATCTACAATTTTTAGCATTTTATAAATTGTTCTGTCATAGTACTTTAGGAATTAAACTATTATTATAATAATATAGAGTATGAAACTTCAGTATATGATTGTTTAATATTTTTGTTACAACGAAAAAATTAATTGATTATGACAGTGATAGTGACAATAGTGACACATTATTTATATCTTGATTAAATTACTAAAATATATTTGTAAATATCCCTATAATTATATTTGTATAGTAGATTTTTTCAGATTTTTTTCTATTTAAACGATCTTTTGTCCGATTCTGGCTTCCTTTATATAATTGTCCTTAACCATCACTATAATTTTAGTTGAAGTAAACTAATAATCCATCAGGCTTTTAAAAGAAGAACACCAGCTCAATAAATTGATGAACAGATCCGGGTTTTGAAAATTGTCGAATTCTATCGGGTCTAACCTTATAGAACTCTAACTCGAAATTGTACTTTAATTTTATAATAAAAAGTCCGGGTGGTCTCTAATATAATCCTACGTTAGAAAGAAAGCTTTATGAATAAGAATAAATTGTAGGTGCTGTGTTTGTGGTATTGTTTTTGTTATTATTATTTTGTTTTTAATTTTGTTAGCGTCACTAACATCAAAAGAATTTAAGGTATTTCATTTGAATTTTATAACTTAAACAATGTTGTATTTAAAATATGGTTTTCAGGTGTGCCTAAGTAGCTTATAAAGCACGTACTTCGGCTTGTACTTACACATGTTTGTCATATGCTATTTTTTATTTCACTTGCATCATAATTTAAAAAATAGAACTTGAAAACAGTTTTTTTGATTTTAATTCATTTTATAAAGTTGTGTGATATGTCAAAATATTGTTACCTTGCGAAAAATGTTATAAGTATCATTTACATTGCTGTTGCTTTTGTCGCAAGTGTGTTGCAAAGTACTTAAGTGTGCGACAAAGTAGGTACTTTGTCGCACACTTTTGGGCACTTTGCAAAACAGTTTTGCTATTGATATTTCAGTAAAATTTAAAAATTTGACAGTATGTAAATGTTAAAAATTAATGGTTATTTTTGTAGTTTTTAACTTCCTTGTTTTGCAAGAGTATGAAAAATACTGTGTATAACACGTTTTAAATATTTTGTCTAACTTCAGCGATTGCAATCCTAATCGCTCGGGATACTACTTACAATTTTAGTCCGCGTTCGACAATACTATATTTTCAAACCTTGTTATACAAATAACTATTGTTTTTAAATATATTTTTATTTTGGGCCTTCAAAAGTAAAACATCGAGAGTTCGCACCGCTATAGACACGTGCCTAATGCATAATACGGCACTCTACTATAAGTTCAATAATAAAAAAATGCAATATTAACTTCATAATCATAAAATTTGAAAGGTTTTGAAGTATAATCAAGTTACTTCTAAAATTCCTCAGTAACCGTAACGCGATTCTCAATTCAATCGCTCGATGAGTATCGGTTCTGGTGAAAGCACGGCTACCACTACAATAAATATCAATTTCCCTCGATACGTTTTACGAGAGACAAGCAAACAGTGAAGTGAAACACTTTTCCTAATTGCTCGTGCAGGAACGGTAGACCGAGGACATTAAGTGCAGACCGCTAACAAATTGTATGCGCGATACACTGCCATTAGAACTTCGCATTCGGTCACCGAATTCATCTGGAACATGCAAACGACTAACGACTAAAGGGTAACGCCCCTAAAACAGTTGCGCACATAATGTACGGTGTGGGGTGGTGGTAGTTTACACTAAAACATAGTTGTGGAAACATGCATTTTTTGAGAATTTTTGATATTAACTAACTCTACCTATAAATCTTTCAGTGCACAAACACGACAAGAAATAAAGAATAGAGGATTTTACTCGAAAAATCGATAGTGGCGCCAACGACTGAAAGAATAACTACGCGGACAAGCCAATCAGATTTGATACAAATTTTGTATCAATTGCTTTGTACAACTATTAGAACATACAAATTTCTATTACTATTATTGTTTATCTTAGTTATAATGGATAAATAGATAAATACGGTTTACGAAAAATTGATTCAAGATACAAGTGTCAAAATGAGAATTTATAAATGTGTCACCGATGGGTGTATGTTTGTGGAACTTCCGTCAACATCGTGTTCGTTATTATTTTTTACAACTTATTTGGATATAAAGTATAAATTAATGTTTGTTAGTCCGCGTAGTTACCATTACCTAATACAGGGCGCTACGGTCGTTTGACGTCGCCAGTAAAATCCTCTATTGACGTTAAATTCAATATGGAACGTCTCTTCAATGACCCTGAATTAACAGACAGTGGAGATTAAAGCTAGATTTAGACCTACACCCAATTATAAGTGTAAGTGGCTAATATAACAAACCACCGCTCAATGTTTGCACTTATAATTGAAATTGGAACTTTGTGGAAGCGCTGGTTGGTTAATTTTAGCACTACTACTTATAATTGGGTAGGTCTAAATCTATCTTTAGGCTTGGTTTATAATGGATGTAACCGGTTACTTATTCTCTATTCTGTACAGTTGACCTATAGTCGTTTATATGTTACTATATGCCAATCTACTCTGGCCTATACAAAACGTTATCTACTGAAAGTTTCCTGTATTTTATCTTAAAAGATGTATTTTATTAAATTAAATTTTTGCAAGTTTTGTTTAAGTTATCATACAGGCCATACTCGATAAAAAATTTGAAAAAAACAAAGGACAATAATTAATTGTTGTTTTATAAAACATGAATTTTGATACAATTTAATTTTGATACAATTTAAAAAAATGTATATGTTAAGTTTCTATTGTAAAAGAGTTGAAAAAGGAAGCAGCAGTGTCAGTATAATTTTCTTATCGACTCTGCACTCGTGCATCAATTCATGTCCAAGAAATTTTTTATTGTGCGTTCCAACAACTTAATCGGCCAATTAATACGTTTTTAAAAATCACTAAGAAAATATTCCGGAAAGAATTAATGCACAATATAATGCAATAATATTAGTATCAGTGAAAATTTTATTTTGAAATTTTCATGCATTAAAATTTCCAAAAGTTCAGAATCCAGACACACAGAAACGACATAATACAATCGGTCACGTGACGTGAAGATTAATCAAAATATTGGACCAAAATAGGTACTTCCATTTCTTTCGTGTGAAGATTTAGTCTGGAGAAGTAAAAATCTGCTGTGGCCAGCACAGTACTTCCCCGACTATAACTTTTAATAACTTACTTTCGTAACGCCTTTAATTTTATGTTTCATACTCTGAATTATTAACAATAATTTATTTTCTAAATAGTATCATGTACAGAAAAAAATTTTGAATACGATTTGTAGATGACAAAAATATAATCCATCATTTGAAATAGAAAATATTGTGATAAATTAATTATTTATCGAAATATTTACGCAAAGTTACTACGTCCGGTTTGGGGGTTGCTACAAAAATAACTGGATTCTTAAGATTTGTATTAAAATTTGGTTGTTAAATGTTTGATATTATTTGAGTTATCGTCCACAAAATATTGTAACACACACACACAACCGCGCACAGACTTCATCTCGAAAATACTTTATTCGTATTATGGATTGTAAAACGTACTTATTCACTAAAAACTCACACTCGAAAAACTCCTCACTAAACTTCCCCTTATATAAAATATAATGCGGGAGGTAAAAAGAACTGACCACAGTTTAAATGTTGTTATTAATTCTCCGACTAAATTTTTTCTTCAGAGAACTTTTGATAATACACTTGAAGAAACTTGAATAATTGTTTGAGAAAAAATTGAATATCGCATAAATGTCATTTTTTACATTTTTACTAAACTTATCTCCCCTACATAGAGCTTTAAATTGACACCAAACTCGGTATAAATTGAATGATGTATAATATCGGTTAAATGTTATTTTTATTTTTGTACTAGAATTATTTTCCCGAAAGTTTTAATTTGATATCACACACGATAGTATTTTAATAAAAATAAAATAAGTTATGTTTATAAAGTTGGTACCACTGGTCGAATAAAAAAAATTGAATAATTGTTTGAGAAACAATTGAAAATCACATAAATGTCATTTTTACTAAACTTATCTCCCCGAGCGCTTTAAATTGACACCAAACTCGGTATAATTTGAATAATTTATAAAAAAAACAATTGATGATCGGTTAAATGTTATTTTTATTTTTCTACTAGAATTATTTTCCCGATAGCTTTAATTTGATACCACACACGATAGTATTTTGATAAAAATTAAAAAAGTTATGTTTATAAAGTTGGTAGGTACCACTGGTTAAATAAAAAAAATTGAATAATTTTTTGAGAAACAATTGAAAATCACATAAATATCATTTTTTACATTTTTACTAAACTTATCTCCCCAAGCGCTTTAAATTGACACCAAACTCGGTATAATTTGAAAAATTTATTTTAAAAAAAAATAGACGATCGTTTATATGTTATTTTTGTTTTTCTACTAGAATTCTTTTCCCGAGAGCTTTAATTTGATACCACACACGATAGTATTTTGATAAAATTAAAAAAAGGTATGTTTATAAAGTTGGTACCACTGGTTGAATAAAGCTCATTAACGAACTTGAAGTCAGAATTTGGGTCAAGATCTTAAATATAAAATTTCAGTCCAAAATTCCAACGCGTTTTTAAGTTATGCAACATCCAGACCCACAGACCCACAGACCGACAGACCGACAGACCGACTTTTTTTAAAATTATGTTTTTTGGGTTCAGTAGGGTCTAAAACGTGAAGATTCACCAAAATCTCGAACTGTCAAAAAATCACGATTACAATACTTCCCTCTATTACATAGATCGGGGAAGTAATATTACATAGATCGGGGAAGTAAAAATTAGATAAATAAATTTAGACAATTTAAGAATTTAACATTTTAATATTACGATAAGAGATAGGGGTATTTAATTATTGTTGTTTTGCTAACAGCTCGTAAACAGCCAAATATAGACAGTCAAAAGGAGAGTTTTTTTACCTAATTGATTATTATACCTACTAACTGTACTGAAGCATAGAGATTAATGTAACATAAAAGTAGAGGTTTTAAATTTCCGCCCTTGAACTTCATTTCACCGGTTGATTAATTATGTGTGACTGGTTATAGCTATTAGTTAATTATGGCACACCCCGACATCCGAATTTTATTGGAGGGATGAAGATAAATGGTTCGGTTAAGTAAAAGTGGTTTGGAAATTATCTGAAAATTAATTTTTTACAAGGGGTACGTAGTTTAAAGGTAGACAATTAAAATGAGTATTTACGTAATGGGTGATATAATTAAACTCAATATTATAAACCTACATTATCGAGGTATATGTCTAGAAATTTTGAACTGAACTGAACTAAATAAACAACCCAATACACTTCTTGAGTCATAAATACTCGGTTTTATAAACTCTGATATAACTGAACCAAATACACAACCCAATACCCATCGTGATGAGTCTCATATAATATTTAGTTTTGGCTGACTGAACTGAACTAAATTAATATCCTAATTCCCTTCTTGAGTGATATAAAGTGATGTGACATTGTGTTTTATAATATGTCTACATGCCTAGGCTTGTTATAAAAAGCCTAATTTTACAATCTGCCTACTATAGAAGTACATATTTCAATAAAACTTAAATTTAATCAATTTGGATGATAAAGTTGACGATACTCGATATACTACGATTTTAAATCATCTACCTACCTAATAATCATTAACGGCTTATTGCAGTCACACAAAGCCCAAAACCGCAATCGTGAAAGATTAGATTCTTGGGAAAATTACTAATTCTCTTATAGCTAATTTTGTGTACCTATATTGAATTTAAAATTGTAATGCGTTAATCTTTTAAAATAAGAATTCTAGGGGAAATTACTTATACCAGAAAAGGCAACTAAAAAGATGTTGCTAGAAATTATAAAAGATCAAAATTTAAATAAGTCTTATGTTATAGACCATATGACACAAAAGGCGGGCATGGGCGTCGTTAGGATATTTCCTAGGGGGGGGCAAAATATTTTTTGGACCAGTAATGTAAGCCTATAAAAAAAAATAATTTGGCAGGGAGAAAGGAAAAAAGCGCCGCAGGCGAAAATTTTTTTGAGTTCAAGGTCAAAGGCTGCTTCATTAAAAGTTAAGTTATACATACATTTGAAATTACATCTTAATTTACCCTCTATCAAGTACAAAAAATTAAAATAAATAATACATTTTAAAAAAAATAATGAAATAAATGTTTTATTTTAGCATTTAGATAAGTACGTAGGCAAAAAAATATATAAATATATTAGTTCGCTGGGGGGAGGTGGTTTAATCCCTAAACCTCCCTTGTTTCGCCAATGATGAGAACTATAAATTTCTGATATCCAGTACATACATTAAAGATTCAGAATAAACCTTCAATACAGTTTCTTGCAAATCTCTATACCTATATTTAATAAGAAATAATAAATTTAGCAAGAAAAGCATATCAAAGCTCGCTGCAACCCAGGTTGCCCATTGCTGCTTCATTTCGATTTTCGAGGAAAATACTACCCTCCCATTAAACTCATTTTTTGAGTACAGGAGCATTATTCTTGAAAAGATTCGCGTATTTCGTACATTGAAATTTCTAAAAAAAATTCCAAATGTCTTTTTTATCATATAGGTATGAAATTTGAGTTTCTGTGTCATTATCTAGGGGGGGGGCAAGCGCCCCCCCTTGCCCCCCCCCTGACGACGCCCATGAAGGCGGGGTATAAAATATTACGTTTGCCGCCTTATTATTGTATATTCAATCCTATTGAGCTAATTTGTAGCGAGTTAAAAAACAATATTAGAAAAAAAAATGTTTCGCCGCAACTTCGTCGTTGAATTAATCAGACAAGAAATTGAAAATATTGGACAGCGAGAATGAAATAACTGCATTCAACATGTGATAAAAACAGAAGATAAAGTATCATTTTACAAAGACTTGCAACCACTAATTATAACTTTTAGTGATTCGGATGTGTGCGATATTAATTCTGAGGACGAGGAGATGGACGAGGACGAGTAAATGTCCGAATAAATATATTTGTTTTAAATGACATGTGGTTTATAGGCCTCTTGGGGGAAATCGCCACTATAAACAAAGGTTAACGGTCCGCAATCAATACCTCTTGGGTGGTCATGGAAACCTGATAATGCAACATTTTATTAAAAACATAGTCTACATATTGAGGACATGAAATATAACGAATCCCTACTCAAATTTTTGTTACGGCCCTGGCGCATCTCAGGCTTGTAGTTTTGACCATTGTGCAATAAAACCCCAATAAACGATTATTAGGTAGATGATATAAAATCGTAGTATACTACGTCATTTGTCCACGAACCTGGAAATGGAATTACAGTCTACACTACAAATACACTCGTACGTTAGAAATCATGCCCAGGAAATTTGTATTGTAAGGTAATCGACTTGTCGTGTGCCACTCGAGTCGATTAATACTTTGTTGGAAAGAATTCTAAAAGTTTACCGAAAAGAATTAATGCACAGGGCAGGTTGGTGACCATATATTAAAATGATGATGAGAGACTGAAATTTATACAGGGCCTTTATTACACTATTGAAATTCTAAAATAAAATTTAATTTTCGTCTATCCGGTTGTAGAGTAATATTATTGTATGTTGAAATTACGCTCTTACTCTTATAACAATTTACTAAATTTTTGTTTAATGCCACTGCAGGCGTCTTCAACATCCTTAAAATATTACACAATTTTAGCCATACATATATGGTGTAGAAATTTCGGTTTTTACGTTTGCAATCATTGAAACCGCAAAGCATACAGATGTGTTCTTGTTCATATTCATATGCACACGAACAATTTTATATCATACTACTTTTGTATAGTTTATTTATATATCATGCAACAAAAAATTCAACAAATACACAACACAATATCACAAACTGTATCTCGTATCTGTATTTTTCCCACGACACAATTCAAACTCCCATCTGTCCACGTCCTCTTCTCTTCCCATTTCAGTTTCCACTTCACTTCCAGCGTTCAGTTGTTCAATATTCGCGCACTTGCTAGTCTTTTGTTTCATAACGTAAACAATGTGTCGTTGTCGTCTTGTCACCGTGTTGTCACTCCACCGCTCCAGCGTTCGTCGTTTGTCGCGCAAGCTTTTGATTCCACGGCCTACTCCGCACTTTTGTTTTCCTAATTCACTGGAATGCTGAAAACACTGGAAACAGAAGGTAGATATCATTCAGAATTAACAATAGGTGGGCTTGGGCTTAATGTACTGGGAGAATTTTGCAGTTTTGTGAGCTGTGAGATAGGTGTTGAATGCTGGATGATGTTAATTAAAAATGTTGATAATTTTAATTAAATTTGTGAGTTAGTATGTATGGGCTTTGTTGTAGTTGTAGCAACTAGGTTTTATTTGTGTGTTAATAAAGTACGAACTGAAAATGAGTTTTTGTCATGTCATGACGCAGTCTAACAAAAGACTGCTGTAGAAACAGAAATATAACTACCTTGGTATACCTAATAATGAAACTATTTATTAAAACGGCGCAAAGTACAATCGAAGCACCAATTAAAGTTTTAAATTACCTACATAGTACAAGATATAAAAACATAAGTTGAAATATTAACACGTTTATTGGTATTTTTGTCAACTGAATTTTAAGTATGTATGGGACTTATGTCAAAATGTTACGAAACAAATATACCTAAACAAACTTACTTACTCGATTCTAAAGCCGCTGTGAAAATTATTAATCGATTGACTAACCCGTTTAATTTAAAATTAATATTATTTTACAGGTGATGTTATGAAAATTCAATAAGTACATAATGAATTAAACACATTAGAAATATACAAATAAGATGTACCAAGCGTTCCAAATTTTACACACTGGTAGAATTATATTAGGTAGTAAATGTGTGCGCAAAATTTCATGCTGTTTGTCTACCCAGTTCATGAGAAAATGAATTTTATAACCTACAATCAGTCATCTCAGACAAACATCATAGTATAGGTACTATCCTTCTATAGAAGGATGAAAAACTTGACAACATCGCATAAAATTTGTTTATTCAACATTACTTTTTCAAATAACAGAAATTACAGTAGTATAATAAATGCTGCTGACCTGTTAGCGTTCTTCCTGAGTGTAGAATGACTTCAGGACCTGTAGCAGGGAGCTGTGCTTCCCGAAGGTTGTACAATGGGCCCGTTTGAGCGGCCTAAGTGCATGTGGTGTTTTTACTCCACCCTCCCCATTATATCCAAGTATAATAAATGTAAATTATATTTCAATAACAATTATTCAAACATTAAATCTATTTACAACAATTAATCACTTTTAATGTCGTATATTTGTCCATTTTAATGGAACAATGCAATTTACCACGAAATACTTAAAGAAAAAAATTATCAAATGTCAGAAAGACAATATGTCTACTAAAAGGTGAAACGAAAATTTAAACTGCGTTAAGGCGGTTGCACAGTCAAATTATAAGTTTTGCTGAACGCTCTGTATTACTTTAATAAACAAAGATTTAAATTATATATCTGAATATATAAATTGAACACTCTTTGAATTTTGTATTCCAGAAAATTAAATTTAAAATGCATCAACTCCAGTCGTCAAAATAACGAAAAACAACATGTTTTCCCCATAAAATTGGTTTAAACAATAAGATTTTTTAAACAAATAAGACGTTTTCGAAAAGCTTGAAGTTGTCCTCTTTTTGCTCTAATGCCACTTTTTAGAATTTTTATGTAGGATTGTATTAAAATACACATGAAATATTCACAAAATTTGACATGTTTAGCCATGCACATAAAAAAATTGAAGAAAAAACAAGAAAAACTAGCATTATAGCAAAGAGGGAGCATCCTTAAACTTTTCAAAAATATCTTAGTTAATTCGAAAATTTCACTTCTTACTTCAATTTTAATGGGAAAACATACTTTTCACCATTTTAACGGCTAGAAGTTAACCACCTGTGACCACCTGTGACCACCTGTGCGTTAACATAACCCACGGGTTGAACTGATTAATTTTTGTAGCTAGGTGTAACTGTATAGCAACTATGGAAAAAATTTATTTAATTACAATAGTCTGTTTCCCTTTTCATATTTTATTTTAAGCTTCTAGATTTACATTTTTATAATAATTCTTAATTAAATTAAATTATTCATTTTTTAAAATCCTTCCTTATTTTATAATCGCTAATTACCTAACCACTGTTTCAACATTTGAATAAAGCAAGTTAAAACTTACGGGAATATTTCAATTTATTTTTTAATTAAAAATCCCACCAATAACTTTATGCAAATTATTTGCGGGATATTTGATGATAGAAAAACGAGAACCGGGTTTGAAACTGCTCGCCGCCGCCTAAAGTAGCAATTAATCTTCCCGGAGAAGTTTTGTATTAATTTATTTACTGAATCAATTTTCGGAATGACAGATTCGCATCGCTCGATTTCATATTTGAACAGCGTTGGCCGTGACGATGTTCGTCTGTTGACTAATGGCACTGTTTGAAAGTTCAAGTGTTTTTGCGCCAAACATGAAATATTGGCGACATTAGTTTGCCACCAGCACCGAGCTGTATATCACGTATTTGTGTTTCGAGGAAAAGGAAACAGATTTGTGTGAATGAAATTGAATTATTTGCATCGCAGTTTTGAATATTAATGTTTCTGGAGCGCATGAGAATAGGTCAAGTTGTATTTTGATATTGGCATAAATTTATTATACAAATTCAAAGTAAACGGGGTGAGATTTATTTTGTATTTATGGAACAAGCAAGATTATTATCATAATATAATTAAATTACAGAATGATTCACAACTTCGTGCATACATTCTCACGTAACCTACTATAGGTACCTACTAAACTTAGTGATTACGGAATTATTGAAAGAATTATTCTTGTTCCAAAATCCACTAGTATCTTCATTTCCAGGTTTTTACTTCCTTGTACAGAGTAAAAAGGAAGTATTGTAATCGCGAAAAATTTCGGTTTTCAGATTTTGATGGAAATATCCGTTTTGACCTTTTCTGAATCCATTATGACTAGTTTCGTCGTGACGTCTGTACGAACGTACGGACGGAAGTACGTACGGAAGTACGGAAGTACGTACGGACGGACGTACGTATGTGTGTCGCATAACTCAAATACGGTTAGACGTAGAAAGTTGAAATTTTGTATTTAGGACTGTTATAGCATCTAGTTGTGCACCTCCTATTTTTTGTTTCAATCTATAAACCGGAAGTAGTACTTTTTTCAAATATTTCGATAAATATTTAATTTAAGACAATTTTTTTATTTTAAATGAAAGATTATGTGATTATTATACCTATACAATCGGTATTTTATAAATATTTAAGAATAATTGAAGTATATATTTATAATTTAGTACCTATTTTGGTATCTTGTAGTCCATGATCGATTAACATTTGTTGCTATATAAAATTTAAATGATTATGATATGACAGTGACAATATTGAAATATGCTTTATATCTTCTTCTGCAGTTTAAATAATATGACTAAAATATATTTGTGAGTATACTAGCAGTATATAGTAGTAGTACTTATTTATTAGATCAGATTTTTTATATTATTCTACATTTTAGTTATAAAGAAAAGTATGAACAGTTTAATATGCGTTCAAGGAAGTCATGTGGTGTCCACCATGTGTCCACGTCAGATTTTTAAAATTAATAAACAGTTTGAAAACACTGGTTCCCATAGACCTTACATAGTCTAGACCTTCTAGACAAATAATGAAGGCGCGTTGTTTTGAAGCCAACATCTGCAGTATGGGAAAAGGAGATTGTGCCCCTGTAAGTTGTAATGCGGTTTGCGTAGTAGAAGATATTTATAAAAGAGGCGCGATATTATTTTAATACAATTATTTTTCACATTCTATGATGCAGACAATTTTTGTTATATAAATTTGTACTTTAAATTATAATATACAATTTTTATGAAACGATATACCTATGTAAATAAAATAATAATTGAATATCTATCTTCTAATAGTAAATTTCAGGTTCGAACAAAACTTTGCCAGGGACCTGGAACTGAACCCGAACCGGAACCCGAACACGAACTGGAACCGGAACCCGAAAAAATCTTTATTTTTATTTAGGCAGATACCTAACGAAATTTGTAACACATCTTTAAGAGTCCCGTCTCTGTAACAAAATATTGCGAGTGTGCAGTTTCTGCTTCATTCATTGCTTGTTATTAACTGGATGAAAAACAAGTACTAGACGTTTGTGAAAGAACGAATCTAGATTTATGTCCAGTTAGAATTCAGAGTAAGTCTTTTGAATCCATATAAAAAATTAATTTAAAAAGTCTATTTTAAGCTATTTTATCTTATAGTAATTAAGAGATTAATAGAAAATGTAACTTTTGGCATAAACTTAATCCCATTCTTAATTTGTAAAGATTTTTTTGTAGGCGGTGCAATGTAATTTTTCATCTTAAGTTCTTCTACTTAAGTTAAAGCGCAACTTAAGTGGCAACGGTAAAACCAGCCATTAGAGAGGTGCAATATGTTATAGCAGTAAAAAATCCCTTTTGAAAATTAATACAAAACTTAGTTTACACAATAAAAATATAACACCTGCATAAATAAAAAAATATGCTGCAATTTTTATGTAGGTAGTATAAATAATAAAATAAAGTAGGTATCACGTATATTTTGCTTTATATATCCAACAAAATCCATAAACATGTCACTGTATATTTATTATATGAATACAATTTATTTATGTAAATAAAGATAACTAACTAAAAAAATTGCGAAAAAATTTAATTCAGAGATATTTAATTAAATATTGTTTGTTACGGTTTGATATTTTTACTCAAATTACATTAACAGTGTAATAAATATATTTCGTGATTTAATTATTTATGCGTCAAATTTATTTATTTATACACCGCGCACGTATAGTAATTAGTTATATAGCTAATTAGCAATACCTTTAATTTAAATAAATATTAATGTGCCAAATATACGGAGTTATGTATACCTACATGAAATATTCAGATTCAATTTCACATAGCGCACATTACAAACATTGTAATATTGCGAAATTTGGAGCATGCCAATTATGTGATATATTTGACAGTTTGGTTGGTTATTGCACCCCAAATCATACATACGGCATCTAAATTAAATGCAGGGGGTTACCGAGCCGATAAATGACCTACTAATTAACCATTTTTGCTGCGGAAAATTATCACCAACCAGGTGACATGTGAAACTGAAATATCCAATACCAGGCTACATGCAAAACACCATAAATTAGCTTGTGAATTCCACAAATGCAGTGAACTGTTATAGGCTGTTCATGCTAAAAGCTAAATATAGTACAGGTAAATTATTTATAGATATATCAAAATCAAATCAAATATCTAATTGAAATGTGTTATTAATATTTTTTTTATAAAATAACGTCTAACAGTTTTTCTAAATAAATAATTATATTTGTTAATTTTGCATTGTTGGGTGTAACCCAACCTGTGTAACAAAATTTAAAATTGGACGCACTTATTATGAATCAAAAATTATTTTGTTGAAATTCGTAAAATGAACAGTAGTTTGCAAAACAATATAATTTTGGGTACCACTGGTTGTCACAATTAAATACAAAAAAGTTAAACAATAGTAGTGCAGCGTAATTAATCATAATTAAATTAATGTAATAATAATTTTACAAACAGGAAAAAATGCAATTTTTAGGTAGGTAAGTACTTACAGCCAGAATGATCAGTGCGTCCAATACTATACATTCTTAAATTTTGTTCCACAGGTTGGGTTGCACCCTGTATAATACTGTATACATTTTAAATGCCACTGAATTCAAGTAATTTTTTATGTTGCAAGTATTACTTCATTAGCTACTATATCATTATAAAAAAGTTACTAAAAGTTTCTCATTTAAAACAGTGGCTCAAGAACTGTTTAGGTACTTATGTTAAGTGCTAAAGTTATTATTTTCTTAAAGTAATAAATCTGTTCATTCCGCATTAGTTAGATCATTTACACGAAGTATAATATAAGCACAGAGAAGTTCCTAGTTATTTCTAGTATAATGTAAATCAGAAATTCCCATCCGAGTTCCGTCCGATTCCTATACTTTTCTAGTAGAAATATAAGCTTGGCTCTATTTTTTTATTCGAGATTCGTACTAGATTTGTCTATGCATCCTCAGTTCAGTGTGCAGTCGGTTTGACCAACCTTTAAAAGTTTTGGCTCGAAAAAAATCTAAGATTTCGAAGATCTAGACTAGACGAAAAAAGTGTAATGTGTACCGTTGTTTATCGTTATAGAATGCATGCTCTAAGCCCGTATTTTCTGTCTCTCTCTACAAGGTAAACAGAAAGCCCACACTTCATCCACCCAAGTGTCTACTCCTGTCATATATTATTGTTCTTGGTCATTTATTAATATTACTGAATATTTTACTATTTATAATTTTTGTCTAAGAATTTACTGATTTATTTGGTTCTTCTAAAAATAATATGGATTTGTTGTATCATAAAGATAATTTCAAATATAATAATTATTAGACTTGCTTAGCTTGAAATTACATGCATACTGTTTGCCAAACTCGCCCTATTTACACATGGTTTTTTGAGGATTTTTTTCATACCTCTGAACAAACTTACTAATCTAAAGCTATCAATTAATTACAAATTCTTGATTTCTTCTTTTCCAAGATTAATTGAAAAAATATTCAATTTAGCGGCGCTGCTATTGTGCAGGCGATTGTTACCTTGATTTTTTATCAGGATTCAGAATCATGAACACCAACAGGGCAAGGTGTTGTTTAAATCATTTTTAGAATAAGCAAATTTTTAGAGTTGTTATTTTGCTGTACGTACTAATTAAATTCATTGCCAACTTAAAATGTTATGAGTTTATAAAGAGATCACATTACCATGATTCAACTAAAAAAAATTCACTCCACCTACAAAATCACCCCCTCCAGCAAATTGCCAATGTCATTCCAGTATGCAATCTGTTAATAAATCGCGGTGAATCAAGCCAGCGTTGTGCCTCCCGTTCAATCATCAACTTAATCAAAACCAAAACACCCCAACCTGACCAACACGCGTTCATTTATCACTCGCTGGGCAGCGGTCCGTGGATGGCTGCTCGGCCGCTATTTTTTCACGCGAATGAAAACTTCCGCAACTCGAACCAGAAGCCTCGGTCGTTCAATTCCGGACGATTAATCTTAATAGCGAAACCGTGCGTGTGCGTGTGCTAATTGCAGGAGAGGGGCACCTGCTATTAACAAATGAGAGAGAGGTAAAGGGTGCTAGGTTCGAGGAGTAATGATAGGAGACACAGAATTTTCAGTTGATTTGTGTAGCTTGTATAAAATGTTTAAGGTACTCGTAGGTAATAGGTAATATAGATTTTTTACGAATGTGGCGCATTGTTTTTGAGACGTCAGCCGAGGAAAATATCCCCATGAGTAATAAAAAGCCTGACATTCGGGCCGATTCGGCAACACTACTTTTCGTCAGCGATCGAATGCAAAAGCAGCACTCTAATTAGTAATTAGCCAAACAAATCGGAACAAAAGTTGTACTTTTCATTGCGACTATTCAGAGCTAAAGTTACTTATTATAATTTAAAAACTATTTACGATAGATAATACATTGTCCAGGATTTGAAAGGAGCCTAAGTGAGTTAGGGCCAAATAATGTAGTACATCTAAATTGATACGAGTATACTTAAATTTTGTAGCGATTTTTCAGAAAAATAAATGTAGTCATCTTTATTTATTTCTGATGATGATGACTATTCTGTTGTTAGTGAATTTAATTATTTTTATTATTAGATTAGATTAATTAATTATTTATATCCATTGTGACGACATCGGTTGATTCGCCGAATGAACTGTAGCCACTTTCGATTACAAAAGGGGTTTCGTTAAGGGGCATGAAATTGGAATTAATTTTAAATACTTTTAAACAATTTTTTTTAATGAAAGATTAAGTTCCAGTTCAGCTTAATATTACTTTTTTAATTTTCACTTTAGTTTTTAAATATTTTATCTTTAAAGTTCTACAAATTTTAAATTAAGAAAAATGTACTAGACATACCTAGAAACATCTTTTATCTTAATTTTTAAAACCGCAAAACAAATCGCAACAAAATTAGTGTCAATTTAATGACCCCAACGAGAACATATTTTTGTTTTATATTGTAAGGGTGAGTATTTCTCTTAAGAGGCCCGTCTACTAACTAAAATCCAGCATAAAATGTACTAACGTAGCGAGTGTTTTGTGACCAGTACCTACTAGAATGGTAAAAATTTATTTCAATAAGAATTTAATAGAGAAAGAATGGATTTACAGATGTGCCTTTTTAAACTTTTGATTAAAAAATTGTACATGAATATAAAAATACCGAAAAATTAAAAAAAATCCTATTTTATGCAAACTTTAAACGGTTATATATCATGATACAAATTAATTTTTAAAATTTTAAAAAGGCACATCTGTAGATCCATTCTTTCTCTATTAAATGTTTATAAAAACATCCTGAAGGCAATAATAATCTGACAGTTTACTCGCAACGAAAACACTTTTACAGAAAAAAAGTAAAATTGAGGGTATTCTAGGAATTCGGAAAAAAAAAGGTAGACGAGCCGCTTAACATACGTACTTGAAGTTATGGTACATCCTGTATAGGTAAACTTATTTTATTATAAATTAATGCAAAACATATTAATATTAGTTTACGTTTACGAATGTGTTTTAAGAAACGAATACTATTTTTGTGAATATAAATTAACCTTACTTTAATTTCAATTTGGTACTTTATTAAAACATTTTTTACTTATTTGAATAGTTCAGATAAAAAGACATGCCATACGTATTACAACTATAAGCTTGTTGGCTAGTATCAAATAAAATGAAATACCAAACCAGAAGCTCCCCTAAAGCCTGCAGATGTGCAGATATTCCACCATAAACAGCAATTAGAGCAGCGAAGTTCCACAACTGGAGGTATTAAATCACTTTAATCCAACTACATAAGTTTAAACTAATAGTTCCCCGAACTCTTAAAGTTCAGGTAACATTTCACGTCTTCAAACAAGCAGAACTATGCGCTGGAGAAGAAGATATACCTCCTGGTCCTCGTTCTGTTCTTGGCTACTGGCTACAAAGCTAAACCAAATAAGCGAATAAGTCACGGGATTTACTCGCCACTCGCTACAGCGGACTCTTGCTATGGGATTCTAATACAAGATGTCGGGAAACTAATGTAATTTAGTACCGGGAGTTAATAGTATGTGACATAGGTCAGGTTGCTACTGTTCTTCTTTAGAATTGTGTTTAGTTCAATTAGGGCTACATGCTATCAGCGATTAAACCAGGTTCGTAGCAAGGCTGTACCATAATAACTAGTGTGCGGATTATATGCATTTGCATATATTGTATTATTGTGCATATTAGTATTTTTTTTTACAAATAAACAACGAATGAATTGTTTCCATGTCTTACTTGGTATAAGATTTATTTAACAAAAAATAGGTACCTACCTAACAAAAATCAAATTTTAAATGCAAATAACTCGTTTATTTGAACAAATATACATAAACGACATAATATTTTTGAAAACAGGAAAAAAATACTCTATCCAATGAAAGAATAAAAAATATATAATTCCATTTTAAAAATATATATTTTGTCCCATATTTTGGGAACCGCTGTTAAAAAAATTTTTGCCGATGTTATAAATTTTCTTATACAAAATGACCCAATTTTGCTTATTTAACAGACCTCGTAGCACTTCAAAAAAAAAAAGTTACCAATGGTGAGCAAGCTTATAGGAACACTCTGTATAGGTACACACGAAAATTATAACAAAATAATATTGTACACATTGAATAAGTTCAACTTAAATGCCTAGCGCTTTAATTTTTTGCTCTTCTATGAAATAAATTTTACAATTTATCTTTATAATTTTTTTTCTCTAAAGTAGTTAGTACCAAACTAAATATTTCCATAACATCTAATTACATTCTAGACAAATTATTGCAATCATATATGTACCATACCCATAAACTTGTTGTAGAAATGTCATTTTCACTTACCAATAGAATGTCAAACCAAACTTGACAACATTTTGTGTACCTACATAGAAATATGACAATAAAACAGCTACAAATACATTATAAATTGCTGTAAAATTCACTTCATTTCTTCAAAACATTACTAGAATACTTAGTCATAAAATTAATAGTTCTAATATTTATAGATTATATAAACTATAACCCAAGATGCAACGCAAATAAAATTCAACTAGTAGTTAAGGTTAACCTATTGTCAACTACCCATCAATTTGAATCCACACTCGTGCAAATATAATTGGGAGTAAATCCTGTTGAATGGTTACACCAGCAAAATAAAATAATCCCTCATTGATCGATTTTCAATCCACAACACATCCTTCTGAGCCTTCCTGCGAGTTGTTTGACCTCATCTCAACCTTTTCCTAACGTAACAAGCTGCGTCTCTGCGCTCGTTGGCCGCAGGTCTGTCAACAAGCGCGTGTTTATGTTACACCGTTCCTGCATTTGGCTACGCGCCGCGCCGTCACACGTCCTGCTATATTCCACGCTCCTGAGATGCGCTGAGCTCAAGAAGTAACTGTGTTGTTGGTAAATGGGTAAAGGATGGAGCCAGTGGCGGCGATAGATTTTTAGATCTGGGGGAGCCAGTAAAGACCAGGAAAAAATGTTGGGAGGGCATACATCTTTTTAATTAATTTTTGTATTTCTACTATATTTTAATATTTCTTCAATATAATTTAATATTTACCGAGCGCTTCATATTTGCGACCTGCTAGTACCTATTCCTTCAAAATTCAAATACAAACAGAAAATGAGTATACTTGATTTAATAACTAATCGGACAAACTTGAAGTTGTCTCGCTGACCCATATTTACACTGTGTAAATACGAGAAAAATATCACTAGATTTTTTTGGCGACAAAATTAACAGCTGATACAAGATGGAAAACATTCGTTTGTTTACATTGCAAAGTTTGTGTGGTGTAAAACCTTCGACCATATATAGGTATAGACAGATAACAGTCAATGCTGTAGTATACAATGTTGTGAAGGCAAGAAGTACGATAGCGGTGAGCAGCAGCTATAGGCGGGGAAAAGAGGTGAAGACACCCTGAAGTGTTGCACATTGCTGACTTCTGGTTTGTTGTCATGGAACAGAGAATGATAAAAGGCAAACTGCAACACTTCATGGTGTCTGCAGGTCATACTCCTCTTCACACCGCTACACTAGTTCTTTGCTTCACAACAAAGGCTTGCGTTGTTTGTCTATTCCTATATATGGTCGAAGTGTAAAACTGATGTTACATCAGCCAATCAAAAACGATCAGTTTTAGCATTCCAACTTCAGATTTGTCCGATTAGTTATTAAATATAGTATAATGAAAATGAACATTCAACACTCAACTTTTAACAAATATTGCCCCAAGTACGTACAAACTAAAATAACAAATTGTCGACTGGCCAAAATTAGTTAATCAGAAAATGACGTGCAAAAATTATTTATATGTAATACTTTGTATTTACATTAAAATATTATCGTCCTTCTTTTCTGAAAATTTACGGAGGGGTTATAGATCATTTTAGGGGCCCGGCCTCCCTGGCCCGCCCATTGGCGCCGCCACTGGATGGAGCCGAAAGGCTTCCTGGTCAAACTTGGAACTCAGAAGCTCGGAGAGAAGTTCTTTGTTAGGGTAGGTTAGTACAAAAGCTAAGTGAATCAAGTGGTAATAGGAGTAGAGATGCGGTTATAGAGTTTGAAAAGTTAAAAGTGAGAAAATGTAAGATCATTTGGGTTAACTTTTAAAATAATTTATAATTTGTGTACTAGTTACCTATATTTTATATAGTTATGCTATACATTATTAGTTTATGCAGTCAGATATGTAACTGCACAAAAACTGCCCTTGTGGTGTGCTCCCTAACATTTATAAGTAGGTACTACCAAGGATGGATTTAAAGTTTACACTACGTAGTATAGTACATTTTGTTAAAAATGAATCAAATTCTCAAAGTAATTGCGTTTCTTTTTATAAATATTATACAGTAATACAATAAAAAAAACCGGCAATTTATGCCAACCATTATAATAATAACTATAACGATATTAACATGGTATAACATGGAATAATTAGTCAGGAATCATACCTGCATAATATATTATTTATAGTTACATAATCTTAAAATTATTTTCTCAAAATTTTCTTCCTGACTACTATGAAATATACCTTTTATATATATATATATATATATATATATATATATATATATATATATATATATATATATATATATATATATATATATATATATATTGTAAATTGAAATACTTTCACGGTCAGGAATAGCATAAATTTAAAAATTATTTTTTATAATAATGAGTTACTGAAAGAATGAATAATAACTGATTTTGATATTATTTAGAAAATCAAATGTTTAATTTTGAAGCTTATAATTATTGATAAATTGCAGAAAGGTACTTTTCTGAAACAAACTACAACATTAAAACAGCTATTTACTTTTCGATGTCGTTTAGCAAATAACAATATAACTATTATAATTAATTAAACAAATACATTTTTCAAGTAAAGTGCCCACACCTTTTTATGCTTAGTTAGTATTGTTCACTTTGCAAAAAGAAACAATTCGATAACCATGTATTTGGGTCTACAACTTATTTTTTATTACTTGTTTTCCGTTTTATACATTAGTATTATTGTTATTATATGCTAAATTATAAGCAATTTACTAAACTACAACGTACATACTTTTCAAAATACATTAAATAATAATATAGGTCCTGCACATTATACCCATAGACAATTTCTCGTAATTCATAATTAATTAAGTTTACCTAAATTACCCCTTGTCAAATTTCTTGAAATGTAAAGTGTAAAATAATAACGTTAATTTAGAAATAAATACTGTATAACTTTATGACAAGTCATGTTTCTATTTTCTATTTCGTTCGTTAATTTTATGACATGTGTTTGAAATATTAAGACATTATTTTGACGAAGTGTTTGTTTTTCAGGTGAACATTTCTGTCTGGACATTTGCCAAGAAATTATGTAGGTAAGTGCATTTCAGACAACTCAATTCGTGAATATAGGTATCTTGTTTTTAGAATTTGTTTGCATTGATTTAATAAAGTAATTTAAGTTAGGTACCTATATTATATATCTTAAGGTATAGTCAAGGCTACGCACGGTTAAAGGATAATTAGGTTTGCCAACATGATCTTCTAGCGGTCAGATTGTGTAATGGAATGGAGCTAGGTGTCTCTGGCTGTATCAGGTCATACTATAGACCCTGATTTAAGACGATCCTCTACCGCGCCAGAAAACAGCCAAAAACATGGAATTCGCGCGCCACTCCACAGCGTTTATTGTTTTATAAAATATAATAATCTAAAGATATTGTTGAAGATAAAAGTACAGTCTACAAAATGGTCGAAGCACAATTTTAAAATTATGCTTTAAAATCGAAATATGTTAATTTGAATATTAACAATTTTTGTTATTTTTTGAACACAAATATCTTCTATTTTAAAACGAATTTTAAAAATTCGATCGGTTGTTTCGCAGATCCAAGCTTTGTTGATAACATATTAAAATTTGAAGTTAATTCCTTGATAAATAATAGCTGTACAAATATGGGTCCCTAAATTGTATTTTCCCCTCAAACATAAATTATTTGTTATTTTTATGTTTAATATAACAATAAACGCTATAGAATAGCGTGCGGAATCAATGTTTTTGACTGTTTACTGCCATGGGTAGAGGATCACCTTAAATGTAAAAATAAAAGTACCTACACTTTAATACTACAAATAGTCAGTACCTAACTAAAATTGTATTTTTTTTATTTTTGTGCATTAATAAACGTATAATATAAATAAATGATAAAAATTAGCTCCAAGTTTTGCTAATTGATGCCACAGCAATTAATAATTTGTATTTATTGATTCACTAATGAGAATGATTCTTCATGTTAAATTTCAATTTGAAATTTTTTAATAATATAACCAGAATCGTTCAAATTGTTAATGTTAATCTTCTGGATTTACAAGTGTAGCGCCTTAATTCGAAATCCAGGGCAGTATTGCAAAAAATGCTGCAGGTAAACTACCCTTAATTTCTTTATTTAAAAAAAATATTTCTGTTTCCTAATCTACACAATGTCATACTACTTACTCTTAAATTTATGACATTAACTTCAAAACCACCTTGCTGTATATGTTATTTTGTTTTAAAAATTCAAAGAATATATATAGTTAATGTTACCTACCTACCTACCTATTACTTCCGAGTTGAAACAACGGTATTATAAGGAGGAATAAAATACCTCTACATTAGAATAATGTCACAAAACAAGAATTCCAAGCAAACATCTTGCACTTTCATTCATCTTCATCACAATAACTAATGAACCATCCGCCATCCAAACTCCGGCTAAAAATACATCTGAAATTACGTGTAACAAATCGTTTCTTGTATCATTTAAACTTTCGTAAACAAAACCGCTTAGGGCTTTGCCATTCTGCTCCGGCATCGTCTTTGAAAGATCTGCGTTCGTTATCACATTTTACAAATGATCGCATTCAATCAACGACATCATTAAGGGCTCTGACAGTCGTGCGATGCGTCAAATGAACCTTGAGAAGAAATAGGAAGATGAAGGGAAAGGGACGCTCGTAAGGGCGAAAGCGGGAGATACGCACTATGGGTGGGATACGTGGGAGCTTGTGCGTAAAATTGTGCTACTTTGGAAGATGGTGGATATTTGTGTGGTTGTGGATGGTGAAGCTGTTTGGGGTTGGATTGGCTATATAAATTAGGTCTAGACGTGTAGCTGTTAGTGCCACATGAATTATACAAAAATTTAAATCAAATTTTGGCTACCCTTTGGAAAGGAGGGTACCTATTTAAGTTCCTAATTTTTGCCAAACAAAAAATAAATAGGAGAAAAAATTAGTGGAACGTCTTTCTTCACTTTTTAATAATAACTTTATTAATATGTCTAACGGTTTCGAAAGTTTAAACTTTCATCATCAGGACTACAAACTACAAAAACAAAAAAAGTCAAATGGTTCAAATTCAACAGTTACAAGGACAACAAAAAACTTACAACAAAAGTAGCAGAAAGCTAATCAACAAATTTTATGACATTGTTGCTCAATGTTAAATCACAGAAAAGAAACAGAAACTTGACAGGTGTCATGTCAACTTCAGCGGCTGAATGCAAGTGTCACGGGAAAGCGCCAAAACTACAAAATCAGGTGATTATGTTCAGTAGTGGGGATATACTGTCAAGTCATTGAGGCAAGCGCCCTGTTTAAAAAGTTTTGAAATTTCTATGTTTTCTAAAATATCTAAAGTTTTGCTTTTACTTCTGAAATGTAGAATTTCAAAATTATTAGGATTGAAACTATGTCCTGTCTCTAAAAGATGTTCAGCAAATGTAGAATGACCTCAATTAAGCCTGATACAGTTCAGACGTTGTTTATACAACGTTTCAACACTACGCAATTCTTATGTTCTTTCCGCTGGAAGTGGATGGAATAGGCTCTAGTTCATAACTGATATACGATATGGTATAATGATATTGCAATTCCTTAAATGATTTAGGTACCTAGTTATGAAAAGGCATACAGTACATATCTACAACAAACATCCCTAGTACAAAAAATTATTCTACACTGCATCGTACTTCTTCATATAACACTGCTCACTACACATTAAACCTTTTACTCCACTGTCTAGTGTCTACATCACCCTTGTACGCAGGAATCTCACATACACACATTCAGCTACCCTCCTGCTTTTCCTGCTCTACTCTGTCTCTCCTCTAATGGTCCTATGAGCTGACATAAAGTTGTTATTCTAGCCACTGGCTAAAATGGAGCGCCTTCTCTCTCTGCTGTTACATGCAGAGGTGCAAGTCCCATAGGGAGAATGCAGGGATGGAGTAGGTAAGATTTTTTGTGGTAAAGAAGAGTTATGGACTAGATACTAACGCAGATAAGGGATTAGGAGTTATTGGTAGGAAGAGATATATTTGTTTAATAGGTAATGACGCGTAGTTGTAGTTTTTTATATATTAACATAAATGGTATTATAAAAACTATTCAATAAATGAGTAAGTTTATCCACGACTAGGTACTATATAACATGAACATTAAATGTGTGATGTTTGCTGCATAGTGCCATATATTAATCCCGCAGGGAATAATAATCAGTATTCCCTCCTCTACACCAATCAGATAATTAGTTGCTTGAATCAATTTCTCTGTGCAAATTATTTTTGGAAAACATTGCAATGTTTTATGATGTAACAATAGTGATAGATAATTTATATTTGGAAATGACAACATTTTTTGCGTATAAAGTTCAGTATACAACTCGCTTTGATGATTAAAACTCTCGCTCGCTTTGCTCGCTTGTGTTGTAAACTTCATCTTCGGGAATAATAGCATCCATTATAATGTACTATTGAGTTTATTAAATTATTATAAAAGTGGTTTATAGTACGTCGTTTGTAATGCTTATTGGCACAATTTTTATTGGATTTTAATGCATATAATGTATGGTAAACTGCAAGTGGTAAGTATTTTAATGAGTGATACTTTTTAATCATATTTTAGTTATATAGGTATCTATATTTGGTCATAGTTAAAAACCTTGATTTCTTATTTATATCTCTAATCGAACTTAAATCAGAAAGGACTATAGGTACCTATATTCTAATCTAACTTACTTGTGTTTTGTGTACTTAAACTATAAAAATGTTTATGTTAAAATTGATTGTAAAATGTTATACTTTTTTTGTAGTTACCAAGGTTTGTCTGATAATAACCACTAAAGTGGTTGAAATCGGCGACGGAATAAATTTATTAATTAAGAAAATAATGTGATTATACACATTTTAAATTACAGATTATCCAACATGCATGTTACTGTGTACTTTGACTATGTGGTGTTGGAAAAACAAAACGTTTTAAAAATAATTAAATTAATTACCTATATACTTTACATATTGATTAAAATAATACTTTAATCTGACTAGTAATTAATTCCCACTAATGAATTGAACTAATTATTCAATTTAATCAAATAATGAAACAATTTAATTATAACAGTTTTTAAATATAAACATACAACTCTCATATTATCATACATTGACTATCGTTAATTGATTGCAAATTGATGAGTGTAATAAATTATTTCTACCTAAGCTGGCTCGATATTCAACTGTAATCGGTCACATAAACGCTCCATCGGATTACACAATGGCGAAATATTTTAATTTTTAGTTTCTTTAATTTAAGTATTCAGACAAAAAGCAGAAACATGCATGTCTTCTAAAAATTTGTAGAGGTTGTAGTACTGTTTATTATTTTTATTTATCGTGCCTCTTGCCATGCACTGTTTTACTTTTAAATAACAAATAAATCCTAAGAGGCGCATTCAATAAATATCGAACTGCTGAACGTATGTTGTCAAAACCAAAGTGTGGAGGTTGAGGCGACGGTAGTAAGCCCTTGTTTTTGCAGTCAATTGAACAAAAAATGTAGAAAAAGAAAACTGAGCTTAAAATATAGGTAGCTACTGGTTAACTAGATCTACAATAATTTCAATATCGAAAACATACGATCGTTGTCCCATCATATTTCATTTAATTTATAACACACATGAATGAAAAAAAATCTTGTTAAGATTTCAAATAAAGTATATTGAAAACTAGAGTATAAAATAAAATTTAAAATAAATGGTTCCATGAGTCTTATTCACAACAGTTGCAAAAAATATCTACTGGGCGGCGTCAATAGTAAAGCGGGTACAAAAAATATAGTGTAACAGCGAAACCAACCAAAGCCTATATTTTCTTTATTATTATAGTTACAAAAAAATGTTAAATAGTAAAGTTGTAGGAGACCAAGGGGGACATCTGATTAAAGAATAAAATAATTTTTTAAACCAGTGGTTCTCAAGTTAAAACACAAAGTTATATTTTTTCAAATAGGAATATACATCTTTTTTAGGCCTATTCGATAGAGTATTTTTTTCTGAATTCAACCATGTATTCGTTTTATATCCTTACATAATAAAAATATAGAGAAAAATTCAGTTGAAATTTAAATAATTTCTAATTTTTAATATTAATCTATGGATGAAAAACAAGTGATAAATTAAATATGGACGTGGTTTCTTTGGATATCTCGTGGCATAAATATCGCAAGCTTGTATGGTATTTTTATTTATTTTTTTAAATTTATCACTGGTTTTTCATCCATAGATTACTGCACATTAATAATATTAACTTCTAATATTATTAGAAGTTAAAAATTATTTAAATTTCAATTGAATTTTTCTCAATATTTTTATTATGTAAGGATATAAAACGAATACATGGTTGAATTCAGAAAAAAATACTCTACCGAATAGGCCTAAAAAATATGTATAATCCCATTTGAAAAAATATAACTTTGTGTTGTAACTTGAGAACCACTGGTTTAAAAAATTATTTTATTCTTTAATCAGATGTCCCTCTTGGTCAGCTACAACTTTGCTATTTAACATTTTTTTGTAACTATAATAATAAAGAAAATATAGGCGTTGGTTGGTTTCGCTGTTACACCCTGTATATGAATGAAAATGATGTTTCTGGGGCAAAATTTAAACATTCTAGTCCCATAGATAACAATGTACATGTACATGATTTAAATTGATGGTTCAAAATAAGGTTTCGTCAAATTCACGGAACAAGTAAAATTTACCGGTAGGTATATGAAAATATAAAGAAACTTGTACCCCTTTTGCAATTGCTGCCATCTATCGGTATCAGATAAACTAGCTTCATGAATAAGGCTCATTAAGGTTGTTGCCTATCGAAACTAACGACATTGGACAGTGAAGTGTAGCTTATTTCGGAGAGGGTAAAAAAGTAACCAAATTTGGCATTACTGTAACACAGAGGCACATGTATGTATTATAGTATTAGTGAGGAAATAAGTTTTACGTTTAAAATTCCTGGTAAATAGAAATATCGTTGCCTTTTTGATACTTCATAACCTCAATTCTTCGATAAATTGACTGTAAAATTATATATCATTTTTATAAAACTGACGATTCCCTTGAAAATTTAATACAATCTTCTTCTATATAAAACTAATACTGTATTGTCTGGTTTAGATTCACTAATTTAATAACACACGATTTTAAGTCACCTTCCTATGCTTGCAATGTAAAAGAGGTCAACTTTCCAGCTCCATAGTTACCAAACTAAACTGACGATTGTTCTAATAATTTATTTTAAATTGTACTATTATCATATATAATACCACTAGTGTTCCAAGTTATGTCGACAATTTTTGTTGCTGTATCACGAATGGTTATTACGCTTGATTGAAAAGTGCACGAGTGCGTAGCACGAGTGCTATTTTCTCAAGCGTAATAATCATGAGTGATGCAGCCACAAAAATTGTCTACATAACTTGGAACACGAATGGTATTCGGAGGACAATTCACCGAATAAAAATGTATTCTTTCTTTATGAAAATGATTTATAAATAGCTTCACTTCCATTACAACAGTTATAACAATAGGATTTTGATTAATAAAGATATATTCAATTGTTTAAAATTGTCGATTGGATCACTAGTGAAAATTGTCGAAAAGTTATGTCGCTGCGAGCACTAGTGATAAATTGTCGAAAAAATTCGTTTCAATTGGTGGAAAATTTATAAATCCTCAAAATTGATTGGTCCATTTTTGACAGATGACACATGAGTTGAATTGTCAGATAATTTTTTTATTTATTTCTGTAGTCATCAATTTTGGTAGGCAACAACCTTAACACAGTATAAAGTGTAGGTTGCAATATTTTATCCCGAAGAGATTCTAGTGTTGCTGCTTGTCACGTGTCGTGTTGTCCTTTTGTGACGAAACAGATGGTTACCTTGTCTCGTAACACTTAGAGATGCAGTGTTTCTTAAGCTTTTATCATCTTGCTGCTTAGTAACAACTAAGAACG
Organism: Agonum fuliginosum; assembly: GCA_947534325.1. NCBI lineage: Eukaryota > Metazoa > Arthropoda > Insecta > Coleoptera > Carabidae > Agonum > Agonum fuliginosum. Next base: position 17,221,545 of record OX384043.1, on the reverse strand, counting down.
TTCCAATTAGTGCAATAATCTGTATTTTTTATGAATCGCTTCTATTCAATATTCTTAATCCGTCCCTGATTCTAAGAAGTAAACCATCCGATCGTAAGTTTCCTCATCGCTTCTTTTCCTTCTTGCCCTCACACTGACGCACACCCTCACACTCACACACGCATCTTTTCTACGAGGTTACACATGCATGAGGGGTCCTCTTTCCCTACTTTTAGCGCCGAATGAGAAAAACCTAATTCCATTTATGAAATGCGTCATATTTCCCTGGCTTCGACCACCCGTTCGACGACCCTGCGAAGCTTTTTTACATTCGTCCAAACAGATCTTCAACTTTAAAGGTTTCTTCGTGTTTAAAGCAAACAAAAGCACTGAGAATTTCTCTGAGCGGGTGGGTTTTTGACAGAATGTGTTACTTTTTAGGGATGTGGAAGTTTTTAAGGGATTTTTTTCGTAGGGTCGTGGGGTGTGTAACAGGTTTAAATATGTTTTCTTCATGCTACTTATACGTCTTTGGTTCGGGTAACTAAAGATTGCAAGTAATAGGATTTCTAAGGATTTGATGTAACTTATATGAAGTTTAATTCTTGGATTTTTTGAAAATATAACTTGCATGTAATCTGATATTTTGAATAATACTTTTATTTTCTGAATACCTTTTACGATTACGAGTCAGGTTTAATTTGTAAAGTTTATTAGGAAAGAATTTAAAGGAATTGAAACAGTATAACTGGAACTATAATGCATGTGGTTGGATTTTAGCAAAAGAAAAATAAATTCGTGCGAGGCTTGAGTTACTTGAATAAAAAATCTGATATGGCCAGCCCAAGATCTCTTGTAAATAAAATTTGTTTGTTAAAAATGTTTGTAACTCTTTGAATTATAGAACCCGGAAAAGAGTTACATAAAACCTAACGCACATATATATGCACACACAGACATCATCTCGAAAATACTTTATTCGTATTCTATGGATCCTAAAACGTGGTTCTCCACTAATAAATAACTCACACTCAAACATTTTGACCCATCACAATACATCCCTTATAGAATAGGAAGTGGAAGGTAGAAAAACGAAAATAAGAAGATAAGGTATTAATTTATCTTAGTGGACTAAAATATACCTAAGTATCTAATATTTGAAGAAAGATAGGTAATTGAGAAACAAATATTCTCAAAATGTGTAAAATATAACCGGCCCAATTTCAAATAACCTCTTAATTAAGGTTATTTATTTATTTTCAAAAATATTATTGTTATCCACTTACAAATTAATCAAACATATATTTATCGTTTTGGTTTTAATTTCTTTACCTTATCGTAATATTTTTCAAAGACAAAAATAATAAATTATTAACTAGTAGTATTATTTATTTTTAATAGTTTTAGTATTTTGTCGAATTTATAATTATTATCCCTCCTTACCACTTTTATGAAATTTCGCATCATCGTCATTTTGATTTTAAATGTTTCATGTGAAATTATTGTGTTAAAAGGATAAGTACATTTATATTAATTTCTAAATTAAAAATAGTTTATTCTGATTAAATTCGAATGAAATATAGCATAATTAAAATTTTTATTGTTACAAAGAAAACAAGGAAAAGTAAGTAGGTACAAACATTTAATTAACTTTAAAAATCAATTAATTTTAATTATCAAATAAATAAATAAATAAATGTTGTTTTGTTTAGAATCTCTCTTAATCTTTTTGGGTAGGTGTACTTTTTGTAAATAGTGCGACCAAAGAAAACGTGAGCGTCATTGTAATAAAGTTTAATAGAAAATGTATTTATTTTTAAATACTTTTATTATTTTTATGTCTTGTGTCTGTTTATTATAAGTCATTATAATAATTATTACTTTCATATTACAACAACGACATTTTTACAACCTTTTATTGGTTAAACATTTTGTACTGTGTATACTACAGAAAAGTGTTGTTGACAATTCATTTAGATTTCGGCATAGAAAAGATTTTTATTTTATTTTTATTTTTGATGGAAACCATTTTAAAGGATTTATTCCCAATTACAGAATGGTATGTCCATTATAGCAGAATCAAACTTGGATTTAGTAGTATTTTAGTCGGTTACTGGGTGCTGAGCTAACCACTATCCAGTTTTCGTTTGTTTAGCACCGTTTAGTAGGTAATATTTATACCATAAACATCAACAGTATTTATATAATGATAGTTCCTTCACCACTTAGTTCTCAAACAACTAAAACTATTACAAGAGCAAATAGCAGCCATGAACACTCAACAGATTCCACATACCGCATCCTCATAAATTAATTATACAACATAATCTGCTTAGCGGATCAAATAGCACAATAATAATTTCGCCCACACCACCGCCACGCCACCGCCGGTCTCTACGTAAATCTAATAACAAGACTTGGAAGAGACTGTACGTTGTAGCCTGTAGAGTAGGGCAAAGGGCAGAGCTTGCGGTGAACACCTAAACCCTAAAGTGTCCTTCCGTCCAGTGCTGAGTATTTGCTTCGTACTTAAAGTTGTTCTTTTAGTTTCAAATATATACTCGTATTATTTTTTACTATTATGTATATAATAATATTTGCAGAAATCTGCACTTGAGAAAATAAAAAATCTCACAGGCTGTGTTACAAAAGATACATTTAACTACTATATTTTAATAGAAATGAAAAAGAGTAGTTAATCGATTGTTTTCAGATGATTTAATTTGATGTTGATCAAAATTCAGTCAACAGTAGTTTATGATACAATGTTTGTAAAGTTAGTCTTTGTTACACATGTTACTAAAGATTATAATACGATCGAAGGGAGTGTTCTAAGGGTAACAAGTAACAGATTAGTAGAAAAAGCAGAATTAGGCGAGAGGTTGTGTGCTGGCCACAGCAGATTTTTTTATATACCGCGTAACGGGTACCCGGTGAAATTTTCCACCCGGGTATCGAATATCACGAAGCTGGGTACCGGGTACCGAGTACAACATGAAATCCAATAAATTTACAGTAGGTACTATAGACTCGATTTTATAAACTTTTATAATACTGGAGGTGTGCACAATAAATTAGTTTATAAAACCTGGCCTGAATTATTTTTTTATAATAGAAATATTTTTTATTTATTATAACGGTATTGTTTATTCTTGTTACTTACCTACCTACAATTTTTGTCTAGCTGTCTAGGTAATAACTGTAGTTGTTGTCTTTATGAATATTTTTTTAAATTTTTTGATGAGTTTTCATAATTATTTAGTTAAAAAGTGGTAACTGCACGTTATACAACAAAATGTCGATCGGGTAATAAGTGATACCCGGCAAAACAAGGTAACGCGGGGTAACGTCACAAATAGGCCGGGTAAGCCGGGACTGGGTAGGTACAAACCGGGTACTCGGTGCATCACTAAAACAGTTACTCAAAAGGTTATTTTTTTGTGCAGGTATGAGATGACAAAACATATACTATTTCTGCATAAGAATTAACTTAACAACATTGCTAATTACGAGGACACTACGAAATACAGTCACGTAAAACTATATAACTTTTTTGAAATTTTCAGTGGGTTCGTAGAAAAAATGATGCGTATTTCAAGCCTGAAGCGTTAGTACTTTCTGCTTCTACATAATTTCTAGTTTTGACAATATTACAGAATTTTACTCCAAAGAATATAAAATTTCAAAATTACCCACTTTTCACTTATAATTCCATAAACACCCCTCTAATTCATTGAATACGTAACTACTTATACAAACCGAAGTCATCATAGCGTTTATCGGCCTTTGAGCGTATTCAACGCTATCAGCATCGCCTCACGTTCACGGCTCACCAACGTTAGCGTCTAGTGAATTGATTAAATTTTGAATTAAGCTTGCGGTCACAAGAATAATGCGCTTGAATTTCCCACTTGACCTAAGCTCGGAAATTGAATGGAAAGGTTAAACTACTGTTATATAATTCCACCTTGGTGTCGGTGTCGGTGTCCGTTCGCCTTTCTCTGCCGCTTAGCACCTAGCGCCAAGCCGCCCAAGTTATTAGATTTGGCAACGTGCATATTCGCCCAGGAGATATGCGAACCAGGAGAGGAATTATTATTATTGTTCTTGATATTTTGATCGTGTAAGTACTTATATCGAGGAATCGGTATTTTAGACCTCCTGAAGTATAAACATAGCAATCACACATCGTTGACGTCTATGGTAGTTGTGATTTTACACATGCCATGACGTTATCGCATATTGTTCGGTAAAGAGCATCGAAATTTAATACTTTAATAGGCTATTCAAAAAAAACTGATGTGACCAGCACACAACCTCCTGCCATACCTAGAAAACTGACTAAATGTATACGTACAATCCGGTGCCCATTTGACATATAAGTACAAATAAAAATCTAAAATATTCAAACAGAAATCTGCATCCCCTGAATCAAAAGATTCATTCACAGGAAAATTCAAAACTATTCTTGACTCTCACATACTCAGTGAATGAATCTTTTGATATGCTTTTGAAGCAGGTTTTTCATTACTTATTAATTTTCTAGGCTTTTCTTATTTTCCTGTTTGAATAAAAAATTTAGATTTTTACTATTGTGTTGAAGCCATACTCCGTTCAGTTACTACAAAATTTAATATTTTAATCGTTAATGTCAACGTGTCACCCGTCTCACCGTCAACATTTTTTACACACAAACAAAAATCAACCGATCATGGATTACAAAATTTTAACGTTTTACCTGATAAATTTAATTTTTAAATTTTACTACAGTTCTTTAATGCTACCAGATACAGACAATTTTTAATAACGTAAGCTGCAAATAAGTTTTCCTCTTATTCTCATTTATACAATATTTATACAAATTTTTAGAAATTTTTGACAATTAATCTTTTTCCTCTAATCGGATCTAATCTAGAGTGTCAGAATATTATATACAAAATTTCAATTTTTTTATTCAGTTTTATTTTAGTTATCGTATCTCCAACACACACACACACACACACACACACACACACACACACACACACACACACACACACACACACACACACACACACACGCACGTCCGCACACACGCACACACACATGCACGCACACGCGCACGCACGGAACGAAAACACTCTTGCAGTATTTTCAACTTTAAAATGATTATGGCATAGCTACGATGCGGTAAAGTACGAGTTTCGAGCTGGTTTCGGGCAGCCATGGTCATGAGGAAATGAGTGAAATAGAATAAAGTGAAACCGAGAATGTTCTAAGAATTCGGAAAACGGGGAAACGGGGGCACCTTAATAATATTAATTACTGTTTAAATAATTAACAGATACCAGAGAAGCTTTCCGATACCACCACATGATAATTAGTTACTAACAATTTCCATTCAGCGGTGTATAATATTCCAATTACATCTATTTTGCAATACCACAAATCACCAGAACTGTTTCTATTTTCCAACACACAACAAGCAACAAAATCTTATTGCTCACACAAACATCACACAGTACCATTACTCGCAACATACGATCCAACGTACATACGAGTACAGCTCCGAACCTTTCACGCTGTGCATCCTTTCATATCCTGAGTCGTGAATCCTGCAACCGAGTACGGCGCACCGAATGTGTTTCTACTATCCTGTACAGAACTGGATTGAGGGTCGCATTTTAAATGAGACCACATTTTAATTTTGCCTATAAATGATTTGCAAGAAATAAACATCCATACGAAAATGAAAATATTTTCAGTGTAGAACCAATCAACAAAAATATCCGTGTTAAAATTGGCCAAGATTATTAAATTTTGATCCGTTCAGAAACTACAGATGATCAAACACAAAAAATAAAATTATACTAAAATTTGAATATTTAGCCCGGAAAAAACTCATGAAGTATCGGTTTAACTAACGCATTAAAACGTTTTCAATATAATGTATCTTATAGATAATTTTTTGATGAATTTAATGCAGGAAACCGCAAGTCAATATTTTAATTCGTTCAGAAATTACAACTTAGTAAACATAAAAAATACTAAAATTTCACAATTGTCTCTAAGAGGTTATGTTGATTTGTGGCCGAATTAGAGCTCCCGGAATGTTGAAAATTAGGTAAGTCACAAAAAATTATCTAACAAATCAAATGCTGAAGACCGTAAGTCGATATCTTGATTCATTCAAAAATAAAAGCTGTTTTTATTTGAAAAGACAAAATAACGCTATTGTTGAAAATGACTAGAAATTGCTCAAATATATTTTTACGATTTTCTCGAGAACTGTACTACTTACAGAAAAACTGGATATACCATTTTATAGCAAATTTTATGCTCTACAATTTCCTGTGTAACAATTTTTTTCGTAATATTAACCATACCAGATAAATAAAGAAAACAAAAAATGGCGGACATTTTTTCAAAATGGCAGCCGTCTCTGGTACTTAACACCTTGACACCACTTCTTATATGAAAGAATAGTTTAATTGACATGTGTGCCAATTTTCACACTTTAATCACAAAATGCATAGTTTTGTCCTAACCGCCGGACTAAGTCCCGCATACTTCGTTTTTAGTACAAACATTAAGTAAAAATATTTATTTAAAGACCATTCTTTAATATAAATAAAATATTGCTCAATTTTAAATTCTTTATTTTAAATAGATATATTTATTTAATGCTCAATATTTTGATGTTAATGCACAAAGTATTAATTTTAATGCACATATCTATTTAAATACGAGTAATTCCCAGTTAAATCATTCCCTTTATTTACTACCATTTTAATAAAAGAAGAACACTGAATATATCTCTTACTTGGGTCATTTAACGGAAAGACAGTAGGTTCCCTTACCTAAAGGTATTGGCTTCGGGCCTCGAAATATGTAAACCCGGCCCTGATCCTGCACTGTGTAGACGCTAGAGGCCGTGGAGCTACAACAACAAAGACGCCGACGTCGACGCCAACTTGATATTTGTGCGCAACACTTTATTGGTCAGCGGAAACGGAAGAGTGGAGTATATCTCTGCGCTACGCCAACTTTGTGGTATTGTGTTCCGCTGGTTCTGATGCAGGAAGAGGGAAGCAACGGACATGTTCTAACGGGTGTAAGGGTAGTGTGGGTGATGGCAGATGTTATTATCTGATAAAAATATTGGTTTTGTTATATATTTTTTTGAACCTAACATTTCTATTATATTTCTAAAAATCAGTGACGGCGCTAGACTTTTAAATTTGGGGAGAGGACAGGGACCAGGAAAAACATCTTTGTAATTTATTTTCATACCTACTATATTTTAATATTTTTTCAAAATAATTTTTAATATTTGCCGAGCGCTTCATATTTGCGACCTACTAGTTCTCTCTTCCAAATTCAATTACAAATTGAAAACGAACATTCAACACTCAATTTTGAACAAAAAATATCGCCCTTTTACAGCATATTAAAAACAACGAACTTGCGAGCACTCACAAGGCATAACGAATTCGTAGCGGTAGATCGCACAGATATTTTAAAATATTATCGTATATACCTAGTAGTAATTGTTGCGATCGCGTTAGCAATGATCGTTCTTGTGTTTTGTATTACTTTGTTTTTTTGTTTACTTTTGTCAACTTTATCTACAGTTGATGTTAAAGTGTTTCTTTATCTACTGAAAATGAACACATAAAACCTACTTTCAACATTAAGTATAAAATTAAATAAAAAATGCCGACTGGTGAAAACTAGTTAATCAGAAAAAATATTAAGTAGGTAAGAATTATTCGAAGAGAACATTTTAAAACCACTGGAGTAACACATACTAATTGAAATAAATTAAAATTACTTCTTCAACACTAGAATATTTATAGGATAGATAACTAAAAAATCCAATGAAGAGAAAATTCTTACATAGAATCATGCACAAAAATAAACATACAAAGAAAATTCGTATCAAGAATCCAAGTGGACAGAGAAAATTCATGTAAAGGAATATTCAAATCAGGAAAAATCTTATCCGCCTTCATTACACATAAGTCAGATTCTCAAATCGGTCCACAACGACGAGGCACTCAGCGCAGCAGAGTGTATTCACTTTCTTCCAGATTTGAAAATTCTTTTACATGCGTTTCCTGTTTTCTGCAGCAATCGCATTCCAGATTTGATATTTCTATTTATGCATTTTTTAGTTGAATTTTCTAGCTCTGAGTTTTCAAGCAATTGGTAGGTACCCAAAATTACACAATTCTGTTTAATGAGCGCCGTGTAATGTAAAAAATACCCTTAAATTTATTCCCCGGGTAATACAGGATAAACTTCCTACTTACTTAATCTAATAATCTATAAAGAATGCTATAGGTTCTTAATCCATTGGCATAATTTATCTACAACGTCAACATTTAAACTGTCAAAAATCTTTCACTTGAAAATATGAATTTAATATCTGTTTAGATTCTGGAAAAATGGTATACGAAACACGTCCGAAAAGTGTCCATACAGGACTCGCAAACTGCCTGTATTCGTCTAGTAGGTACGTCTACGTTTTATATTCGTATTGTCCCACACGTCCTATAATAGAATGCTTTTGAGAATTAGAACGTAAATAACTAGAATTTTAATAAATCTTACCCTGAAAAACGAGCGACTCACAGTTAATTTAAAACTACAATTATTTACCCTCTTAAATCTACCTTTACACTTTTCTCTCACGAGTTAATATGCACATTAAACTAATTTCTTCATCATTCCTAATTTCTTAAAGTCACATCACTTATAATTTAATTACATTGTTGTTGCATCATGCATCGTCGCTAATATATTCATAGCAAACGCTCCGCGCCAGTTTGCGTAGAAAGTTTGCACACTTCTCTAATATAAATCACGAAGACTCGGGCCGCGAATGCATGTGATGCATTTATATGCAGAAGGAGACGACGCAAAGTGCGACACGTACGTATGTGGAAAATGCATTACTGCGGTTATAAATTTGCTTACGTGTGTGTGTGTTCTTTAGCGTTGAACGAGGTAATAACTTAATCTCGCTGTTCGCACTTTGTTCGCATGACAGTTTGCAAAGAGAGGAATGTGTAGTGTTAACAAGGAATTTGGTTCTGTTGCTTGTGTTTTTAATATGGTGTAATCTGCACAAGAGGTGATATCGCGGAATTGTATAATGCTGTTGATATTTTCAGTAAAACTTCTTGACATTAAATCTATATGAAAAATTTGCATACTTATACACATACAAATCCTAGTTCTTATTATTATTGCATACTTCCAAAGTACGAGTATATTGTTTAAAAGAATAATATAAAGTCATAAAGTTTGAAGCTGTGAATATTATCTTTATACTTCGTGAATTTAATACCTATACTAAATTCCACGAGACTTTTCATTAAAGGGACACATGGCCACGTGGTTTCGTGCATCCTGATTGGCTTTCAAACATATGTATAACGCCACGATTGGTTTACGACTTCAGCACGTGCTCGAGAAACCAATAACGACGCTTAAAACAACATAAACTCCTGCCCCTTTAATAAAAAGTCTCGTGGAATTTAATATAGGTAGTAAAGATTATTTAAGATAGAAAATCCGTCGGTCACAAGTGTGCGTGATTTCGGTGAGGTGAGCAGTCGATTGATAAGAAATTAAAAATCGTAAATTTGGATGTAAATTACAAATTATAAGTACATATTCATTGAAGACAAAAATATAATTGAAATTAAAGTTGACACTGACATGCAGTAGTATGATGTCAAATATTCAATTTTTCTTGAGACCCATAATTTTATTTTTTTAAATAAATATCGCAATTATCAAAGAATAACATATTATTCGTTCTTCAAAATGTGTTGGGTTATAATAATTTCTAATCTTTTAGTAAATCTACTGCTAACATACACACAATGCATTTTATCGCGTTTTAGTGTCAACTTTAAATTCAATTATCTTCGTTATTTCAACGGTTACCTATAAATTTTAATTTTTATCCAAATTCTGCGAATGAATGCTGTATATTAATTTGAGTCATATTATGGGTTGTCAGTTGTCACTAACCATGGATTTACTACATTAATATAATCTCTTTGGCATCAGGAGCAGTTATCTTTAGAAAATAACATTTATAGTTTTTCGTACATCATCTAGTTATACGGTTTTTACAAACTGCAAAATTGGTAAGCGATTCAAAATAACAAGTTTTGAATTTGACAGAGTAAGTACCTACCTACTTGTAATAAAATAATCCTGTCACGTACATTGCCACAGTACTCAAAGCAATAAATACTGAAATACTTGCTGACTACTTCAGACAACCCCTCATATACTCTATTCGTCTAATATTCCCTTGTCAAAATCACTTCACAACACATCTTTCCATCTGCCCTGCCCACAGTATGGTGGTAATGCTGTTGCAGGGTGCAATATTCTTAGGGCTACACGTAATAAACTAAATTAAAGTAAAATTTAACAAACAACTTAGAACTTTAGACGAACATTGAATAGTATAGTATAGAATAGTATATTACGATGCAACTGTATAAGTTAGTAAGCTTATTAAGTACGTATACTTACTTCAAGGACTTATACGTGCCAGTTTTTCCCTAATTTTACTTACTTGTATAGTAGTAAAAAGAGTAGGGTATGGCGGAAGGTTTTGTTCTGGCCACATCAGATTTTTTTAGAACTGTATCATAATTTAGAAAATAGTGCTGGAAAAGTGTCATAATCTTGATTTATTGCACGCTTTTTGGTGTTTTAAATAATGATTATAATTGCAGGTAAAATAATAGTAGGTACCTATATTATGATATAAGTGTATATTGACCGCTTCGGTAATGGTTACCGCCACCATTTCAGGTGAAAAAATATGCTGTGGCCACCACAGTAGGTACTTCTCCGACTTTTTTAATAACTTGCTTACGTGAAAGCTTTTTTATTATTTTATGCTTTATTTTATTATTTATTATTTTTCCCGAACTATTTAAGTTGATACCAACTTCGCCATAATTTGAATAACATGTGGAAAAACAAGTGACCATCGTTTAAATGTTGTTTTTGCTTCTTCGACTAGATCTTTTTCCCAGAGAGCTGTAATTTGATAATATAAAACAATTATTGATAATCGCATAAATGTCATTTTTTACGTTTTTACTAAAGTTATCTCCCCGATAGTTTTAAATTGACACCAAAGTCGGTATAATTTGAATAATTTATAACAAACAAAGTTTGAATAAAACTTTAGTATATTTCTGTCCGATGTAAACAAATTATTCTTCCAAAAGTGACGATTTAGATTTTGCCATGACAATCTTTTACGTTGATAACATGAAATTTCCGTCTATATCCTACAACTTTTTCGGTATCGGGCCAACGTACGTCGTACGGTTTAAATTTGTATTTGATCCTTTCCTGAAATTTTTGCGGTATAAAAAATCCAAGCGGAATAAATAATTACAATGATAATTATACACACGAGGAAAAAATTAGGGGAAAACTCGATTTTTTAAACGAAAAATGTCAAATTTTCAAACCGTGATAACTCGGTTGCATTTGACCCAAAATCAAAAATTCTTTTGATTTTAAAAAGATCAAAGTCTCCTCTTTCGAATGGTCTCTCGTAACTTTGGATAGAATCACAAACAAACAAGTATGAACAAACATTTACCACTCTTGTCCAATAAACAAATAATTCTTCCAAAAGTGACGATTTCGAATTTACCATTAATTTTTTTACGTTGTTCCGTCTGCCTGCTGGTCTGTCCTCCAAGTTTTTCGGTCAACATTTTAAATGGATCTATTTAAAATTCAGATTGCTAAATCCCATTTCTAAATATTATATTTACTAAATATTCATTAAATTAACGTATATTTAAGAGCAAAACAATGTAATAATTAAATTTCAATAATTAAAATAATATAAAATTATTTTAATGAAATTAGCTTTATATTGTAAATTTCTTAATACATATATTAAAAATTGTATCGAATGGATATTGTAATATTTTGAACTGCTAAGAGATGGTACCAGTAAATGTCACATTTAAAATTAATGTTTTATTTATTACAGTCTGCATCCTGTATTGAACAATAATTCATTGTGTTAAAATAGCGTTTTCGTATTTTTTATTATAAAGTTTCTTTAAAAAAAAACTCTTTAAGCTAAATAAAATAATTTCGGATTTCATGATCATTTGTTAAATCGCAACTGCCATAGACGTCAACGATGTGTGATGTTATGTTTACGACCAAGCTCTAATACATGTGTAATAATTTGAAAAATAGAGCTGGAAGATAGCATTCGCTCCTGCATATTCCTCTATTTCATCTAGGTACGTTCCTGCTTGGCGCCTGCACAACTGCACTTACATACACCACCAGTCCAGAACTCCCTACTCCCTTCAACGCTCACTCTTCCACTTTCACTGCCGAAATACCCCCCTTCCCCTCTTTACTGGTCTTTCTGATGGTGTTTCCGCACCGTCACCGCCGCCGGCGTCTCTGTCGGCCGCCGGGGACAACGGAGATACAAATCTCCACGCGTTGTGTTCACTGTTCACTGTTCGTTTTCCTTCCACCCCTGCACCGGAGGGTGGCGGTTCCTACACATGCCGCACACCTACAGTACGACACTGGCGTGTGTCGTTGCACTCGGGCTGCGATGTTCTTTTGTCACGAGATGTGTGTGCGTGCCAAGGGATGTGGATAGTGGATAGTGGAATGGTGCTGGTGGTTGTTGTGATAAGAGGAAGTGTACTGCGGCTTTCAATCATGTGGAATATTTTTTTGGTAGTTGTTGGGTGTGGACTTTTCTAAAACATTGCAGTTTATCAGAAGTTTATAGGTTAGTAAGAGTCGTATGTTATTTATCGGTAAAACTACGATTTGTTGAATGAATGACAAAGTATCTATAAAAATTTTCAATATCAACGATGGATATCATAGAAAATATCTACTCCTCAAACAAATGTTCGAAATGACGTGTGTGATATAATTATAGGTAATTCATAATTCATACAATATCACAAAGAGCCATTAAATTATTGGTTAAAGTTACTAATAGTAGGTGTTTTGTAGTAACGAACAAACCAGAGTCAAAATGGACATATTTTAGAGTTAAGCCGTATTTACAGCCCGAAATTTGGTGAAATTTTACGAAATTTGTAAAGTCTGTCATATGGCAATGTGTACTTGCATTCAGATCACTAAAATTTGGTGTTGACTTCACTTCGTCAAATTTCACCAAATTTCGAGCTGTGAATGCGGCTTTAATCTTGACCCAAGTTGTCGTTTTTGCGCAGGAATTATAGAATTAATTATTTGCCTATTGTATTTGTAACTAAAATTATATTTGCATTCTGATTGGTTTAAAGTGACGTTTATGAAATAATCTCTGAAAAAATATTGTTTTCAATCAAATCAAGATTTCGGTTCAAAATGACATGTTTCTTTAATAATAAGTCCTTGGTATAATTAAACATAAAACAGAAAAAAAAATCAATTCTGTACCCACCTAAGCATTAATATTAGAGATTTTACAAGAAAGTGAAACAAAATTTATATTGGTCTGCTCGCTAACTAGAATATCTTGTGCAATATTTTCACCTCTCGCCTCATATTCTATAAGAGAGGTATTGTAATGGATCAAAATTTTCGAGTATGAGTTTTTGGTGGATAAGCACGTTTCAGGGTCTCTAGAATACGAATTTAATATTTTCACGATGATGTCTGTGTGTGTGCGTACGGAAGTATGAATTATGTGGCGATTTTTCGTCCACGATAACTTAAAAAGTATCAAACATTTAATAATCAAATATTATATTTAAGGTTTAAATAAGTATCTTAACACCAGATAAGATTTTGGTAGAAATGTGCAAACCGGAAAAAGTACTTTTTGAAACTTGATATAGTTTTCCTTAAATAAATTGTACATTATTTATTAATGATAATTTTTGCAATTAAAAATAAAAGAAAATATAATTATTTATGGGTACAGTTATTTTTAATGAAACCATCAAAATGTAAGTAAAACTATAGGTATAATAGATTAGTAGAATAAGCAGAATTAGGCGAGAGGCCGTTTGCTGGCCACATCAGATTTTTTTACGAACAGTGGTTACAAAATGGTATTTTCCGGCTTGTGTGCTAGCGGTCTTGAGTTCAATGCCAGCAATTAGTAATAATCTGAGTTCCTGAATGAAGTGATTGCATGGCGTATAATAAATCCTACCATTTCATAATTGGTATATGCATAATCATGTTAAATGGTACAACACCTAAAAAATTCTGTCATAGCCGATGATTCATTTGCCATGATATGTTCCAATTAAAACATTTATGTGTACAAATGTTCCTCAAGAGAATTGAATTCAGTTACTACTGCAGTTACATCAGATCAACTCATTTATTCTGTCCAAATTAAGAACTTGTAACAAGAAACATCTCTGACAATAGGATCACATTAACACTCCTGAGTACAGTGTGATATTTCCACAGCGCTATTGTGACAAAGACAGAGAATATATGATTAAGTTTTCTTTGGTTTTCCGTGCTGGTAGTGGCGGTTGTCTTTGTTTCGCTACTACATCTCCTGGGGGTAACTTGATGGGGTAGGGTGAGTCACAGCCATGTTAGAGTTCCTCTTTCAATGGCTATCATTTAGAGGGGGAATAAATCAGCTTTGTTATCATATTTAATCTGATCGATAAATGATCTCATTTTCGTGCTATTCAGAAAAAAGATAAGTATATTTCAAAATATAGCGTTCTATTGTATGGGCTTTATAAATATTTACATAATAAATAGACATTTGAAATGGTGGAGTAAATGTGCGCCTGGCCAAATAAGTACTGTGAAATTACATTAAGGATAATATAGAATGAACATCAGTACGTATCTCGGAAATCTGAGGCTGTCAATTCTGAATAAATACCTACGAGTATATGTTGTTTCATAAGGTTCCTATAAAAATATATAATTTTTACGCATTTTGTAATAAGAAATATATCATGTACAATCAGTATAATACAAAGTAAAGTATCATCAGTTACAAAAGCGTACATAGGAGAGGAAGCATAATAAAAGAAGATTATTTTTTCACCAAGTCAAAACTATTACTTTACTCCTTTACTGTAGGTACTTCTGAATTTGTATTTGCAGAGTAATAATGTAAATTTTTTGAATTCTAGAAACAGACAGAAAAAGACGTAACTGTTTATGGATAATTAGAAAAATAAAATTTATCTAACTGCATTCTAGTAACGTTTTATTGCCAATAATAATAATCATTTTTGTATAAGTACTAGTATGACCAAAAAAGAAACCTATAATTTGAATTACACTTCAATCAATTTTTTTTATATTTGGCCTGTGAACTCTGTAATACGTACCTGGAAGGGAACCGTAGCTTACTACAAAACAGCAGCAGTGAGGCAAGTTGAGAGAGAAACAGACTTATGGCGTATAGCATTTAGGGAGTATCTCTATCACTGTCTAACTAATGTAGAACAAATAAAAAATACTTCCGTTTTTAAATACGACTGTAACGCACGCGTCATTTACATGTACAAAATATAGAGTTCACTGTATTTGGTACATTAAAAATTGTACTAGGTACTTAAATAACAGAATTATATTCTAATATTTTATCACTTACTTGAAACTTAGGTATATACTAGCGTCAGGCCCCGCTACGCGGGCCTTCGGCTAGGTCGCGCTGCCGCGCGACAAGGGGGATTCGCCTACTTCGCGGGCTCTGAATGTGGGACAATTCGGCACTTCGTGCCTCAATTATAACGATTTTAACATAATTTAGACTCTACCGCTGCCGCGCGACAAGGGGACTTCGCCTGCTTCGCGGGCTTAAGCTCCGCGGACTCTGAATGTGAGACAATTCGGCACTTCGTGCCTCAATTATAACGATTTTAACATTCAGACTCTACCGCTGCGCGCGACAAGGGAAATTCGCTCGCATCGCGGGCTTAAGCTCCGCGGACCCTGAATGTGGGACAATTTGGCACTTCGTGCCTCAATTATAACGATTTTAACATTCAGACTCTACCGCTGCGCGCGACAAGGGAAATTCGCTCGCATCGCGGGCTTAAGCTCCGCGGACCCTGAATGTGGGACAATTTGGCACTTCGTGCCTCAATTATAACGATTTTAACATTCAGACTCTACCGCTGCGCGCGACAAGGAGGATTCGCCTGCTTCGCGGGCTCTGAATGTGGGAAAATTCGGCACTTCGTGCCTCAATTATAAAGATTTTAACATAATTTAGACTCTACCGCTGCCGCGCGACAAGGGGAATTCGCCCGCTTCGCGGGCTTAAGCTCCGCGGACTCTGAATGTGAGACAATTCGGCACTTCGTGCCTCAATTATAACGATTTTAACATTCAGATTCTACCGCTGCGCGCGACAAGGAGGATTCGCCCACTTCGCGGGCTTAAGCTCCGCGGACCCTGAATGTGGGACAATTTGGCACTTCGTGCCTCAATTTTAACGATTTTAACATGCAGACTCTACCGCTGTGCGCGACAAGGGGGATCCGCCCGCTTCGCGGGCTTAAGCTCCGCGGACCCTGAATGTGGGACAATTTGGCACTTCGTGCCTCAATTATAACGATTTTAACATTCAGACTCAACCGCTGCCGCGTGACAAGGAGGATTCGCTTGCTTCGCGGGCTCTGAATGTGGGACAATTCGGCACTTCGTGCCTCAATTATAACGATTTTAACATTCAGACTCTACCGCTGCGCGCGACAAGGAGGATTCGCCCGCTTCGCGGGCTTAAGCTCCGCGGACCCTGAATGTGGGACAATTTGGCACTTCGTGCCTCAATTTTAACGATTTTAACATTCAGACTCTACCGCTGTGCGCGACAAGGGGGATCCGCCCGCTTCGCGGGCTTAAGCTCCGCGGACCCTGAATGTGGGACAATTTGGCACCTCGTGCCTCAATTATAACGATTTTAACAGTCAGACTCTACCGCTGCGCGTGACAAGGGGGATTTGCTCGCTTCGCGGGCTTAAGCTCTGCGGATCCTGAATGTGGGACAATTTGGCACTTCGTGCCTCAATTATAACGATTTTAACATTCAAACTCTACCGCTGCGCACGACAAGGGGGATTCGCCCGCTTCGCGGGCTTAAGCTCCGCGGACTCTGAATGTGGGACAATTTGGCACTTCGTGCCTCAAATATAACGATTTTAACATTCAGATTCTACCGCTGCGCGCGACAAGGGGGATTCGCCCGCTTCGTGGGCTTAAGCTCCGCGGACCCTGAATGTGGGACAATTTGGCACTTCGTGTCTCAATTATAACGATTTTAACATTCAGACTCTACCGTTGCGCGCGACAAGGGGGATTCGCCCGCTTCGCGGACTTAAGCTCCGCGGACCCTAAATGTGGGATAATTTGGAACTTCGTGCCTCAATTATAACGATTTTAACATTCAGACTCTACCGCTGCGCGCGACAAGGGGGATTTGCCCGCTTCGCGGGCTTAAGCTCCGCGGACCCTGAATGTGGGACAATTTGGCACTTCGTGCCTCAATTACCTATAACGATTTTAACATTTAGACTCTACCGCTGCGCGACAAAAAGTAGTTATCATCTAGCCCTTTAGTTTAAAAAAATATATATAACTCGATGGATTTGTGATAAATTCCGAGGAAACTATAAAACAGGAAAATGCTAATATAAAATGTTTATAATTTTCACTGACTGTCTTTTGATGTGATTATTGGAATATACCAAGTAGGTAGTCAAGAGTGTTTTAAAAACAAATAAAAAAAAATTGTGAAAACTGAAAAAATGCTTTTTGTCCGACTAAAAACAAAAGTAAAATTGTCGAAAGTCAGTTTATTGCATACTGTACATTTTGTGTCCTTATTATGACCTTTTATTTGAAATCAATCGCGATATAATTTAAAACATATTCAGAAAAAACAAATTCCGCTCACCGAGTGCAATTTATACTTAGTAAACAGCCATAATTTTGGGCAACATTAGACGATAATGTTTAATACCAATCATGATTATATTAAATTTTTATTGATAAACAAATGCCGATCATAGAAGCCATATTTTGTACCCCTTGGTGCTTATTATAATACCATATACATACTTTTGTAAAAACAGATTTGATACTTGATACAAGTGCAATAACAATCTAGATCATCTCTAGTCCGCGTCGTGTCTCGTGCTTGTCCAGTTGTTAGTTAATGGGCGTATGCAGGATAAAGATGTCAAGGGCGGCTTGGGCAGGACAAACTCAAACTCAACCAAAACTCAAGTACAATAGATAAAAATCCCAATTATCGGACTCCATTGTTAAATTTGTATATTAATTTGACATTTAAAACTTTCAGTAAAATACTGAGAAATAGTATTATCCACAGATATTGGATATATAGATACCTATTTTTAATTGAACATTTACACTTGGGTCAAAATATATTACTATAAATACTACAGTAATAAATAACAATATGATTCAACTTCACAGTGCATTGTTAAGTTGAATAAAAAATTTCAAAAAATATATTACAAATTTATACAAAAGCATGTAAACATAATGCGTGCTCCATCTTTAAATACTCAATAAAATTTTCAAAATACTTCTACCTTATCAAATATAAAAGATAAATCCAAATAAAATTTCAAATTGGAAACGTCAAATCTGACAGTAGACAAAAAAAATCATTTTTATCAAAAAGAAAACAAAACTTCCATGGCATGCTCCCATTTGCGTTCCGTGCATTTTTCAGTTTTTTCTTAATAACTTTCTTAATATACCCAATATTGGGTTGAAACATGCATAGAAATATAGTCAAATTCATCCTCTACCTATATGTCAAATGAAAAAAACAATCGAATAAAGTATAATACCCGTATCCAAGGAGTGAAAAAAATCACTGTTTTTCAACTCCCCTGCGACTACCACGCCATCTATAATATTCATATACCCAAAAGGCACTACTTCACATGAACCTCTATCAAATAAAAAAAAGTTCATAAAAATCGGTTCACCCGTTTAGGCAGTAGGCGTGTCGAAAAACGGTTGCTAAGCTGCTGAAAATGATCTCAAGCCTTTTAGTATATAAGATTAATATATGAATAATAATTATATAAAATACTTGTTTATTTCTGTACCTATGCGTTTTAATTATATCACAGCAATTTTTTTTTGAAGGGTAGTTTTACTTAGGACTGCAGACTGCAGTCTCAAGTAGTTTTTGATGTTTTTATTAATCAAATAGTCGACGTTTTGCCAACACTTTTAACTTCTTCCAGGCAAACTAAACCAGGAAACACAAAATTAGTCCGGGTGTTACAGTGTTAACAGTCAACTTAAACCGTTTTTATTGACAAAAATAGTAACGTACCTATTTAAAAAAAGAAGTAGGTAAATAAAATCAACATTACATAAAATATAATTGATAACGAGGTAACCTTCCGGACAAGTGTATGAAATAATTTTTGAAAAATCTCAGACTGAACGAGACTTGAACCCGAAACCTTTGAATTAAAAGGTTCCGGGTTCAAGCCCCGGCTCAGTCTGAGATTTTTCAAAAATTCTTTCATTACATAAAATGTTAGTTTCGTTAGAATATTATAAACCTAATCATTTATTTTCACTCAGGTTCTGAGTGACTCAGTTTCAATAAAATTCTGCATTCACTGAATGCAAGAGTTCTACAAGAACAAGAACTAATTAAAATTTCGTTCTACTTAATTATAATTTTTAATAAAAGTATGGAATCGCTTTAAGGAGCACTTATTATATCATTTCACCGATTATTATCTATCAATTTTGTAGTATTATCTCCTACCTAATATTTGTCAGAACCGATCAGAAAACATTTTAAAATAATATTCCATAACTCTATCCAATTGCTTTTAAACCACTCCTATTAGTCCCCCAAAATCCCTTCAATTCTCACGTTGGAAAGCTCTTGAACGAATATTTTCCTCTCAAGCGAACAAAATAATCTCGTAGTGGAGAAAATACGAAAATAGCTGAATACCAACTGGTCCCAACCGCGAGCATTCTCTCCACTCTTCGGCTTCACTTCGTTCGTGCGGTTACAATACAAACACGAAATAGAACAAAAAGCAACAGACTTATAACAGAAGATTTCAAATGTTGTGGTTATTGCGAATTGCTGCCATGAAATATAAAACATTTTGTCAGTTTATATATCGAAGTGCACTGTGCACGAAGGAGAAAAGGAATGAAAGTCTTCTAGAAGAGAAGAATGCTTGTATTCAAGATTCAAGAGCAGCTGGGGGCAATATTAACACTGAACGTTGGTGCATTTTAGGGGATATAATAATTGAGATTGTATACAGTTGTAAGTTATTTTTTCTCATTGTTTTGGAAATAAAAGTTTTAGGAAAATACAGTAAACAGGCACCGAATCGAAAATTCTAGTGACCTTAATAACATACCAATGTTACATTACAGCACGAAAATTTAAATAGATGTTACCCCTATTATTTCGATTATATAATTAGTATTTGTAAGCTTTATTTACGTGGTTTATATTATATTTTATTTAATTTTGACATACTAATAACGTCATGAATGTATATTTTTGCGAGTCTGAACGTCAAAATTCAAAATAATTTAAAACTATCTAGTCCACAAGTGATTAAATCATTATTTAAAATTGATGTTAGTGTTAAAAATAATAGTTTGAAACGTCAATACTGAATAAAGAAACTTATTATAAAATACAAGTTTACTTTAATTTTTATTCATATGCTTCAACTTCAGACTATGTGCCCCCTCCACCTCAAATTTAGTTGTTCGCGGAGTAAAAAAGTGTTACATGGTCAACAATCGAGTGTCATCTCCTGTCTTCATGCATTACAGAATAAGTAATAAAATGTTAAAAATAGTGGATATCTACATCTACTTATTAATTATTATTTTTACTTATTATTTATTCATAATTAATAAAGTAATTTATGCACGGTCATATCATAATTTGACAGTTACACGAATTTCTTTGACATAAAAGTATCTTGTAAATATTTAATTCAATTTTTGTTTATTTTCGGAATTTCAAGAATTTAATAATTTTTGGTAATTTTAATATTTTGAACTAATAAATTTAATTAATTAATTTATTAGAAAATATTCAACCGTGCATAAAGTTGGGTATGTACCACGGGCGTAACTTGCTTTTATGGCTCTTGACCTGTTTTAGTCATCGGCCTACTTACACCCTTAATACATAAATAACTATTATTGATATAATCAGGTTTTCTATATGACCGTTTTAGAATTATTAAAGACATGTAAATTATTTGTAAATATATATTGATAAGAAAGTATTATTGGAATAAAAAATAAATAAAATGGAAAAGGTTTTGCTTGTAGATTAATTTAAATGCCACCATTTGATGAAAACAAAAATTAAATTATTGTACTTCGTAGAAATTATTAGACTAACTATTATAATATTAATTATGGAAACAAGATCTGTTAAATTTTAATACCTATATAAACAAAATAGTATTTTCGCCGTCTAAAAATTGCAATTTCTGTCATATGGTACCTACAAGAATTAATATTACTATAATGAAGAATGAAATTTAAATGCGTATAAATTAGGGTTTAGGGTAATCATTTATGAAGATATTATTTCCATCATCCCATCATAATTTTTATTACAAAATAAAATATTTGCAGTAAAAGCTCTTGAGAGATATTATATTTCGTAATTGAATTTCTCTAAGAGCATTTTACTCTCTTTGCCTTTAGGGACCTGCTTTCAATTTATGGTTATCTATAGGAATCGTCCTGAGAATTACAATACAATTTGTTTCCAAATTTAATCACAATCGATCTGATGAGAAACCTTTGCTTTATCTTCTTATTGAAATTTAATTCATTTTCGTCAACATGCTTTTATATTATCGCTAATGCCATCTTACTTCATTATCTTTTGAGGCTTTTTATTCATTTTACTTCGACAGTAAATCAATAAAAGCAAAAAGCAAAACTTATAATCAAGAAAATTACTTTTTCATAGTATATTTGATGGGCAGTTTATATTTCATGGATATTTTAGGCCAATAATGGAAGCATATTATGTGGAATTCATAAATTAATATTTTTTCTTTTTGTCTTTACAATAATTTATTATAGTATCCAAACTTAAATTATTATTGTAGTAGAATAGTCTGGAAGTGGTCAGGATTTGTTCAAATAATTCATTACAACCTTGAAAGCTTGTAGGTAATTTTCATTAATTATTTGAGCAAATCCTGTCCAATTTCCGACTATTCTATTGCATTATTAATACATTTTTGGACGCTATTCATTTGTTTAAATTATTAAGTTAAGCAACAGTTTGAAAAATTATAAGTTACATGTTCAATATAAGTAGGTACCTACTAATAGTTTTTTAATACATTTGTTAATAATATCGTATATAATCAATAGCTTTACCTTAAAGTAGCAGTAGCTTAGCTACTTTTTTAAATTGGTAGCTTTTAGCTGGTAGTTTTTAGCTGCTAGCTTGCATATAAAAAAATAACTGTAGCTTTTAGATTAATAAAAAAGTAGCTTAGACTAAAAGAGTCGCTTAACTACCGAAAAAATTAGCTTACAGCTACCAGGAAGTACCTTAGATTATAAACGTAGCTCTACACTTTGCTGAACAAGCATAAACCTGACTGTATTTCATAATTTAGATATTGTGAATTTACTTGTTTTAAGCAATAAATGGATACGATAAGATAGTTTTAAATTGACTGATAAATATGATATCCAGGGTAGGTATTGGGTAACTAACTAAACTGTAAACCAATTTAATATTTTAATCTTATATTTCATACTAGATAAAATATTAATTTACTTAAAATACAACAAGGCTCTCGAATATTGTGAACTCATAAATAAATGGAAATATCAATTTGGACACTGCATAATAAGAATAAATGGAAGTAGCTATAAAAAGTAGCTTGATATTATTTAAAAGCTACTTCAGTAGCTTGTAGCTTAGCTACATTTTTTGTGAAGTAGATAAGTTATTCAGTAGGTAGCTTAAGCTACTGTTTTGGAAAGTAACGAGTAACTTAGCGAAGCTACTTTTTCAAAGTAGCTTGCCCAGTTCGGTAATATAATACCTATCATTTTTAAGACAAAAAATTTCAGAAATGACCGAGACGGAGAATTAAAAGATATTTGCTTGGTATCGTTTTATATTTCATTAGCTAATGATTATTTCTGCTTTACTTTGCTCCATAAGCACAATCACAGTTCAACAATAACCATTATTCAGACTCCATTATCTAAATCAATATAATATTAATGAACTAGGCACAACACTCAAAAGATTAATCTAATTACTCCATTGTTCTGTCAAAAATCCTTGCAACCTCAAACAATAATCCTTAATCCTTCTTCCTTCAGCGCTCCTTAGTGGAAAGCTTACGAGAAGCAGCAGCTATTAATTACGCACGAATTTGACACGCTTACCCCCCTCCCCCACTAGCATCACGCGGTGTGACGTCATTTATCAAGATACCTCTTCTTTGGTTTACCTTTCCCCAGCAATAATGTGGAGCAGATGTGCATTGTTATTATTTTGATTGATGATAAAAGTTATTGTTAGCTTAAGGCGGCTGTGTCGGAGTAAGGGGTGGGGCGTCGATATTGTTCTAAGCGATAAGAAGCTGTTCGAATGATTAGACTTGCCAAAACTGTCGTGGATCTATGCAGGAATCTGAAAATTTGATACAGCGACGGGACAAATAAATTGTTAAAATACATACCTATACGTATTTTTTTAAACCATATTTTCATCTAGTAGGCGGCCGGTTATGTGAACTAATAGAAACGTGGGTAATTCATAAAATATAATTGTTTAAATAATCGAAAGTGTATTTTAAATATTTATATTTCATATTTTTATGAGCATATACTTACGTAGGTTTATAATATATTCAAATAATTGTAGTTATTTGTTTTTGCACTGTCTTGGCAATCAAATATTTTTTTAAATTTATCAATCTCATATCGGCCATATCTCTACGTTTCCGCAATACAAGTAAATAATCAATTACAAAAATGTTACTTTGGCATAAGCTTAGAAATAGAGCTAGGGCTAAAAAATCTTTACAAACTTCATATTCACGAGAAATTAAGCACTGTTCACATAATCAAAATTATTAAAAAATTGACAACTATCTAGTATTCATTTGTTCATTATTTTTCACTGTAAGAATAATAATAATAATTGTTGCCGGTGATAGTATTGTAATTATTGCTGTGTACTTCAATTTTTTATTTAAACTTGACGACATCACTTTGATATTACATTATTTACACACGATTTAAGTCTGCATGTGTATGCAACCTGTTTATAACTATACAATGATTTCTTGCAATTATTAAACCACAAATGCTGGTTTAAATATTGTAAAAAATGGTTATTTTTAGCACATTTCCCTTACATGTTTTCTACATTTTGATCTAGATTAGTACCTATGTCAAATACTTTATTCATCATTTTTTGATGATTTAATAAAATATTTTGACACATTCGTACCAAATAATTTTAGATAATTTAACAAATACCAAAACAATACAATACATTTCAAATAAAAATTTAATACTATTAACAAAGAGTTATAAACCAAGAAAGTTATTTATATTGTTGTTTTGTAAAAAATTTCTTATCGATTCATAACTCTCTTCTGCGGTCAAATTAAGCATTCTGAACTGAAAATAACATTAGGTATTCCTTCGGTATAAAACGAGGTATAAAATCAAATGAAATACCCACATTTTTATAAAATCTTCAAATAGTGTCTACCAATTAGTTTCTTTTGTTAAGCAATAGGCAATCAAAATAATTATTTAAATTTTAAGAGCATAAATTTGATGCATTCTACACTTTTATTTGCATTTTATTGTAGCTGCCTTTCCTTCACATGATACTAAACTTTCAAATTAGATCTTTAGCTACAAATTTTTGATGATTCTATTTTTCATTTTGTGGATTAGTATAATATGTAGAATCACCTAAAAAAAGTATCAAATTCAAAAGTTTGCTTAGTCAAAATCTAAACATAACCTAAAAATAGCCTCCACCTCTGCCCTTATCCAAGCCTACTAAGATGCTATGCTAGCTGCCAGCACCGTATGCAAATGCACGGTTTGTCTAGTGTTACACTCCTGTTCCTGTAATGGATTCGTGTACTTCTTGTTTCCCGAGCTTCATTTGTTGTGTTTTGTCCGGGCGCGGGAGGCGGTGTTTAACATATTTTAACATATTCACGTTACTCGTGTTGCCCATGTTCGTGTTGAGTGCAAGTTTGTGACTTCTTACAAGACTGGCGATGTTAGCTTGTTTGTGAATGTAAACAATGGAAGGATTTGCACGGAGAAGTGATTGAAAGTTGCTGGAAGAAGTTTTCATTTATTTTGTTAGTTCGTTGTGAAGTTTGGAGGTTTTTTTTTACAATTTTATTATTATATTTACACTGGATTCGTACTACTTGTACTTATTTTATGTATCTAGAGCAAAAGTAATGCATTCAGGTCGATTCAGGTACACGCAAGTTTTTGACGACCGAATAACCTGAGGTAAAAATTAGTTGTGAACAGTGTGGCTGTAGCAAATGATCTAGGCAGTTTTCTACAATATTTTTTGAATTTTTTAAAACTAGAAAATATTATTTCCTAACATTTTTCTGAACTTAACCCCATCATACGCGAAGAGTATTTTTAACAAGATTTTTTGAATTTTTTAAACCTAGAAAATATTCTTGACTAACATTTTTCTGAACTTAACCCCATCATACTCAAAGACAATCTGGACTAACTTGTTATGGTCAGAAATCTCATTTTCGAAAAATGCGCTTATTCAATGTTACGATCTGCGCTTATTCAATCAATGTGTCGATCTGCGCTTATTCAATATAAATTTACTGTTTATATTTCTGCGCTTTTCCAACGTCTTAATGACTAAAAATGCGCTTTTACAACTCTCCGATCTAGATCAATTTATGTGATCTTTAATCTAATTAAGAGCATCTTATCTTTTATATAACTAATCGAGGATTTCATAATAACGATTATGTATTACGATTTGCCTTTTGTTGAGTTCAGTGGGCTAAGGTTTAACGATTCCATGAAAGAACAGAACAATGAAAAAACAGAACACGAAAAAACAGAACATGAAAAAACAGAACATGAAAAAACAGAACATGAAAAAACAGAACAATGAAAAAACAGAACAATGAAGAAACAGAACACTGAAGAAACAGAACAATGAAAAAACAGAACAGTGAAAAAACAGAACACTGAAAAAACAGAACACTGAAAAAACAGAACATTGATAAAACAGAACATGAAAAAACAGAACACATAAACTAATCTATGCTAACAAAACCCTTCTTGAGTCCAACGGAACTCCGTTTTTTTGACATAAACTAATCTATGCTAACAAAACCCTAATTGAGTCCAATAGAATTCCGTTTTTTTAAATAAACTAATCAATACTAACAAAACCCTAATTGAGTCCAACAGAACTCCGTTTTTTTAAAAATAAACTAATCAATACTAACAAAACCCTAATTGAGTACAACAGAACTCCGTTTTTTGACATAAACTAATCAAAGCTAACAAAACCCTAATTGAGTCCAACAGAATTCCGTTTTTTTAAATAAACTAATCAATACTAACAAAACCCTAATTGAGTCCAACAGAACTCCGTTTTTTTAAAAATAAACTAATCCATACTAACAAAACCCTAATTGAGTCCAACAGAACTCCGTTTTTTTGACATAAACTAATCAAAGCTAACAAATCCCTTCTTGAGTTCTGTTTTGTCATTGTTATTTTTTTTTCATATTCTGTTTTTTCATGTTCTGTTTTATCAATGTTCTGTTTTTTCAGTGTTCTGTTTTTTCACTGTTCTCTTTTTTCATTGTTCTGTTTTTTCAGTGTTCTGTTTTTTCATTGTTCTCTTTTTTCATTGTTCTGTTTTTTCACTGTTCTGTTTTTTCATGTTCTTTTTTTTCATGTTCTGTTTTTTCATGTTCTGTTTTTTCATGTTCTGTTTTTTCATTGTTCTGTTTTGTCCGGTCACCGGTTTAACTCATTGGTCCTATAAATAGTCAATAACTTAAGTTTATTGTTAATTGACCAATCAGTATAATTAAGCTGGCAAGCTGTATTTGATATCTCGCTTCTACAATAATATTATTGATAAATAACTAATGTTTAGATCATTTTAATTCCGGCCTAATGAACATAGAAGTAATTAATTTCAGTTAATTTAATACCTACCTATAATTCCAAATATAATTTTACTGTAATCCTCTAATTATTATTTATCCTATCAAATTATTGTAACTAATGCTTGACCATAATAATTTCTTATATGCGTCAATTTTTATTTTCAGAGCCTATTGCATGGCAATAATACGCATTGAAAAACGAGTAATTTTTGTGAGGATCTCAATCTAATCCTGTTATACGTATGATGTTGAATTTTTGTATTTAGATTAAAGAAGCATACTAAAAGGGCGGAATCTTCAAAATCTTTAATAATTAATGTAATTAGTTTGGCTTTAATAATTATGCAAAAATCAGCGAAAATTGTACAAGTTTAGATACAATTTATGGCAATTATGTTGATAAAATTATAGTTTTATTGTTTTTCCGCCGTTTTTACATCTATGTTCTACTCATTTTATCTTTAAACTCAATAATAACTTTTATAGTTCATTCATGAGATCCTCACGAAATTCTAGTGTTTAATTTATTTTTATCTCTAATTGTTGTCGGAACAATATATAGTTTGAATTTTTCAATTCAACAATGCTTTGTCGTTACTAATGTAAAATTTCAGATTTTTATTTTGAGCAATATAGCCAGAATCGTGAATTCTGATTCTTATTGCACTCAAGCAGTATAGCCCCTTAAGTCCAATTAATTTAATAACTGCCCATAATGTACTCGTATATAGTATGACCAGTAGGTATTTCTATTTTTAATTTTATGAAATCATAGCAATAATAAAGTTTAAGAGATTAAGAAAATAAAACTTCTTAGATATAAATAAAATTTTAAACACCTGTTTCAGTTTCCGTTTGGCTGGCATTCACATACCAAGAAGTGTAAAAATATATCATTTGCAGAATGACAAATGTGTGCCAACTACAACATTGGTGACAGATAACTACTGAATTTTTGTCGGTTTCATAAAATATTAAATAAACATATTAATAAAAAAAGATCACTTCTAATTATGACAAAACTGAATTATTGTTTCCTTATTTTCTTTGCAGAGCATGCAGTTTAACAAATTACACAAGGTATAAAAAATCATAAATTAAAAAAATGCAGAAACTTTTATTATCAGTTGATTGTTATGAAATGCAAATATTCCGATATTCAAATTTAAATAAATATTATAAAATAATAATATCGAGAATAATATATGCAGTAAATTATTCAATGAGATTTTATTTATTCGAATAAATAACAAACAAACCATAGCAGAGTGATATACTTTATTTACCAATATTGAATTATTTATTTATTTTGAAAGGTCCGCATAAATTTCAAATGAGAACCAAAAGTTTATGTACGTTACTGAACAACAGACTAATACGTTTAATTATGCTAAAGTACCTATTGAAGTTTAGTTTTATTGACAACAAAATCATCATACAAGAAATCTCGGTATAAAAAAAATTAACTACAACAGTCTACTTCAGTTAAGAAAAAAGCAGAAGGCATTGCGAATGCAGCCCGTTTTACACTGACACATTGTATTAGTTCAAAATTTGACGCGAACTTAAAGGTATATTTTATGAATAAAACTGTTATCTATAGAATATTGTAGTACTTAAGGGGCTATACTCCTTGAGTGCAATAAGAATCAGAATTCACGATTCAGGCTATATTGCTCAAAATAAAAATCTGAAATTTTACATTAATAACGACAAAGCATTGTTGAATTGAAAAATTCAAACTATATATTGTTCCGCCAACAATTAGAGATAAAAAGAAATTAAACACTAGAATTTCGTGAGGATCTCATAAATAAACTATAAAAGTTATCATTGAGTTTAAAGACAAAATGAGTAAAACATAGATGTAAAAAGGGCGGAAAAACAATAAAACTATAATTTTATCAACAGAATTGCCATAAATTATATCTAAACTTGTACAATTTTCGCTGAATTTCGCATAATTATTAAAGCCAAACTAATTACATTAATTAAAGGTTTTCAAGATTCTGCACTTTTAATATTCTTCCTTAATCTACATACAAAAATTCAACATCATACGTATAACAGTATTAGATTGAGATCCTCACAAAAATTACTCGTTTTTCAATGCGTATTATTGCCATGCAATAGGCTATTAAATGTATAATCAAGGACCTGAATCGCACAAAATATCGGTTCAGGTTCGGTTCGCGGTTCACTGTGCTTTTCAGGGTTCAGTTGGAAATGAACCGGTTATCAATTTTTAAAAAAGTGATTCAAGTTCTGGTTTCGGTTCTATCATTAATTAAATAACTATCAATTAATTTTAAAAATTCATTCTAGTTTTGAACTAAAATATAATACATTTCTAAAAAAATGCATAATTTGACAACTATAGAAAATACAACAATTTTCATAAAATTTTAATAGCATGTTGAAGAAAAAACGTTAAATTTCAATTAATGCTGTAAACCGTTCCGAACCGGTTCACAACCATTGGTTAGACTCCGGTTATTGGTTTGCCAAATTATTTTTCAACAGTTCGGTTTGGTTCTCGGTTCGCTAAAATAGCTGCGGTTCGTTCCCTTTTTCGTTCTTGTTCCGGTTCAGTTCGAGTCCCTGGGTATAAGTAATGTTAACGGAAATAAAAATGTTTGTTGGTGTAAATCCAACTCTCATCTGAAGGATCATCATTGCCCTATCCCTATCTTACCCAACGCTTTTTTCTTAACTGTTTGAGTTAATTATAAATAGGTCCAATTTTGATAGATTGTGTCAAATGTTTAATTTATTTATAATATCCAGATATCCAAGATAGTACCAAACATTTTGATTGCAACTACGGTTAGAGAATAATTAGGTTTGCCAACATGATCTTTTCTAGCGATCAGAGTGTAATGGATCTAGATATCTCTGGACTCTGGTTGTATCAGGTATAGTATATTGACTCTGATTTACATAAATGTAAAAATACACTTTAATACTATAAATAGTAAATGAAATTGTAACTTAGATATATCTAAGCGGCTATGTTCCATAATTTTCCTTAAAATCGAAAATATTATGACAAAACGTGTTTGAAAATCCTCTATTTTCTACAAGAGAGATTCTTGTTATACATAAATAATTTCCTAATATATAAACACAGTCTCGTAGCGTAGTGCATCTATTCATCTTCATTATTCAGTTTATAAAACATGTCGATTTTTACTCATTTCTCCATAACTTAAAATAACCTATGGTACATTGACTGTTTTTTCATTATTTCAAAGCAATATTTATCTGTTAATTTTTAATGTACTAATAGGGGAAGGTGGGGCAGAATGGGGTTATATATTATATTCAGATGGTGTGTAACTACAAAAAAAAACTGAGCGGCAAAGCTGGTCGTCAGACAACGTACAACATGCTGTAGAAACTGACATGGCCTTTATTGTGATCATGGCCTTTATTGTGATCAACTTGTGTCAAAATGGGCATATAATGACGTGCACGGGTTTTGACAACTATGACGATGAGTCTATATTGATTTGATAATTAATTATTAATTAATTATCAAATCAATATAGACTGCCCGTTCTGCCCCACCTAGTGGGGCAGAAATTTTCAAGTACAATTTATTGATTTTTTATAATGGTTTTACTATAAACATGTTCTACAATATCTAAATAAAAGAGAAAAAATTATTTTTTAAAATTTCTAAAAAATTCGTCATGTTATCACCCAAAATAAGATGCCACCCCATTCCGCCCCACCTTCCCCTAAGCTTACGTGTTTTAACGAATTATTAAATTACAAAAATACTATTCAGTGACAGCCAGTCACAGAATTAATTTACATCGGTAGTGACCAGCAGAGACACCTATAAACCCTAGATACACCTATGAACTAATTGGAACTTCTGATCGGGGTTGTCAATCAAAAACGTGGCCATGGTTGCAACATTCTATAATTGGTAATTAATCATTTTGAATGGTTACCAGCAAAATAAAAATTACATGGCGGCACCAATAGAAAATCACGAGGAAAATAATAAGTATATCGAATCAACCATTACAGTCTTATAAGTTATAACGAATATTTAATATTACTACAAGTTTGTTATTTAGTTTAAATAAGGTAATTTCAAGATGTGTATTAATTTGTATATAATTATATCCAACTGTGTCTGTTCTAATAGTAAAATAAATTATGATATTTATTACGCTTGTGAACTTATTTATAAGTATCGCATTATTTTTCAAAAAAAAGCTCTGATTGCTTGGACGCCCGTAAATCCGCGAATTTATACCTTAACAATAAAAACATTATTGTTTTATTATAAATTTTCGAACATATTTTCTCAGCAAGTGCCACTGCTCCACAACGTGTTATATAGGGTTGAACCCTATATAAAGTAACAAATAAAATAAAAGTTTTTATGGTCAATATTTTTGGGATTTTACGAGAAAGTAATATATTTTACGTATTTGTATCACCCTGTACTAAAGATCGGTTGCGAAACTTGATAACGCCCTTCTGTTTTATATAGAGCTCAGCCGAGTTAAATGCGATCGTAACAGAATTTTTTCCATAAAATTTTGACGGGGTAACATTTCAATTTAAAAACGGCAACGGTAGAGATAGCTTTAGTATTTCGAAAACGCTGACATGGCAGAGTTTTCTTATGATAATAGTTTTATTTTAAGTTAAAATTTATGATTTGTTTTAAATTGTGTGATTTATTTTGACGAATTGTTTGTTTCAGGTGAATAAACGGTTCTCTTTGGACATTTGCCAAGCAATTATGTAGGTGAGTGTATTTATAGTAGTTAATTTATTTACCATTGAATAGAAATGCTGCAAAAACAAAATGTTGATATGACATTCGTACATAGCGTACAGCAACAAAGTTATTTTTCTCATTACATTGTAGTACAATCCACAAATTTGTATTAAACTTTACTAATGATTAATGTATGTATGTATTAGAATTTCGGGATTTGAACCTCACGGTATTCCTAGGTTGACTTGATGGCACACAAATAGTATTAATTTTTTACTTATACTTTTGCCACGGCGTTTTTACTTTACTACCATGTGTGTTGCCAGTCAACCAGGCGCAAGCCCTTTGTGAAGCCTTTAGCCGGTGCCCGATAGCTAGAGGTTGCCAAGTTAAGAGGAACGGTTACTGCACTACCAAAATTTATCGGTGCGGGTCGCTTATTATCAAAAGAGTCAATTTCTTAGAATTTTAATAAGTGTACCCAATACGACTCTACTTTGGAGGTGGAACTAAATTGAAATTTGTATTTTTTTTCGAATATTTACACTGCCTGACCTTATTTTTGTGTCAAAAAGGGGTTTAGTTTTCACCGTAAAATTTAGTCTAAATATTTAAAAAATTTAACAATTTTTTTTTTAATTTGTAAAAGAAAGTTGGTTCTGTGACATTTCTGTATTGAAATTCTAAAATTCAAAACATAATACACTTTAAAATGAATTACAAAATTGCCAATGTTTATAACGCCTATAATAACAAATCAAGCAAAATTTTAAAATTATAATACACAAATGTCATACAAACAACCTTCCTCTACAAATTAAAAAAATAAATATTTTAAAATGTTAATATTTAGATTAGATATGATGGTGAAAACGAAACCTTGTTTTCACTTGTAAATTGCACCAGTATCCGTTCCTCTTAATTAGATCCCATCTTGTAATGGTAACGGGAGTAGGTACCGATCCAAATTAGGCCGTGAAAATTGACCTGACCGGAATTCGAACCTACGACCCTGTAACCAGAGCCTAGCGTTCTACCACTATGCTATCCTGCCGTGGTATACTTTACTTACGCACATTTGTTTTTATATATTCGTAAAATCGCACTGTTATTGCAACATGCAACGTATTGAAATAATAAGTGGGTAACGTACATTATAAAAAAAAATTCTATCGCACTTGAAGTTCATTTGAGAAAATGATCTTCTGTCGACCTGACAATTACCAGGAAAGTATTATAAATTAAAATAGGAACTATATGAATTTTATTTACAAGATATTTTAACATTGCGCATATTATTTTATATTTATTTACTTATTTAACTTAAAGTCCTCGGTTAATAATTGCGTAGTACTTGTATACTTAACGCTCTAAGTTGCAAAGTGTCACTTTATGATCGACTGTGCATTACATAAATATTATACGATATGTTTTAACGGATTCAAACTACTATTGTTGTGTTCTTTCTTCTTTCCACAAACAGAAACAACCAAAAGTATACCTACTCGTAAGTTGACAGTATTATTGGTTATTGGTAACTGCACAGATGGTAAGATTTACCCCAACTACCACAGTGCTATATATTAATTTATTACACTAAGAATATTATTGCAACTTACATAATGGAACCTTTATGTTGCATATTTAAGCTTCGGCAATGTTCTTGCAAACTTCACCACTATTCAAGGTTGCGTAACTCAGCTAATTTCTATCGTAGGAGGTTAAACTTTTTTGCCTTAAAAGGCAAACCTTCCTCTTTTAAATTTAATTTTTAAAATTTATTTATCATTGTTTGCACCAAAGTTCCGATCCAAAACATAAAGGTATGTTTTTGAATCGAAAAAAGTCTAACATTGCACGGTTTGTAATGTATGGGGTAAGATATCGCAATTTGAGTAACGTGGTACTTTTTCAAGCAAAATGAAAAAAAAAACATTAAAGTCCGATGAATTTTCACAAAGTTATGGCCATTTTTAATTTAATGGTACATTTTGGCATTTTTTTGCATATACAGGTCGTATGTTGGCGAGGATTTTTTTAATAAAATAGTTTTATGGTTTTGTATGGTACCGTTATGAGTTTTGGGAGGTCATCGTAAGAGTAATTTGAAAAAGTTATGGGAATTTTTTGCGGTTGATTGCTGTGCATTGTGATTTTGCAAAAATACTTCGTGAAAAACAATATTACCTCGTTGTACGTTAATTTATTGTTGTATTTTTATGACTGATATTGTTTTCAGAGATAAATTAAAATTAAATGTAATTTGAAATTATTAAAAAATGTTTTGTGGAAATGTTAACATTAAAATGTAATATTGAATAAAATACAACTTGATAATAAAATTAAACAAACCAAACCTACATTTTTAAAATAAGACTACCATAAAGAAAACCTCGCCGACAATTCGACCTGAAGTAGTCAATGTGAATCGCATTGCTACCATATGCAGAAAATGCGAAAATCCACCATTAAATTAAAATGACTAACATTGTAAAAATTCATCGGATTTAAATGGTTTTTTTATTCATATTGCTTTGGAAAGGATCACATTTTAATACGCCATAATTCAAATTGCGATATCTAATCCCGTACGATCCGTGCACTCATTCAAAGTTTTACTATTTTCCATTTAAAAACATACATTTATGTTTTGGGTTGTAACGAAGTATTTTATTATTATTAGTGTCGTGATATACATCTTTACTATAATATTTCTTCATGTAATACAGAATGACATTTATAAACAGATAAAAGGGACAATAACAGTTAAATAAGGTTATTTAACATTTCTCAGAATTTGACAGATGGAAATTTTTTGTATTACAACTTAAATTTGAACCAATTTGAACGTATTTTTAAGTATGTTTTATTTGAAATATAAGATTAGTAATAACATTTTATGCATTTTGTTCTTTATATTCTGTTTTTTATTTATCAAACTTTCAAAATTAATATAAATATATCTGCCATATTGGTATGCTCTGACAGCAGAACCCCTTTCTGTCTCACGGCTTCAGCCCTTCATCAATAAAATCAGAGTATGCTCTCTCAATAATTTTCTATACTCTAAGGTATTATTATACTTAAAACAACAATAAATATACTATTACAGTTTTTAAAACTACAATCACACAAAAATAAACCGCACATAGAACATTCTAAGACATCATACCACAATGCAGTCTCAAAACCATAGTGCATTCAAACCTGAAAAACAATACCCCGCTATAAATATCCCATCTCCCTTATCTCCTTCCTATTTTTCTGATCCACAACAATGCCATCACTTATCTTAGCTACACCCGCGCCCACAAATCGCATTCACAATCCAGAGGCCACCCCAGTCGCAGCCATATCTTCCCTTTTCTACTCCACGTTCACATTCGGCGGTGTTATTACCGAACATAATTTCCCCGGAATCAGTGTGAGCCGGAGACCCCGGGCGTGAAAGTCGAGTGATATAATAAGCCTAAAATGCACTTGTGGTTGAAAACTTAGCGGAGCTTTACAACGCCTGATAAGTTTGCAGCCGCCGGCGCGACGACGAGAGTGAGAGGTTGGTTGCGGTGAGAATACTGAGAAATGAGTTGTCGTGATTGAGATTATGAAATTATTGTTAGGTTTAGCAGCGATTTTATTCCGGTATTTATATTGATATAACTTAAAAATTCTCAATACAATTTTGATTTGAAACGATTTCTTACTTATTCTTATTATGAAATTGTTGTTAGGTTTAGCAGCGATTTTATTCTGGTATTTATATTGATATAACTTAAAAATTCACAATACAATTTTGATTTGAAACGATTTCTTACTATCTTGCTTATATTAAAGTATGTATTTTTCATCACTTTTTAATAACGAGACAATATCGACGACTATTGAATAATAATATAATTCATTTTACAATAGTTTGCAGTGAGTAATGTGCCCCACTCATTACCTACTCAGTAGTGAGTTTTTATAATTATAGAGGATGGTTTTGAAGTTAATGTCATAAATTTAAAGGTAAGTAATATGACATGTGTAGATTACGAAACAGAAAGAATTTTTTTAAATCTCAAAATTAATTTCCATGTTTCCCAGTCAAAGATTTTTCGTTGCCACTGCCACTGGGTGGAGTAAATATTGTTACATTAAAAATAATTAAATTTTGTTTGTTTATTTTCCTAGTATTATGTAATTTAAGATGTTGATTACCTACTTCTATTGTTTGTGTTTAATAGGAAAACGAATCCAGTGCAGTAGTGTAAAAATGCTGCAGTAAACTAGCCTTAATTTTTCGAATTTAAATAAAAATTCTACACATGGTGTAATAGTTATCCTTAAATTTATGACATTATCTTCAAAACCACCTTCAAAATTATATAAACTTTTAAAAATTGTAAAATTATTAAATAGGTACTAGCGTAACATAATAAGATTAATTAATTAATCAATTATCATAAAATATGTGTCGCCGTCTTAATTTTAAAGCTGTTTTCAATAAATAGTCTAGGCTATTTATGGTGTAACTAGTACTATTTTAAATAAATATGCATAGATTACATTACATGAAATAACTCTAGTTTTTTTCATTAAATTACGAATTACCATTAACAATAATAAATGACATTTATATAAACATCAAAGAAAATATCCAAATGAAATACTCGTATAAAACTCAGTTGTCTTAATCACCGTAAACTTTGAAGTAGTAACAGTTTATAAGGTTAAGCAACTTTTTTCTCATTTTCAGTTGCATTGTCATTGCCACAAAATTTTCCCTTCATTATTTGATTTATTTCACAGGAAAATCCAAAAATAATAGCTTAATTCTTACATCCACGTGAAACAATAGTTGTTGTTTTGTTGATGGAGCGTACTGTGTTTATATTTAACGCCTTGGCACACTTGTGTGCATTGTGACAGTTGGCGATTCACGTTAGCATTGTAACCAGCACATCCGGGAATCGGAGAATAAATTGCCAAGTCTATATTAACTGTAACGCAGCCGTAACACAAGATTATAAATATACAAACTGGCTGGTGGCTGCACTCTGCATACAATAGGTGGATTGTTGTGATTTGTTAGTACTACGACTCATTTATTATTTTGGCATGTAAATAATAAGATTATTGGACTTGGACTTCTCTACTTAATTTCATCTTCAATAAATACGTCGTGTTGTGTTGATATCTCCTAAAATATAATGGATACCTATTTGATACGTTTCGTATTCATAACAAACTGTTTGCACTAAAATTTAAGTATCTTATATCAATCTATACTTAACAATAGATGTTTCAATAGTTTTGCAGCATGTAAGTAAGCTTTTTTGGATGTACATTTTTATTTAAATTTTGTGGATCTCTCTGAACTGTTGATTGTAATAAAAAAGATTTTCTAAATATTCGGGACCACAAAGTGCAAGAACGTAACAATTAGTTATTTATACGAATGGAAAAGGTTGGCCTATGGATCGTAAAAAAATAGTGAAATGCCAACAAGGTTTTCAAATAAATATTTTGTTAAACGTTGTTGACATTTCACAATTATTTTGACGACCCATAAGCCAACTTTTTCCATTCGTATATCAACATTGTGGATCAAACATTCCTCCCTCAATTAGTTATTTAGAAGGGAGTGCGATACATACATATTATATTCCTGTCAAAAGTGATGTAGGTAGCTATTTTTCTAATTTTGACATAATATTTAATTACGCAAGTAGAAAAGAAAAGTATTTAGGTATATTTTTGGCATTAACAGTCTGCATAAGCATATCATATCACTTGGAATGTGTATGCTGTATGACCATATACAGGGTGAGTCAGCTAACTATTCCCTATTTGGATTTTTTATAACTTAGGCAATTTTTATCAGAAAGTGACGAAATTTTTGCAAAACATGAACTATCTAAAGGAATTTTTACTTTCAAATCGATCACACAACAACTTCACGAGTGGTTCACTTCAATGTGAAAATTGGACCAATTAATCCAAAATCTCCAATTGCAGCCCAAACAGTCGTTCTAGGAGAGTGCAAGGATTGTTCAGCAATCCAGTGGGGATTTTCATCTGACCAATACCGATGATTGTGTCTATTAAATCCACCATCAAGATGTGCCTCATCAGAAAACATGATGTTATTCAGATGACCAGGGTTTTCATTCATTCGGTCAATTTCGTCTTCTGCAAATTCCAATCGGTTTGCTTTATCCTCTACAGAAATTGCCTGCAGAATTTGAATCTTATAAGGATGCCACTTAAGGTCCTTTAAAATCCTACAAATAGTCGTTTGACTAATCATTAATTAATAAATCATTATTTCAGTCACCAATTAGGAAGCAATAGAGCAATAATGAGTGGCTACTGTATTTACAGCAAAAATTTGGCGGATTTTACACACAAACTTGAGACTTTACAAACAAATGAAATAGGGAACACTTAGCTGACTCACCCTGTATTTACAATATTCATTTAAATTAATTACATTCTTTGGTTGTGGGTTCTTATAAACATAGCATTAGATCAACTGATACAGTGTCATTGACAGGTTTTATTTAAGTTTTTTTTATCTACTAAGTTCCTTAATCCTATGGACTAGCTAAGTAGCATATCCAGAATAAAGTACCTAGCCATTTATTGGACAATTTGGTGGACAGAACCAAGAACAGAACAAAAGAACAAGTGTGTCTTTAAGTCTGATGTTTGCTTTTTCAATTTTCTGACAAACTATCTGATTAGATTAACCATCAGAGTTCATCGAATAAAATGCATTGAAACTTTAGATTTACTTGCTACTTATAATTTTTGTAAGCTAAAATTTATGTGTTTTCATAATCGAGTTACTCTTACTTTACCAGAAGAATAAAATTGAAACTATACCTACGACCTAAGTATGTAATAATAAACAAAACGAAACTTCTTACGACAAATCAAAAAACAAGTACATAGATAGAAATGATTGCGGGTAAGAAGAACATTGAGATTAGAACATGAATCATGAATTCTCAATGAATCTCTTGAATTATGAGAAAGTATGCATAAGAACGAGTCATAATAGAATTTAAGATTTGTGCCCTCAAGCCATTATATCCTTTTTGTTTTGCAACAAACCAGAAAATTGAGCAAATCAAACATTCCATGAAATTTGAAGACAAACAATATTTCTCACAATTCGCTTCGGGCACTTTGATTTTCTAACTAGATCACTTTGCTTATTTACCTTACATTCCATTGCGCACATCACTCAATTACCCAAACTAACAACTTTGTTTCTATCCCACGGATCATCATTCGTCATTCGTTACTCACCCACACAATCAACACCGCGCATTCCTCTCGTATTCTTCCGTCGTGCTCAATTAACCTCAAACTTCATTTGCTCTCGCTTGGCAAGAGGAAAGAGGCAAGACTTTGCCTATGACTTGACAAAGAAATGCGCTCGGCTCGACGCAGATATTGTTCATATATTCCGAGGTTAAATTGAGCGTGAAACCTATCTAGAAATTATCTTCATATCGCGGGCAAGCGTACTCAATGATGAAGATTGTTTTGTGTAGTGTGGGTTTGTACGGAGGAAAGTCGAAAGTATTTGTGGTGTGGATTGTTTTCAAAGTCTTATACAGGCTGATTCATCATAACTTGCTTTTTTAAAATGCGTGCAATTCAAGCTGTAGGGCTCGTAGCGGAGAGAGAGTGATCTCATTCAACAGATGCACTTTTAAAGTTTTGTTCCCCACCCGGTCAGTCGCCATCATGCGTTGGAGCACGGAGCAGCATCGATGGCTGTTTTGAGGGAACACTTCCCGGAGCGCCTCATCTCAATAAGGGACGATTTGGAGGGGCCAGCCCGCTCGCCCGATTTGGCTCCTTGTGATTTTTTTGTGGGGTTTATTGAAATCCCGCGTTTACGTCAACCGTCCAAGGACCCTAGAAGACCTGAAGGCCAGCATCCGGGCCGCAATTGCCAAGATACCCGCTGCCATGCTGGAAAGAGTTATGACAAACGCCAGAAATCGGCTTATTCAGTATATAGACAATGGGCGGCGTCACCTACCTGATATGTTTTTAAAAACTGGGTGGAACAAAACTTTAGATACCTATGTACCTACATTATAAAATAAAAATAAATAGTTTCTGATTCATAAAATGGGCATTATTGCGTTTTGAAATAAGTAAGTTACGATTAATCACCCTGTACTTACTTATTTTTCAGTTACCTACGCCATTTTCATAATGTCAAGACTTCAGACTTTATTGATTTGCTTTTGTATGCAGACTGGCCCGATCGATGTTATTCTTATAAGTGACCCTTCTAGGTTTTTTCCGAATTCCTAAAATACTCTCGATTTTACGTTTTTCCTATTTCACTTTTTTTCTCACTGATACGACTGCCTAAACCAGCCCGAAACTCGTACTTTATTGCATCCTGCCAATGCATAATGTCATTTTTAAGTTGAAAAATACTGTAAAAGTGTTTTCTTTGCGAGTAAACTGTCAGTTTATTATTGACATCAAGATAATGCTTTTATACACAATAGAGAAAGAATGGATTTTTATTAATTTTTATTATTTTATTAAAATTTTAAATAGCCACAACTGTTAATTCATCCTGTAAGTATATAATCCTTGTTGGAATGAAATTTTACCAATCTTGTACAGGCTACAAAACACTCGCTACGTTGGCACATTTTATGTTGGATTTTAGGATGTAGACGGGCTTTTTAAGTACCTAACAAATAAATATTTTTTAACTGGTTTCATATTCAATTTTTTAAACTAAACTTTATTACAAATACATAGTTTCGTTTACGTTTCTTGCCTTTATTATAAAACCAAGACCACAAAATAGGTTGAGTGTTTTTTGATCCGTGCTTATTCGTCCGAAGACGAAAATAGTGCACTTTCATCCAAAGATTATTAGATAATCCTAATCTCCTTTCTTCTAGGAATCCATATAGAAATATCTTACCTGACGCCCAGCAGAGGATCAAGCAAATGCATGGCTTTTTGTGACTTACATTATGTTTTTGTGCTCTATTTTTAACGATTTTTAATGAAAAAAATACTATTCTCCATTAAAGCATGCATAATAAATTTTGTTTATAAATTATTTATTTATGTAATATATGTGTAATAAAAATTAAATATGATGTCAAGTACTTACATAAATTTGAACAACACATTAGAAATTTATAGGTATATTATAATATTTTATACTAATGTATATTTGTCTTAAAATAAATATAAACAATAAAAAATACAAAAAAGTCGCTCGCCCCCCTAGTGTGTGTCAAGTAGCTATGAATTCCTAGAAGACAAGGGATTAGGATTACGTACCTAATCTTCGGTTAAAAGCACGACAAATTATATTATTTTGGCAATTTCGTCTTATTTTCACAGTTTCATGATTCTTCTGTTTTGGATCAACTTAAAAATACTTTATCTAAACGAATGAACAGAAGAAACGACCGATTTCTAATAAAAGCAAAAAGATTGCACGGAAAGAAGAACATGCTGAAATAGCAAAAAATCATCAATTACGTTACGTTAGGTACGTATGCACATAAAATGATAAATGCTTAGTAAACATAAAAGATAATGTCGAAAAAGCAAGAAGATAAGAAATTTAAAATATAGGTAGATCAAAGATGCTGATTGCATTCTCGCAGAAGTTACAAAAAATCATTAAAATGCTAGCGCATACACGGAAATATTATTTTATTACCTATATAATATACAGGGTGATTTACAACAGCATGTATTTAATGGTATATTATATAGTACTCAATTTACTAATTATGAAGCAAGAATAATTTTTTTTTAAATTCGTTAATTCGGCTTTTATCACAGTAAAAAAGTATTTAACAAATTACTCCCAACCTATTAATCCTATAAATCTAAAAAAAATACCATATAAAGATAAAGGCAGTAAAAATCTAGCTACGTTGTCGAATTTTTTAAATTGTTATTATTATTATTTATAAACAATTAAATAACAATAATTCTGAGAAAAACTCTTCGTAAGTTTGATTGCATTGTAAATTTAAATGTTTGTATCACATTATTATATAAAATTTTCAAATAGTAGTCGAGTAATTTGTTAAATAAATTTAAAAATTGTATGCGCGCTAGCCAATCAAATTGAGTATTTTCTAAACAAAAATGGAGCGAAACATAGCAATTAGATAAATAGAGACAACATGTGCTCATAAAACATAGGCTGTCAGCGCGGATAACTGAAATAACGAGGATTTGTGATATAGCAGCGCTGAGCGATAAAACCCCCTTAAGGGCAGTTTTCGTAAGCAGCACATTTTTGAAACCACTGGATTGTTGATTGTATAATGGATATCTGATTAACTATGAATGGAATTGTATAGCAAGAATAGAAAATTTATGAAATTTCATTTGAAAACAGTGGTCCAAAACTGTTTCATTAAAAATCCTGGAAACTAAAATTACGAATTTTGAAATCATTCTTTAAATTTCGTGATAAATGAGTTGAGCACTACAAGTCATTAAAATACTATATGCACGAAATTATGAAATATCCTGTATATGCCGATGACTCCATATCATTATCATGAGGTTACCACGTGCTCTATAAACGGGCTCACCTTCTGTGTAGACTATCACTGCCACCAGAAATGTTATAAGTTTAGTGCTAACATTTAGTTTTGTTTAGGTGAAGGTGTTTTTTTAAATATTATGACGAATTGACAGATTTTAAAAATATTTAAATATAAAAGTTATCTCTTCTGTATGTCTTTGTTTGAATAAAAACGCAAATATATATATATATATATATATATATATATATATATATATATATATATATATATATATATATATATATATATATATATATATAATATAATGCAATACATTTTTAGCAACGGCTTACTGCTTGTGCTTGTATTTATATTTGCAAAAACAACAATAATAAGCTTTAATAAGTGTGCTAGCCACTAGCGTCCTATAGCAATTCTTTTTATTTGAAATAAACAAACACCGCTTAAACCCAACCAAAACGCAAATCCATAGAAAACCAGCACACCCGAATACAATACCGATTCATAACTCTGATAACTACGTCCATTACTTTCCGTTCACGCTGGAACAAATACGCACGTAGCATACCAGCACCAGCACCATTACACAAAGCAACAACACATCTAACATCTCATCTGCACTCTCTACCTGTGGAAGAGTAAAGAGTTGCGTCCTGTAGAACACAGAACTAGGAAGTTTAAACTTGTGACCTTTATGTGGGAGAGCACCAGAGCGGACCAAGTCAGTGAAGAGAGCAGATGCCCACGTGTTGTAACTTGTTGGTTGTAACCTCATGTTGCTTCACATGTAAGAGTATTGTTTCGTACGTAAAAGATTGGCTCTTTGTTTATTGATTGTTGTCGACTGTGGCTTTTGTTTTAAGCAGATGTTTTTAAATAGGGTTTGGTTTGTTTTAGTTGGATGGGTTTTCTATATGAGTGATTATAGTAATTATGGATGTATTGGACAACCTTCAAACTTCAGACATTACGTATATATGTTTAAAAATTAAATAATGATTGTTTTATTGCTT
This sequence comes from Agonum fuliginosum, assembly GCA_947534325.1. Classification (NCBI taxonomy): domain Eukaryota; kingdom Metazoa; phylum Arthropoda; class Insecta; order Coleoptera; family Carabidae; genus Agonum; species Agonum fuliginosum. The sequence continues at coordinate 17,178,011 of OX384043.1, read as the reverse complement.
TTTTGTTTTAATAGCGTAACGCTACATAAAGCAAACTACTCTTACATTACATAAATTTAAATGTATGTTTTGTAATAAAAAAATCATTAATATTTTATTTGGTTTCAATCGGGTTTCAAGGCAATTTATATAAGTAAGTACTTCTTATTCTTGAACGCAGTTTGTCTATCTCATAATGGGTAAACAAGCAAATACATTTCGCATAAAAGTTATGTTTTATACGCAGGGTGTGACTGGCCCGGTCGGAAAGTTGGCAATTTCAGACGAGGCCTAGACCTTTTCAGGGCCAAATTGTAAACTGAAACATTTTTTTGTGATTTTACCAATAATTTTGAAAAATATTTTTTTATATTATGGTAGACACGTAACTATAAAAGAATGTGTGCGACGGGTGACTTTCAATTATAAGGCCATTGACCTTGAATGAAAAAAATTCTTCTGCGGCGCATATTGATTCACTTTTGTTCAACCTTTATTGTAATACCACACCATTACCCCTCCCGTAACTCCAGCAGTCGGTGATAATTTCTTTATATCCTGAAAATTATTGACATTTTTGGAAGAGAATTTGGGGGCCAAATTACAATAATTGTTCCCTGCGGAGCCAACCAAATTATTCCAGTCCGGCCCTGTTTATTAGTTATTTTAATTTGTCATTTCAAAAATTATGTTCAATTAATTTTGTTAAGGGTACCTGGGTACCTGGATGTATTATAGAGATTAAAGCAATATCTTCTAGATGATAATGTGACATAACCAGAGCTGGGCGGTAATTAATTACTTCAGTAATTAAATTACTAATTAATTACTTTTCTACCGGAAGTAATTGTAATTGAACTACTTTTAAAACAAAGTAATTGTAATTGGTAATTAAACAAAAATTATAAAAGTAATTGAAAAAATCTGACGTGGCCGTTACAATACCTCTCGCCTTGACATTGAAGTATTATTATTTAACCTCGTATTTAACCAAATATTAAGCTTTAATTAGGTAATAAATTATATATTTCACAAATCTAATCAGCTCATTTAATATATAATTTTATTTTATAAATACCATATTTACATAATACCGACATAATACTATGTCCAGTTAATATCTATACTATATCCAACATTTCAAAATTCTACACCACACTCTACACATGCCCTACACCACAGAGAAACCTCCTTGCCACAGACATCTGTTTATCTGTCACATTGACAATTTTATTTTTGTTTTAAATTTTATTTCTATTTCGGGATTCACAAATCATGGTAGGTAAAATTATATATTTAAAAAAATTATATTTCTTTACTGGTTAAAGATATAGAAACAAGTAAGATTAAATATTGTACAATGTAATTTCTTCTTTCATGTGTGGTATGGCAAATTGTAACAATCGCATTATTTTATACAATTTTTGCAAAAAATGTTATAGTGCTACAAGAAAAGTACCATTTCCGGTTGGTGGATTTTTACCAAAATCTTTTCAGCTCTTCATTAACATATATAAATGTATAATGCAAAATATTAGAATTTTATGTTCAGTAGAATTTGAGATAATGAACCGGGACGAAAGGCTATAGTAGGCGTACATACAGACTTTCATACACACACACAGACACACACACAGACACACACACAGACATCATCGTGAAAATAGTCAAAATAGGTTCTAAAGGTGCTAAAACGTGCTAATTGACAAAAATCTCGACATCGAATTTTTTCACGATCCCTATACCTCTCTAGGCGAGAGGTAAAAAGGAATTGTTTTTACAATTACTAGTATTTTGAATTACATTCAAATAATTTAATTCTTTTTTAAAGTAATTTAATTACTTTTAGTTGTTCAATTACACATAAATATTCGTTTTTAACATACATATTTTTTAATTAAGTACTTTAATGGCCATTTGCACCGCTTTCACATAAATTTTAAGTGTCACAATCGAACTTATGACAGCAATGTTATTTCTACGTTAGACAATTTGATTTTAATTCGATATTGTTCATTTAAGTGACACTTCTTACAAAACACCTTTGTAGTATTAAAAGAAAAACATGTTGTTTTATTTGATAATTATTCTTAATTAACATTTTGGCATGTCCTAATATAAATTTTATTTGACAGTTTTCTCAAATATTATACCTATTTGGCAAATACGGTTTTTACAAACTTTTGGAGCTAATTTCAAGTCATTCGTATGCCACCTTTAATATGAATTTTATGTTAAACAATAAAAAGAATACAAGTATAAGTAGTTGAAAAATGTAATTAAATTTAAATTTTAAATTACTAGTAATTAGTAATTAAATTACATTTTTGACAAGTAATTAAACTACTAAGTAATTGAATTATATTTTTTCATGGTAATTAGTAATTTGTAGTTAATTACTTTTTTTGAGTAATTTGCCCGGCTCTGGACATAACCATATCATATCGAGTATGAAAACTGATTTCATTTTAACAACTTATAACAAAGTCAAAGAGTAGTTACTGAATTTATTTTAAAATTCATTCTAATTCATGTTTATTATAATAGCATAGCTTATATACTTATAATGTAATACTTGGATTCTAATATATTAAATTAAAATTATAGTCGTTATGCTAAACTACACGATGTTACAGCACGAAGTACGAGAATATTACATTTTTCTATATTATTTAATGCCGATAGCAACTGTTTTCTGCAAGTATAGTGTGTCGCAAAAGTATATGTTAAAAAGTTGCTCTTTTACATTACTTCTTGGTCGATCGACAAAATTATAGTTTTAACACTTGTTAGATTAAGAGTAATAAGTTGTTGTATAAAAATGTGTGACATTTGCTATCTTATGAAGTTTCTACAAGTATTTCCTATTAAATTTGTTTCTTTAGAGCTTTCCATACAAAAATGCTGTCGAAACGTCGAACTGTATAACATGCATTTTGTCACTTGCAGCTATACTCAATAATGACCGAATTGTGCTTAATTTAACTACAGGACTAAATGTTTGACTGTAGTCAATATCTATACGTTGACTGAATACCTTGACAACAAGTTTTGCGTTGAACTTTTCGATACTACCATCTGAGTTAGTTTTTATGCGAAAACCCCACTTACATGGTATAGCTTTGGCACCTTCAGGTAAACTTGTTGTAATAGTGAAAGGAAAGGATGGGTAACAGGGTTTGCAGGACTGCGCCAGTTAGTTTTCTACAAAACTAACAAAATATACATGAGAATATGACACAAACAATATGACACACACTTTCACGAAAACTAATAAACACTACCATATATTTCTTTAATAAAACATTGAACTAAAACTAACTATACAAAGCGATATAAACGAAACACTACTACTATATAAACGAAAACACTAAACTACGATCTGTTCGACATATAGAGTCACACACTGACTCGACAGATTACTACTAATTACGTAATTGTACCAAACTCATGAGAACGGCGCTCTCTCAGCAAAACCCGTCTCTGTACCGACTGGAGTCAGACGATCACTGACTCTACGTAATTAGTCGTACTTTTAACTTTACTCGAGCTCGAGAATACATTTTCTCGAGTGTCTGAACTTACGGACTAACACATACTGACTCTACATTTTCTCGTCTGAACCTAACGACGAACACCTACTAACTGAACTTACTTAAATTTTTCTTATACTTCTAGATACAGCTGCGTATATGGATCACCAATTGTAATAACACATTTATCTTCAAGCATAAACAATAATAACCGAACAGTATAATGCACTTATGCTTGAAGACAAAGGATCCATATACAAAACTAACTTAGTCATCTACACGTGGGAGAAGTAAATATAATAAATTTCGAAGATGTTGATTACTCATCAAAATTAGATCTAAATCATATTGCGCATTGTTACATTGTTAATTCCCATGTTTTATTTTCTTTCAATTAAGCCATTTCTGTATCTGGTCTGTTTCTAATTCACAGATTCTTTGCTGCAATCTCAATTTTAGAAGTTATGAAATGTACTTATTACATTGGGTTTATGAAAATAAAGCTCTAAAGAAACAAATTTAATATTGCCACTTTATTTCATGGATTGTTTCATCATCGTTTAATATAAATATAACTACAGCATTTTTCTACAATTTAGATAAATCCGATAACCACATAATAACAATACTTTGTACAAAACCAATTAAAAACAAACTAAACAACATGAACAACAGTTAGTTCCCTGGCAGGCTTGGAGGTCCGCGCTGTGCTTGTACCGAGGCTCGCTCCACAGATAAACGATAACCAATATGCGATATCGGGGTATCCAGTAATTATTTCTCTATAAATCTGCGTCTAATGCGAACGCAGAGCACGGCACAACTGCGGCTTGGCGCAGAACAACAGCTAAGCTGAACAACATAAATCAAACTCTTTTGTGTTGAATCCGAACCACGCACTAGGCGACTAGACGCTACAACGTGAACGCAAGTTGCAGGAGTCAGGTTGTAAACGTGGACGTGGATCATAGAAGGAGATAGGAGTAATTTATGGAAGCGTGTGCGAATTTTTATTTTATTGATGGATTCGTTTTAAGATTATTGTAGTTTTCAATCCAGAATACCAGCAAATGCTTAAAATGTTCTTCTTGGCATGGTAAGATATACCCACAGAATCCAACTTATAAATGTGAAAGTTTTTTTTAAGTATGCATGCGTCGGTTCATGCATACCCTGTTTAGTGAAATAGCGTAAATTTCAATGAGGTTAAGTTCAGAAAAATGTTAGGCAAGAACATTTTCTAGTTTTAAAAAATTCAAAAAAATCTTGTTAAAAATACCCTTCGAGTATGATGGGGTTAAGTTCAGAAAAATGTTACGCAAGAATATTTTCTAGTTTTAAAAAATTCAAAAAATATTGTAAAAAAACTGTCGTACAATCCCTAAAACCTAAAACCATTGTGCTTTTCAAATGTTCCCTACTGCGCTTATATAACTTCAATTTCTGCGCTATTCAAATGTTATATTATGCGATTTTCGTACGTGATAAGCAAAAACTGATAAAGGCCAAATGCGCTTATTTAACTCACCCGCGACGGCCCAGCGACTTACACAATGTGAGTTTTCAGTATTAGATTATATTCACCGTGTGTGCGGTTATGTACCTACCATCAGCCGTCAATTCACTGTTATTCATGGTTGTTGGTAGAGAGCACACCACAGATGAGTTAAATCAGAAAGCTGGATTCGTTTCTCAGATGTCAGTAGGTACCACAATCGGTCGCTTTAGCGCAATATCCGTGTTACATGCACATTAACTACACTTAATAACTTTTCTATGTGTAAAATATGGAGTTGAAATACAAAACTAGCTTAAAATATGTAAACATCTTATTATATAAATACTAAATCATATGTGAGTTTTCAGTATTAGATTATATTCACCGTGTGTGCGGTTATGTACCTACCATCAGCCGTCAATTCACTGTTATTCATGGTTGTTGGTAGAGAGCACACCACAGATGAGTTAAATCAGAAAGCTGGATTCGTTTCTCAGATGTCAGTAGGTACCACAATCGGTCGCTTTAGCGCAATATCCGTGTTACATGCACATTAACTACACTTAATAACTTTTCTATGTGTAAAATATGGAGTTGAAATACAAAACTAGCTTAAAATATGTAAACATCTTATTATATAAATACTAAATCATAGAAATTAAATGTGTTATGATGAAATTTTATTATGCTTTAATTTAAATTTAAAATTGTATTATGAACATTTTCAAAATAAGGTTAGGTCCTTTCACTTAGTTTAATACAATGAAATAATTATATTAAATTGATTTTGTTGCAAACTTGTATAGGTACAAAAATAAGTATCAACTTATGTACCTATACTAAGACAACTAACTAGACTACTATAGGATATTTATTGATTGATTATTTCATACGTACGTGAATAAAAATATGCAATATTCTCGTGCATTAACTTCGTGACTATTCCCATGAAATGATTTAATGGAAATGGAATGTTATCTGAAATAGCTTTCAAAAGAGATTTTATAGATCCTTAAATAATACAATATCTGATATAGTTGTTATAATAACGAATTTAAATCAAAAAGAATTTCCAAATATATAGTATAATGAATTTTCGTAAATATATAGTTGAATGAGGATAATGTTATGTAATACTTAATACCTATCAACATGCATATACAACATATTATATCATATAGTTGTTTTTACGTGGAATATTTTTCTGAAACCTAACCTGATGAAGGTAGAAGATTAATGGATTAAGCGCTTGAACCCTCACTTAATCCTTGAGGATCCGGTGTAATACTCGCATACTCTGAAATTAATTATTAAATATTACAAGGTTTTATTATGAAACAGGTATCCGGTATCCAGTGGACAGATAGAGATTAAGGACAAGGGATAGTAGCAAACAATTTCATTGAATGAAAGATAAAACTTCATTATAATTTTATAAGGTACAGAATTGGAACTGTTATCTAGAAAAAACTATTCCATAATTCTATTGCATACACTTCACTATTTACTAATAATTAAGAGATAATTTTTGAGAATAAAAATTAACTAAATGAGATACGTGCCGGTAATTATCATCAAAATTACTAATTTAGTATCAAAAGTCAATTTATTTAAAATCGAGTGTATGAGTATTTGTTTGGATATTACTATTATTATGTCAGATCAGTGGGTGCGTTATATAAGCGCATTTGGCGCTTATCAGTTTTTGCTTATCGACGTACGAAAAGCGCAGAAATTGACGTTATATAAGCGCAGAAATTTACGTTATATAAGTGCAGAAGGGAACATTTGAAAAGCACAAAGGTTTTAGGGATTGTACGACAGTTTTTCTACAATATTTTTTGAATTTTTTAAAACTAGAAAAACCTAACCTAACATAACATTTTTCTGAACTTAACCCCATCATACTCGAAGACGATCTGGACTAACTTGTTATGGTCAGAAATCTCATTTTCGAAAAATGCGCTTATTGAACGTTACGATCTGCGCTTATTGTACATAAATTTACTTATTATATTTCTGCGCTTTTCATACGTTTTGATGACCTGAAATGCGCTTTTACAACTCTCCGAGATCAGTTATTTTGTTGGTATTTTATTTGGTGCTCTAAACTAACAAGGGCAGACCGGGGTTGGCTGTTACAGTTTCATAAATTGTTAGAGGGACATGCAAGGAGCTTAAAACTGAGTTGTCATTCCCCCTCCCCGCCCTTGCAATTTTTGGGAAATCCAAAAAAACGGTAGATTTTAGAAAGAAATTTTGTTAACAAATATTGTTAAGGACAGTATTATCTACAATTTATGTCATTGGGTCACTGCTCTACGACGAAAAGTGCAAAAAGTTGAGGGCGCCAAAGTTGCCAAAAATAACTCCTTTCACTTTTTCGTCGCGAAAAATATTTTTTGATCTGTAGTGTACCTACATGGAAAAGTTGTAGAGCACAAAAAACCTTCTAAAATGAGTATTCAACGTTTTCCCTACGATGAACGGTGACTGAGATATAACGCAATAACTGTTTAAAATGGAAGTAATATGAAATTATTACACAACTTTTAGCATAACTATAAAAAAACGACTTAAATCGAATAGGAACTGAATCGAAATCCGAACCGAACGTTGTTATTTTCGTGAATGTAAATAAAATTTGAACCGACAATAAATCGGCAAACAATATGTAACAGATTTTTATTAATCGGATATCGCATGTAAAACAATAACATAAATACTATTCTACTATAGGTATTATTTTAACGGAAATATTATATCTGCAATTTTACATTTCCTGTCGATGATTGGAATATTTTTACAATATTACGCATTACGTATTCGAAAAATGATTCGTTTTCATTATTGCATTCATTTATTCATCCCTATTTTATAAAATTTAATAATAACTGTTGGTTTTAATTTAATTTATTAATGCGAAATAAATATTTCTAATTAATTAATTGTCATTATATAATTAAACAATAGCCCGAAACCAAAATGAAAACAACATGCTTTGTATCAGTATTTTTAAAAAATTTTGTGATGAAATTTAAAAATCTGACGTGGACACCACATGACTTCCTTGTACGCCTATTAAACTGTTCATACTTTTCTTAATAACTAAAATGTTGAATAATAAAAAAAAATCTGACGTGGCCACCACAAGACCTCCCGCCATATACCTACTTTATTCTTTTAACTTATTATACAAATATATTAATATATAAGTACTACTACTACTGCTACTATACTCACAAATATATTTTAGTCATTTTATTTAAACTGCAGAAGAAGATATAAAGCAAATTTTACTATTGTCACTGTCATGTCATAATCATTTAAATTTTACGTAGTAACAAATGTTAATCGATCATGGACTACAAGAAACCGAAATACTAAATTATAAATATATACTTTAATTAATTCTTAAATGATAGCAGATACAAAAATATTTATAAAATACCGATTGTAGTTAATAATCACATAATCTTTCATTTAAAATAAAAAAATTATGAATAACCTGGCGGTGAAGTCGTGCAGACTGCGAGACGGGCGAAGACGGAGTAGTTGAGACGAGAGTAGTGTTCAGTGCTGAGAATGGGGAAGGAAAGGAGTATTTTTAGGAACTGATGAGTTGTTTTTTGTAAGGAGAGCTGAGTGGAGCTATTAATTACCGCTGAGAACAACTGTGGCACTGTTATTTTTATCAATGAAATGGACTTTTCTTTATTAATTTTAAACAATCATTTAAATGAGGCAGTGGCTTCGCGGGTTTAAGCAAGCACAGAGGTACGTTCGGAATTATGGAGTGTAGATCTGGACAAATATTGACGAACCGATTACGTCATATTAGAGATTATCTAGTTATTGCGAACGGCTAAGGGTAAAATATTATATATGACTGTCAAACTGAGTACGGTTTGCATGAGATTATACACTATTTATTTAAAAAAAATCTTATACAGTAATTTATTAGTATTACAGCGAACTTTTTTTTAAATTTCGTCACGGATTTTTATAGATATGATGATAATGACGAAGATGATGATGAGAATTATTATAAAATACAAATATTATTAATAAATGAATTTAGAAAAAAATATAACAAGGCAAATAGATCCCGCACAAATCTTATGTAATTCGGGTCCAGGTTGATTTTGCTGAAATTGAAGTATGTTATTCCTCGGTTATTCCTTGAACCTTGCTGATCAATATTAATAGTTTCCATAGGCGCAAAACTCAAAACTCAGTATTTTAGGAGTTTTGCAGTTTTGAAGTTCAAGAATTGAGATTCTGGCTACACCAAGAAAAATAGGTCAAGTGGATGGATTCCACTACTTTAATAACATTCTTAATTCTATCTTCAAAGACAGCATATCAAAATTATTTTTAAGGCAAAATCAAACAACTCAATACTTTATTTATTTAAATTAACTTATTTTATAATCATTTAATATTAATATTTAACTGAATTGCTGAATTTTTTATACCTACTTTTAAAAGTAATCTTTTACATACTTAAGTATTTAGTTCCATTTCGTTGACGCGATTACTTGTCTGCTTAAACATTGTCTGGATTTTCGTCAGCTTAAAATAAATAATGAAATAATGGAAATAACTTTGTTTGTACACATTCATAATCCTTATCGATTTTTACTGAAAATAACAATTTTTACATGCGTTCTTTGAGAATATACATTTTGTTCTTCTTGAACTTCAAACCTGCAAAACTCCTAAAAATACTAAGTTTTGAGTTTTAAACCTATGGAGACTATTGATCAGCAAGGTTCAAGGAATAACATTCTTCAATTTCAGCAAAATTCACCGGGACTCCAATTACATAAGATTTGAGCGAGGTCCTTTGCGCTTACAAGAAAAAATATAAACACTGCGCATGACGAGCGACTTCTACCTTTTTCTGTGAGTAGGGTAAAAAGTTGTCGTCCGGATAACGTCTATGGGTAATGATTCTGAACGTAAAATTATTTTGCTTCGGTAACTCACTTTGTAATACAGAACTGTATTACCAGAGTGACGCCTGGTCATCACTCCGGCGTAGATTCTGGACGTACCCCAGCTCTCTGCATGTGATGTCGTAGAAACCCGGAGTTCCGTGGTACAAGTCTCTCGTAAAACATCTTGCAATTAAATCGCATTCGAACGCTTCAATGTGACTATTTCGCACTCTCAGTACATTACTGTGTTAATTCAAAATCAAGGATTTAAGAGAAAATGATGTTGAATGTTATGTAGGCTCACATAAATTATTAGTTGGTCTTGCGGTGTTTATTATAATACAGGGCTTTAAAAAATAAAGTACACTTTCACTGCACTATTGCACTGGAAAGGCTTATTTTTTCGATTTTTTGACATGCCTAACTCAAATTATTATTTTTTCAGTGCGATTTGATCATCTTGTATATAGTTCTGGTTGAATAATAATATCTCCGTCAATATCAAAGGTCGTCGCACGTATTGAGATTCTGACTGCACCAAGACAAATCGGTCAAGTGGTTGGATTTCACTTTAATAAAATTCTTCATTCTATACTTGGGAAGAAATCGTATTAAATGGATACTAGCAAAACAAAATAAAAATAATTGTAGTTAGACAAGATTTCCACAGATATGTCCAATAGTAAAATAGAAGAACTAAAGCAAGACTTAAGGCCGCGCGATATTGGTTCACTGAAGAGGTCTAATAATGTTTTAAGTTTATGTGTTCTTTAGCTGCTGAAACTTTCAAATATTTATATATTTTTGGGTAGTATCCATGCAATACTAAATTTAATATTTCATTATTATACAGCGTGAAATACATTGGGATATAGATACTTATTAAAAAAGTCACAATAATTTAGGTGCAAAGTAAAACAAAATTCATTCATACAATTTTTTTTTCAAGCTCTTGCATTTTGGAAGATGTACATGGAATTTGCTTTAGAGCAGCGTTTCTCACCTATGCTATCCGCTACCCCTTCGGGCTATCTGAAAAGGGAGCGTGGAAAAAATACAAAAATTATAAATAGTTTTATTAGGTTTTTATTTTGTTATCGTGTAAACTTGAAGCAAAATCACAAAATAAGCGCTTGGTGTCCATTTAGCAGCATTCAAATCGCTCACTTGGTTTAGTACTTTCTTAATGAAATATGCAAATCTCAAGGAGGGCGCAATAAAAATTTACAAGGAAAAGGAAGGCGCCAATAAAAAAGGTTCAGAAACACTGCTTTTGAGTATGTTGTTTTTGCTTTAGTATGAATAATAAACGCCCAAAAATAATAAATAATATAATATTGATTTCTTTGTTTTTCAGTTTTATATTGTTAAAAATTTGTGGTATTTATGCAAGCAAGAGATGATCAAAACGTGCAATATTTCCTTTTAGTACAGCTAAGTTAATGATAATTTATTTGAGTCGTCTAGCATCCCCCAGAATTAGTTTCTAGATCTGCTTCTATTAGAGTCCTATTCTATCCATTTTACCTAGGACCCATCCAAATCCAATTTGGAACTGTGTCCTTGGAATATTGGATATTATAAAAGCCTGTCTTACATTATATTTTTTTCGGCTAGAAACTTCATACTAGAAAGTTTCATACTAGATTTTAGAATGCAAAATATGATAATGTAAAACACGAAAATCTCCATCCAAGTTTCATGCTAGAAACATCCTTTTCCGACTTAAAAAGTAACTCCGGTTCTAAGTAAAACGATTTCAAACTTAGTTGATCCTACATAAAATTATTTGCAAAATATGTCCTAAAGATTATCCCATATTCTCACACCTCTAATCTACTCTACCACTATCATCTTCCATAAACTACCTTCCATATTTGGCTTTGCTAGGAGAACTTCTACCTCATCTCCAGTTACACGTGAACTCTAGATTTCCAGGATTCTATCATGTGACCCCCCCCCCCCCCACCCCCTGTCAGAGTAAAGTGCACCGAAAACCGCGCAGTGCTCACGGAAAGCTCATGTTACGTGATTTCATTGTTCTTACATTAAATTTACGTTTACGCTAGTGCAGGCTGCTGGTGCTGGTCTCGCACGTGCAACGAGCTACGGCGGCGTATCAAATAAATGGGGATCATAATCGTAACTTGCTGACCTGATATTGAACGAATATGGTTTGTGGGAAACGAGATGATTGGGTGGAAATTTAATTAGGAGACGGTATATTGTTGGTTATTGGATTTGTGAATCTGTAGATAACGACATGTCAATTCTTATGACAATTCGTGTACGAATTTATATGTTTTTAATTTTTATCTCTCGCTACCAGTACTGTAAGAGAGATGTTGTAATCATGCTAAAATTTCGACAGTGCGTTTTCAATGGATAAACACATTTTTAGGTCCCTATACCACTGAACAAAAAAATTAAATTTTGTATATAATATTCTGACACCCTATATTACATCTGATTAGATTTTGGTGTTGATCGTGCAACCGGATGTGGTAGTTTCTTGAAGATCTGAAGAGTGCATTAGGTTAAACTTTAATCTAATTTTGCCCAAAGTGTTATAATGTAGTATAATAACTAAAATTGAACGAAAAACAATTTTCTCGTAATTTATATAAGTTAAAAAATTGTACTTACCTTACCTTAATATACATAAATAAAAAAATGAAGCTTCATTGGTAAGGTAATTCAGTAGTGGTCCACAATACAAATAAATACGTAGAGACGTTCAGAGTAAAAAACAAATAATAATGTCATAAGTTGTTACAGTGCAGTTGAAAGTTTAGACTGCAGTGGCAATGGTTAGAATGAAGAGCAACTGAGCAACGAATGCAAATAATAAGTTTGTCAGAACTTTCTGCTCGTGAAACATAAATCCAGCTAGCGCAGTTACAAAGATTATGTACTTATGTTTTACTAACCTTTTTGCACTTTCTATCATGACGTAATCCTATTTTATAAATATAGACGCTGTAGCAAGAAATTAAGATGGAGTATAGAACTCTTAGCTTTTGAAGCTCTAACCTAGAAAAATCTGCTGACTGCATTTCTGTAACTGTGTGACTTCTTCAAAACTTATTTAATATTTAACATAAAGTTTTCTGTTTTTTTTTACATTATACTCGTATTTATTGAAAGCTTTACCTGAGATGACATTTTCACACTATTGATTCTACTTTTGTACTTTAAGGCTAATTGCATTTTAAGGAAGTTAAATTAATCTGTTGGTTAAAGCTTCAATATGACCCAATACAAGTTTTACACATGTCTTTAAGTAATTTACTATTTTATTATGTATTATGTTTTAACCGCAATCGCACGTGTTATCAGTAAAGCAGCAATAGTTATTTGATTTAGACGCTAAACTATAGAGCTGTCAAAATTGTGTAACTCTGCTTTCAGATAAATTCTGTTTTAGAAATTGACTTTCATTTTGATATCACATTTGATATGATTCAGAAATAAAGATTCAAAAATAATTAAATTGTTTTAATTAAAATTCTATGACTTCACATATAATAATAATAAAATACGGTTATATATATAATCTATTTAGATCTCTTTATACCCTTTCGGGCGTCGAGATCAGTTTTCTTGTCCTTTTCTTTGTTAGCCTATGTTCTTTATTAAATCTTTCCATTTTGTTCTGTCCGTTGCTACTTTTCTTGCTTCATGACCGTTAATATGATTCTTTTTAAGTATTTCTTCTATGCTATTTTCCCATGTCTTCTGTGGTCTTCCTCTGCTCTTCTTTTTTGTCGTCCTTGCCTTCCATACCATTTTCGTTTGACTGTCGTCTGGCATTCTTACAAGGTGTCCATATCAAGCAAGTTGTTTTTTCTCCATGGAAAAAAAATACGGTTATAATATTATATATAGATGGCACTTGTATACAAAATTGCAGAAAGTAAATATTTCAATGTGTTACTAAATGTAAAGAAGATTAGTTTTCTTCAGTATATGTAGTACAATAATGTAGGTACTATTACAAAGATATATGATTTTGTTTTATGTTATTTTACATCATATTACAAATAAAATGAACAAGCGATGATTTATTGGATAAAATTGCTATCCATAATCCCTCTCGAAAATTTAAGGCGGTTGTTGTTTGTCTATTCCCTTTCCCCATAAGCTTCTGTCTAGATCTAGATCTATACACCACTGTTCAATAAAGTGAACTTCTTCTACATCCTGTATAAAAACTTAATAGCATACCTTTGTGCACATCCTAATCCCACATCGTAACAAGACCCATTCCTTGCTTAATAAATAACCTTCGTTGCGTCCCAAGTCACCGTGCCGGGTTCGAGCTCCGGTGCTGGCTCCTCCGGGGGATAGTGAGAAATCCGGGCGACCCAAGCAGCTGTCTGTCTGTTCCGGTGAAGTTCCGACATCTGATCTGTCCTGCGACACGCCACACGCCGCACTCCGACCACTCTCGGCGGTGACGTTCGTTCGTGTCCGTGCGTGTTCGTACCAGCTTGTTTCTCAATACTTAATTTATTTTTCTTGAAGAGGACCGTCTACCTTCTAAAATCCAGCATAAAATGTACTAACGTAGCGAGTTTTTTGTGGCCATTACAAGAATGGTTATTTGCATTCCAACAAAGATTATAAAATTAAAGGATCAATTAACAGTTGTGCCTTTTTAAAATTTTAATTAAAAATGGTACATGATTATAAAAATTCCGAAAAATTCATAAAAATTTCCACTTTATGCAAACTTTACACGGGTGGTAGGTAGGTATATCTCATGATAGAATTTTTAAAATTTTAAAAAGGAACATCTGTGGATCCATTCCGTATTTATTAAGTGTTTAAAAAAGCATTATCTTCAACTCGCAACGAAAACACTTTTACAGTATTTTTCAACTTCAAAATGACATTGCATAGCTAGGATGCGGCATAGTACGATTTTCGGGCTGGAAGGGAGTGGAATAAAAGAAAAAGTAAAATCGAGAGTATTCTAGGAGCTTGAGGTAGCGTATTCACAAGTCTTCGTGTTTACGAAGTGCTCTGAATAAAAGTTTTGTTTTTTCCTTCTCTAAGTAAGTTACTTACATCAGGGTGCTAATATTTTATATAATTTTAAAAGAGTTTTCCAATATTGGACGCCTTAAAAGTGTACCGCTGTAAGCAACTGCTTTTGCAGCTAGTGTCTCTTGACATCGCGTAGACGAACCATAAATCGCTACACTCTTAAAGAATAATTATGTCAAAATGTTTTTGACAAATAACCGGTCGGTGAATTTGGTTTGATTTAGTCGTCGATTCCCTGGTCGTGTAGCATTAACTTGAAGAGTTTCCCAGTCGCGTGATCTTTTTTTTGGCGATTTGCACTCACACTCACCCGCGAGATCGCCGAATCTGACCGTTCCAGACTTCTTTCTTTGTGGTTTTTGAACTCACGGGTCTACACGAACCTGCCACAGACCTTGGCGTCCCTAAAGATAATGAAGAACATCCGACAAGAACTGAAGAGTTTATCGCCAGAAGTTTTGAAACAAGTAATGGAAAATGCTGTGAAACGAGCCGAAATATGCATCAACTGTGACGATATGATCTTCGCTACTTATTGGGCAAAATTTTACACGTTTAAGTAAGCAAATCAACAAACAGCCACTTTTTTTCAAACCAAATTACTGTATTAGAAAATAGTGTGATTACTTTTGCGCCAGCTTTTAATTCAGCATGGATTTTAGGGGTTCCATATCTGCATTTAGATGCTTGATATATTTTTTGAATCTCTGCTAGAAGTCCTGCCCTTCTATGAAACAAAATATTCAATTGTTTCCTTCCATAACACTAACTAACAATAGATTTTAATTAAATTATCATAATTTTCAATAGCGTTTTTCTCAGGTTTTTGTTATGCCAGAGTATGAAACTAATATCTCGTTGAATTCAGAAAAAAATACTGGATCGAATAAGCAAATAAAAAAAATAGGTCCTCATTTGAAATAAGAAAGTTGCACCCCGTAGTTTGAGAACCACTGGTCTAATATTTTTTTTGTTTCGTTCATTAAAGTAGTCATATAAAATAGAAATTGTTTGCTAATTTAACCAACTTCGTAGCTCTTATAGTTCTCGAGTTTGCGCCACTTAAAATGAACACCCTGTATAATATAAGATTATAACTGTGTATGCGCAGTGGCGTATTTATGGTTGACTAGGCCCTATACGCAAAATTATTGAGACCTCACTTCATTAGATTTTAAATTTGGCACTGGGCTCATCAGATCTGGCCAGGAAAATGAATAATTTACTGGCTACATGCTACATCTAGTTTATATATTATGTACTTTTAGAATTATTGTTTAGAATAAAATTGTAGAAATAGTAAAAAAGTGTAAAGCACCGCAGGCGAAATTTTTGTTTTACCTATATTTTTATCAGTAAGAAAAAAATTTGTTTTCGTGAGTCGAATGGAGCAAACCTGACTTACTTTAAATTTTTTTCATTGCTACCGTCATTGGTTTTTATAAAATGGTAGTTTATATTTTCTTATCTCTCCGTAAGGACGTCAATGGTCGTATAAAAAGTAGCCAGAATTTTAGCTTACTGAAATATATAATATGAATTATGCACTTCGCTCTTTTGGAAAGCAAATCGGACAATAAAGAAGCTGGCCCGAGTACGCACGAGACGAAAACGAACGGCACCACTCTTGACGCAGGGCGAGATAAATCCGCAAGGGAATGAAAAATGAATTGTCAGCTGTGTTTGTCGTCCGCAAAACGGAACCGGAAATCTCAAACTAGGTTAAGTGTTGCCAACACACAAGATGTGGAAGATTCGTTGACTGATGAAATTCGCATGGGATTGAATGAATTGCAGGATTGTAGGACCAACTGGGAAATGATTTCTGGCGCGTTTTCTTCTTAGAGTAAATACCAGCTACGTCACAACGTGTGACGGATGAAAAAGGTTGAGGTTAGCATCACACATTTTACCGAGCTTTTACACTAGGTTTTGCTAGTGGTGAAGATATCTCGTTATAATTTGAAAAGAGCTTTGGTTGTCCAGCAGTTACTGAAGTAGTTTGAACTTTCGAGTGAATTGGAAAAGTACTAACATAACTCAGAAATGCAAGTTTTATTGTAGGTATGTTCACTTGACATGAAACTGAATAACAAAATCAAATATATCAATCGATACTAACTCTGATAATGGAATTTTAAATAAAAGCACGTATACAGCTTAGAATTAAGTACACCCTGTATAAAATTTCTACTACTATCCTATATAGAATGATGCTGGCGTCTCATGTCATTGCGACTTTGACATTAGTGAAGTAAACAGATGTAAAATTTAGGTCGACGAACCATGAACCACTATATTTCTCAAGAACATGGAATAATTGTGTCAAAATGTTTTTGACAAATAGGTAATCGGTCAGTGATTTTGGCTCAACGCTTGATCTCTCGTTTTAACGATTTGCACTGACCCGCGAGATCGCCCAATTTGGCCGTTCCAGACTTCTTTATTTCGGGTTTTTTGGAGTCATGAGTCTATTATACGAACAAGCCACAGACCTTAACGTTCCTAAAGGAGACCATCCGCCAGAAGTTTTGTCACAAGAAAAATGCTGTGAAACGAGCCCAAACGTGCATCAACTATGGCGGCAAGTACTGGACCGATATTATCTTCGCGGCTTATTGAGAACAAAATTACTTATTTAAACAAACATATTCAGCAAACAGAACTAGGTAATTTTTTTATTTACAAAATTACTATTACCATTACCATTACTATTACAATTACGAAATAGAGTGATGACTTTTACACCACCTTATAAAGGTACAGGTAGGCGGTTGACAGTTTGGTACTAAAATATCGATATGTGATTTTTTTAATTCTTTGGAACTGCAACTCTAAGTGATGATGATGAAATTCAATAGTACTTATGGTCATTTGCACCGGCTATAAAAATACAACATAAACAATTTATATAAGATAAAATATTATAATATGGTTTAACACTTAACTATAAAGGTGCAGTAGATCTAATACAGCTTTAAACTAAAATCGTTAAATAATCCAATAAAACTCCTTAAAAGAAACTTCCTTCTCGTAAATCGGTTTGGAAAGCATGTCTCGGTTCGTGTTTTGATTCTGTTTCTGAAGGCGTTATTTATTAAGCAGGAAAAGACGGATGTCCTCTGGATCGATTCCTGGCAGTTTCGACGAGCAGGAAGATCGAGGGTGGGTGCGGGTTAAGACCCGCTGCTGTTGGTGACCGACTGACTGATGTTTTTCGCTGCCGACCTTGAATAATGTAACAAGTTAAATTGTTCTTCTGGTTATTTATTAAGGAACGACAACAAGACAAATTTAAGAGAGATTTCTTTTGCTATATCTGATTCTGGAGGAGGAATATTTTAAGCTTTTTACTTATTTGAGGTTCTCTTATCATAAAATTTGAATTACTTGTGATGTTTTTGATAACTATATAAATTTAAAAATCTATTTGATTTGTATGTAGGAATAGTCATATAGGTATAGTCATATAGGTATAAACTTGACAAATAATCTATTAGTATTTATAATCTGGGGTAATATCATAAGAGATGATAATTTTTTGAGAATTGTTTTGTCGTTTCCACGGCAACTTATTTCTAACAATTTCACGACACAAAATATCATCTGACATTTTCCCGAAACGTAGTTGATGGAAATTTTCCGTGATGTTTTGTGGAGTGAAATTGCAATAAGTTGCCGTGGAATAGACAAAAATTCTCTTAAAAAATTATTATCTCGAATGTTATTTAGGAAGAATATTTTTCTTGTTAAAAACATTACCATAAAACAACTCATTTTGCAAAAAAAAATTTGACGTTTAATGGTTTAATTATACTATATTTGAGAATGACTTTCTTACTGAAATCATTCTGTCAAAGACATTCCAGTGGCGCGTCAATAATTGTTTGCACAGGGATAGTCAAAATGACTAAATTCGGTAGAGAACTATCGGTATAGGTCTAAGTTGTTTTTCAGGGAAAAGATTTATTTTAATAATAATGAGTGAGAATGTTATATTTAAATATTAAAAACTTTTATTTTTAGTAAATGTATAAACAGATCACTCCTATCTACGTCTATGACAGTCCAACGGGGATTATCAGAGCGGTAATGACGGTATTTCTATTGTTCGAGAAGTAAGTTTCGTTCCAGGTACAAAGCGTGCGGCTTATTTTGACCATCCTAGTGTAGTTACAACTGATTTTTCTGGTAGTTTTATTTGCCGCATTGCTGGCAAAAATCCAATACTACTCTTGCAAATAATGATTTATTACTGCCAGTCATTCTCAAATGGACTTTAGACAAATTAATCTACATAATATGTAGTCAAATACATCATTTTACATTCTTAATTCTATTGGTTGCATTACGCCAGCATTACGCAATATGAGTGGTTAAACCATCTGTCAAAAACAGGGCGCGAACTATCTGGAAAGGAGGACGTTGAAAAAATACAAAAATTGATTGATTTTTATTGAATCAACAAAAAACATCAATAATATTCTTAAAACAATAAATATAAATTAATATAAAGTATCTTTTTATTGCAAATTACAGTAAGTATATTAATCTTAACACTAATGGTTTCCATCATGCAGAAAAGTGTTTCAAAGGATAAGGATTATTTTGAAATCGACGCCCTTAGTTCTCTCTCAATGAGCTGGTTTCTATATTTTGTTTTTAAGACACCCACTGCAGAAACCCTATTTCACAAAGATATGATGTTGAAAATGGTAAAAGTATATATGAAATGCTCTTGCCTTTAGTAAAGAAAATTCATTATCAATATCAGCTCAAAATTCAAAATAATCGCTTGGCGTCCATTCGGCAGCATTCAAATCACTCCCTTGTTTTAGTACAAATTTCGCCTCTAGGTTCGTATTCTTAGTAAAAAAATCTGCTGTGTCCACCACAGTACTTCCCCGACTATAAGTTTTAATAACTTATTTCGTAACGCCTTTAATTTTATGCTTTATTCTGCAAAATTTAAATAAATTTATCTTTTTTCCCAAACTATTTAAGTTGATACCAACTTGATTGAATATGGCATAAATGTCATTTTTTACATTTTTACTAAATTCGTCTCCCCGAGAGCTTTATTTTGACACCAAACTCGGTATAATTTGAATAATGTATTTAAAAAAATTGACGATCGGTTAAATGTTATTTTTATCGTTTTACTAGAATTATTTTCCCGAGAGCTTTAATTTGATACCACACACGATAGTATTTTAATAAAAATCAAATAAGTTATGTTTATAAAGTTGGTACCACTGGTTGAATAAATTAGAATAATTTTTTTTAGAAACAATTGACAATCGCATAAATGTCATTTTTTACATTTTTACTAAACTTATCTCCCCAAGCGCTTTAAATTGACACAAAACTCGTTATAATTCGAATAATTTATAATAAAAAACAATTGGCTATCGCTTAATATTATTTTTGTTTTTCTACTAGAATTCTTTTCCCGAGAGCTTTAATTTGATACCACACACGATAGTATTTTGATTAAAAAAATAATAATTATGTTTATAAAGTTGGTACCACTGGTTGAATAAAGCTGATTAACGAAGTTGAAGTCAGAATTTGGCTCAAGATCACAATTACAATACTTCCCTCTATTACATAGGTCGGGGAAGTAATATACAAATTGCACGTGATATCTCCAGAAGCAACAGGGAGTGGAGGGTGTTATAAAAATTTACAAGGAAAAAGGAGGCGCCAATACAAAAAAGTTGAGAAACACTACTACTACCTATTAAATAATAGGTAGGTACGCATTCGTTATACGAGTATGTTCGTTTTCAGTTTAGTAATACTATAAATTTCTCACTAATTTAGACTAAAATTACCTACCTATATGAATTTTTGGTTTGTTTTTGGCAAATCGAATACATTGTAGTTACAATTACATATATCACTAATACGTATACCTATGTCTGTACGATGTAAAATAATTTTTATACCTAACATGTCAACATTTTTATTATAAATCATGGAATAAAATGGTAAAAAAGTATTGTATTCACTCGAGATTAATTAAGTTAAATCATTTCAATTATTATTACAATACTCCCCTGTGTGCGTCGTGTACTTATTTTTATTCTTCTTAATTTATAGATTATAGGTAATATAAAATAATATTATTCCGTATTATTCATTCTACTACCGAGAAAATATCTACTTGGTGTGTGAAAACGATGAAGGAATATTTATGTTAAATATATTTGAATTTGAATCTCGTTAAATAAATAAAGCTGAAATCTGAAAACAATATTCAACCTCCACATTCATATGAACATAAGCAAATTACCCAAAATAAATAGAACCTTTACATTTAGAAAATTAATTCAGTTCATTCAACAAAAACTCCAGAATAATAATAAACCAACGGAAAATTATCCAAACAATTCAGTTTCACATTTGAATGAACCTTTAACTCTGAAAGTTCCACAAAACTTACCATGCAAACAGAACTTCCAGTTTCATTTTTGGAAAATGTTTTCCTGGAATTTTCGAAGCGTTGCATAGTTATATTATTGGAACAAACGCGCAGCAACTAAAATAAAACCATTGCAATGGAAATATTTTGCGTGGGAACAGATAAAATATTACTGATATAAATTTCCTATTCCTGTAGTATTCGTTATCCTTTTACGTTATTTATTTCTGTAAAATATTCCTATAAATAACAACAATGCATCATTGTAAATTTTCAAACAACTGAATTTGAATTACAATTATTCTTTCTGTTGTACCTAAATGCATCTAGTTGTTTCTTAAAAGTTTAAGGATAGTTTGCATTTTACGTCATTCATTCTTACTTTTTTAACTCCATTAGTAACAACTTTACGTAAAATATTTTCTTTAGTTTAGTTTATGAAAAGTACATTTATTTAACAAAAGCTTAACAATGCAAAACTAGAATAGAAAAGAGAAAACTCCTTATCGCTTATCTACGACTATACTAAGCTTTAAAAAAGAAATTTGAAATAAAAGCAATATTATATTTTATATTTGAATTATTGATTCTTAAAATTAACTCCTAAGTTATGTCATAACTCATCTTATCAAAAAAAATAAATGCATTTATATCATTTGTAGATAAAATATAGGACTCTATTGTTCCATATTTGCTGTTTATTGTTTTTGCAATAAATTAGTAATTAATTTTATTGTTCAGTTTGATTTATTATATGATGAAATTTTAACATTGACTTTCAAATTTACAAAATATTTTCAAATTGTTGGTTATAAACATAAATTGTTTTAATTAAAACATAACATATATAGCTATTACGTAAAATTGTGAAATAATATAATAATTAGTTTTGATTTATTTTACGACTCCAACAATATAATAATTGTAATGGAAACTGTAATTAATTAGAAATTTTTGAGTGAATTATTATTGTGAATTTGCACAATTTTATGTTTAGTTTAAATTTAGTGCAATAATTTCTGTATAGAAGTTGTTATAAACCAGAAGTTATTAGGTATTGGGTTGAATTCTGGAATGTTACTAAAAAAATGTACAAATGTGTGTTTTCTTTTAAAAGAAATAATAACAATACCAACACATACATACACACACATCCTTATTGTAAGAAGTTTGAGATGTGAAAGCTTTTTTTGGTATTTACTTAAATTTTTATATATTAAAGGTATAAAAAATTAAGTCGAAATTCAAAAGAGGAATATAATATTATATTTCATTTCAACATAATATTTTTCATTTTGTACGAACAGCGTTGTCAAAAGATTTAACATTTTCATCAAATTGGCTGTCATTTTCATGACCATGTTTACGTAAATTAATGTGATATTATATATCTTGCATTTGATAAGTCTTTGGTAAGAGTAAGAATAAAAACATAATGTTGCCATCTAAGCTGTTTTTTGTATTTATAATTTTCTTTGAAAACAACAGCTTATAGCTTTATTTGTCTTGTTTCTGAGAAGGCCATATGTTTTCTTGGAGACAAATTTAAAAAAAAATCTATTCAACTATGCGAAAATCCAATATGGTGTCCATTTAAAATAAGGAAGTTGCTATCAATATTTTGGAAACCACCATCTTGAATTATATTGACATCATTTTCAAGTTTCCTACTTCAAATCATGTAACTTTTATATGAAACATTTTTTATATCTTTTATACTAATGGAGTAAGTTCACTTTTTTTAAAATAGCGATTTTCAATTTCAATCTGTTCCAATTCGCGATTCAAATTAAGAAATTACTATATGCAACCCGCATCGAAAAGACGTCACGAGAGGGATAAAATTCTTGTCTGTCGTATTTGTATTGCTATCATAAAGTCACAAGGCTGTATCAAGCGTTCACAGATTACAAATATAGTTTTTATATCGGTTTTATATTAAAAATAATAGTATTTCACCAACAGTTTTTTTCTAAGTAAGTAAATTAGGTTAGGATCCGTATTGCGTACAGATTTACATCCAAATACACAACAATTAATATTAATCTTCCTTATTTTCTTTTTTCCTTCCATATTAATGATTCTATTACTTGAAAACACTTAAATTTATTATCTAAGAGTTCAATAAGCTCACGAAATGTCAGAATCAGCCGATTTTAATCCCTACCGTGACGTCACTTTTTCTAGTTCAAAATTTAGTCGCTTGGTGCGTATCGCTTAGCTTGAATCGCGAATAGTTTCCGAGATTCCAATGGTAACCCAATCAGTTTGGAGCACCTGTATATTGAGTAAAAATAATGGCCGGACTGTAGTCAATTACGTGTTTTTTATTTTGATTTATTTATTTACAATAATCATTTTCAACTAACTAATCATCATCTCCATCTTCAATCTCCTCCAATCGCTCGAGTGTCTGTCGGCTTGGCTGGCGGGTAATATGTTAACAGTAATCACATCCCTAATCTGGTGATAAGCCGCAGAACAAAGCATCGCCTCTGCGCGATGTGCGATGCAGAACGGGAACGACGCCCGCCGTCACGACGCACAGCGTCTGCTGCTTTGACGAGGGTTTAAACACGCGATCAAATTCGCATAATAGCGAGAGAAGTGCCTGAAAAGTGCAGGAAGGGATAAAGTGATATGATTCAAGGTGATAGAAAATAATTATTATTACCAACATTAATAACAATTAAAAGATTTAAAAATTGAATCATATGACTTTCATCAATATTTATGTATGATATATTCTAAGGTTCGTTATTATTATTCAAGGAGCATGCTTTTTGTTGGCATTCCCATTTAAATATTGTTTGAAATTTACCTTTCGTATTTTTAGACATTTTTATTTTTACGTGTTTTTATTTTATTAGCTACCTATTTGCAGGTATTGTACGTTCCTGTTTATTTGATTTTGTCACTTTAAATTTAACTGTTATTTATTAAAAGAGTTACATCATGAACATGACATTTCCCGTATTAGACATTATCGTCGTACAGTTTATGCTGGTTGCGGGCATTGCCCGTTACCTGTTAAACACCTGACGCACAAATTCAATGCATAAAACTTAATCTTTGTTCACCTACTGCTAAAAATAAATTACTGTAACTGGACTTGAGCAATGAGTAGGTAAGTAATAGTTATTTACATTAAAGTGCGGTAGGGTTCATTTTACAACGCGAGATTCTATATTAAAGTACTTACGACGTGTGCTTCAATAGAACCAAACTTTTGTACACCTAACGCACACATTATATTTTTGGCTGACACACCTATTTATTTAAAATATCGTATTTTCTATGAGGTTAAGTGAGATGCATATGACATTTGTAAATGTTACATTTAAAATTAATCTGTTTTATTTATTTTAGACTCTATAGAACAATAAATTGTGTAAAGTAGCGTTTTTGTAGGCTCTCTTTTTATTTAAAGTTACCATTTTATTTAACGGCATATTAAAGAAATAAAATTCGGTGCGTATTAAACGAACTATATGCGGATGCGGACACAGTTATAACATGTGTAAAATCGCAACTAACATAGACGTCAACGATGTGTGATTGTTATGTTTACATAGTTCAGAAGGACAAAAAGTTTATTTACATGTTCTTTTGATGAAATGTCAATAGAAAAAGGGTAATACCAGGTAATACTGATAAAAAATTATTCAGAAAACCAATTTACAGTTTTAATCCAATTTGATTTTGACGTTTATTATACTTGAAATATAACAATCGTTGTGTCAGTGTCAGTATATAGGTACTTTTTAAAATATTTTGGTTCAGTACTTTTTTACTTATAGTACTTTTATTAACTTAAAATGTAAAATATGCCTTATTGTTGAATGTATCAAATAATCAAATTTTGTAAATTGTTTTCTCGTTATTGTCTTAATAATTATAAAATTACTCAAACGTATTAAATGCTTCCTGTAATACCATTAAACTTTTAAAATAATCGCCTTAATTTTTATTTCTTTTTTATTAGAAAAACATACCCTCATGGAGAAGTCCACAGTCACGAAGCCACCAAGTTAATTTACTGCTCCTAACTTACAATTTGTTCAAGTGACCTCAATTTCCTTTTAACCGGCTATCAAATAAAGATGTTAATTACCTACATTTTTTTCTCTTTTTCGGAGCGGCATATGAGAAAAAATTCCAGAAAAGGTTTTACAAATCCTCACTTGCAGGGACCTTCGAGACAGCACATGTTCCTTTGATGAAAAATTCACAGAAGCAGTCTTTTTAAGCAGCAAAGGAAAGCAAATCTCATAAGTAAATTCTATCTTTATTTCTTATAAAAGATGTTTACGCTAAACAAGGTTCCTGGGTAAAAGCAATAGGACTTCCTACACATTAAAGCTGATTTATTCCATTAGTTTTGTGCCAAATTCGTGTAAGGTTTCAGGAATTCGAATATGCTTTAGCCTAAAAGCGTTTTTTGCTTCTCAGAACATATACTTTTGTCTAATTAGTACTTTCTACATATTAAGGGCAGAAATAAGGAAAATATATTTTCTTACAATATTTATATAGGTAGGTACTACTATAGTTTTCTGAAAATAATTCTCAAATTAGTATATTTTTCCTTGTTAAATATAAAAAAACCCGCTTCTCGAAAATAATCGAGAGGGAGGAAAATATTTCCAGGCAGCAAAATATCTCAAGGGAGCAAAAATTGCTCCCTCTAAACAAGCACGTTTCAGGTCATTTTTCTTTGCATTCGTTACAAAAATTATCGTATGCACTTCGGGAGGAACGCTTTTGCTCTCTCGGGTGAATTGACAGCACTCGACTGATTCTCGGGCTGCCTTCGAGATTTCCTCCCTTGGTGCATAATGTACTATTTACTATTGTCACTGTCACTGTCATGGTGTCATGTCATAATCATTTAAATTTTACGTAGTAACAAATGTTAAACGATCATGGACTACAAGATACCGAAATACTAAATTATATGTATATAGGTACTTTAATTATTCTTAAATGGTACCTACCAGATACAGAGAAATTTATAAAATACCGATTGTTGGTAATAATCACATAATCTTTCATTTCAAATAAAAAAATTGTCTTAAATTATTTATCGAAATATTTTTAAAAAATACTTCTTCCGGTTTGTAGATTGAAACAAAAATTTAATGGTAGATTCGTATTTAAACCTTAAATGTAAAATTTGAAATGTTAATGTTTGATATATTTTGATTTATCGTTTCCGAAAAAATTATAACATACAAACGAACGCGCGAACGAACGCACACACACAGACATCATTCTTACTCTAGAGACTCTAAAACTTGCTTATCCACCAAAAACTCACACGAAAATTTTGACCCATCACAATACCTCCCTTATAGAATATGAGGCAGGAGGTAAAAATAATACCAATAATTTCAAAATTTTGAGAATGTTTTAGAAAATTATTTCTTAAGTTAAACTTTTGTATAAGTGAAACTATTTTCCATTTAATTATTATACAATATAAACTTAGAGTTCCGTATCGTAAATATTTGAGAGATTGTACCAAAGACATAAAATAATTTGTCGTCATTATAGTTATATACATATATATAAAGTCTAACTGGAGGCTGAATTATATAATGTATTAATATCGTTAAAACATAATAATTATTATTCTAGTTAAATATTTTCCCTAAAATAATTTTGTAAATACCGAAGTAAATACTCGAAAAAGTTTTTTTTTCATTTTCAAAAATTCTTACAACTTGAACATGATTATCAATACAAATACAGCACAACACACAGTCCTGACACAATTCTGTAATTTTATCTACGGTACTGATTTGTCAAACCACGACGTAAAGAAGAAATTCATACCACACCATATACCATATCTAAAATCCAACAAACGTTCAACATAAAACATTATGCATAGAGGTTTTATTACCATGTAATATAATTCTTAGGTTTAAAATGAATTATTTAACATGTTCATATATAAATCACAAACCATAGTAGGTACAATATTCTCATGACCGCAATATCTAAATAATTGCAAGAATGCATTGCAAATTTGAAACTTAATTTCACAGCATTCAAAAAACATTTTTCCAATCTGTACAATTTCACACAAAATTCACTCTGCTCTCAACGAAGCCTATTTATTTACCGTAGTACCTCACCATCCATCATTCATCAGATAACATTATTCATTTTAGGTCACATAATAGCAGAACGCATGCATCACCTATCGGCCGATCGGCGAACGATTTTTTACCACAAACATGTTTTCGAATATTACGATCATTAGCGTGCTGAGCGTAAACAATTTCATGTCGTGAACAATCGAACAGCGTAGTCTAAGCCCACTAAATCTTACTTGAGACTAGGATGTGGCCAGATGTGGTGGATTTGGTGTTTTGGATTTAGAGATCAGAAGATTGAGAGATATCGTGTGTTACATGGGGGCTGTGGAATGAAAGATTGTGATGGGATGAAATGGGAAATCGGAAAGGGGGATAAGAAATGATAGAATGAAAAATTGCTATTGCTAGAAAGGTATTTATCTATCATTATTGGGATTAAATTGGTTGTCCCATAAAAAATAAAAACAAACTTGTATCTTATAACTACTTAATCGAATTAATCTATTGTCTATTTGTACAACCAGAGAGAAAAGCGCTTCCTTTTCCCACTCGAGCTCGAAGTTTGTGTCACGAGAGAAGCAAGTGAGGCAATCGAGCGAGTCTGGAAAAGAGCTTTCCTCTCGTGTTAGACACAACATTCTTTCACTGCATAGGTATAAAAACATTGTAAATGTAGAAGAAACACATAACTAGAAGTTATAACTGTCATCTATCAGAATAACGATTAAAAACAATAAAATGTTTCACTGCAGCCAATGTGCTAAATTTAATTTAAATTTAAAAAATTTAAGTTGTAAAATTGTGAAACTGTAGAAAGAGAAAGTATAAAACATAATAATTTATTGTATCACAGTATCACTATAAAATCAGAATTTTCAATAAAATAATAAATTTACTAACAATTTTTTAAATATTTCATCGTAAAATAACACTTACTGCTTTCTTTCATCTCTAGAGAGGGAAAGTTATTTTCCTCACTATTTCGCGAGAAGAAAATTGTGTTTTTCCGCGAGTTATCAGGTCAAAATTATCTATTTTATTCACAGCATCGTACAAATTGAATTCTACTTGACTCTTTTGCCAATCCAGAGTTGGATCTAAATATTCCGAGTATATGAAGCTAATAGTATATTTATATATTGAGGGACTAAAGTGCATGATTTAATCCTGATGGTGAAGTTTATTTCATGAGCCAAAGGTGAGGTATTAAAGGTACTTTTGTCCTGTGGTATATACGCTATTTTTTTCACTTTATCCTCAAACGAATGCGAAATAGTTTAAAAGAATACACATTTTGTAATATTGACAGTAAATTTTATGACAAATATTTATATTGTTACCATAGATACTCTGTAACAAATAGCACGTATTTACTTGACAACGGGATTAATTAATTCAATTCCTTGACAACGGGATTAAATATGAAAAATAATCCCTTGGGATCAAATTTAGAACCTTAGTCCCTAAAAATTAAGACTAAAGAAGAGTTTTAGTCCCGGAAGTGCAAAAAATCTATTATAATCTCCTATACGGTTGGTTTCTCAATTTCAAATTTACAAGATTATGGATATGGCTTGGTTACATTTATTGACACATTAAGCATTATTATAGAAAATCAGCGTCAGAGGAATTTTTAACTCGCTCCTAATAAATTCTATAAGAGAGGAATTAATTTATTGTAATGGGTAAAAAATTTAGAATATATGAGTTTTTAACGGATAAGCACCTTTCGGGGTCTCTAGAATACAAATTTATTATTTTCGATATGATGTCTGTGTATGTGTGTGTATGTGCGTGCGTGTGTTTGTTCGTATCTAAAAAAATATCAAACATTAAATTAGGTAGGTACCTACCAAATTTTATATTTAGGGTTCTAATCACTAAACTATATAAAATAACGGGAAGGACAATCTCCATAAGACATGTATTTTTTATTTCATTTTAAAATATAAGTTTTATTAGTTTACGCGTTGCTTATGCCTATGCCATGCTACAGTAAATTATAAAAGTTGATACTATGATAATAAGAAAGGCAAACATAAAACTTAAAATAGAATGTCTGCTACTGCTAATCTATAAATTACCAACTGAAATGTGTATAAAAATAAATAAAAACACTCCTTAAATTAAATTTTCATTTTCTCCTGTTCATTACTCACATTTTGTTTGTATTGTAAACAGAAACATTGGAAAATTAACTAATATAAGTGAAGGATAAACATGCAACTACAACAGAACTTTATGCACAAATTGCATTGCGCTGATCGTTTTATTATTTTATTTAAATTCCCACAATAAATGCCACGCCACAATAACGCAATCCGTCACAGCAATGGAACGCACAAATTGATTCAGCCTTTCAAAATAGAAAATACACATAAATCAACCCTAACTAAATAAACATAGCGCAAAGCTTGAAAATAAAACTATTGAAATAATAATAATAATAATTATTATTATTATATTTGTAATCATTGGCGTATCCGCATAGTATGTAAGGGTGCAGTTGCATCCCCTAGAAATATACGTAAATATATTTAATGTCAAAACAATAAAAATTGTTCCACATAGTACTAAAATTGCTTTTGGTAGTGCGTTAAATATGTTTTATTTAGGTATTTGTATCTGCAAAAAAATAAAGGACAACAAGTTTGTTTTACTTTCCTGATATTTAACTTCCCTTCAAGGTACAAGGGAATAAATCCATTTTATCGGATTTTGTTTAATGAAACAATTCTCTTTTTGCATCTTTCTCACTGGATAATAGGAAATAAGATATAACGATATAGTGCACTTTCGAAATTTTGTTTTACAAAATGAAATTGTCACAAGAATATACACTTTTGATATTGGATAAAGGAATAACCCCTTTATTGTAGATGGCGGTCTACTCTATTTGCCAATAAGGTCAAATAATTGACTTGTGTCTTTACGCAATACGTAGGTACGAAATAGTTTTTATATTCACAACTATATCAAAATTGTTTGTTTATAACTTGGTTACCATGGCAGAAACATTTACTTTACGCCCTTTGGTGGTAAAGTCCAATCAAAATTAATTTATTGACACATGAAATGTTTTTTTGTTACCGTGCGCCACCTTTAAATTTTCTAGTAATAAGCATTTTTGTGTTTTCAAAATCTAATTACGAATAATTCACAAGAATATTTAAAAACTCAGTTGTGCGTAAAACGTTGTACGTACCTCTGGCCGAAAGACAGATTACACCCTTGGACGAATAAATAAGGCCCTCGCAAGCGTCGGGTCTCAAACTTCGTCCGCAGGCGTAATCCATTTTTTTCGGACCTCCATACGTAAATAACAATTATTGATGCCTGCAAAACTGGACTTTTATGACTTTGCCTTTTACCCTGAGACCGTACAATTGCATAATAAGTAAGTAAAATATGTGTTTCACAAAAACAAAAATTTATTTATCATCATTCATTATTTTAAAACTATTCAGCCATTGATGGATTGTGGTAGAGTATCTTAGGTTCAATCCCAGCAACCGCTAATACCTCTGGATTCGAGTGGTTGGATTACTCTTTTATTATAATAGTAGTTCCAAACAAAGTAAAACTATTAGCTGCACTCCTTGTTTTTTCTGCGTACCAACGCAACAAAAAAGTATAACAAATATCCAAAATAGAAAACTGAATAAATACTAAGCAATCTGTCACAAATAATCCTCCTTGCAGTACAGGCAGCCATTCAGCCTTAATTCCATAAACCTATAAAACCCTTGCACCGTAGCGTAAACCCGATTACATTGTCTATGTTTCTAGTTTTCAAATGATAGATTGACAACCTGCTCTTGTTGTGTACAAAACGTAAACGTACGAATCATGGAATTGTAGTATTTGTGTGATATTTTTACAACATAGTAAACGTAATCGTTATTTGACTCATATTGGATTTTGGATAACTGATACAGAGCAAGCTGTCGTGTGCTATGCACTAGTGAAGCGAGATGTTGATAATCGAGGCCTACTTCATGTAACAATGAAAAGGTGCGTCCGTTAGATGGGCATGGGCAGTGGTGGAACTCTGGGCAATTGCTAGCTTACTGTTTTATCGTTTGAAGCATGTTTTTACTTTCTTGCTTGATCTACCATACCAATAAGATAAAATATTCGAAATATTCATCAATTTTCAAATTTGGCTTATTTTCTTAAATCAGACAACGAATAGTAGTAGTGTGGAACGTGTTGCAGACTATACTTTCTCTACGACTACCTATATATTTAATTGCTCTAAAAAACATAAGCTAAAACTATTAAAATTTAAAAAATTACAAAATAGTACCTAGTCTACATAAGATTAATAAATCAATAAATCTAAACGTATTTTAAAGCTACCCACCAACCAAAAACATAGAATAAAGTTAAATTATTATATTTCATTTCATCACCAGTGAATGAATGAATCCATTTCGTAACAAGTGATAGAATGTAACCATTTCATAATTGAAAATGATGTAAGAATGATACCATTCTATAACAGTCGTATAGAAAAATTATTAAAGAAAGTCCATTTGTCTATAAGTATAATAATTTAAAAATAGGTTGATTTCTGAAATGAACTTACATTTAAGATTTTAATCGAAAACCATGTGGAAGTTTCATAAAATAAGCTAAGTTCAATCAGTGTACAGTGGTATAATTACTTATATTTATATAGTCAACTATTTTTAATTTAAAAGATAAGATAATAAAAATATAGTACCAGAGCGTCCTTAAAACGAGATGTTGAAATGTTGATGGTGCATCTCACTTTTCGCACAAGGCTACTTACTCCTATTGGAATAGTGGCGTCTGGCATTGTTCAAAAGGGTGTTACCAAACAACAATATTTTTGTACTTATATTTAGGTGATTTAGTTTGCATGTATATATTGTTATTGTTGATATTTACAGTATTACAGTCGGTGTTGACAAAATTTCTGATATTTTTGCTAAAAAATTTAATATTTGTATGTTCAAAGCTAAATCTTTACTAAGTACTATACTTACTTTATGTATCAAAATGATCTTGAAAGCAAAATTGTAAGAGAGTTTTATAGACAAATGCAAATACAGTATCACTTATCACTCAGTCGGTATTGGGACTTTTTACTTCCCCGATCTATGTAATAGAGGGAAGTATTGTAATCGTGATTTTTTGACAGTTCGAGATTTTGGTGAATCTTCACGTTTTAGACCCTACTGAACCCAAAAAACATAATTTTAAAAAAAGTCGGTCTGTCGGTCTGTCGGTCTGGATGTTGCATAACTTAAAAACGCGTTGGAATTTTGGACTGAAATTTTATATTTAAGATCTTGACCCAAATTCTGACTTCAAGTTCGTTAATGAGCTTTATTCAACCAGTGGTACCAACTTTATAAACATAATTTATTTTATTTTTATCAAAATTCTATCATGTGTGGTATCAAATTAAAGCTCTCGGGAAAAGAATTCTAGTAGAAAAACAAAAATAACATATAAACGATCGGCAATTGTTTTTTTTTTATAAATTATTCAAATTATATCGAGTTTGGTGTCAATTTAAAGCGCTCGGGGAGATAAGTTTAGTAAAAATGTAAAAAATGACATTTATGTGATTTTCAATTGTTTCTCAAAAAATTATTAAATTTTTTTTATTCAACCAGTGGTACCAACTTTATAAACATAACTTCTTTTATTTTTATTAAAATACTATCGTGTGTGGTATCAAATTAAAGCTTTCGGAAAAAGAATTCTAGTAGAAAAATAAAAATAACATTTAACAGATCGTCAATTGTTTTTTTAAATAAATTATTCAAATTGTACCGAGTTTGGTGTCAATTTAAAGCGCTCGGGGAGATAAGTTTAGTAAAAATGTAAAAAATGACATTCATGCGATATTCAATTTTTTCTCAAAAAATTACCTATTCAAATTCAAAGTGTATTATCAAAAGTTCTCTGGAGAAAAAATTTAGTCGGAGAATCAATAACAACATTTAAACGATGGTCAGTTTTTTTTACCTCCCGCATTATATTCTATAAGGGGAGGTATTATGAGGAGTAAAAATTTTCGAGTGTGAGTTTTTAGTGAATAAGTACGTTTTACAATCCATAGAATACGAATAAAGTATTTTCGAGATGATGTCTGTGCGCGTTTGTGTGTTACAATATTTTGTGGACGATAACTCAAAAAATATCAAACATTTAACAACCAAATTTTACATTTAAGGTTTTAATACAAATCTTAAGAATCCAGTTATTTTTTGTTGCAATCCCCAAACCGGACGTAGTACTTTGCTAAAATATTTCGATAAATAATTAATTTATCACAAAATTTTCTATTTCAAATGATAGATGGTATATTTTTGTCATCTACAAATCGTATTTAAAATTTTTATCTGTACATGATACTATTTACAAAATAAATTATTGTTAATAATTCAGAATATGAAACATAAAATTAAAGGCGTTACGAAAGTAAGTTATTAAAACTTATAGTCGGGGAAGTACTGTGCTGGCCACAGCAGATTTTTTTAATTTGACACACGGATAAGGAATAATTAGCTTTGGCCAACATGATCTTTTTTAGCTGTCAGAATGTGTAATGGATTTAGGTTTCTGGCTATATCAGGAATAGATACTATATATTGACACTGATTTAAATGTAAAAATACACTTTAATACTATAAATAGTAAATAAAATTGTAATTTAGAGAATCTAATCGGATATGTTCCATAATTTACCTTTAGATCGAAAATATGACAAAACATGAAACATGAAAATCCTCCATTTTCTACGAAGGATATCGTCGTTATAATTAAATAATTTCAAAATATATGAATTCATAGTAACCAGCAGAGAAACCTAGGAACACCTATGAACTAATTACAACTTCTGACCGGGGTTAGCTATGAAAAATGTGGCCAGTCTGTAAACCAGATTATTGTTTAACCGTAATGTGACATTTGTAAGATAAGTGATATTATCATATCACCAACGATATGCTACTTCACTAGGTACTTCAGTTCAGTTTCTTGATTTGGATTTTATAACGAAACGACATACAATACCTACAGTGTTCATTAGTAGAAGCCCTTACCCATCACTTTTCTAAATTTACCCTCACACAGTTCTGCTTTACATATTAAGTATATTCGTAACCCGGCCTGAACGTTCGCTGTTCAAGGCAATTTTTACGATTTCTCCACTCGAAACTTCAAAGTTGTGCAGTCGCTAAACAAGATTTAAATACATTTTTACACTGTTCTTCATTAATTCCTCTCCGACGCTGTTTGCATATAACGTGCAATACAGAAACAAGTGTATCCTCAGCCGAGTGGCTCTCTGACTAGAATTGCAGGTCGACAAAGCTAAAGCTGCTACTCTGCTACTCGGCTTGCACTCTCCACTCTGTGTTCTGCACTGCACTGCACTACACTACACTCGACGTTCACTACCGGCTTCATATAGAATTACGGTTACTCTTTACTTACTCGCTACCCACAAACTTAAACAACGCGGCTCTTTAGTGCTCTTTCATATACTCTTTATAGTCACAGGTCGTTTAGTCTTTGCGACTATTATGTTCTCGTTATGGGAATTGTGCCTAGTTTGTGCTTTAATCTAATAATAGGAGTACAAGGAAATGAGTATAATCAATGCTTGTGAAAGTGGATATTGGTAAAAATTAAAATATTAGTATGCTTTGTTAATAGTTTGTTGATACTAAATGTAATTTGATACAAGTAGGTACAGTAGTAATTATAGAATAATTTTACAGTACCTACACCTACCTAAATAGTAAATTTATTGATGGTAAGATGATATCGAAATGTTAGATTATTGGTCTCAGTTTGTTTGTTAATGCAAAAATTACTATAAACGGAGCACTACGTGAACAAAATGACACCAGAATTAACACTGTTTTGACAGATGCACAAGACTTGTTCACGTGGGATGCAGTATGGCCAAACTAAAAATCAAACTAAAAAATAAGTATCCCGGAACACGGTAGAATGCCAGCTGTTGCATAAAATTAATTGTTATTATTATCAGAGTAAGAAAATGCACTTCCCCCGAATATGCACTTCCCCGAGTTGACCTTACATGTTTTGTAACGTTGACACCGTTAAAATGTTTGCCGTTGACGCCGTTCTGTAATTTGATACGTTAACAACCAACTAAATGACAGCTGTCAAACTGCGTCGATGGTTGTCAACGAATCAAATCACCGAACGGGGCCAACGGTAATGGTTTTACAAGTGGAGAAAATAAGAAATTACCCACGAGGGAAATCTTAATTTTCTCGGGTGGGTTATTCCTTTTTGCCCACGTGTGAAGTATAACATTTTATCCAACACCTCTTAATAACTGCTTAAATATTAAGTTCCAACCTAAAACATCGTTACTATGGCGACTTCCAACAAGAAAAGTAATAGTGAGAAATTAGTAAATTAACAGCAAAAAGAAAAACAGCAGTCATTACTCAAAAACTGTACTTTCGTCATTTACTTATTGCCTTTTTTTGTAAAATTTAATTTTTTATTCTGCAAGGGAAGGCAAATGGCCCCCTTATGGACACCCATCAAAACTACACCTATAGTATTTCAATTTAACAATTACCATGTTTCTAACTAAGATTGATTAATTATTTCTATCTGTTTCTATCACAATTTCACAAAAATTTTATGAAAAAAATTTGACCTAGGTATAGAAGATTAGCAATATTCTACTAGAAACAATCGCAATACAAATTTTTTAACTCAATTTTAAAATACATACCTATACCTACATTAATTTTAAAATTTAATTATATGAATTGAAAGCTTTTAATGCGAGATAATACAAAAATTTGTTATGGTTATTTATGTAACATTAAAATTGTTATATAACTCTCATGAGGTAATGTTAAAATAAATAATTTAATTTTTTATTGCTCATTTTGTTGTATTTTTATCCAGGTTATATAATACTTTATTTCGAAACTAATACATTGCACAAATATACAAAATTTATTTAATAGTTAAAATAAATTTAAAAAAATTTATATTATTTTAAATCTCACATTTCATTAAAAACAATATTTTACAAATTATTTATAGATGAGATATGACGAGTTTTTCTATACGGTATTTTGGCACTCTGTAAATTATTGTATTATTCAATGTTAGATCTAAAATGGGTTTTCATACCTACTATTAGAAAAATACCTACATAAAAAGATGGTGGTCAGGTTTTTAAAGTAGGTATTATCTGTTATAAGTAGTAAACAAACACTAATGTAATTATTATTATTATTATTTAATCTTGATCAGAGAATCTAAACAGATCTGCATAATTACAAAAAGTTATAAATATAACTTTTTAAAATTTAAACAAAACGGTTTAATTTGCTCTTTATAGGGCTTAAATTAGAGTAAACTTGAAATACATTTTAGTACTGCAAATATCTTCTTTTGAATTAGCATCAATTTAACCAATTGAGTTGAAACGAAATAGAATTACGCTTGGCTCAATTTAAAAATTCAATTATACTTACTGAAAGATGGGAATTTTTCCAGTAACCTAAATAGTGTCTAACTTTATGCTTTTTATTTATTTTTCATTAATGTAAAACGCTTTAAAATTTGCGCTAATTAAGTCCAAAACATTTAAATTTCTTTGTTTTCTGTCTGGTCTGGTGACACAAAATACGAACGAAAAATAAACTAAAATGAAACAATAGAATGACGAGAAACAGAAACATTCAGCTGTAAAGTCTGCCACGTGCAACTTATTAGTAATAAAATAAAAGTAAGTTTTCTTCGAAGCGGCAGAATTTAACTACGTTAAAAACGTTAAAAAGCAATTTCCTGTCCCATTTTTAATTGCTGTTTAAACACTTTGTCGAAAAAGAGAAAACATTAAACAAAAGACAAATAGTCAACATTTTTTTGTTTGTCACCTTATCTATATGTGCTCAGTTTTCTTACAAATTGATTCATCTAATTGTTTCGACTAATTTTTACAATTTACATATAACTAATAGATAATGTAACCTACTTTCCTTCGCTGGTAAAAATGAAAAATAATAACTCTTAATTAAAGCTTTGTTCTCATTGTTTGTGGATGTTACATGAAAATTGACAGATGCTTGAATAAAGATTGTTTTTGAGATTACAGCTTAACCGTTATGTTATAGAAAATGCGATGAGTAAGTATGCCTACAAAAAAAAAACTAAAAAGTATTGAATTAAGGAAAATATAATCAAGAATGAGTAAATTAGAAATTTAAACCTATAAATATTTAATAGACAAAAACTCATCAATTTCAGATTATCGATTAGACTTCACTGTAATTTGTTTAGCAGTTTATATTATTACTTGCAGTGGGGGACAAATAAATCAATAAAACATTAATTGAAAATCATTTAATTTTATCGTGAATTCGCATTTATTAATTTATTATAAATTCAAAATTGCTGATTTTAAGAATAAATGTTCATATTTTGCCATGCTATCTTTTTATGTGTTGAAAAATCTAACAAAGCATTTTTCCAGATAATAGTTTGTTGACTACAAAAACAAAAACCATTATTCACACTCAAATAAATTTCAATAAACTTTTTTACATTCATCATGACTGGACTGCTCATCACATAACGAGTGTCATGTTTATAAATTTAATAAACAACAAAAATATCGTACCGTTTTGAATGCACTTTATTATGACTTCGTTATTCATGCTAATGTAACAGAGATATTGTTTTTTCGTAGAAAATAAACAAAATGTGTTCTGTGCTTCCTATAATTTTGAATAACATGTGAATTTTATCAAAAGCACCAGATTTTAAAAATATTAATAAAATAGATCATATATTTTTGTTATTGTCCGAGTTATTTTTAATGAATATTCATGAAAATATTTCCATTTTTGTTTTGTGTGATAAATTAATTAAAACCGTAAATAGCGTCACTGAATATTTTATTTATTTTAGGTAGGCATATAAATTTAAATTAGCAATTTTGTATGAATGTTTGTTTTATACAATTTTATTTACTTCATCAGTAATTATTTTATTTTATTTGAAATCCAGTTCACACGTTTTTCTTTATTAACTTATTTGTTCCATTAACTTATTTTGTTAATTGAAATTTATTGATTTTATTTGTAAAAATATGAGCATAATAATTTGGTTTAATCCAAAATAGTTTCATTTAGCAGCCCATTTAGGTTTTTTCCAAAATTCCTAGTATAGGTACTCTCGATTTTACTTATTTTTCTATTCCACTCTTTTCTTCACTACTACGACTGCCTAAAACCAGCCCGAAACTCGTACTTTACCGCATTCTACCAATGCAATGTCATTTTGAATTTCAAAAATACTGCATCAGTGTTTTCGTTTCGAATAAACTGTTAGTTTATTATTGATTTCAAGGCAATGTTTTTATAAACATTTAATAGAGAAAGAAAGGATCTGCAGATGTGCCTATTTCAAATTTTAAAATTTTTCATAAATTGGAAATTTTTATGATTTTTTCGGAATCATGTACAATTTTTTATCAAAATTTTAAAAAGGCACAACTGTTAATTGATCCTTTAAGTATATAATCCTTGTTGAAATACAATTTTACCATTCTTGTACTGGCCACAAAACACTCGCTACGTTTGTACATACGTTTTGTGGTGGGTTTTAAGAGGTAGACGGGCCTCTTAATACTATCTTTTTATTTCGGCTATTTCCCTTATCGTACACCGTATATCCACACCATTCATAAAAAGTGCAATATTTTGTGCATTACTAGATAATTTTTATTTATAATCAATTTATGGTTAACTGATAACAAAACAATATCTTCCAAAAACATCAAAATCAATAGAAAAACATTCACAACCACCATGTACCACCACAACACAAATATTTCATTACAAATGTAGTGATGTACGCATGTCACGTGACTTGTACAGTTCAGCCCCCCTCACGCGCGCTTAACAAGGGCTGAAAGGGGCACGATGAGTGCATTGTCAACAAGGCGTGCTCCTCTGCCCCTCACCCCCCACACAACCCAACCTAACACACGGCACTGAATAATTCATAACATGAGCGACACAAATATTTTTATTGAACTTTGCAGCAAGTTGGTGGTGAATGGGGATGTAGAATTTAAATGATTCTTGGGTGTGAATTTTTAGTAGGGGTGTAGATTTTAGTAACTTTAATAAGTTAATAAGTTTGATAATCAATCAGACATGCTCTTTTAATATCTAAACTCATCTATACTTCGTATCTTAATCATATTCAAATTCGTCTTTGAATTGCTTCATCCCTGTTGCACCTTTGTAGAGTTTGATATTCTGTGCTTTTTATTGTGAAATATTTATACGTTCAGGTGACTTCCGGTGTTCCGGTTTTTGGTAATGCTTTTCTTGAACATTTATGTCAATCAGTCAATAGGTTTGAAGCTTTGTTAATATGTTCAATAGTTCAGTTGTTATATTTGAACAATGAATATATTAAAAATTTATGTCAAATATGTAGTCCGAGGCTGGTTAAAAGAAACGTAAATATTAGAGAGAAATCCTTTACGTAATTCAATTAGCATTTCGAACGGATGTATCGAAGGTGGTTTGTCGCAATCTAACACTTAATTTATAAAAAATATCGTAACTTGTAGGAGTGAAACTAATACAATATTTTTGTTGTTCTAGATGCTCAGTTGTCGCCAGCATGTGTGAGAGGCGGCGACGGCGGCAATGGCTTCGTCAGCTCCCAGACCACCGGAAGATCCGGTGAAGTCTGGAGACTTCAATGAGAACATAGACAACCAACCTGTTGTTGTGAATGCCGGCGCCAATACTGA
This sequence comes from Agonum fuliginosum, assembly GCA_947534325.1. NCBI lineage: Eukaryota > Metazoa > Arthropoda > Insecta > Coleoptera > Carabidae > Agonum > Agonum fuliginosum. The sequence goes on along the minus strand of OX384043.1, from coordinate 17,137,646 downwards.
GCCAAATGGCAATAAACAACCAACAAGCTCTGACGTCAACGCCAACATGAAGACAGAACAACGCGACGCTCGCGTCGGCACAACGCGGCGCCCAGCGTCGCTGCCACCTGGCAACATCGCCAACAACACTGGCGCACAAAGGAAACGCGCCTCGTACCATCAAGACGTCGAGGAAGCGCTGTCCTCGCTCCTCTGGCAGCCCTACGAGTACAGGACACAAAGTGACTCCAGCGACACGTTAAGCACGCTCTCCCTCAGCACTGGATCATCCAGCAGCACGTCACTCAGCTACGAGTACGCAACAATGGGCATGGGCAAGCACGCCGGCTTGCTGCACTCGTTCACCGACGAGTTCCTCAACGTGGCAAGCCTGTACGCCAGCGCTGGCAACGCCGCAGACCCAAATCTTCGGCCGCGCTCAGTACAGTCGGCGCAGATGGTCAGTCACCTTACGGCAGGGGTGGGGAGCCAATGCGGGCGCGGTGCGAGCGGTGCGCGCAGCGTGCGTGGTGGCTCTGCGCACACGCCGCTAAGTCAAGTCGACTCAGCCCGCAGTCGTGTCCGAGAGCTGGTGTCGAGGTGCGCGCGGATCAAAACAAACAAGGACGTGTCAGTGGCGAGTGCTAGTGCAGTTGGAGTGAATTGTGATGATGTACAAGTGAGTGGTGGTGCTATGCGTGTGGAAATCCCCGGCCAGCCGGGCCCCGGGCCTGGCAGCCTCAACAGCGACATGATCCCGTCCAGCATGACGTCGGTGGTGTCGGCCAACGTCGTGGGGCTGCCCGTGCCGGTGCACTCGCGCAGCAGCTCCACGCTGTCGGCGCGCGGCGGCGGCGGCGGCACTCTGGACATCAACCATCCTAGAAGTGTGTCGGACTCTTCCAACGTGTTCGTGCAGCTTGGAGTGCATTACCGGCATCCCTCCCTGCCCCCTGTGCCCTCGGTCAGTGTGCAGCACGTCCGCGCAGCGTCCGAGACCTCGCAGCCTCCGCCCCAACCCCAACCCTCGAGCGACACTCACATCCTGCACACGAGGCAGGAGTCGCAGCCCAGCCGGGTTCCTCCCCTGCCCAATGTGAGCAACGTCAACGTGAACTTCTACCGCGCGGTGCCTGTCAATGTCGTGTCCAACGTGCCTACCATCCAGTGTGTGAACTCTGTGGAGGGGAACAATGTGTCCAACGTGCATATCGTACAGGCGATGCCGCCTCCAACCCTCCCTACAACCACCCAGCAAGTCCTTGTCCATTCCCAGCCATCCACAGTCACTGAGGTCCGGACGAGGACGTTCACGTCCACAGAAGCGCAAACTGATGATACCACAGTAGGGACGATAGTATCGCCTACGGTGGTCCCGAATGTGAACCGGGAACAGCGGCGTCGGGAGCGGAGGGAGCGTAGACATCAACGGAGGGTTAATAGTCACCCACATCAATTGTCTCATGCTCACAGTCAACAACAAACGAGTCAGAATGTGCAATCCCAACAACAAAGTAGTCTTGTAGCCCCGTGGCCGAGTCAAGGCAACGATCGGTTGCCGGACTTATTGAACAGCCACTTGCCGCCCCCGTACAGCACGCTGCCCGGGGGTGTGCCGCCCCCCATGGCCCTGGTGGGCCCGCCGCCGCCCGGCACGCTGGTGCCGTTCCCGCCCGGCGTCATGCCCGTGGTACAGGCTGCACCGCCGCCTGTACCTGTACCTGTGCCGGTTGCTGTGCCACAGCCTCATACTGGATTCCGATTTCCGTTTCCTAATGCCAATGGATTTAGAAGGTGAGCGATCCTTTTTGTGTCTAGTTTTACCTGAAGCCTTGCAAAAGAAAGGTTTTTGTGTAAATAAATCTGCGATTAAACCTACAATAGAAAGAATCAAATGCAAGATCAAATGACAAATCTTTCCAAGCGTACAAGATACAAATAAAATTTGCGAGTATAAGTTAGATATATGAAATATTCTTCAAGTTGACACCAAAACAATAACAAAAATAATACAGTTTTAAAAATAAAACTGAAACCGGTTTGTATTGCTAATATCTGTCTATTCGAATTTATGGGAATTCTTGATTTTGTAGACCGTTGTAGACTGTCTGAGTCTGATGAGAAATCAAGTGTTTTTAAAACGTTAAAAAGATTTTATGTCCCGATGAGTAGTTTTAATCGCGTGAAGCTATTTTATTTCAATAATAAATTAATTCTTTTGCCAGTTTGAAAATATTTCTAAGTAGGTAACCAGGGCAAAAGGCCTGCTGTATTTAATTTTAAATTTTATTTTCAATTCTAATCATCATAATAAATTTTGATTACTTGCGGCCAGATTTCTAAACGAAATTTTATGTCAAAATGATTTGTATGATATTTATTGTAAATCTCTATTTAATGAGGAAAGAAAGTTAATACTGGAAATATTGTTTGGACGCGGGTATAATTCACCTTAATAATAATTTAGACAGGATAAAAGCATAAATTTAAATTATAACCTATAAACAAACATTGTACCTAGACATAACAATGGAATAATATTATGTTACTCAGCGGCTTAAGCTATAAAAGTAAAGAAACAGTTAACTAATATTCAGAGAGGTAATTCAAACTTAAGGAAGTAGTAAAGTTATATTTTTTGCCTAACTGTATCTTTCCGCCATTTTATTCCCTGTGAAAAGTGCATAACTAAGTGCAAGAGTGCACTTGCATCACACGTGCTGGAAACGTCATAAAGGAATTACTTCATTGTTAGTGTGCGTTAATTAATAACCTACCTTACGCAATTGTTGAACAATGTCCGCAGAAGCATTTCTTGCATTCATAATGTCCATTGTTGTCTGTAATAATTACCGATTTTAGTTTAAGTATTGTGATTAAGTGCCCGTTGCAGGAATGCTCAACACAGTAAGGTTATAATATGTTTACTGAGTGCTTGGTTGAAAGTTAACAGCGGAAATTTGTAAAAGGAAGCGTTGCGAAATGAGCGGAAGTGAGGGTGTGAGATCATATGCTTTTGCGTAGCGCTCCTTTCGAATATTTATTAGTTTTTGCTTGGAATGAGGAGTCGGAAATCTTGGTAAATTAAGATTCTTCTGAAATTGAGCGTTTCCTGCGAATTCCTATAATGAACCTCAGAACCTCTTTCAAGCAGTGCAGAAGTAGTATGGGAACAACATTTTGACCGAACGTTTTCCAAGCATTTATACACATTTATTTAGATTGTAAAAGTAAAATATTGATATATCACATATTTAGTGTTATTTATTACATTTATTATCTATTTTATCTAAATAAACTTACACTTAAACCACTTAAACATAATGTATGTAAGTTGATTTTAGTTGATGAAGTTCTTGTTGAAGAAAAACATTGAATAAAATAATTCATAATTCAAAATGTGAGGTTCGCATGTAGAGAATGCAGTGAGAGTCTATAGGCAAAAGTGTTTTCTTTAAGAAATATAATACCTATTGCAAGTAATTCTTCATTTAGTAAGGTTCAGTTCAAAATTTAAAAATATTAAACATTTCTTAAAATATGGGTTATTGTTATTATTACAATAGATTACAATGTACCTACGTACAGATAATTTCCCGTAATTTTCTTTTTAATGCAGCGTCTGTTTTTAGTCGATTTTGAAATTCTGACTAAATAAAATTTTGAGGGTTCAGAATCCAAACAAAACCAAAAAATAATAATTAAAGAGTCCAAAAAGCGAACAGAGATGCCAGGAGTTATGCAAATTAAATTAATGGATAGACCTCGGGATAGACAAAAATTAAAAGACATGTAAAATTATTTTATATGCCTCCGGTCGGCATCGCTAGTTTTCCATATCTCAAAATCCGCCCAGAAACTCTTTGTTGCCAGCCTAGACCGGCAAACAACCGGAAGTTATAGGTTGGCATCTTGACATTACTACAGTTGTCAAGCAGATGTCAATTTTATGCGTTGAATATTTTTATACAAGAATTAACAAGATTTTGACAAATTTTAGATGTAAATCGTTAATAGAAACTGAAATAAATATATTTTAAGCTCAAATGCAAGTATTCAGTGCACAATTTTTTAGGTTATGTATAATTATTTTATATTTTTGTAATGAAATCGGCACATAAAATATTGTGTATTACATGTCCAGAAACTGTTATGCTAGTGCTCGTAATTTGCAAGCCTCGCCTGTGGCTCGGCGTGTCAAAAATACTCGCTCTTGCAAAAGGTCAGTTTCTGGCCTTGTGATACAAATAACTATTAATAGTAGGTAAATAATAACTAGTTTTTAAAATTGATTTATACAAGTTGCACAAAAATACATTTAAAATACGTTTATTTCCACCTTCTGTGTAAATGAGGCGGGACCCTTAAATAATAATTGGGAACTCAGTGGATTAAGAAGTCTGGCTTCTTTGTCGCTTATCCGTCAATTTTTCCAGCTTACCCGTAAAGATTAATTTACTACGCTCGCTACGTAAATAACAATTACTGGTCTACATTTTTTTTAATCACTCAGTTGGCTTCTGATGCAGAGTCAACCAGCCACCATAGTGGGTGGGAGTTAATTATTATTATGGTATACTTTTCTAGTAAATTGAATTTATAGAGTTATGTGTCACAGACCTTTGATTAATTTTAAGGAATGTTATAGACATGTTTCCATATAGATTTATTTTTAGTATTTAGCAGGATTCTGCTATGGTATACATTTAAAGACATGTAATGTAGTAATCAAATTTTATATTATTCTCACTTGAACTTGTTTATATCTATCGTCCATTTGCTTTGGCGGAGACAATTTAATAATATTTTTGGAATAAAATAAATTGAATCTTATTTCAGATACTAAATTTATTGCAATTCTCTTTTATAGCTAATAATAAATAGGTAAACGATAAATTACGTAAAATATTGAACCTTGATTTTCATTGCACGTGTATTACATCCAAGTTTCTGACGTCAATGTGAAAAACATTTCATTAATTTTATAAACAAATCCGCAGAAACCGCAACATCTTGCACTAAAAATCATCTATTTGCTTATGTAATTAACTCTTGCTAGCTTCGCGATTCACAGCAAATGTTACTAAATTCTCGTTCAAACAAGCGGCGTGTTTTGTTTTTGCCAAAGCTTGCTATTCCGGAATCTAACTCTGTGTGCATACGAAGACATTAGTGTTTTGCAGATCTGCATTTAACACTGTTTAATTAAGCTATAAACGCATGGTTCTCACATTAGAGTGTGTGTTTGTGTTAGTGCGAACACTCGTGATTAGAGTTTGGTTTATGCGAGCTTGGAATGCGGAGGTTAGTTTGGTTTTGTGCTAAGAAGTAGGTGTATTCTTGGACATGTGAAAGGTAAGATGTATTGTGTAGTGACGTTCAAGTTTTGTAGGTTATATTTATTTAGACTGCTAGTGAATTATGGTCGAAGATGCATTGGGATTTTAGTTGAAGGTTAGATTAATTTATTATTTCAGACCAAATAAATTACGGAAAATTTATTTGCATCATACCTATTAATTTAAATGCTATGTCTATGTCTAGCGGTCTAGCCTCACGATATTAACACTTATATCTAGATTTATATCAATTCCGGTTTTATAAAACAACCGATGTTATTTAGAAAGACTCATTACATTTTTTGAACAGAGCAACGCCTAATATTTAGAACTAGCAAATGGTTTTGTCAATTCTACAATAATTAAGGTAGTTAGCTTAAATATCTAGATATCTTCCTTTGTAATACACTTCTACGCGTTTTTTAATCTGTTGGGCGTGACCCCCTCGGGGACGCGGACTATTTGACAGGGGGACGTAAAAAAGTACAAAAATTGATAGAAAAACTTTTTATTGAATCAACAAAACACAGAAACAAAAATAATATTTGCTAACTCTACTTGTATTCCTACACTTTTGGAATTGGAATATTGTACTACTAAGAGATGGCGCTGTAATTACCCTAAAACAAAGGTGAACTTTTGTTTGATTCTTACTTATTTATTATAAGTAATCTGGGTGCAATATTATAGAATAATTGTTTTATTAGGTTCTTATCTTGTTATCTTGTATTGTATTCTAGAAGAAAAATCACAAAATAAGCGCTAGGTGTCCATTTATAGCAGCATTCAAATCGCTTCCTTGTTTTAGTACTTTCACCCCCTAGGTTCGCATTCGTAATGAAATATGCAAATTGCACGTGAAATCTCAAGAAACAACAGAGCGGCGAAATAAAAATTTATAAGAAAAAAAACGCCAATAAAAAAGGCTGAGAAACACTGCACTACTAATTTATTAGACTAGTACTACGAAATTGCAAAATTTTTTATTTAACATATTCTAATACAATACCGGATAGTCGAACATGGTACACTGTATATACAAGATATACACGGATATACAACTTCTATACATAACATAATAGGACAAGGGCTTATTTATCAGTTTTGCTTGCTGCGCTTGCTTTTGGCCATAAACTACGATCGTTCAATAAAGTCCTACCTACTATAGGTATTACGTACCTGTTACATAAATATCTTTTAATAATACCTATCAAAAATGATGTACAAAATCAGTTATATGGCGCCCGTATGAAATAGGTTTTATGTTGTTTTTTGTATATCTACGAGTATGTACTTATATAGTAAGAAATTAGAATTGATATTAAAATTAAAAGCAGAATCTAGATGCAACTTATTTAAAAAAATACACTTCGATCGTAATTATTGTCCCTATTTTAATATAAAATGTCAATTTTGATGTAATTATGTTACAAGAAGATTAAAATACCAAGTGAAATTTTTACTCGTTCCTTGAGCTGGCTAAATAAGATATAAAAGAATGTAACTTGTTTCTATGTCATGCGATTGTCTTATTATTAAAAAGAATGCGTGTGGGTGAAATTGAAGGTAAAGTGTAAAATGCGTGGGCAGTTTACAGATATAACAAACTGATATTTAAATAACTAAAGTGATATTTTCTTGAGATATGAACAAAAGACAAGATGAAAGAAGTTAAGAAATTGAATGGGAGAAAATATTAAATTGAATCCTTTAACATTCTGCAATAAATATTGAAGAATCTTATAGCAGGAATCATTTTATTATTTATTTCTTAATAACACGTAGGTATATTTGAAATCCATTTTTATTTTATAACAAATTCAGTGAAATACCTAATAAAATGTAAATTGAAATATTTTTATTGGATGAAATAATTTAGATTTAATACCATTTCCGAGAATATTTCATAAAGTTTTATAATACCTACCTACCTATAGGAATGCTCTATTATTAAACATTCTTGACTATCGCATTCGCAAGGGAATATATACCGCTTTGTCCTATTTCGTATTACTAGTTGATGAAATTTTGTTTTAAAACTCAATACTCGAACTCATATTATTTGCTATCTGTTTCTATTCTAATGCATTTCTAGGCAATATTTGCTTAGTAATTGTTGTATATTAGGGAATCTAGTAGTAGCTAAAATAATGTAACTATGACAACATTCCTGTATTGTTTTGAGAAAAATAATAAACTGACATAGCTTCACTAGAATTAACGATTCAACATTTTGTATGGAAAGTGTTTTTACTAGAATTAACGACACAACAGTTGGCGAAAATGGTTATTTTGGTTAAGGCGGGCAAATTATGGCACAACTAACGTATTTTTCGTCAAAACTATTCTCAACTAACCACGGTGATAACGTATGTAAAATCATACGCGTGAAATTCTGCAATGGGCTGGGGAACCGTGATTTTGGCCCACCCACTCGGCTCAAATTTGACAGCTTAGAATAACAAAACAAACGTAATATGTAGCACAACTAACATCAACTAATCAATTAAAAGGTATTAATGTGTTTTCCTCGCACTTTCGAATTAAGGGTTAGGCTGTTGTGAAGTTAGCCCACCCAAATATTATTTTAAAAAAATACATATAAACATTCAAAACTAACGCAATTTTCTAGAAAAACTAAACTCAACTAACGTAAAACTAACGATTGCGATAGATTTTAACAGGGTAGGCTAGTATGGGTGGGTCAACTTCTCATACGTACGATCTCCCTCGTAGAAATTGAAGGATTTTCAAACACGCTTCGATCTAAAAGTAAATTATCGAACATAGCTGCTTATGTAAATTACAATTTTACTTACTATGTATAGTATTAAAGAATATTTTTACAGTTAAATCAGTGTCTGACCTCTGATACAGAGATATCTAGATGCATTACACATTCTGACCGCTAGAAAAGATCTTGTTGACATACCTAATGATTCTTTAACCGTGGTAATAACCGTGGCCAAAATCTATTAACCCTTTAATATATTGTAAACTAACATGCATATCTAATAACGTAATTAGTCACTACAAATTACAATCCTGTCTTGATTAGATTACTGATTTGCAGTTGATTTAGTCGCTCCCTATATCGAGTATTCGTACTCGTATTCGTGAACGCTTTAGTGAGTCGTACAAATACTGTGTCAGTCGTATTCACGTTCTCTCTCTCTCAACTCTAATTGTGAATGTGTGTCTATCTTGTGTAGCAGTGTATTCGTATGTACTGTGAGTTTTCACTGCACTGGCTCTGGTACAGAATCACAACTTTCCGGTATTTGAGTTAACAGTACAAACATTAGCATTAGCAGTTTAGGTTTAGAGCTCACTCGATGTGATTCAATTGATTGCACTGTTTATACACTGCAATGATTTGATCAATGAGTTTATATACGAGGTGCTGGTTTACATATAAAATTTAGAGCTTTATGTAGGTAATTAACAACACAACAGATAACTTCAAATTAATTGTAGACATCAATCCGCTTTAACCGTTCAACTAGGTTCATTCGAAAAGCCGAGAAATAAATAGTTTTTAAAATGGATTCATCAGAACAATCATTACCGAAAATAATATAAACAGTTCGATAAAATAGTCTATTTAAGGTTGTTGTTTAGCGAAACTAGTGACATCGGACTGTAGGCTTCAAGAAGTGTAGCTTATTTCGGAGAGGTTAAAAAAAAGTAAACAAATTTGGCATAACTGCACCAATAAGTTTTACGTTGAAATTAAATATCATATTTATAAGTCGCCTTCCTATACTTGCAATGTATAAGAGGTCAACTTTGCCAAACGAAACCGACGATTGTCCTTTATTTTAAGGTGTATTCGAGTGTATTTTTACCATATAAATGTCCTAATAAGAGACTCATCGTTGGTTTAATAAGACTAGTTTACAATAATTTGGTTTCTATTTATTTCTTAAAACGTTATCAAGATCAGACCAATAAAACTCTACGATACGTTATTGTTGATTGAATAAAAATATAAATAATAACGAAAGTTATATTACTAACAATAATTTATAAATATAGACGAAATAAAATTTGATCATTGTTCGAAGTGGGGTTTGACCTGATATTAATACGGAAATTGGTTAGATTTATGTTGATATCAGACAAGCAATAAATGATAAAAAAGTGCTTAATGAGTTAAATAGAATTTTTTAGAAAATGTAGTAATCCATACTTACTTTTGAAATAATATCAACTTTATCTTATCTTTAGTTTAAAAGTATGTGTTTTACGAGGTGTTTTGTTAGTTATACACGGTTTAATATTAAAGCTTACGATAATAAGATTAATAAACTTAATTTTGTCTCTGAACTGTTAAAATTCAAATTTTACTTCTGAAACAATATAGGTAACTTGAACTCTTAAGAGCTTTTATTTTTACAGTTAGATACCTTTCAATAATTGTATTTTCCAAACTACCTATACGTCTCTAGAATATACCTACCTCCGAATATACGGAAATCTACCTTAAGTTATTATATAAGTTTTTAAAGAAATTTATATCAATTTATTTGTTTAATTAATAATTTCTCAATATTATAGTTTATAATCCATATTTCCTTGAACCTGCAGTAATACGAGTAAATTTTAAAACATGTTTTTTTAATTATCTTAATATTTGCTGTCAGCTGTAGACTTTTTCCTTTATAACTTTTGAAATATAATTGCACAATGTTTCAAAATGTGCATTCAAATCTGAAGAATGTCATAGGTTAAGTGTTCTTTTTCAGTGAGAAGTTGAAACACTAGTTAGAACATTTAGACAATGTGGTTATAAAAGTTACATATCTGCTATATCTCTCGTTCTATCGTACGTTTTCACTTTATGGTCACCTCTTAAAACCGGTATAAGGAGATACGGTACATGTTAATGTTACATAATAATTGTTATTATCTCAAATATAGAATAGCTTAGTGTAGCATTTGCGCAACTGTATCTAACACATAATAAGAGAAAGACATTTCTTACACTTCTCACAACTTAAAACAAAATGAGATAAAATCTTCAAGTGGGTACTGTTCTTTCCTGGAGAGCTGTTACTGTATCATATGGGAGTGTAAATAAAAAATCTTGACAATTATTAAAACTGAAATACGTATGTCTAGCAAAATTGAGTAAAATATAGATACTCACAATTCACAAGCAATCTGTTTAATTTCATTTGATTGTTTATAAAACTTATACCATTAACGACCATTAATACTAAAGCAGTAGGTACTTCATAATAAACAACTGTACTTTCTCTAAGCTCAGATTGTAAGAGATTAACAGAAAATGACATACTTTTACGTTTTACAGACAAAGCACTGTTACAATTTAGCTAGTTAACTGTCCCATAGTTAAACCATCTTATTATGGAATTCAGAGGCGGACTGGGCCGGTGGGATGGTGGGATATTTCCCACTGGGCCGCGATGAATTTGGGCCGACTGCCGACACGATAGGGCCGATTATTGATAAGGATAATAATTTTTTTATAAATAACGCAAACAACCCAAATCTGAGTCTTTCTTTATTAAAATTCACAATTATTTGCAATATTATGTACAAATAAACAAACGAAACTAAGTTTTGTATTCATGATTTGTATTGGTCAGTCATTAATTTAGAATCGGCTGTTCGGCTCGGTTTTGTTCTTTACAAGTTTAAGAAAACGTTTTAACGACTAATTACATATTAATAAATTTCCCAATTTTCATTACATTTATTTTTAAATATGTTATTTATTTTAATTTCTACTTATAAAAGTAGTGATGCCGGCGAGACGAGCAATCTCGGCTCATTCTCGTCTCGTCTCAAAATTATGAGACGAAAACCAATAATTTTCTCGTCTCGGATTGAGAGATAAGAAAAGAATTCAATATAACGAGACGAGAAATAGTTCTCGAGAAATCAAGAACTCTCGAAATAAAAACTGAAAAATATTTGATATTATTCTCTTCGAAAATGTCAAATTACATTTTATTATACTTTGTTCGTAGCATTTTATTGTTTTGATATAAATATTTTTTATTTTAAAAATAAGAATTGTGTGCAAATTTAACAGAAATGTACAAAAAAGTTCTTAATGTCACATCTACCTTTACAAATATTGGGACGAGACGATAATTGAACAGCCGAGAAATGACCAAGACGAGATTACTTAAATTTTTCGTCTCACGGCATTACTACGTAAATGAGGGTAAATTGTGTATAATTTTTCCTCTATGGGAAAAACTAAACTTTTAATGAAACAGCCATTGACCTTGAACCCAAAAAAAATTTCGCCTGCGGCGCTTTTTTTTCTTTTTTCGTAAAACAACACTTCGGCACTTTTCTTCAAAAATTTCAGCTGGGCCGGTGAAATTTATTTCCCACTGGGCCGACACATTACCAGTCCGCCTCTGATGGAATTCAATGCAAATCACTATTTCAGACAGATCCGCAAATCAATTAATAAATGGTTAAATTTTGTTTACAATAAATTAAGCACTTATGGGAATATTGTAAGTTGTATATGTATTCCGCGATAACTTTGCCTTAAATTTTATTGATACTTACAAAATGCTTCTAACAAATCTTTAAAAATACAAATCTTCATCTGAATCTGTGAATAAAATCTATTTTTATTGCTAATAATTCATAATGAATTATAATTCAGGATAATTAGTTTTAAATTATGTTAAGTAAATATATATGTACTATGTGTATTTGCAGATTTACATTCATTTATTGTACGATGAAAAATTAGAATAGGTACCTACTCATGTTATTCTATTACATCGAACATATTATGTGTGTGCAAAGAAAATAGGTCGATGACCAATTCGTAACAATTTAACAATTGTATTTATTGCAGGACTGCAATCTGGATTAGTGCGTTGCGAGTGCACCACAAAAATAAAGTGAAAATGTTTTTTCACTGATCAGTGATCAGTATAAGTAAATTACATAAATTTTGAATGAATGAAACTTAATTTTCTAGCCAATTTTATATTGTATTGATAAAATAATATTTGCAGACCTCGACATTTATAACCCCACGCAATGTCATACTGCAAAGGACGATTTTTACTCTTCAAATAAAATGTTCAATTATTAAAGAACACGACTGTTGTCTACCTATATCTTAAAGTGAAAGAGTGCACATAATATTTTTACTACTACTTTTTGTTTTATTATTGGGATTTTACCTCTTTGATTGTTGATTTATGAAATAATTGAGATTCTTTGATTGTTTGATTTATGAAATAATTGCCCAGTAGAGCAAACATTGATTAAACAATGAAAGCAAGAAGTACCATTCGTTCCACTTTCGAATTATCCGATAATCAAACAATAATTATAGCTATCGATTAACTATATAGGTTTGAACGTTTAGCGCGATATTTGCATATAAACCTTGCGAACTTGACGCATCAATTATGGTTAATTATTTGGAATAGAAATTTTCCGCTGTTCATTTTTCATTTTCACAATAATTACTAGAAAACACTACCTTCATGCAGTTATATTTTATCTGCTATTATATCGTATTCAATATCGTGTGGCATGCGATGTGGATGTAGAACTCACTGGAGAATTCACAAATCTGCATTTTCCTTTCTCCTTTTTATACAAAATTACAATTAGTTTCGTGTCATAGGTAAAGTAAAACGTTTGTTTACTAAAAATTCTTGCTTCTAAATATATTTTAGAAATTTGTTATTATAACTACCTAGTTCAAAATAGCTAATGTGCCTTGCAGGTTATGAGTTGTCCACTTGTACTTCTCATGGCAAGTAAAATTCGCTAATGGAACCAGTGGAACCCTGAATTGATGTACCATCTAGGAGCGACTCAATATATTCAAATGCATATACCTACCGGCACTGCACTGTTCAAGTTCAACTCTTTTATTTCTATACCTAACATAAAAAATATCATTTGAAATTTGAATGTTCGTATTTTAACGGAAAGCCGATGGAAATCATTTATTTATTGACGATTATAATAATAGGTACATTCAATATACAATTGTTTACAGTGAGTAATATACACCATTATTCACTACAAAGTTTTTTATAATTATTTATTTATTTATTTGGCTCATGACCAATAAAACTTCGTGCATTAGGGCTTCTGACCAATAGAAGGAGGTTGGTTGGGGGCGGATATGAAAATAAAAATATTTTTGATAATATAAAAAAAATTCGCTCAACACACGTTGGCTGTTATTGAAATTCGTTCAGTTGCTGTGATACCTATATTTTTTTAATTATTACTAATTCTCTAATCAAATACATAATATCTAAATTGTGTTTGTAATAAAATGTGCCGCAGGCGAAATTTATTCAAGGTCAAATGCCTTATAATTTAAAGCTCCCCTTTCAACCACTGATTGATTCACTTTAGTATATAATATAATAGAAAATTATGTTTGTTTTTCTTGTTCAGGATTTTACACCTTTAATTTAAAGCAATCCGCTTGGTTTTTACTGAGTAAAAAAATAAAAATAATCCTCGAAATAATCATTCAGATTTATTTCAGAGAGGCCTCTCTTAAATCCGCCACTGTCCTAAACTCTCATCTAATGATACCTATATTATCTCCATGAATATACTACATTTAAAAATTTAGAAGAGGTAACTAAATAACTTCATTATTTTAAACATTTTCAAATACTACTAACGCTACTTGCGCGAGAGTTCATGTATCTCGTCTCTGTAGTTTCATATACTACCCATTACAAAATTAAACTATGCATTTCCGATATTAATCCCTCGAGCCAAACATGAAATTAATTTACTTAAAACACGGATAATTCCACTGGGTCCACTTTATCAAAAACTAATCCGTGTTTGGACGATTCAATCGCACATAGCACGGCGGGCGGAACTTGGCGCGCCGATCGCTCGCAATTTGTTGAAAAGATCCGGCGAACAACAGCCGGAATTGTGAATCCAATTCTTTTTAATCCGGTCCTTTGTACGGCGGGCCGCGGAACCAAGTCTTAATTAAATTGGTTGATTGTGGTGCCGGATTCGATGCAAAGGAATTCGTCCAACAGAGAAGACACGTTTATATAATTGCTTCCGCTTTCGGAATCGAACCATTCAGTATAGTTTTATGACGAAGGCAATCAACTATAGTATTTGAGAATAAGTCTGAAAAGGTCGTCTGTATCATGAACTAATAAGCAAACGGCGTATGTATTTATCTTTGCCGTACTTGCATTTTATATCTAATGGTTATGGATTGAACACGTTTGTCTTTCAAAAATTCATATTGTTTCGTGTTGCGACATGCATAGCAAAGCAGTGCTCGTTCCACTCAACACTGTTATTGTAACAGGGACGTAACTAAGTTTGGGTCCGGGTGGGCCATGTGCGCACCCTGCAGTCTTGACCCACCCAGTGGCCCACCTAAAAAATTTACAATATTTTTACATTAGTTTACGGAACAGATATATTTAAAATATTTAATAATGTCTGACATAAAACTAGGGAACAGATATAGATTTGTGATGTGTACTTAATTGAGGCAAAAGAAATGTTTGTGAATATGAATAGCGGATAGGTATAGATTTATTGCAGGTAAATGTTGTATTTTTGAATAGATAATGTAGGTAAGTATTAGCTTGTCAGTCTGAGTAATCGTGTAATATTTATCTATGCATACATATTTGATATAATATTCTTAACTGGGTACTGTTTTTCTACTAAATTAATATCAGGGGAAACGGAGTCAAATTCCTTCAGCAGTAAATTTTTTTTATTAAAAACAAAAATTTCAATGTAAAAAGTGTAGCCCACTATAATTTTTTACTGGTCCACTTTTGGCCTACCTAAAAAAATGCTAGTTACATCCCTGTATTGTAGTGCAAGTTCAGTATTACTGCATATGACAATATGGGCGGAGCTTAAATCTTACTTCGTACTGTTTCACGATGACTTTTTTCAGACTTCTTTCATCTCAAATACTATACCAGCTGTGTTTTATATTATGGAATTTACTCGATTTCCAAATTGGAAATAATTGTTTATAGAAATTGTACAGTGGCACTCGTCCAGGTGCATCGATCCGCGCTCGACTTTAGAAAAAATTAATCATTGTCATCTCTATGCTGATGCTTAAACAGTTTCTTTGCAATTACAGCATATAAGTTCTATTAAATTTTTTCCTCTAAGTACAGATCATACCTCAACAACAAACTTAAATTACCGGAACATCCTGAACATTCATGCCGCTATGCGTAACTTGTGGAACTGTCGCAAGGGGGGCGACTGAAAGGGGTGCACTGTACGTACAGGCATTCCGACGGAGCCGCAGTGAATAATATTAATACTTGTCCTCTAAAACTTGTAAAATATCACACTATATACTTCCTTCTGATACCTAGAAAAAATTGCTCGGTCCAGTTTGATGTCACTACAAGTCAGCCGCGTACCAGACACCATATTTTAAATAATGTAATGTCATTTACTTAATTCGATTTATTGAAGTAATTTTTCATGGAATATTATTTTTGTTTACAGTTATCCAGTGACGAATGCGTCGTTCATTTCATTAATGTTTTCTTTGTTTTGTAATGGAATATAATGCATATCTGCTGGATGTATTCTGAGAAATGTATTATTATGCACTTCTTTATTTTGAGTAATACGCATACATATTCTGTTTGTCATTCGCCTTGAAAACACATCAATCTATAATTTCATACCGGCATCACATGATTCAGTTTCAATTCTATCGTAATTGTTGTAATTTGGTGTCCATTAAAAATAAAAAAGATGCGGGCACGTTGATGCAGACATACAAATGCATTCTGACATGATATTTAATATTTCATATCTGTGTTTCTTATTTTTTACTTCCCTGGGCTAAAAATTGGGCTGATGATCGTGATTTTGTCTATATCGTGACTTCGATAATTCCGGATAATTCTTTACGTTTGCAATTCTATGCATTATTATAATAATAAACGAATAAACCTCGGAATAAACATAATTCTTAGAATGCCAGTCCGTTTGATGGCGTGTCTGTCATTTCAACGTGAAATTTTGTATTGTTATATTGTTAAGTTTAAATTTTAATTTATGAAAGATTAAATTTCAAAAATAGGTAATACTCGAGTAAATAAAATCAATAAATTTGATTTAATAACGAAATTACTGTAATAATGTAGTACTTTATATGACTTGATCGCTTATTAAAAAATGCTCTTTAAATTTCGAATAAATTTGTTCTCGCGAATTGTTGTCAATTTTCGCGAACCGAAAAAGACTTTCATTTTTATATCACGGAATCCGAATCTGCAATAAAAGCTGGAGATTACCATTTAAGATAACGAAGTGACCCCCTCCTCCTCCCCAGAGAGTGAGGCGGTGGGTACTTTCATTTGGTACCATTCGATAGAACTTCGGTTTATCAATCCGTTTTTCGCGAGATATTCGGAGGGTACGGGTGGTCTGAAGCACCCTATATAACTGATTATAGAAATAAAATATTTTTTGCAAAATTCGCAAAAAAGGGTAGTTCATAGTGAAAATTTTGATATCACTAATTTGAAAGTTTGACTGTTTATTTATTATGTTATCAATAAAATAAATAGAAAAATTATCATTATCATGTACGCTACTCTTATTTTTGCGAATTTCTATCTATAATCAGTACCTATATCAAATTAACTCATTAGTTTCGTGCATAATATTCAAAATATATTTGTTTGTAGTCATTTGGTTAGGTTTCTTCCTAAAGTACGTTATCTAGGTTATCATTTATCCATATCGAGACTTACGTTGGTTACAGATTTTGTATAATCCGTAACAGTTATTGTTTTTTTAGTGTTTATATACTTACAAAAGGTCTATCTCATATTTGACGAGAAGAATCTCTCTGGGTTTGCATATAGAAAAAGACTGCATCCCAAACAAATCGACCGGATACTCCGCTTATCCATCCTTCAAATATTTATCAACAAGCAGAGAATTCATCCCCAAAACATTTCGTAAAACGAACGTTAACGTAGAGCAGATACGCTGTACTGGGCCATCATTTATTTAAACTAGAATTTCAAAGCAAACATCAATATAACATTTCAGGAAGTTCTGTATGAATAGCGAGGTATTATATTATTATTTCATGTTCATATGAGTAAGGATTATGTACAGCCATTTGTGCAATGAGAGCTTTGTATTAACACACACTCGCATACAATGGCTGTACAGTGTACACATGCACATGCATGAAAGGATGATGTGCACAGTGATGCTGTTTTATTTATACTAGATGTCTCAAGTGTCGTGGAGTTAACATAATATGGATGTTTCTGAAGTTTAAACATTTAAATCAACATTGCATGAGGATGTATTGTGTTTAACTTTTTAAAGTAAGTTTCATGACCAGTTTTTGCCTCGGTTCAATAGTTTCTTTTGATAAATTTGTACACAAGGTAATTTAGCGTTTCACGAAATATATTAAATGGTAAAAACTACTTACATGATGTACTAACCTCTATGAATAAAAAAATTTCCAAGATGTTTTTTGTTCCTAAATGTAGAGATGGTATAGAATTTCTTTTTAATATCTTCCTTGAATTACTTAACCCTTCAAAAATATTATAAATCAATTCTAATTCTGAATATTTTTATTCTTTCTTATAATAATTATTTACCACAACAATAACTCTCTATAATATAGTCATCGTTAGAAAAATGTTTAGAGCATAATAATCTTTTGTTACTAGATCCTTTCGACCTATTGCATTTAACCACGCATATTTAATACTTTCCTTGTTTCCTTTTTAGGAAATATATGTCCTGTTGTACTTTGGCATCTTAGAACACACTTCGTCATGATTTTCAATCGTATATTTTAGGAGGTTCTGACATTCTATGATTCTATATTTAAAATAAATGTAGGTCAAGCAGGGGTAGTTGTAGTTCCAAAAGTGCCTGAGGTCCCATTGCATTTCCTTAGGTATGTGATTGCTTATTACTTCTAAAAGTTTATTTAATTTTGTCATACTAAAAATAACAAATTGAAATAGTGGCTATAGATTCGTGCACTTCAAAGAGTGTAATTAATTTTGATCTATAATAGTTAGAGAGTTTTGTAATTAAATTAATGGTGTAACATTAATATTTACGAATTGTTTGAAAAATAATTATTTAAAGGAAAAATTATGTTTATGTTCAAAATATTATATTTATATTTTTCATTGTAATAGATACCTAGGTACCTACTATTATGTAGGTTAGGTACCTTATCTATCAATATATCTATAAATATTTTTATTATAATAAATAAGGTGTTGTATAGCTTAGTTTGTATTTTCCGAGTATTTTCAATATTTAAACTCCTTGAATAATGAAATTTTCCTCCAAGGAAATATTTACAAAATATAATAAACTTCCAACTTAATTTTACCACTAAACTTGTCCAACCATCGCAAACTTTCTTACAACTTCCAAACACGAAAGCATACACGAAAGTTTTCGTACTAACACTGTGTACACAGAAATATCAATAATTAGTGTAATCTAAACTTGTTTAGTAAAACATAAAACATTGAGGAGCTCGTGAACGTGATTTGATGATTCACTTGCACAGGTAAGGTACAAGTTCTCTTCATGTTTCCTGACTGCTTTACCGTTCTTTCATCCGTGTAACGTTCAAATCCTAGGTTCAAATGTTGCAAACAGCAAAGTTGATGACATTGGCGGAGAGATGATTTTTCAGACAGCACCATGAAATTGTATTAAATATAACTTTATAACTTTTACAAGTAATTACTACTTACTAGGACAATTTTGTTAATTCAGATCCTTACATTTTTTAAAGATAACTTATTATTTTATCAGACATAAAAATTTAAAAACGCATTTTCACAATAAAATAATATATTTAATAATATATTGTTGTTTTCAGTCTAATTTAATTAGACTTATGTCCGTTTTTCGAGCCCCATCATTGGAATCTCGAGAACCGTAAGAGATACGAAGTCGGTTAAATTGGGAAAAGTTGCCACATTAATAAACTATTTTAGTGATGTTTTTTTTTTCCCGAAAAATGCATAGGTAACTAGATAAAGCGAAAATTTCATTTTTTGGCTTATAACTTTGTTATTTGAATTCATACACGTTTCTAGTTTGAACGTTCTACAGGTACCTAATTCTTGGAAACTAAAAAAGATACCTATTTGAGTGTTGATACTTTTTAGAAAATCTCATATTCGTAGTTTTCCTAAAAAAAATAATTATTACCTATGTAATTTCTGCCTTTATTTTAATTTCAATTTACTTGTGTTTTATATAGTTGAAAAGAAAAAAATCTTCTAGAACGTTCAAATTATAGATACGTGTATGAATTCAAACAACAAAGTTATAAGCCAAAAACTAAGTCGGCAAAAAATTAAATTTTCGCTTTATCTAGTTACCTATGCATTTTTTCAGAAAAACAAATACGTCACTTAAATAGTCTCTTACCCTAATTTAGCCGACCTCGTATCTCTTACGGTCCTCGAAAAACGGACATCCTTAATAAACAAATGTTAGGTACATCCTCACCAGATAGGAGATAGATTTATATTATAGGCTATTGAATAATGTGTAAGTACATATTTATTTACAACAGTCTATAATCTAAACATGTAAGTAAACAAAATTGAACATCATAGTAAACATAGTAAGCTATCAGAATCTGTAACACTAACCTATATATCCCCTTCAAAGTGGAAATCAGTTCGGCGCTTGTGGTTTGCGCTCTCGAAGTTTGTACATAAATTATACGGTTAGAAATACGCGGAAGAAAATGTCAAACCCGCGTCAGACACCGGAGGTACGTTTTGAAATAATCAGAAGTTGTCAGAGCGAAGATACGAGCGAGCAGCGACTACTTTTCAAATTCACTTGCCAAGCGGAAGATATGTATTTAGATATTTAGATGCGGATAGTGGATTTCAATGTTGTGCTGCTGAAACCCGGGAAACGAGGAAATCACTGATTCAGACCTCGAAATATGACAGTGGAAGAAGAGAAAATCACTATTGAAATATATATTCTACTTATTTAAAACCTTTCGATCATTAATCATTACAGTATTATTAAAATCATTGTTTACTTAACTTAACAATATCATTCAACTACACTATACAAGTGTACTTACTATAACTTGAGGTATATATTGGAATGGCACATAGAACTTGACGTACTGATCATGAAACAAAATGAATTTATTCAAAATTCGAAAATTAATATTTGTGGTTTGTGATAGAAACAGTTTTGGAGCACTGGTTGAATAACTATGTTTGCATAATACAATATTTGAATTTAGTTTCAAGTAAACCGGCCACATAACTCTGTCTTTCCTGAAGTAAACTACCCTTATTTATAGGAATTTCGGGAAAAATCTTTACGTTAAATATTATTTGCCATTTCAATATGTAGGTACATCAAAAAAATTATGGTACACCTTATATATTGTGTAATTAAAATCTTTACGCAATATTCTGTAAAAACTGTTAAATTGAAATATTTGCACGGGAAATCTTTAGAAAATTTCTTATGAAATATTTAAAATTCCTTAAAATCGATTTTACAAATTCGACCCATTTTCTTAGTGTTAGCATAAACCTAACAAAAATTCACAGATCTGTATAAAATCATTTACATACATACTATACATACCTACATATTATATTTCACGCCTATTACCCATTTTGTGTGTGGCAATCTCACATTGTGAGTTTAAATCATTTAAATGCTAAATAATGTTACCTACGTCATGATTTTTAGACATTTAAGCAGTAATACTGAGCTTTTATTAAATGAAACAGGATAAGAAAATATAATATATTAAGCTCTTTATAAGTAAGATAAATCATAAATTTAATTCATTTTCACCTTCTTTGTAAATGACAGTTTACAGATATTGTGGTAACTAAGTAAATAAGTTATTTCAAGGTTAAGACCTATAATACCTACATTTATAAGGTTCATAAAAGTGACATGGTAGGTCTATTATACTCAATTATTGTCCACTAACATCTTTTGATTACATAATGTAATGTTTTTACTTCCTTGTACGAAGTAAGGAAGTATTGTAATCGCGAAAAATTTCGGTTCTCAGATTTTGACGGAAATATCCGTTTTGACCTTTTCTGAATCCATTATGACTAGTTTCGACGTGACGTCTGTACGTACGTACGGACGGACGGACGTATGTGTGTCGCATAACTCAAATACGGTTAGACGTAGAAAGTTGAAATTTTGTATTTAGGACTGTTATAGCATCTAGTTGTGCACCTCCTATTTTTGGTTTCAGTCTACAAACCGGAAGTAGTACTTTTTAAAAATATTTCGATAAATATTTAATTTTAGACAATTTTTTTTATTTTAAATGAAAGATTATGTGATTATTACCTAAAATCGGTATTTTATAAATATTTTTGTATCTGCTATCATTTAAAAATAATTAAAGTATATATTTATAATTTATAGTATTTCGATATCTTGTAGTCCATGATCGATTAACATTTGTTACTACGTAAAATTTAAATGATTATGACATGACAGTGACAATAGTAAAATATGCTTTATATCTTCTTCTGCAGTTTAAATAAAATGACTAAAATATATTTGTGAGTATACTAGTATAATAAGTTAAAAGAATTTTTAATATTATTTTACATTTTAGTTATTAAGAAAAGTATGAACACACAAGGCGTACAAGGAAGTCATGTGGTGTCCACGTCAGATTTTTTTAACTATAAAGTTAATTTATCAAAAAAAAAACGCTGTGAAGGTGGAAAACAAATTTTGTACGCTGCACGCTTTCTGGCTTACTAACTGGATTAAGGAATCTCGCTCCTCTCTCGTAAAGATTAATTTACTAAACGCTTACCACGTAAATAACTATTACAACGAACATTTAAGGTTCATGTTTCAGACACAAATATCATCTCCCATGCGAGGTGATCTTTACTAGATCAATAAAATAATATAAAATTAACATACCTATACCTATAATAAAGAAGGACTGACATTATTTTCCATTATTTGCTGGTGTTTTTATAATCCAATGTAATAAACCTAAAACGAAAATATTGTTATTTATTTGCGTTATCTACTGTTGTATAATTATCAAAAATTATCGCATTATAATTTCATAATGAATTGTCTTGCTGAAAGTGAAATCAAAATTTGAATAAACAGATGAAATTAGTTATCTATTAAGCAGCGGAAAACAACAGCTTTCAAATTTTTACTTTAGATAAATTTCGGGAATTAAAAAATAATTAATTAGTGAAATGAATTATAAATTATAAGATCCATTGAACTGTAATTAAGATAAAAAGAAAAGTGAAATCTCGATAAACTTACATTGTTTCTTTTGTTTAAACAATGAAAAAATGTAACAGAAAAAGAAAGTTTCTAACATTGTTAATCAGCTCTCTTATTAGTTTATTGTTTGTGAACATTAGAACATCAAGATCGCTCAAAGTTGAAAATTTCTCTCATTTTATTTTAGGTACAGAACGAAAATAAAAGTAAAACTATTTAGCCTTTAGAAAGGTCACATACAAGCAGCGAATGTTGTTGAAATTGGTTGAACACTGAATCATTCTGATTTGAAACCAGATATCAGAAACATATCACATTTAAAATTGTTTCTTATACTCGTAGATAGCAATTAAACTTTTAAATTCGGAACGAAACTTTAGATTTCTTTCTGATATGTCACATTTGCCCGGAAAATGAAAGATAAAAAATGTCAACAGATAACGATTAAGGTATACTACATACATGAGTACCTATACGTACCGAATACCTACGTACATAATATACATATTTTCCACGCCTTTTACCCAACTTGGGTGTTGCAGACTCATACATTGTACCTAGTACCTATTTTTTTATTCGTTTTTGAAGCTAAAGAAACTCTGCTAATCCTAAATTATAAACTGTATTAGTACGTATTTCTTGTAACATCTTTAATATTTTTATTTATCTATAGAAGCTGCATAGGTTTGTCTATTTTAGAATAGGTACTAAAATTTTGAGAAACGTTCTGAATAGAGTACAATAACTGATTGTGTCATTTTGAAATTATCTGTATTTAATTTTTTGTAGAGTTATTTTAATTAGGTAGTCTTTTAAAATACCAAACAGTTCAGAGCTGAAAAAAGTGTTTAGGAAAGGAATGTTACATTTTGAAGGGGAAAATGAAATATGTTCACAAGGACTTATAAACTATTGATAATCTTTTAAAATGTATCGAATATTGTATGGCAAAAAAGAACTTTTACAATAATTATTCATTGTAAAATGTATTCAATGACATTTAAAGGTCAACTAGTCTAACAGTTCTTGCAGTATTTCCTGAAAGACGATGTAACATGTAACAATATAAATATTTTATAAGTAATATCAAGGTATTGTTGTTATATAATGTGTAAATTAATATTCTACTTACTTCATTGTATAATAAGTTCTGACATTTAACTAGAGCTACAAGTAGCAAATAACCAAATATGGTGCATGAGATGCGTCATCGTTAGCTGCATTTACCTCATGCTTCGTAACAACAGACGGTAAGATGTGGAGATGTGGGAAATAATTAAATTGTTATTGTAATTTCCAAGAAACCTAAGATTGATAACTATTTACATTGCGTAGCAATATGTTTAATCTGACCTAAAGCATACAATTTATTTTTCGTTTAACTTTAGGTTATAAAATTTGTTGATGTACCTAACATACATACATACATGTTATGCCTACCACCTATTTTCAGGGTTGTTGTGACTTTGCCCAGCCCCAAAAACCCACTGGGTTTTTTCGGAAAATACCCGCTTGAAAAACCCGAAAAAACCCATTTTATTTGAATATAGTATACCTTACAGGGTGTCCTATGAAACTGTTTAAGGGATCTCGAGAACCATAAGAGATACGAAATTGGTTAATTAAACAAAAGTTGCCCCTTTAGGGAGCCAAT
Source organism: Agonum fuliginosum (assembly GCA_947534325.1). Taxonomy (NCBI): domain Eukaryota; kingdom Metazoa; phylum Arthropoda; class Insecta; order Coleoptera; family Carabidae; genus Agonum; species Agonum fuliginosum. The sequence continues at coordinate 17,113,352 of OX384043.1, read as the reverse complement.
TTAGAAATGTTTTTGTTTTCTCACAAAACTACATAGGTGACTAGATATTATACGCAAAAATGAATATTTAGCCAATTTCGTTTTTCACCTATAACTTTTTTGTTTGAATTAATACAAGTTTCTAATTTGCACGTTCTATATAGATAGTTTTTAACGAGGAATTACAGCAGTCCTCAATTTTTTTAAATCTCCTACAGATTTTGAGAAATTCAAACCAAATTCAAGTTTTTATATGGAGCTCATAGTTGGCTATGAGTTTTAATAGAGATTTTTTTTCTCTTTTCAACGATATAAAACATAGGTACCTACATTGGAATTAAAATGAATTTTACCCAATTTTGGTGAGGCAGCTTTACATACTGAATACTAGTCATTGATATAGGTAGTTATATATTTTCCGTGTGTGCGGCTACCAGACGTTAACTCAAGGGTACTCAAGGTTGTTAGTAGAGAGTAAGAGCACATCACTACGAAGTTTTTTGTGCAGTCCGTCACATAGCGCATTTGACAGAAATTATACATTAAAAGGTTCTGATTTCTTCACTGTTTATAAGATTAAATATTAGGTAAATTAATTTGCTGCTCAAACAACTAAGTTTCAAGGTTAAGTTATTGTTTTTTTAAACGAATATATTTACTGCTTCTGTTCTAAATGCAGTAATTTTTGTTTTGTTTTTTAGTTGTGTAGGTTTTGGTGACAAATCAAATAATTTAATTGACTCAATTGTGCAAAAATTTTATGACAAATGGTAAACTTTACTTACCTATTGCTTTTGATGAATATAAATTATTTCAGGAAATATGATAAAATATGTACCTACATGTTGTATTTAAACTACGTATATAACTGAATTTGTACACAAATCTGTCCACTTTGATAATATATAATAATTTTGTCTCTAGTTTTAGTGATGACTTCACTTAAACCTGTAACCTCAGAATTATAAATCTGTTATGGTAATCCAAGAAGATCGTCATTGGATATTAGTTATTAACCCCATATTCAACTTAACTCGAACAAATTATCTCAATTTTAAATTTTGAACTATTCGTAGGTATAAATTTAATACCAGTAATAATATACCTACCTAATGATAAAGCACATAATATTAATATTAATTCTAAATATCAAATTCATCGTAACTCTACAATAAATTACCTATAATTCGCTACATCGAATCGCATTTCCCGTCGCATTAATTCAAACCCGAATTCATAAATATCAATGATTTTAAACACGAGTGCAGATTTCCAACATTCAGAACGAATGAAACGTCTACATGTGGTTTGGTTGGCATTGCACACGTCTGGTATAAATTCATACAACTTGTTTGAGTTATGGGATGGCGTTGCCATGGTGTTTAAAGCTGCCATAGCCAGTTGAACTTTTGAACTTGTAATAATTGTTTTTGTAAAGGTCTAAGGGAAATTACATTTTAGTCGTAACTGTAACTGAAATTCGTTAATCCTTTGTTGATCTAACAAGCCAACGAAAAATAAACACAACAATATTTTTGCAACTAGTCCTATTTAAAATTACATTTTCGGCATTCACTGATGGTCACTTCGCAAATGTATAATAATAATAACAACGTTACAAGACAATATTCATGTAAAGTGCACGTTAGTAGTAGTAGAAGCTGGTTTATTTAAATAAGGTAAAATAGCTGTTTTTCACACTTATTACACAATTTGGAATTTAAGGCGTTACACTTGTTGTCTGCTATATTGCTGCAATAGAATCAGAATTTACGATTCTTGCTATACTCATATTGCTAAAAATAAAAATCTGAAATATTACATGAGTAATGCCAAAGCATTGTTTAATTGAAAAATTCATACAATATATTGTTGCGACAACAATTAGAGAAAATAAGAATTTAACCATATATAAAATATGAACAGTGTATAGGTGTTATAGCAGCGGCGCAATTTGTAATATAGCGTTTTCACTATATTTTGGTCACAAGTGTACCGCCTTAATGTTCTTTTAGCTTCAAATATTTTAATTTAATTTAATCAAATATTTGACGGTATCTAACTTACATCAGAGTGTCATTTTGTATGCTTTTAGTTATTCGTGACATAAGAAAATAACTGTCAATTGGACTATAGGAAACATGCAATTTTATGTCAAAAAAGTTTCTGTACATGGTACATGGGAAAATTTACGATCTCTATTAAATTGTTTAGGTTATTTAAAAGATAGTGACATATAATTATATAAAAATTATATAGGACTATACATCTACTGCCAAACACTTTAATTTTTCTCATACTTAAACACTAAATTATTCTTGAGAACTTCAGCAAAAGTACTTTCATTTTACTAGTAGTTGAATAAACTTTAAAACATATTAATCATTTCACCAAATCTACGTCTCTATTAGAAGAAATGAAAAACTAGTTATTATCAAATTAAAAGCAGTGATATTCATTTTTTCATCGGAATTTTGTATTTATTTTTGTACTAATGATCATCTCTCTCCATTCATTGAATTTTTGGGCTTTGAAACTACTCATATGTATTGATTATGTGTACCCATTAGAACTATTCAGTAAATAGTTATTTACTATTTTTTATTTAAATGAAAAATAAAACTCAAATATTTTTTCTGAAGCTTGTGTTCGTTCATATTTTAATAACAAGTTCTGTACCTATGCTTTCTATATGCTAGAAAACGAAAAATATGTACAATTATTGTATAAATACGTGTATAAAAAAATTAATTCGTAGGTATGGAATCTATATTTTTGCATAAGAGCTATAATAATTGTATTATATCGTATATAACAAACCATTTAATCACATATTAATGTTCTAAATAAAATCGAAAGTAATATTTCCAACACAGATCATTAAACAGCACGATTTTAAAATACTGTGTTTGAAGAATCATACCATATGAAATTTTCTATGTATGGCTGAGTTCCCGCAATAATTAAGCGTAAAAAATATTTCATTTGAGTTGGTAAATACTCGGTTGAATGATGAGCGAGCAAATTAGAATCTCTTCATGGTCGGATTCATTTGCAAAGCAATTGTGAAATATTCATCCATTACGTAAGCGCAATCGAAAAAAAGAAACTTTCTGATTAAACATGCCTTCAAACCAGAAAGAGCATTTGTTTATAGTTCGTTCCTTACTTGGTCATGCACCAAGATAAACATTTATAAATTAAAACAACTAATGGCTCTAGTAATATTAATATTGGCATCTTTTATATTAGAACAACACTGATCTTTTGAGCATCTGCTACTAAATGAGACAAATACAGTCAAATTACAAAAATTTATAATGTATAGGTAAACAAAAATGTTCTAATTTATATAAATAAGTAGCTAGTAGTTTTATCATAGCAACTGACAGTACGTACACATTTTTCTCGAACAACTGTTAGTTTTGACTACAAAGTATAATAAGACAGGAGATGACTCTCTGCTGATTTTGTATGTTGTGTTTCCATGTCACAAAATTTTACTCCGAAGTAGCTGAGAAGTTAGTAGCGAGCTGTCAATTTAAAATTTAAATAGATATTACCTCCATTATCTCTATTATCATAGGTAATTATAAACGTTATTTACGTGGTTTATATTATATTTTATTTAACTTTGATATAATAATAATAGCATGTTATGATTTTATTTTTGCGAGTCTGAAACGTCAAATTAATTTTAAAACTATCTAGTCCACAAGTGAATAAATCTTTATTTCAAATTGATGTTAGTGTTAAAAATAATAGTTTGAAACGTCAATATTGAATATAGAAACTTATTATAAATACAAGTTAAATTTAATTTTAATTCATATGCTTCTAACTTGTTGCTAGTTGCTCATAGAGTAAAAAAAATTTTGGTAAACAATCGAGTGTCATCTCCTGTCTTTATTATACTTCGTGGTTTTGAACCTCGAATTAACGAAAATTGCAGCAAATGGTTTCTTAGGCCATTGTGGCAGAAACATATTGATATAGGAATTTATTTGCTTTTCATTTTGCATTAGTTGCTAACAAAATTTATCATTGAAAACTAATTAAGTAAATTCTGTTTGTTTTTTCATTGTATTTTGCATTTCTGGCTGTATTGACTTTTTTAATAATGTGAAATCAAAAGACGTCAAAGGATTTCAACTCGGATTTCAATATTCGTTTCAAATATTGCTTGCTTGTAGTTTGCATTTTATTGACATAAATTCCACTGAATGCCAATATAATTAGATTACGACAACATCAATTCTGAACGACTCTATTTTGTTCATCTAATTGGAAATTTTCATCGCAGAACATTTTTCTCACAGAACTTTTTGCTGGCATTCGATGCAATTCGATAATTATACCCTCGGGCTTTACATCGACAGAAATATATTCAGTTTCTTTATATTATTACAACCAAGACCTTTTATGTTTCCATTTAACGGTCTAAATATCAAAGAATGAAACGAAAATAATTGCAATCATTTATTTCTCTACGTAGAATCCCAAATGCATTAAAGGAAAATATTACACAAATGAAGCAATTTACGAAATTCGATTACTTTATTAAATAAAATCAATATTGAATAAATGAAATATGGGTCATTTTGTCTCATTATTTCTCGTTGAATTCACTTGAGCAAACAATGAGAACTCATTGCTAAATAAAGACAAAGTCTTACAAAACGATAAAGGGTTTAATTTCATTTTTAGTGTTTTCCAATAGATTTCACATTTTAAGATAATTTCTAATTATTCCAACACTTGTACGAGAATCTAAAAGACATGATTGGAAATTAGATCTTTAGATATTACTTTCTGCATTTGGAATATAATGAAGTTAGCCTCAGTTCACAGAGTTCTCGAGTTCCTTATTTAATCAAGAAAAAAGTTTGGTTAACTAAACTGTAATTATTAGATATTGAGAAATTTAAATGTTACGTAAAATTTCTATTTAAGATCAGAGGATAAGGAGGAGAAAACTAATATTTAATTTGTTTAAGTTGTTATTATGTGTGAAGTAATTCAATTTCTTTTAGACTAATTTAATAAGCGTAGAAGGAATTTTATATTTATGACACCATACGTTCTGAGAATGTTCATTTTATTAATTTGTTATAGTAAACAAAGTCAGAGACATAAATACCACACCGTATCACAATCATTTATTGTCCAGTTGATATGTAGTTCATGAGCTTTAACATAGGTTTGCACAGAAAATTTACAAATATAGAAAAAAAAGTACAACACGCACCTTGACCATAATCGAAATACGGAATACTAATGATAAAAACAAAAATTACATACCCAGTTATGACTAATAGGGAAGAAAAAAGTTTTTAGATAATTTCAATTAAAAGATATAAATTATTTAAGTTTCCATGACGTAGATAGTATAGAGCGAGGTTTGTTTCATATGGAACGTTGTTATTGGTTATAAAAATTTTCGCGCGATGAGAACATAAGAAGAGGCATGATATGGCAGAGAATGTATAAGTATCATATGCCATTATTATATTATTCGTGCTTATTTCATTTGTGTTTGATTTTATTTTATACTTTTAACTGCTACAAAAATATGTTTTTTAGCATAGGAAGACGACTTTTTCATATGAAACAAATAAATAATTTGTTTTTATGAAAATGTTACTGAAACAAACTGATTGAGTGCCTCTGGAGGTACCACCCGTGTCACCACTAAATACCAGACTTTAAAAAAATCATATCGCGCTTAATAAGCGGAATTTTTACATCGCGTTTTTACGAATTGTCATAGTTTCTTATGTAGTTTTGTAAAAAAAATTATTTAAATACAGTGGAGGAGCCTATTATATTATCTGGTTCAAATGGTTGAACTCGAGTTGCACAATTATTATTATTTCGGATATTGAAGTGTATAGAATAGAAACACATTAATATTGATAACTTATCGAATTGAAGTAAAAATGTAAGCAATTAAGATTTGCACTCTTAAAAAGTTCAGAAATTTTTTTAGATGTTCAATTTAAATTTGAAGATCTTCAATCATTTATTTAATTATACTGAAAAGAACAGCAAAAGGAACGAATTTCATACAATAATCATTTTAAACAATGAATTTTCAAATGCCATTTTAACAACTATTTACATACACATCATATTGAATGCCTAACTTTATTGCTTTTCTGTGGGTAATAGAAATGGTTACATATTTTCTTATCGCTTTTAAACCACGTACACGTATTTATTTAGTTTGTAAATATTGTTGGAAATATTTTTTTATAATCCGTAAAGCTTTAAAACCCCTGTCGTCTCCTTTCACAAATTTTCTAAATCCTACTTTTTGTACCTGATTGTCCTGCATTCACCCGCACTCGGTCTGTTTAGACCACAACTCACAGCAAACAAAATCCAAGCAGGCGAGCACCGAGCACAAGTTTTGTTTCTCGGTGATAAATCACCACGCAAGTCATTCATGCCAAAAGCAGATGTCCGCGTCCGCCAGACGTTTCATTAGGGTCAAAATCAGTCCCTCCACCGCGTGTACGCCAACGTCTGTCGCCCTTATCGACGCAGACACAGGGCTAAATATCCCGGGGGTGGATTCGCTGCGACGTTTTAAAATCTTAAACAGATGTTTTTTCTAACTGAAGGATGTTACATTAGTCAGGCTGTCAAACTGGCAACGCCGGAACGCGTTGAATATTATGTTTCAGGGGCTGTAGGTTTCAATGATTTGCTGCTGCTGGAAATACAGTTAAAGCGTTGAGCAGTTACGGGTAGTTTTCTGTAATAAAGTAGGGTTTTTTTAAATGGGAGAATTGGTTGATTTTAGGGAACAGTTGGAAACAAAAAACCTTAAGTTTTATGGCTTTTAAATTAGATTTAGGTGTTTACGCCTGTTGCGTCTTTACTATTCCCAAAAGCGACGAAAATAGATATGTCTTCATATCGAAAACCTGTAGATAAGTTTTATACCGTTTTATACAATCGGGTACGTACAAGGTGTTAAAAAAGAGTAAAAAACGTTGATGGTTTTCTATGTTCTGAATCTTAATCAAAACAAATTTTTCGAAAATTCGCAAAATTTAGGATAAGGTTTTCCATTTTTCAAGTGAACATGAGTTTAGTGCCACTCTTGTTGACACGAAATATTTCAATAAAGCAGAGTTTATTCTAATCTTTTTTCTCACTGCACATATCTACCAAAAAATTAAGACTCCGTCTTTTTTTAAATTTTTTATTTGACACACTTTATTACATTCAGTGCCATATTTTAAATTTTTTTTCGGGGTGGGATTCATTATTAAAAAGAGAAAACAGTTAAAAAATACCATAAGAAGAGAAAAAATGGTGCAGACAAATTTTTTTTTGTCAAATATAAAATTCATACTGCACTTTTTTATTTGCCACTACACATTTTGTATCCAGCTGCAAGTGAAAATACCATCAAAAATTTTGGCCCTTTTTTAACACCCTGTTATGAGTATGTACTGGGTTGTTATTTGTAACCAGTTGAAAAAAAACTCTTTGTAGATTGAGTCTAATGATTGCTATGCTAGAACCTAAAAGCTACTAGTAGGTATAAGATTTCGATTTCAAATGACATTTGTAAAGATTTTTAACGAGAGTTATGTACAAAATTATATTCTTCATTCATTCTTTATGTTCATTAGCTATTAAACAAATTCAACTATACATAAAGGGTTAGCTCTAGTTGGGTAATAAATTGGAATAAGTTCAATTCTTTCCTATTTATTTAGGAATTAAAATATTGTATAATGAAGATCAAGTTCATATTTTCTGAATTTTATTACTAAATGCTGTTGTCAAGACACACCTAATGACATTTTAATTTAATTAAAACCCTGAATACCTTACTCCTTTCTAAAGATCTTGCCCGCTTTTAACTTTTTATTTCCATCGAACTTTGTTCCCAAGTGTTTTAATTAATGTAAATTTCGAAACATTTAAAGGAATTAATCTTATTCGTCAATACTTCCCGCTTACTAGACGGTAGAAAACTTCTCCCAGTTGACTTGGATCTGTCTTTGAGACCATCAAAGAGTTGAACACGTCACTGAAAATAGTTGAAAAGCGTTTGGAGAGTAATTTACGAATCGAGTCCACTTTTCCAAATGAATACGCTGTTGAGTTAATTATCACAAAGTTTTTTTGTTTTCGAAATGCCTTTTTCAAACTTTGTTCTTAATGTTTTCCCGTTTCTAATGACGACTGCCACTACTCGAGCCTGGCTTTTGCTCGAATGTTTTTCTCATTTATTTTAGTCTGCGTACGCTCACTTGATCCCAGAGGAAAAGGAACGTTGAACGTCCCACTGGAATGGATTCCCTAACGCATATTCTCTTTTCATGAATACTATAACCATTATTCACTTGTGACTTCTTTGATATTCGGATATTTAATTCTGTACAGGGATATAAATTACACGACGTGACGGTTTAAGACTGGCATTCGTAGAACTCCGGTAAAATGAAGCTCTGATTTTGGCCGTAAATCGTGAGCATATAGTATTAGACATGTCGTTGAACACGGGGGTGCTAGCTGGATGCTAGATTTCCAACATGTTATTTAGAAGAATGCGTTTTTGTATTTCTGTAAAGAATCCATGAAACGTAAAATTAAGGGAAGATAAATGCAAACTTCAAGATAATCATTTATGTGATTAGACAAGCACACATTTGTGATTTGAATGATGGCATGGTGGCAAACAGAAAAGTAAGGCTACATTCTCAAATTCTTGCTTCGTTTAATAACAAGATTCGATTTCATTTCGGTCAATAGAAACATAGCTTTAGTCTGGCTTTAACTAGGAAGTGTAAAAATACATTTCTAAGATAATTTCGATACTGGTGATTGATAGGACCACTGGCGTTATTGCAGTTTCTATGTCAGATTAAAGTTCTTCTAATTTTATTAAAATACCAATAATTTTAAAAATACTCGTAACTTGTGAATTTCACTGAAAAATGTAGTGTAGATGATTACATTTAAAATTGGACCATTGGACGCTACAAACATCCTAGTGATTTTATGGATTTTGTGTGCTCATAATACATAGGTAACTAATTATTATATTATAGCAGATAATTATTCATTATCCTTCGAAGTTAATGCACTAAAAATAAATTATAGCTAGTAAAACCTCATTCACATAAGCATTTAATTTTAAACTTTAGATTTATGTTTACGTTTAAGAAAGTTTGAATACATCTAACTAAATTTGATCATTCACAGTGCTAGAAAGTAGGAAGTATAAATGCTTGTATTTAGTTATACGAATTTAAGCTTTCTTGAACATAAACATAAATATAAACCTTAAAATTAAATGCTTATGTGAATGAGGCTTAACGTAGGTACTATCATTCAAAACAGTTCCGAAAAAATTGTAATAATTTTTAAAGCGACCGAAGACAAAATAGTGTCTGTATTCCAACTTTACAAGTAACAGAAATTGTTACAGTTGCTTTAGCATGAATGAAAAATGGTGATCTCGGAACATTCATATAAAAATTTTGATTTTGTACTCATAATACATAGGTAACTAATTATTATATTCTATTATTATTATCCTTCGAAGATACTCCACTAAAATATAAAATGTAATATGTTTGCGTCCTCAGATGTAGACACTCCTAAAAGTAAATGAATACATCTAACCGAGTTATCTGATCTCGTTATTCGTTAAATAAAAACGTTAGAAATGGTGAAAACCACGACGAAAGCTCAACAAACGATGTTCGTATTGAATTTGACAATACTGGCTGGAGATTTCTATCTCATGTGACCCTTCCCGTCCCGATTTGGCTATCTTCGCTTTCTAGCGCACAAATACGAACTATCATTCCTCTGAAATATTATTTCCGTAATGTGTTTGTATTGTAAACATTCCGCTCCGTTTCGGGCTCCTTTTGCTCTTTGCCAGAGTTAGTAGACGTTCTGTGAGATCTGAGTCGGACTGTGGGTGTATACGGGCAGCAAATAAACGACTTGTACCAATTTCGTGTTTGCTGGGAGCTAGTCCGAGGGTCTCGGTCTTGCCTCGGTTCTTGCCTGCAGCGCTAATAGCTCAAGAAAACAACGAGGAGGAATCTTTCACTAGAGAGTTAGTGCTGGGAGGAAAGCGAAAAAAGAATAAGTTGGAGGTTTTGTTTGAGGTTGGATGCTGATGCTGGTGACTGCTGGTTTTTCTTCTACGATTTTGTGGGTTGAAATGAATATACGTATGTGTATGTGTAACCGAACAAATCGTATCTTCTCTCTAGGATCCTTTACATTTTGTTCGAGCTGACGCTATGTGCTTGAAAAAGTTTAGTAACTTTGGATAGTATTTAAAAAATCTGATGTGGCCAGCACAAGACCTCCCGCCATACTCTATACTTTTAAGTTTTAACTACTTATATAAATATAGTTGTACTCACAAGAATATTTTAGACATTTTATGTAAACTGCACAAGAAGATATGAACGATGTGTCACTTTTGTTACTGTCACTGTCGTCGCTGTCATGATTAATTAAATTTTACGAAGTAACAAATGCATCCTAAAACGTGCTTATCCACTAGAAACTCACACTTGAAAATTTTGACCAATCACAATACCTCCCTTATAGAATATGAAACGGAAGCAAGTACTGCTTATTTGCAAATTTGCTATGTTACAAGGAAAAAAAATTAAATCAATATATATCTAATATTTATACATTTATCTAAATAAATCGTAGTTGTATAGCTTGTAGAACAATACGTATTTTATTGTAAAATGCAATGAGTCCTTCAGCTATTTAATTAGGCATTAAACACATATTACATCTTGGTGAATCCACTTTGGTGATTAATTAAATAAATCTTAATCCTTGAAGTTGCAAGGTTTCGCAGACGTAAACAAACAATCACAGAATCCTGTAAAAATGTACGTTTTCTCATTTGTGTCAAATTCCTCATGAACATTAGAACATCTGTTTGAAAGAAGAACAAATGTTATTGTACGGCTAATACCAACAACATATGGTTAATGACTTTTCAACAACATTGAAAATAATAACCGGAAATTACAATCATTACTACATCTTTCCGCAAATTAAAATATTTTAAAACATGAAAAATCCGCAAAAAATCAATTTGCACTTGAAATCCTTGACCCAAAATTCCTTACCACTGAAACATCGAATTTTGTAAATATTTCGTTGGAATTTATGGCTTTGCGATTACGTTGAGTAAATAACTGAATCGTTTCTGGTTCTCGCGAATTAACAGAATGTAAACTTGTTTTCCAAACATTGGTTGAAATTTAGAGAGACGTGAATGACGCAGGAAACGCAGAATTCGACAAGCGGGAGATGTTGTTTTGTGCAGTCCTTTTTAGCTCCACAGCATAAATTTGATATAAATAAAAATCTACTTCGCTAATGGATATTTTCATAGAGCGTACGTAACGTGTCGAAAATAGCTCATATATAGCAAATTGGAATTTTATATAACGAATATGATCATGTTTCCATGTTTAGAGATACAATCGTCTTCATGTTAAATGAACAACGAGCATACATTTGGCAACGACAAATTTTGTAAATGTGTGTCAGTTATTACAAAATTTCGTAAAATCCAATACATTGTTTTACTACACGTATTTTTTTTAGGAAGGCTGGCTGCACTTTGTATACTTTGATACCTTATTATCGAGCTTATTATAGACCAATCATAAAACAAATTCACATAACATAAACAAATTATCGTAAATGTGACGATCTTTATCGTTCATTATCATTATACAGGGTGTTTCAGGGTTAAGTATCCTAATTTAAATATGAATGTAGGAGGACCTCAAAAGAAGAAAAAAAATTCATTTGGAGATTTTCTCGCAAACGCTTCGTTTAACGGATATTGGCTTCTGAAGTTACAAGTTGGAATTTGAACAATTTTGCAAAAATAAAGTAATAATAATAAATAAATATTGCTTATTATCAACTTTATTGCTAAAAAAATAACAATTTCCAAAATTTCAAAGCTAATATCTCGTAAATGAAGCGTTTGCGAGAAAATCTCCAAATGAAAAGTTTCTCATGTTCTGAGGTCGTACATTCATATACGATATATATTTTAAGTTAGAAAACTTAACCCTGAAACAGCCTGTATATACCTGTAAAATGTAAAACTAGTATTCCGATTTCCTACTGGCTTCTTTGAAAAAATGATTGCAGGTTAAAATAGAATTTATTTTTGTAGATGTGATAACATAGTTTTTAATGAGCGCTTATAAATTAAAATAAAATAGAAATAATACACACAGTGCTGGGAGGCAGTCAATTTATTAAAAATGGTTATTTTTATCAACGTATCTAGGTGTGCTGATGTGCAAGTATCTTAATGCACATCCGTGCACGTCTAAACTTTCTTATGCTGTTTTATTTCATAAACGATCTTTCGAGTTTCACATTGTTCCGTTGTGCATGTGCCCTAAAAAGGTTACTTAGACTCTGAGAGATTTTAATGTAGAACTCCAAATGAATCGTTGCAATGGCAATAATAGTAAAAGCAAGGGATAAACGAGTAAAACATTTATAAATTCCATGTACAATTATTTCTGTAGTAGATATCATTATTGTCGTTAATGTATTTTCAAAAATTTTGTAATAAAAGTAAAGTTAGAGTAAAATTAGACCATGCAAAACATACTACCATTAGGAAGTTTCGTTGATAAGTACTCTATTTACTTTTCAATAAACTGTTTCAATGATAATAAATAATGTTGTACGTATTAACCTTATAAGTCATCATAACAATTCAATATTTTACCCTAGCAAATAGTTTGAACCAATTCAACACTACCTATACGTGGTGTTTGCTGCTTGAGTCGTACGAGCACTGAACGAAATAACATCTCATTCTCTTCGAACGCCTCGAACCAAAATTGTAGGTTTGAAGCGGTCTGGAGCTTCAGCATCCAGACCGCATTCGGTTTTCGGAGCAGGTAAAATATCTGCCGAGGGTCGAATTCTTTTATAGCCCTTCTCTCCACGTGTGCGGAGTCTGAAAGGTTTCTACAGAATTTTATTGTTGGCGTCTGGCGGTGGACTTCGTTATGCTGATTATCTAACTCCAGGTGGTGGAATATAAAATCTAATAAAATTATTACGCAATTTACCTAATAGGCAAAATGCATTTCATGCAAATTTCTGTTGAGCGGTTATTCAAATGAATATCACCGTTATAGTTATGTAACGTAAGACGGAATGACACATTAGAATAATATTTATATTGTTTTATTTAATGAACAGTCGTAGTAAATAGTTCAGTGTTTAAAATAAACTGTTCTATAATTAAGTATTTGGTATGTGGTATGTATGTGTATTTATATAGTAATTTGTTGTGTACTGTAATCCAAATAAATGTCGATAAATATACTTTAGCTCTTGCTCTTGGCTAGTAGGTTAACTTAAAATGATTATTGGTTAAGCTCACTGACTTTGCCTAGCAACCAAATAAAATGGTAAAATTAATTTTTAATAAGAGCACTTTAAAATGAGCGATTAAGAAAACAACATAGGTACTCAAGCATACTTAAATAGTGTACTTACAAACAAAACAACACGAATTAAAATATGAAAATAAGTTTGTTATGTTTAGTTAAGTTCACTTTTTCTGGTATGATCTACTGCACGTTGAATCCTCATTCATGTATGCAAATAATATATACCTAACTAAGATGATTATTTACGCTCAAGTTTGAGCATGAATGTAGAACTAATTTAATATGTAAAAGTTCTTTAATTTTAAAAAAGACATATCTACTTGCTTTTGGTTAATTTGTTGGCAAGATTTTTATGGTTTGCGTCTCCCCAAATGAAATATTATTCAGAATAATTTGAACTTTTTGCGCTGGTGCATCATCTTTAAGGTAATTTGGTGCTTTTAGTGAAGGCCTTTCCGTATAAAACTCTTTATAGGTGTTGCAAACTTGTGATAAGGCATGATAGAGATCAAATACTTTTCCGATACTTGAAATTTCGCTGGCAGCGTTTGAAGGAGATGAAAGATACAATTTTCGGCTTTGGAAGTTTTATGTCATTCTATCATAACCTAAAATATCTCACTCAGTAAAAGTCGTTGGTAAATTCCCAGGAAATATTGATGATCACACGCACAAGATTCGCGCTAAAAGGCACAATTTATGCGTGACCTAAAAAAGAAACAAAAGTTGCCTGCGGCGGTTGGAAAATCATCACAAATGGAGGCTTTCTTCGCATTTGTTAGTTTCCAAACACAAAAAGCCAGAATAAAAGATACCTTTTGTTAACAATCTAGCTGAGGGTGCCATTTCCGAGGTTATATCACTTTTTCGTTGGCCTGTTATCCGATTTATTAATATCTACCTACCTTCTTGTTAAAATGAAATAATATTTGAGCATGATTTTGCTGTAATAATTTATTTTAATTATATAAAATTGCCGCTAAATTAGATTAGAAATATTTAAAAAATATATTACGTTCCATTCGACAACGTACTAACTAAAATAAGATAAGTATTTTGTGACTTGTTTTGTGGTTCTGACAATGCAAATTAGACCGATCTAAAGGTTTCATATCAGTTAACATATAAAATACATTTTTTTCAAAGTAAGTGTGTGTCTAATTCATGATTTATAAAGCATCCCTAGTATCAATAAAACGTCTTGTACCTCTATATCTTTTAGTTTGACACTTGTCTTTGTTTTGTTAATTTTAGAGCAATTCTTTAGCTTTAAGACAGGTGGAGAATTAGAAATTCGAACAAATAGTATAGATAATTATGTGTCTCATAGTACTGAAGTTCCTTTATACCAAGGAGGTAAGAAAACAATAGAAAAGAAGCATGAGTTAAACAAAGTGAAGCCTCCAAAATATGTGCTTAACTGTCACTTGCTGTCACGTGGTACTTTTCTAACCTTACTTAATAATTTTTCAATATTTTTATATTTTAATGTAAAATTTGGTTTGATATAGAAATATTTACCATAAAAGTGTTATTACTTGAACAATATGGTTGTGCATGTGTTTGTGTAAAACCGCAGCATATTTTTGGTATTTAAAAAAAATTATCCTCACTCTAATTGTGCTATGTCAAAACAAAGTCCTTCCCGTCCGGCCCCTGTTGGCTTTGCCACCCTTGTCCTAACTAGCACTTTATGATCCCTCCACTGTTTTCTTACCTCCATACTTTATACCTATAACTCCTTTGCTTTATTTTCTTCTGTCCTGTTACATTTTGAACAATTATTATGTTCAACTTGGTTGTTAAAAATTGAATATTTATGCCTGGGTACAAACAATTATTTTATTATGAGTTGTTCTTAACTAACGTAAATGAATGATAATGATAATAATTAGAGAATTATAATAAAAATGTTGTGTTCAATGTTAAAAGTTGAAAGCTCATATTCTATATTCAGTGCTATATGATTTAATAAGTTTTTAAGTAAAAAGTAATTTATTTATCGTTACTGCTAAAATATCTCAAGCAGGATAGGCTGAAGAAAATAACACTGCACCATCACGGAACTATTGTAGGAGGTCTTGCTTCGCGCTTAAATCACTAAAAAGAGCAAGAGATGTAAAAGAGAGAAAAAGAAAGTCACCTCACCTTGCAAGTGCAACGAAGACCGCAAACCGGTTTTGCCGTTAGTTGCCTACGAGGAAGGGAGATAGCTAGAGCCAATCATGACTACACTGTGGGAAACATAATTTTTTTTATCAAGAAAGTTCGAATCCTTTCACTTTGTATTATTTAAATCGGATGGCCGTTCTGCTGAGCTGCTTCACAAAGGACGAACGGAGATCTCACTGAGATTTGCTAAATTTAATCATTAGATAATCCACAGAGAAGTAATTTAATTTTTTCTTTCCGCCGCAATTTTTTCTTCGAGAAGTCGAAGGCGAATCCACCACAATGAAATCGGATGGATTTTAGATATGTTTGTAATAATATTAATGTTGACTCCATACAATTACGACGATTCGACCTGCTATTTTAACCTTCTGTTTTGTTCTTTTTATTTGTAAATATAACAGCCGAATAACAGCTTATTTATCATTTGTGTTTTTTGCAAATTGATTCTAGGTTAGGTTTAGTTTAAGTGACCCGTCTACCTCCTAATATCCAGCATAACATGTACCTACTAACGTAGCGAGTGTTTTGTGGTCAATACAAAAATGGTAAAATTTCATTCTATAAGGATTATATAGGTAGGTACTTAAAAGATCAATTAACAGTTGTGGCTTTTAAAAATTTTAATATAAAAATTCTATAAAATTTTATAAAAATTACCAATTTATGCAAACTTTACACGGTTATATCTTATGTTATAATAGAAATGGTATATCTTTAAAATTTTAAAAAGTCACAATGGTAGATTCATTCTTTCTCTATTAAATGTTTAAAAAGCATTATCTTGAAGTCAATAATAAATCTGACAGTATATTCGGAACGAAAACACTTTTGCAGCATTTTTCAACTTTAAAATGACATTGTATAGCTAGGATGCGACAAAGTACGAATTTCGAACTGGTTTCGGACAGCTAGTAGTGGGGAAGGGAGTGGAATAGAAGAAAAAGTAATTTGAGAGTATTCTAGGAATTCGGAAAAAAACCTGGCCCGCTTAACGGAAGTCATCTTGTAAAAAAATATTTAAGTAGCTATCGGAATATAACTAAATCAGACTATAGATCCATGGGCCAGCTAAGATGTTGGTATAATTTGGGGGTACTAAGTTTCCTTTTAACCATAGTTATATATGAGTATAAGGATCACTAAAAACCATGATTGCCATCCTCAAGTGGTAGCTAATAGAAATGGCGGCCAATACAAGATGGCCGGTGTTGCTTTTAAAAAACGGCTATATCTATGGAAGTAATGGTCCGATTTCAACAAACTTTTTATCGCATCATTTTTAAAGTACATTAAATTTACAACAATTTAAGCCCAACCGCAGCTCTGTACGTCCAATAGTTTCCGAGATATGGCACTTCTAAAATTAGCACTTTTTTCAAAAAAAAAACGAAACTTGAGAAATTTTAGCTTTTTTCGTAATTTTTGTGTTTAATTAACTGTAATTTCTGAATGAAACAAAATATTGTTTTCCGTTTTCTTTCATAAATTTTACGAATATATCCCTATAAAATATGTTATTTTAGAAGGCGTTTATTAAGCCAAAATATCAATTTTTTTTCGTGAGAAGTATTCAAATATTTTGTATTTATTGTGTTTAATGAGCTGTAACTTCTGAACGGATAAAGTTATCGACTTCCGGTTTCTTTCATTCATTTCTACGAACATTTCTCAATGAGATACAGTATTTTAAAATCTTTTTTGGGTATTTATTAAGTCAAAATATCAAATGTTTTTCCGAGAGAAAATTGAGAAATTTTTAAATTTTTAATATTTATTGTGTTCAATGAACTATAACTTTTGAACGGATAAACTTATCGACTTCCGGTTTCTTTAAACAAAAATATCAATTTTTTTCTAGAGAAAATTAATTTTTTGTGTATTTATTATAAAAATATTTGATATTTTGACGTAATGAACACCCTAATAAGTTTCTAAAATAATGTATTTTATAGATAAATATTCGTAAAATTTAATAAAAGAAACCGGAAGTCGATAAGTTTATCCGTTCAAAAGTTATAGCTCATTTAAAACAATAAATATTAAAAATTTCTCAATTTTCTCTCGGAAAAACATTTGATATTTTGACTTAATAAATACCCAAAAAAGATTTTAAAATACTGTATCTTATTGAGAAATGTTCGTAGAATTTAATGAAAGAAACCGGAAGTCGATAACTTTATGTATAATAAATTTAAAAAAGTTATGTCAGAACAAAGAGTATAGTTACAGTTGTACAGAAAAAAAAATTTATAATTTTTACTATTAAAATAACTTCAGTACGCCTTTATAAAACAATACGTGTATTCGGCTTTTTTTAGAGAAAAAATTGAATAACTTGGCAACGCCGCGGAAAACTAAAATATAGGTATAGGTAAATCTAATACAAATCATAATATATAAAAATATATAGGGTGTTTCATTTAAAAAACAACGAACAATTATTGCCAAGTCATTATGCAACACCCTGTATATGTGAAAATAATTTTCAGTTATGCTCCTTGAGTAGACGAAAAATTCTGTTAATAATTTTATGCTGTATTTTTAACGACAAGGGAGATATTGACGACGGGCATTTCGATGACTCATCCTGTATATTTGCAGTTTGAATTTACTTGAATTCAATTAAAACAGAACAAGTACTACTATTAGTTTTAACTAATTATGTTAAAAATATAATAAAGTTGTGTAATAAAATATTTAAAAATCTTTTTTAATTAGAACAACGTTTTAATAAACATTTTTAATGCTCAGCCAGTGTGTAAGGCATTTGCTTCACAATTTTATATTAAATCCAAATTTTAATAAACAAATTTTATATTTAAAAAAATTAATTAAAATCTCGCTTATTCGCAGACAGAAATTTAATTATTTAATATATTAAAATTAAAGCTTGTTGTGCTTGTAAACAACTGTATAAAATTTAATAAAGTGAGAAACATACAATACTGTATACACATACAATTCTCAGTTCATGAATAAATTTAACGAAATTGTGTATTACATGTGTTTAGATCATCTGAATGAACATATCAACATAATATGATTACCTTACATAAGCTTTACGCTATTACGCTAGAGATTTGTTGAACACGATTTTATTAATAACTTCAGAATATTATTGAGACATATTGTTAATCATATTTTGTACTATGGGAGAATCTAACAGCTAGAATTATATCATCTAGCTAGCTACTTTACGTCTTCCAGACTGTTATTATCTTTTACATAATTTCATTCACTTCTTAACAAATCAAAGTTAATTATAACACCATTAATAAAACTCAGAAACTTGTTTGATTTTGTTTATATCTCCATCGGCTATTCTTAGCTTTCTCTGAAATTTAAATCAATTACATTTTTTTCTAAGCACAAGAATTTCAATCCTCATCCTCTCCAGTTATTCCAAACACTCAAAAGTAATATTCTCTTTAGTAATGTCGAGTAGTCGAGTCAGTGTTGCATCTCTTCTCGCAGCTGCGGTTTGACGTTCTTTTTTCTATTTTATTCCAAAGCTGTCTGAATTTATAGTCAGGTTTAAATACCTCTCCGTTCCTTATCTTTTTTCCTATCCATTGTGCATCTCTAGAGATTTGATTGTAGACGAAGCAGACGAAGTCGAGATGCCGTGGATTGAACGATGATGTTGAGGATTCAGGGGAAAGAGCGGAGGTTATAGAGAACGTCTTTTGTCATTCCCAAGAGCTGAGCAAATAGAAGCAACTTATTAAAATAATTGGAGATGTATAGAAAAGCAACACTGAAAATTATTATTTATGTTTCATTAGCAATGGTTTGTTATTGTTAGTAAAAAGAAATTAATTGATTGAGAAGTGTGTTTTTTTTAATAATTTATGTAAATATTTGACGTTTGTGTGTTCTAATACTGTGAGCAGGCTATACTCAAAACAACCTTGACGTCTACAAAAAATTAACAATTATTTACATAATTTATGTATTAAATATAATAAAATTAGTTCACCAAAGGCGATTGACATGCAAAACCATTTTAAATGTCTATTTTGATGGGTAATAGAGTAAGTATAGAACGTCTAAAGATATATTAAAGGATGGTATTGGTTATAGGACCTAAAACTCTAGGACGAGCAAAACCTCTTGATATTGGCAAAGGATTATTCTGTGGTCTTGTAGATAAAAAATATTTAATTAGTTTGAATTGTAGCTGTAATATGAAAAATGCTATTACAAATAACAGTACTGTTTATTAGCGATAGCCAGTGAAGGCCCAATGGGGGTTTCCAAGCCTACGGCTTTTATAGAAATACTTAATGGATAGCAATTTTCAGAATATATAAGTTATAGGAAAGTGATAATAATTGTTAATTATGATAAATTTATTACCTTTTTATCGAAATGAAAATGTAACTCTTTTGAAACGTGCATTAAAATGTGCCATGTGAGACGCAAACGGTACTGAGACAAAACCGTGAGTATATTTACTCGTGTAAGTTCGTTTTTTGTCGTTTTGACTACGAAAATGGACGACGGACCTGTGTTGAAATAAGCTGAGACCGACGTGTAGTATTCGGTTCTTGTCAGCGCCATGAACGTAAGTTCTCAATGCCGATGACGTTACACCGTCACACACAGCATCGTTTTTCGCGGCATCTATTTTTTTTAACTTTATGAATTTATTTCTGGCTTATTAGCAACTTTTTGGAAGTCGCCTAGTAAGCTAGTGGTTGCGAATTTGAATTTAACATAAAAAAAATTTACCATCGAGTCTTCAAAATTAAAGGTCCTAGTAAATGAATTATACTATGTCATTTATTGTTCTATATTTTGTCTACTTGAAATGTAAATTACAAATTCTACCTACTGAATAGTTTGGTGTACTATTCTAAAACAATATAACAACTTACCACTGAAATAACAGTATCAAATGAAAAATAATATTTTCATATTCGTAAATAAACAGTTCTATTTATATTTTCATTTAATAGTACAGCGACAGTCTCTGACAAATAAAATATTAAAAGAAAATCATTAAAAACTAGACTCGGTAGAAGTACTTACAAAGTTAGAACAAAAGATAATTAAATGTGTTCTTTTAATACATTTTCTTAAAACGAACCATTGATATTTGCATCTAGTCCTGTTTACAAAAGAATTCTTTGAAGATTCTTTCATGCTTTTGAATTTTGAAAAAAATAATCTTGGTGAGAATTGCCTGTCAAATAGCGGCGGCGCTAAATAGTATATCTTCAACGAGTCTTTAAAAAGAAGAATTTTTTAATTCACTGATATCTTCAAAACAGTAAATTTGTATTTTTCCAGGATTCAGAAATATGAAAGAATCCTCAAAGAATCTATGTTTGAACAAAACACATTACATTATTTTAGTCGGATACATTTCTGTAGATTAGGTAAAAATATGTAAGTATTACGGATATACTAATTTACCTACATATTTGACATATTGACATCTGCCAAAATAATGATATTCGAATTTTAGATGAGCTAATTTAAAAATATGACTACAATCTGCAGAAAACGTGCTGTTTTGTATTTATAAACTTTAAAATATAATTTATAAACAATAAACTTTATTTTGATTGAAAATGAAAATCAGTAGAAATGTCAACAAAATAGTCCAAAGTAATAAAACCGAATAAAATGGTATTGAATGTAGTATTTACAGGTGAATATAACTACCTCCCAAATAATCAATTAGGATTATGATGAATACATTCACCCTGACATTAATCAAGAATAATGAAAACATATTGAACCTTCAATCCTTGGTAAATGCGCGCTATTAATAACACAATAATATGATTACTTCCAAACGTGATGATAGTGATAATGAATATTTAACGCACGTGAAATGATAACTCCGCACATACTAATAAGCACAACGCATTGATTTATAATTGTAAATGAGTCACATTGCACGTTTTAATGTTATTATCTCTTCCTGTTTATGTCTATCTCTAGTTGGCTCTGACTGGGACTGGCGCAAGCGTATGCCGTTATGATGGATGGATGCAAAAGTAGTTTCTTAGTTGCTAAGCGACCAGGTGAAGTGGTTTCGTTGCATGTATGCTCTTCACTTTGAATTTTAAAGTCGTTATGCTAAAGATTGTGTTTAAACTTTAAAATTTAAATCTCGGTTTATATTTACGGGAGTATTGAATGGGAAATCAATAGTATTAGAATAAAAATAGATGCCTTACCTGTTCCTTTTGTGGACCGTTGTGAAACACTTATAAATTCAATCACATCAAAATTCCCTATATTTGTGTCTTCTATTATTTGTTCACAATACAAGGTTCTAGTTTTTCTATTGACATATATATATATATATATATATATATATATATATATATATATATATATATATATATATATATATATATTGAAAGCATAATTAATATTAGTGAATCGATAATTACGTATTTGAAGTATTGCTGTGACATCAATTAGTCAAATGGATCTATTTTTACTATTTCATATATATCCAATGAATCGATCACTACAGTTAAAAACGAATAGTATATCAAGTATAGGTATTAAGGGCGATAAATGTAGTTTACTAGCTGAGTTTATGTTTTTTACAGGTTGCTATGTATTATTATTATTATTTATATCGTCTTCTGATCTATATGTAAATTTATAAATGAAATCAACTGCCTTGGAAACAGCCTGTAAATAAATTGCCCAATCGCGCAAAAAAACTTTTTAGGCCTATACAAGCAACCAAAATAATAATTACAATTTTGTTGGCCCATAAAATAATAGCTGGATAACGTTAACACACTCGGCCATCGCGAAGGGGTAAACCAGTAATAAATCGTGTATTATTCAGTATCCACACATTTTTTATTTTCTATAAAATCTAGTTTTTGATTATACCTAAGCTCCATACATGATAATTCTAAAAGGAGTTATATTTTATATGTAATGTAATTAATTAATTATAATTTTTTTAAATGTAAATTTACAAACACTTATGGTCTATGATTAGCACACTTCCTTTATAAAGTCGTAATCAAACTTTCACGAGTTCTAATCTTAATGACGATGACTCCATCTAAAATTCGATTTAAATATATACAATTTTACTTACTTAAGTTTAAGCTACCAGTAGGTACTTAGCGGCACGTAAATAATGTAAGTAAAGTGGATTGAGAGGGATATGTTTTTCTAATTTAAACATTAAATTAATCGATATTCCAAATTCAAACATCGAAGTTTTTATAACCCAAACTTGCATCAGAATCAAGATGATGATTAAACTAGACAGTTAGGAAGGAGTATTATATACCCTAAATAAATTATATTATAATACAGTTTTCAAACAATATGGATAACTCCGTAAATTATGCATTATTAATAAACTTTGTCGTCAAAAAGTCATTTAAACCATATCTTTAATATAATAATCCTTTACGTGACTTGAACGTTAATGTCTTATTTGTTTATTGATAAATATTTATTAAAAATGCTAATCTAAAGGTTGATATTCTTAGGTTCAATGCCTTTCTGAATACGGAAGATTTGCAACTAATTGCTTTGCTTTTGCAATATGTATTCATTAACTATATGCAGTCACCTATGTATGTAAGGCTGTAACGTCTAAATTAAACAAAAGACTTGATAAATCTGTAATCGAACCAGGTTTTACTTATTTGAGTTTGACGAATGGAGGTGAATTTTGAATTTTTGGATTCCTTTAGTTAGAAAATAGAAATAACTACTTATCTGTCAAATAATTGCGGAAATATGTTTGACATATTTCATTCCGTGTTTACCTTAGCATTTTAAAATAGTGTTCAAGCAAACAAAACTTCTGTACTTCTTCGTGTGATATACGATTACTACAAGAACAAGTAGGAAACGTTTTCATCACACTTTGTCCGTTGTTTATGTTATTTTATTTTGAAAGGGGGACAGTGTAATTAACGCGATAAAAATGTCGACCTGTTCCAGATACACAGTTTGTGATTTGTAGGCAATAGACAAAAATCTAATTAATTACTTTTCTTATGATAGTTTTATATTAATTCTGACGAATTAATTAAGATTATTTTCTTTCGTATTATAACAGAGTCATAAAGGATTTCATTCCGAATTTATTACAAAATTATCACCAATTCTCCTAATGTAATAATATTTAGTTATTTCATTAATAGGATACTCAGACTCTTTATATTTTACGATTGTTTATGTTTGAATGTGTAGTAAGATAATGTCTTGTGTTTATTTTTTACTAATTATGTTTCTTTTGTTTCAGGTGAGTGTCGAATTGCAATTTTTATACCTGAGATACCTATTGATCTTCATTAGGTGTTGGTAAGATAATTATTTTATAAATATAGTTTTACGGTTCATATAAGAAATATATTTTAGTCCATAATAATTGATAATTGCTGCATCTTATAAACATGACTATATATTATAGTATTTAGATGACGAGTTATTATAATAACATGATTTTAACCTCAATTCTTATAGGATACAACGGGAAGCAACGAAAAACATGCTTCAGTTTTTTATTTAAAAAATATGAGTTTGATTAAATAAGCTAAAGAATGATAGCATTTTTGACAACTTTATTAGTATAATTTACCAGGCATCTAATGGAATACCTAGTAATACTGTATTGAAAATAGAATCAATTAAAATTCCCTATATATCTATTTATTTATTTAACCACTTTACTTTATAAAATAATTGCCTATACAGGGTGTTTCGGATCGACTGTAACAAACTTTAACAGCTTATTCTTGAGGTTATTTTGAGCAAAAAATGTCATTGCCAATTCCTTCTGGTTAACAAAATACAATAGATTGAAGTTTAATAAAAAAAAACACGAATTTTTCAAATTTTTGTTATCAATCAATAAAAAAATTAATTACTTTTACAGCTTGCTCCCAATTAGTGACATTTACAATTAAAAATTAAAAATGCAGTTACATACAAAATACAAGCAACCTCAAAAATTAATTTTCGAATTTAAAAAAAATTATTTTTGTTCCGTGATCAGTACCTACGTCAAGTTCTATATGCCATTCTAATGTGTACCTCAAGTTACGGTACACCAGGGTTGGCCTGATTTAAATCATTCGATTGAAATCATGATTTAAATCAAAGTGATTTTTTCAAAAAAATCATTGATTTAAATCATTTTTTAATTTTTTTTAAAAAATTTGTTTTAATTTAATTATATTTCTGGTACAGAACAAAACAAGTGTCTTAATTCAATTTCAATATTTATTTATTAAATGAAATAATGTTAAACAATAACAAAATCCATTCAATGGAAACATAAGTCGAGCGTATAGTTTAAGAAATTCGTGTTAAAACTTGAAATGTGCAATAATAATCCAAACTACATATTTTTTAAAGGAATTTTTCATATAAATGGTTAAATAATAACTACTTTAACTATATTTAGTGCTATAATTAAAGAAAATTTAAAAAATCAAAAAAATCTAAAAAATCATGATTAATTCAAAAAAATCTGCTGTGGCCACCACACGACCTCTCGCCTAACTCTGCTTATTCTACTAATCTAATAATAAGTTTTACTTACATTTTAATAGTTTCATATTTATGTAATATGTAAACGATAATGTAAACCAACATCCAAGCAAAACATGTCAACTGTACTGTCACTGTCACTGTCATAATCATTCAAATTTTATGTAGAAACAAATTTCATATCATGGACAACAAGATACTGGAATTTCAAAAAAATAGAATATTAATTGTACTTTATTGTTAAATACTACCAGATTCAGCAAATTGTATTTATAATTATCTGTACCCATAGATAATTATATTTTCTTTTATTTTTAATTGCAAAAATTGTCTTAAATAAATAATGTACCAATATATTTAAGGAAAACTTTATCAAGTTTCAAAAAGTACTACTTCCGGTTTGCGGATTTCTACCAAAATGTTATCCGTTCTTAAGATACTTATTAAAACCTTAAATATGAAATTTGGTTATTAAAGGTTAGATACTTTTTCAGTTATCGTGGACGAAAAATCGTCATATACGTCCATACGCACACACACACACACACACAGACATCATCGTGAAAATATTAAATTCGTATTCTAGAGATCCTAAAACGTGCTTATCCACCAAAAACTCATACTCGAAAATTTTGACCCATTACAATACCTCTCTTATAGAATATGAGGCGAGAGGTAAAAATCAATGATTTTTGATTTATTTAAAAAAATCATGATTTTTGCCAACCCTGTATATGTAGGTGTAGTCGGCTCTGTTTCTTTTGTAAAATAGTGCCGTTTGTTTATAAAAGAAGTCTAGACTCCCAACTAATTTATTCTTCTTTATTTTTTCTGCTCGGACTAAATCCGACTCGTAGAATACAAAACTGATCTGAACCACATGTCAGCGCAGAAATCCCATTAACTGGACGATTCTTCGTTAAAAGAATGATTTATATTGTGCACGAAACCATATGCTCTTCCTCTATATAGAATTACACACTTAAAAACAGTTTACTGTTCTTCTTCACGGTCCCGTTACCACGCCAGATTCAAATCTCCCGCGCTGACCCCTGCGCCCCTGGCGAGGTTAGTTTTAATTATTTTCTTTTGTTTTCACTCCGTTGCCATCGTTTCCTAGTTTCTTTGTTTTCAATAGTGCGATTTTAAGGAATTTTCAGCACAAAAACTTAAATGTATTTTTGATGTACGAGGTTTTTACTTTTTTCGTAAGTCGTTCTTAGCTTTATGATGTTTGCGTTCGTAAAAAATTTGTGTGCATATGGTAGGAGTAGGAGTTTTTATCGCGAAGAACTAGGTTTATGCGGATGTGAAAATTTATGTAGGTTATTTCGGGAAAAAAGAAAGTATATTGGTTCTTTATTAGAATATAACGCATTTGCATTTTGACGATATTACGTTTCGAGTTCGGATACAAAAAAACATATACAGTCTTTCAGAGAGACCCACTTTTTAAAAGTACTTCTTCTTGTATATGTAATCGTATTTTTGGTGTGGTGACAATAATTGGCAATCGATTTGCACGAAATTTGCAATATTTACAATACACAAACAATAATGTCACAATGTCAGTACCTACCTACGTTGGTATTGGTAATACTGGCAATACACAGGTAATACTGTTATTATTATAGATATTGAAAATTTCGAGGAATATTTAAATTTCTACATTTTTCTCTCTTGCGAGTACATAAAAGTTACTTATTATGTCTTAATGAAAGTTGTCTAAAATGATTTGTGTGTATTTTTGTTAATAATTTGTTTCTATCGAATAATGACCTACAAAAGATAATAATATCAACTTATAATTTAAATTATCAAACTTATAGTATAATGTATATTATATATAATGTATATTATAGGAAATTGTCTAAGAAATTCAATTCCGGAAACCGGAGGTCAATATCTCAATTAGTTCAGAAATTATAGTAAGAAAATCACAAAAATTAAAGAAAAAAAATTAAAAATTATTTACATTCTTTGTTAAAAATGTTGCTATACAAGAGTCCCCAAAATCTGAAAATTTTAATTTGGATAGAAAAATGTCTGCTAAATTGAATATTTAAAACCGGAAGTCGATATGTTCATCTGTTTGAAAGTTACAGTTGCAATAGGAAAAATTCAACATTTTTGCAAAGAGCAAACAAAACGCTCCGCTTGTCTTTATCATAACTTGCGAACCATTGATCTGGGGAAAAATTGTTTTATATCAAAATTGTAGCAAATTTTATTCTCTACAACTTTGTAATAAGTACTTGTACTCTACAATGCAGCGATAACGAGATATTATAGAAAAACCAGATTTTGGCAGCCATTTTGTGGTCCCCACGCCCCCGCTCACCACCTACGGATCAGGACTTTTGATATGTTCATTACTAGACCTTCCCGAACAATGCTACCAAGTTTCAAAACTTTCGGATTTTGAACCGTCATTTTTCCTATTTTGACTGGACTATTATATTTTTGATTAAGTTGTAATTTATTTGTTAGATTAGATATCTTACGTGCCACTTCTATAATACGAGTAAAGTGAACCCAATTTGACCTTTAGTTTGGAGTTCATTTGGTACGTGATTCTCAGTATAATTTTCATTTCAAAAACAACTATACCCGCATTTATAAATCGATTAAATTATGTTAGAAAGTTTCTAATTTTCCTTACAAAGAAAATTTCAGTTATTACGAGTATCCTTTTAAGGTATTGTTCTTAATAAGAAGAAGCAATTAGGAAATTAATAAATAAGTATTGCACCGTTATGAATTAAAAACGGAATTTATATTCATCTTGCTTATCGGTATTTAATTTCCTTGCACATTGTAAGTTATTCTAATTAAAATTTTAACGATCGATAAAATATATCACCAAGTTCATACTCACTAAATTATCAAATTTCACATTCCATTAATGCATAACTTTTCTAGATTATAAAATAACGTCTAATAGTTATTTACTTTACTAAATGGGCAAAGTAAGGAATTACCCACAAGGGAAATCTTAACTCACGAGGCCGAAGACTGAGTGAGATAATTTTCTCGAGTGGGTGATTCCTTTTTGCCCACGTGTGAAGTATAACGTTTTATCCAACATCTCTTAATAACTGCTTAAATATTTAAAAATATAACCTAAACCATCGTTACTATGGTGACTTCCAATAAGCAAAGTAACAATTTACTCCCAAGTGAGTATAATTTTGATCGAAGCCACTATCACCATAGTTATGATGTTTTTATTAAGAGGCTTTGGATAAGAATTATTTTATGATTATTTAGGGTTATTTCACATGAGACAATTTTTGTACACCACAACACATTTATTTGTTTTTGTACCTACACAATGGACAAATGAACAAAACTAAGAAAACACAGGATCAGTTTTGTTGATCTGTGTCGGTTGTGTTTTCGGTCGGTTAGACCAAACAAATATTCATATGAAACATGATAGTCTGTTCGATTACCAAAAAGCGGTAATTTTTTTCATGTAGCTAAATCGGTCACTGATAATGAAACAGTCCTTACATGTTTAGTGTAAAGAATATTTATTTCCTAGCCAGTTCCGACTTCCGTATTTTGCATTCTACAAATATGGTTTATAAGTAGTTAGTAATTTGATATAGGTAAGAAGTATGTATAGCAAATAAATTCGATTAATATAAATAAACTATAAATCTTCACCTTACGAGTAAGTCAAACATAGCAAACAATCAACAATTCTCTTCTCAGAAAATAAATATAAAACAATCATTGAATGTTTAGTACTTTCTTCATTGCCCAACACACAATCACACGTTTACATTAGCTTGTTTACTTCCCAGCCACATTATTGCAAATCTATACATGAACGAACTCAAACACAAGAGCATAACAATAACAATAAGAGAACCAACAAAAGCAATCATCAAATCGCAAACAAATATCTTAACAATCAAAACAAAGAAACTGCGGAATGCAAGATAAAAACAGAGTTAACGGAGACTACGTCCACACAGTTAGCCGTTGGAAGTACGGAACCATGCGCCGTGGTTCCTATGTAATGTACTCAATGACGTTTGTTTTCATTCCGTGCGTATTCGTACCAGCTTGCTTTCCTTACTCTCTGTTTCCGTCCCAAGTACCATGCACCTGTTATAGAGAAACTTGGACCAGATCTCTTTGTAACAGTTCTCCCTCCAAAATTTACCGCGTTTAAAAATGTACTGCTGTAAACAACTGATCTTTATTGTTTCCCCAACTTCGCAGCCATAAAAGTTTTAAAGCTCAATACTTGTGTCTCCGGTAGCTTCTCAATTTCTTCTGGCTATATTATTGAAAATTTAGTATGAAGAAGCATACATCATTAGTAAATCGATAAACATAGGTTATACTATTTTTACCTCTCGCCTAGAGAGGTATAGGGATCGTGAAAAAATTCGATGTCGAGATTTTTGTCAATAAGCACGTTTTAGCACCTTTAGAACCTATTTTGACTATTTTCACGATGATGTCTGTGTGTGTGTGTGTGTGTGTGTGTGTGTGTGTGTGTGTGTGTGTGTGTGTGTGTGTGTGTGTGTGTGTGTGTGTGTGTGTGTGTGTGTGTGTGTGTGTGTGTGTGTGTGTGTGTGTGTGTGTGTGTGTGTGTGTGTGTGTGTGTGTGTGTGTGTGTGTGTGTGTGTGTGTGTGTGTGTGTGTGTGTGTGTGTGTGTGTGTGTGTGTGTGTGTGTGTGTGTGTGTGTGTGTGTGTGTGTGTGTGTGTGTGTGTGTGTGTGTGTGTGTGTGTGTGTGTGTGTGTGTGTGTGTGTGTGTGTGTGTGTGTGTGTGTGTGTGTGTCTGTATGTGCGCCTACTATAGTCTTTCGTTCTGATTCATTATCTCAAATTCTACTTTACATAAAATTCTAATATTTTGCAATATACATTTATATATGTTAATGAAGAGCTGATAAGATTTTGGTAAAAATCTGCCAACCGGAAGTGGTATTTTCTTGAAGCATTTTAACATTTTTTGCAAAAAATATAGGAAATACTGCGATAGTTAAAATTTGTCATTCGACATTTGAAAGAACAAATTATCTTTCACAATATTTATTTAACATCGTTTCTATATCTCTTACCAATAAAGGAATATTAATTTTCAAAAATTTGTAATTTTACCTACCACGATTTGTAAATCGCAATATATGAAAAAATTAAAAACAAAAATGAATATGTCAATGTGACAGATGAACAGACGTATGCACAGATTCTAAAATGTTTGTGGCACCATTTTAAAAGAAATGTAAATATTATTAACTGAACATAATGTAATAAGGTAATAATAAAGTTAAATTTTTATCTATAAAGAGCTAATTAAGAACTAAGAACTATAAAATTATTTTCAAAAAGTTTGTAAATTTATTGCAAAATTATAATTTAAGAAAGCCTAACTAAAATCAAATTCACATAAATTACAGTGTTAAGGCGAGAGGTCGTGTGCTGGCCACAACAGATTTTTTCTTATGAAATTAATAATAACATTCATCGGAAGACGGCTATAGAAATATTTTTTAGCTCAAATCAGTGGCGGCGCCAGCGGGCGAACTACGCCCTTCCCCCATAAATGATTTGTAGCCTTCGCCCCCCACCCCCGTAAATTTTTAGAAAAAAATAAGATTTACATCAACGTACAAGTTTACAAGTATGTACCTATTTAAATAACATTTGTACATAATTTTCTGATAAACTACCTATAGCTTTCGCCAGTCGACAATTTATTATTTATTTTGATGGTTTTATGCTTGTTGTGAAGAGTGAAGCAATAACACGCCACGCAATAAGAATTGGTGATCAGTGGTGCGGTCGTTCGGTCTGATATGACTAGGGCTGGGAATTTTTTCGATATACTATCGATAAAGTATTCGATAGATAGATAGAAAATTTTAAAAAAATATATCGATAATAAAGATTTCGATATATCGATAATTCCGAGGATAATTCGATATATCTATTGATAATTCGACAAATCGATTTATCGATAAATCGATTTAATCTAAATACCTACGCTTGCTAAATTTAGTGTGCAGTCAGTTTGACCAACCTTTAAAAGTTTTGGCTCGGGAAAAATCGAAGATTTCCTATTGAATATGAATAGTTCGGAAATAATGTATGAAACTCAAACGAATCTCGAATGGAAATTAATTAAACTAGAAATCTAGCATGAATCTAGACGAAAAATGTATAATATGTAATTCGACCTTAAGGCTCGGGTATAGCTACTATAAAAGTGTCGTTCGTACTTTACTAATAACTTAATTCAGGTGCACTTTAGAGAAAAAATTTATTTACAAAAAATGTATATAATTTTATGCTTAACATCGGATTGATTCAAAAATTTCAAAATTCTGAAAAAAAACAAATTTCAAAATTTGATATTTTTTTTAAATTAGAAATTGGGAATAGTTTTTGAAAAAATATTGACAATCCAATGTTAAGATACTAATGTAGATTATGTGTAATTTTTTTGAAAAAGATATTTCAATCGTAGCATGAGTTATTAGTAAAGTAGGTACGATTTTTGATGTTTTTCTAGACTTTCCATTATTCAAAAGAAGTGCGAAAAGTCAGAAAAGACAATACATATACTTATTTAGTATACTGTAACCAAAATTTGGTTCATAAAGCACACGAAATGCACGAGTAATTAATTTAATAAGGAACTACTACACACTAACTATACTAGCACCTTAAGAATTGTAGAATCAAAAATTGCCAGTATATTCAGGATTGTATTAGGTATGTAGTAAAGTAAGCAGTTGCTTGTAACAGCACATTTTTAAATAGTGATAAATTTTGAAGAACTATTTCAAAATTTCACAAAATCTTAATACTCCCAATTTGAACAGTGTCAACGTCCAAGATAGCAATTTAGGAACACAGATCCAAGCAGGTACAAGAGACGAAAACTGAAGCTTGTGCTTGTACGAATACGCATTGACGACAACGAACCATTTCGTGGCGTGTACAGGGTATGTTACACGGACATTGAAGGAACGAAGAAAGAACGGATGTATTTCCTTGTCTCGTGCTAACAATGCAAGGCCGCGGGAACTGAGCATTATGTGCAGCGGTACAAACGAGCCGACATCTAGCGGTATGGGAGGGTATTAGTCTCCTGACGTAAACATCCTTAAAATGCACTGCAGAACATACGAGTAGTTTTAAAATGGATTGTGGAAGTGTTGTTTGAACGGAAATCTCATGTTATGCATCACACTACACGCCTACCAGTTTCGGAATATCAGGCGTGCGAATGAGTACTTCAGACTCGGATAGGATTCAACCATCAAAAATTAAATAATTTGTTATATTCTAGCCACCACTTCTAAACTTTTACAAAGTGTTTGTAACATCACTTTAAATTGAAGAGATTTAGATGATTAGACTTTATTTTACAAACTTAATCATTTAAATTATAAAAATCAATGTTCTGTTTCACATAATTGTGAATTGAAATTATTAATTGATTCACAAGATTCTAACAATTGCTTCGACGCTAGAGTTACCATATATTATTTTGATGAAATCAGTATAAAACTTGTATTTTATATATACTATTGACATGTCATAATGTGAAGGGAAGTAATAAAAAAATATAGCTTTATATTTTGTGAAAAGAGAAAGCACGAACTAAAATAATTGTAAGAAGTAGATACCTATAAGAAGAAAATGCGCCGCTGGCGAAATTTTTTTTAGAAACAATCATATATAGTACATTTTTATGATAAATTTAAATAATAATAATTGAAAAACAAGTTTTTCTTCATGCTTTAGGGGGTCCAGAGAAGGAAATCACATTAAGTACAGTACGTATATAAGAAATCAGTAGGTACAAAATATTTTCAAATTGTCTGAAAATCAGTACTATACTAACAAAATCTGTACGAATGGTCACTCTATTTGACGCGCTCGACTCACACATGAATCAGATCTAAACTATCCGATGGTTTCTATATCTAAGTAAAAAATTACAAAGAAACAAACATTTTGCAGAAAATTCAAATTACATTCACATCCATACCTATAATAACACATTCACATAGTTCACCAACTAATTAGTACCTTCTGCATTTTACACCCTTCACTCTCCATTGTCTTATTTCTCTTGCATTTAACCGGCCACTGGCCATACCAACATACCACATGCGCTACCGTCTGGTAGCACAGCAGTCAGGCTCACACAATGTGCAACATGCCGAAGCCTATCATCACCAACCCAGCACTGTACACAACAGCACAACACAGTTCTGTTCTGTTTGTAATTGTTCTGCATGTTGTTGTGTTCTGGTTACTGGTTCGTATTCACCGGTCATTATGAGCTTGTTTGCTTGTTTCAATCGAAGCTGCAGGGTGGGTGCTACGAGTTGTAGGAATCATTTGAATTTTGATGGGGTTGTGGAGATGAGAATTGAGATGCGCTTCAGCAAAAGAAAAAATTGTAATATTCAACAGCGATGCATCTATACAGGGTGTTCCACAACTTAGGACAAAAAATGAAAGGGTAGGTATATACTGTACGACGTGCTGATCATGAAACAAAAAGTATTAAAAAAAAAATTGTATCGTATTTCAAGCAAACACTGCCACTGGTCGGTAGTTATTGTTAATATTTTTTTCAAATTTTCTACAATGAAAGTAATTGTTTACATAATATCTAATACTAATATGTCAAATGATCAAATATATCATCAAAACAGTAATACTTAAAATGTACACACATCAAGTACACTACTAACTTTGCGAATTTAAAAAAAATTCTTTTTGTTTCATGATCAGCACGTCGTACAGTATATACTCTTTAATTTTTTGTCCTAAGTTGTCAGTATAAATACAACTATAATTTAATTTCTGTGTGTATTTGTTAGTTTGTGCTCGCATAATACTACTTAACAACAGTATGATCGAATTTCAGTAAATTATAATAGTAGTTTTCAACTTCGCTATCTTAGAACAAAATGACAACGAAATATCTTGACCGATCTTCATAAAAACGATGAAGGATGATAGTTATAGGTTACTTATATTTTAACCTAATTTACCATTACATTATCTATCACGCTTAATTTGTCAAGTTTAGATGAGGCGGTGTTAAGCTAGATTCAGACCTACCCAATTATAAGTGTAAGTGGCTTTAACCAACCATCGCTCAACGTTCGCACTTATAGTACCTACTTATATTTTTATTACCGGTATCTATGCCAATTATTACCCTGTGTACTGTGACTGTGAGTCATCAGTTAGATTTATGTGTACATTTACCAGCCATCAACTAATTATAGATACTTTTGGTTGTTAGTGCAAACAAAAATGTGTACTGGATTGGATTCGATCTTAAGATAATGGAACAAAAATTATTGGCATTTACCAAAGAGGCTAAAAATGTATATAATTTAATATTCAGTAACAACCATAAGTACCAGTAAGTTGACGGTTGTTACCCAAATTGGGTAAAAGAGATGTATGTTTGTAAATAAAAACTTTGTGGCGCATTTTCGTAATACTATTCATTGGGATATAAAACTTCCAAAATTTGTATCTTAAGAAATATCACCATGTTGCTAAATTTGTTGACATTATGTCAACAGTAGAAATTTGTCTCTTATAAATATTTATTAATATAATAACTTATTCAAATTAGTCTATTTTTGTGTATCATTATAACACCTACTTGTATTCTACTTCCCACTTTTGGAATGCCGTGATTTGTGATTCAAATTCCAATATTACGAGTAGTATACATAAAGAACCTGTTCAAATTTAAATAAATACGTATTTTGGAATTAGTAAATTATTGACAAAGTTTAGCAACAGAAAATCAGTTCCTGTGAATAAAGATCAATAAATGTCGAGATAAATGTGTTGTAACAATAGCGAAACAATAGTGAAAATCGTAAAAAGAAAATTTGAATAGTTTCAAAATCTCTTAACATTTTTAAATTCGAGGGAATAATAGGTACTTAACTGAGACTGTTTGAGATGCAGTCGTGGTAGAAATAATAATAAACGGTTTACTAAATAATTTAGAGGTTAATTTTGTTTTAATTACATCACCCTGTTATGGTCGAAACATAATTTCATGATTCGATACAAATCAAGAAAACAATTCTTGAAATTGCATCAATTACCCGCTTCAACAAACCTAACCTCAAAATAATTTATTATTTCTGTGTCATTCATTTCTCGTTTGTTTTTATCGTTTTGTCGCCTACATCTCATGGCCTACTTGCCTGTTCTCTTTATTTACATCTTCAAAAATAAATTTTCACTTTCTCCGAGTGAAATTTATATTTTCCAAGATTCTGTGATTCCGGAGATTATCTGATAATTGTTGCAATTGTTTCCTTGTGGTAACGGTTTATGCGAAATGTGAAATAATTAAAAGACAAATTGTGGACTAATATGACTTTCTATTTGGAGTTTTTGCTGTTTTTGCATAGTTTTGTTATTGTTGAAACTAGTTAAACAGGTATCATTTCCTGCTTTATTTATATTTTTATTTGTTTGTATTATGATTCATGTTACATTGCATGTTGTGAAAGTAAACTCATCCATACCGTTTTTTTTATCAAAGCGAAATAAATTTTGTTTGTATCTCTTCAATAAAATACACACGTTACATTGTAAATGTTTTTAGATTTTATTCTACAGTCGTATTTTAGTGTCACATACAAACAGTTAAACATAAACGGTAAATTTTATTATGTTTACATTTATTGTATGAAGCGTTTGATTAAAATTACTGAATTATTTTGCGTAGCTATGTATACAACCGTTATTTTTTGACAACTTTTTGTAATTACATTATTTTAATGACTCTTGCTAAATGTTTTGAACAAATCTTGGTTGATTGCAAAGGAATAACGCTACCTTTATTGGTTTGCGTCTACGAACTAAGTAGGTATGTGTGGTACAAAAGGTAAAACGCTTGACTAAGTTTTAACAATACAAGTGAGTAGATTAAAATTATGTTCTTATTTTCTCACCCTACTCAAATTGCACTTTTATACACAGTACGTTAAACTTTAAAGGGAGACCAGGTGACAATATTTTTCACACACAAGAACGTTATATACTACGAGTGTACCATGTTTGTTTAAAATTACACATTGATTAAACAATTAATTATGTTTGTAAGTATTGTTCATATTTTATACTCTGTACAATTTTGCTCAATTGTCCATTACAATTCTAATGGTACGTATTTGTATATTTGATACATGTTTTATACAAGTGGTTGGATTCTACACTATAAGAATATCTACCATTCTTTCATTGAATCAAATAAATAATTAGTGTAATTACGTCTTTCTTTAAACTTGTTTTGGATACCTACACAAAAAATTCATTCATTTTTCACAGATAAAGCATTGTTGTATTATTTAATATAAGATTCGGTGTGTCGATAACAGAATTTTACCAATAGAATTGATCCAAAATCAAAACAGTGAGTTAGACAAGAGTTAGGTCATCTCGAGATCTTGTTAATATCTACGACGATACGATAAACTTACCTACTACATTTCTTTAGTTTTCTTGAACACATATTGAAATGAATGTAGTAAACTATAAACCCACAGAATATAAGCTTTTCAAGCATAAAATTTTTCATTCGGCTCTACTGAAATTAGTGAACTACACAGATATAGGGTGTACCATAACTTGAGGTACTTACATATTAGAATGGTATAGTACTTCACGTAGGTAATAATCACAGAATTTTTTCAAAATTCGAAAATTAGTTTTTGTGGTTTGTAAAGGAAACAGTTTTGGACCACTGGTTGATAGGTAGTTTTAATATTAAATACGTTGTAACTAATTAATAACTAATGTTTGCATAATACAATAATAGAAGTAGCCGGCCACATAACTCTCTCTGTATTCAAAATGAATAGTATCCAGTGGCACTAAAAATGTTCTCTTTAAATAAACTACAAACTACCCTTATATTAATTGAAATTTCAAAAAAAATACTTTTTGTTTAAATCAGTATGTTAAATAATAATAATAATTAATAAAATGATATTCATTTTTTTATAGTTTACAGGTTGACTTGTACTGGCCCGAAAGGTATATTTTTTTAATAAAAATCAGTCAAGTAATATCAGATTCTGATAATATTTGTGTCAGTTTATCAAAAAAAAGTGTTGCATATTTTATTGAACACTTTTAAACAAAAATAAACCGACTTTTGCTGATCTAGTATTTTGCGCCATAAGCAACCACATGCTCCAGCTACAATATGACACATAACGCATCACCTGCTCAGTTTGCATCTAGGCATTAATACCTCATGAATGACCACACTGACACTCACACATGCACCGCATATTCCCATACACCTCGCACATGTCTCCAGCCACCACACACGCACACTTCGCGTCGTAGGTTTGCATGAACTCTTGCAGTGCACGCCGGCATATGGCACGGTTTAGCCTTACCGGATGTGCTGATGTGCAACGGCGATGCACGCTGTTGCTGTTACGGTCATTGACAACTGCACGACGGTGCAACAGTGTCAGTGCAGATGCACTCGCTGGAGAGAACTTAGAGGAGAACGTGAGTTGCTATAGGAAGTTGCATACTCTAGGTTCAGTGTTATTTCATCCCTTTCGAGGAATTCTGTAGCTTTCTACCCTAATAGATTACAGAAGTGGGCGGTCCTTGTTAGCACGGTATATTTGAATGCGAGTCGATAGTACAGGTTCGCCAGTCAAATGGAAAGATTTGATGAGGGGCTTAGAGCTCGTAGGGAGGTGGTGGGGAGGAAGATCGCCGACTCAACATTATCAGCGTGGTTTATCATGTAGTTTACAATGTATCGTTGGACGAGTGAACAGCATGGCTACGCAGATAAAGCGTACATTCTCATTGACGAAAGTTTGGTGCAAACGCGACGCGATTTTAGAAGTCATTTCAACGTACTGCGCAATCAGCCTGTTCCGTCGAATAGGGCGATTCGAACGTGGATAAACAATCTTGAGCAAAGTGGATCGACGTGTAAAAAAAATGCTGCGAGAGGTCATTCTGAACTTCCAGGCCATGGCATCAATGGATGATGCATTCATGAAATCTTTCCATTTGACTGGCGAACCCTGTATATACATTTTCCATTGTCTTCAAGCTTATTTGTATTATAGGTATCTAAATTGAATTTTTTAAGGGAAACTAAGGTATAAATAATGGTTTCTAAATTTAATTCCTAATGACATCTGTAACAATAAACTTATTGTAGGTTTTTAAAACTATAACTGACCCATATCCCGAACACGCTGTTGTGCGGACTGTCACAAGGAGAGCGACTGAAAGAGGTGCACTGTACTCGTGAAAAGAAACAAACATTTAAAAAAAAGCATTATTTACTCAATTACAAAAGGCCGTCTAACATTAAATCAATATGTAAAATATATTAACTCTAATATGCCTACAGGTATTTATAGTTCACGCATACATCAAGTACCTAATAATCGTTAAATGCTTATTGCAGTCACACAATGCCCAAAACCGCAATCGTTTAAGATTAGCCCGCAGATAAGAAATATAGTCGAACAGTTCAGTAATTGACTCCACAAGTTGTGACGTCACGACCGCCATGTTATTGTAGTAGGTTACGGTTTACGTTCCAAACAAACCATTATAAGCATGATGCAGAGCATAAGTTAGTATGAAAATATCGTATTTAATTACAAAATTCAGTTTATTTTGAAGTTTAGTAAATATTTAAACTAATAGGAAAGTGTAACCTATCAACAAACTTTACTTTAGTGTTTATTTGACAGATATTGCTTAAATACGAGAAATTTGATGAATGCAAGTTGAACATATCTGTATTAAAACATTAATGTACTTACCTTACACAATAAATAGCATTAATAAAGAAATAAATGACTTTTTAAACTGAGCTACACTTAAAATAACACGTTCAGCTGCGTTTGTTTGGAACGCAAACTAAACCGTAACCATAGTAACCTGGCGGTCATGACGTCACACTTGCGGAGTCAATTGCCATAGTTATTAACCCGAGTATATATTTTACTGGTAGAGTAAGAGTTTTTCGAAGCTTATTACCAGGGTTGCATTGTATGCTCTGGCGCATCTCAGGCTTGTAGTTTTGACCATTGTGTGACTGCAATAACCCCCTAATAAACGCTAATGATTATTAGGTAGATGAAATGTATTTGTACTCTAGCCTTATCCCTCTAACAGGTTTTCGGGACGAAAATGAACAATATGGCACTAGGTCCGAAACGCCACGAGACGAAATCGCACACCAATCTTTTAGTGTAAATAGAGATGCAATATCTGACTACTTTGAATATGCATTCTGCAAGATGAAAAGAGCGAACTAGATGTCTAAAGAGAGACAATTATTATTGGCAACATGGTACACATAACGTCCATAAGAACAGCATTGCCTATTCTTCACAAACTGAACCTAGAGTTTGGAATTACCTATTACAGCTGGTGTGGTATGAAATATGAGGAATTTTAATACATCCGGATTTGTGAATGTGGCAGATGTTAATGAAGTAATTAGTTAATAATTCTATGTTATATTGCGAGTATGTGTTGTAGACAATTTTCCTAGTTCCGTATGAGAAAGTGATTAATTATAATTATGATGCTTCACATAAAATACAGGTACAGAACTTGAAGCCAAAAGTTTTATTTCAATAATAATGAGTTCTGAAAGATATTTTCAAATATTTATTTTATTACTATAGTTCGAAAATTTGATTCTTTATCCCGTTTCGAGTTGGTAGGTACTTTTAAATTTCAGGTGAGAATTTCGTTTAATATTATTATATAACTTAATTTCCATATAGTTTTGAAAACATCAAGAACATAATTATGTCTCTAGAAATATTAATGACATTTAAACATTCAGAATTAATATTCATCACTGCAAAGACTTATCAATTCATTTTATAGAATAAATTATCTATCAAAGTAATTAATTACTGACAAACATTTACTGCTTTCCTCAATTTACAAACAAGAAAATATTAACGGAAGTCAAAGTATATACTAATTAATTTATTAGACAAATAAAGTCAAGCATGAATTATAATATTCATTATTTATAAATTTAGAAGTCTAACTTATTTCATACTTTTAATTCTGTTATGAACAAATTTACGAAGGTTATGAAAATCTAAATCATGTTTTCACTTTTACTTTTTCATGTTTTCTTATTTTGGCTACGAAATTATTCATAACCTGAAATGAAAAACATGTGTTTTGTTTACATTATTAACAATACCATTTGTGGAAATGTATATTTCGCAGAGAAAAAACATTCCTTTATGTGATGCTGCTGAAATTTTAATGTCCGCTAAAATTCTTTTCAAACATAACATTCAGAATGAAATAGTAAATTATTCAAGTGCTTTTCAAGAATTTGTCTTCAGCGGCAAAATATCAATTTTACGAAGGGAAAAACATTTTTGTTGAAACATTCTTATGAAAACATATTTTTTCGCTTGGTCAAACGTTTTTTTGTCTGGGGCAAGTTTTAAAATAGTGCAGGTAACTCTTTTAGAAGATTTCTATCTGTTCTGCTGAAGAAAAATAAGCTCTATTGATATTTATCTAAGGGCTAGAATAGAATAACAGTTTGTTAGTATACACTAGAGATTTGACCACACCCAAACTATCCCTTGTCCAAATTTCTTTACCTGTACGAGTTTTTTCAAAGGTTTCTAAAAATAAATTCCAAATTTGATGTGGTTCGTATGTGGGCGTTTTAAAGAGTATAAAACGTTATTGAATATACCTTTCGTTGCAACCTTGTTTTTCACGTTTACTTAGGCAATTATATAGGCTATTATACATTGTTTTCCATTATTTTAATAAAATTTAAAATATGCTACTGATACTAAAATGTTTTATTAATATACCTATGATATCATGTTTGTAGTTGTAGAAATTAACGGATGTGGGATTGTTAAAATTGTATATTTGTAGTGTAACAAAATTAAATTTTAATGCATGTAATGTTTTTTTTTCGAAATTAAAACTGCATATTGCACGATCTATTTAAAAATGGTTTACTTTTTTTTGTAAATTAGATATTGTTGTTAATGTAGAGTTATATTACTTACTTCATGTACTTATAGTTTTCATAAGAACTATAAAATTGTAATAAAACAGATATGTAGATCAAGTTTTATGTGATAGGTCAGTTCATCGTACATTATGTCATGTCATTAAAACTGGAACTGTTACTGTTATTGCTATTATACTATTCTTTATTACATATTATATCGATTCAGATTAAATATAAGTAGGTAGGTAGGTATAGGTAAGTTGTTAACATTTAACAGAACACTTACCTACTGTTAGTTCTATTAAATTAATAGGTTACAGTTGAACTTTTATGCTTCCAATTTTGATAACTTGAATTTATGGATAATTCGCACAAACTTGTTGGTAAAAATGCACGCATAAAATCATACCGATTAACTACATACCTTATGTGTGATTTTAAATCTGTAAGTCTTGATAACTCGAAATTTTTGTGACAAATCATTGTTCGCGTTATGCACGTTTAAAAGTATTTAAATCGTCACAATTGTGAAGAATACGCCAAGTACCAATATCCAGTTATAGTGCAATGCATTTTCTCAAGTACAAATTTTCAGCATGAATATTATATCAAGTCAACTGCTTTCTACTGAGTAAGTGCAAGCAATAATTTCATACCTAATGCAAGACTAAGGTACTTGTAAGTAAGGACCATTTTCCTTTGCTATTTATTTTGTCATCTGCGGTTTAAGGTATTGTTGCTTTTAACGATAGGCTTATAAAGTCAGGAATATGAAATTAAACAGAACTAAACCAATATGCTACTACAACACTTAAAATTGAATAATCATGTATTAAAAGCTTCTTCGCGAGATTCCAATATATTTCCCGCCATCCCGCCTTTAGAATAATCTGATTCTATTCTTCTCCATCTGAAGTCTAGATCAGCGGCAGAGTTGACCACCGCATCTATGCAACATTCTCCTGCACTCCACGGCGTGTCTGTGTGAGTGTGTGTGTAGCGGCAGGCTGTTTGGCGGCATGAACGACTGACTCGCTCTTCTTGTGTTGGATTCTGAGCCCGCCGCTGAATCAACCTGCATGGCCGCCTGACCGCTATGTGGATGTGGGCATCGGAGACGGAGATATGCTACCTGAGCATCTCAAAATGTTTGTTCGAGACAAGTGTTGTGGTCGTAGGGAGGCTGACTGTGAAATGTAATATGGGTATACTTTTATCTGTTTACTTGAGTTTTGCGAAATAAGCGAAGAAATGAATAAACTATATAAGTAGAACTTCATTCCGATGCAGTAACTGAATTCAATTATTTATATACACTACCGGAAAAAAGAAACCGCCCACCCAGAAAAGTTGAAAAATAGATGCATTTTCAAATTGGATGAAACTTTGAGTCCGAAAAACTTTTATGTGTCTACTTTAAGGGCGTGGAAGCGATCTTAGCTTTAACCCCTTCCGCCACCCCGATGAAAACAAGTTTTTTTTTCTGGGAAAAATGACCAACTTTGACGATCGCTGGGGAGTTAAAAAAAATGTGGACTCGATTCTCCAACAATGCAAATTATAATTTACATCTCAACACATCGAGCTGTATTTTGAATAATTGACAGATCAATAGGTTCAAAGAAAAAGAGTTGTAAAGCGCACATAGAAAATACGCACAAACATGTATATATTAGGACTAGATCAATGAAAAAAAAATAGGATCACTATAATCAGACATAGAACTGGATTCAGAGATTGCGTAGTGTACACAGCATAGCATAGCACAGCGAAACATAGAAAATGAACATACGGGAATACATGCATTGATTCATAGAATACAGACATAGCACAGCACAATATGGACATTGGGCATATTTTATTTCGAAGCTGTGTTTCTTACGTTTTACTATGCTCGGACATGTACGCTGTGAGTACTCTTTGTTAAATCACATCTACCGCGACTGCGCTGTGGTTGTGATTAACTGTAGAAACACAATAGATATTAAATTGAACTGTTTATTTAAATATAACGAATAAATACAAATGAATTCGTTCACAAATCTCAATATTTGACAATTGTTATAATAA
The DNA here is from genome assembly GCA_947534325.1 of Agonum fuliginosum. Taxonomy (NCBI): domain Eukaryota; kingdom Metazoa; phylum Arthropoda; class Insecta; order Coleoptera; family Carabidae; genus Agonum; species Agonum fuliginosum. The sequence goes on along the minus strand of OX384043.1, from coordinate 17,070,108 downwards.
TACATTGTCATTATTATAGTAACGCTATGCTATCTCTGAATTGGTTTTATGTTTCTGTGTTTTCCTGTGTTGTGTATTCCTATGCTGTGTTTTCTACGCAATCTCTGAATCCAGCTTTATACGTAGACAATCGGAGCGGGGCATCAATAAAAAAATAATTAAGGACTTTGAAATTATTATAATTTGATAATTTATTCTAAAAAATTATTACAAAATTTAGTGATCACAATTGATTCCAGGTGGAGGCAGCCTCCTCCCTGCACACCCCTCGCGACGCCCATGAAGTTAGTTATTTCATACTTGTCTCTTTTCTTCAAACAGTAAAATCTCAATTCGTTAGTTATTAAATATTTTAATTTTGTTAGTAATATAAATAACTACTACAAGTAATACTAGTAATATGAAAAGATAATTATTTTATTAGTTCTCCGTTATACGTTACCAGTGTAGTATATTAACCAATAAAATGAAGTGTGCTATATATATAATGTTGTAAAACAATTTGGAATTCTAGTATTATTTCAGTTCTATACTCGTAGGTTGTAAATACCTATTTATTTCCAGCGTTAAATTGAAAAATAAAATTATTTATTACGGAATTTATTGAGGCACTGTGACTTTTAATGAAAATTAAAGGTTTATTATTATACTGAGTTTTAAACAATGAAATAACCTACACGTTTTTATTTCACTATGAATTTACAACTATTGGAAAGAGAATTTAAATGTTTCATTTGTTTTAATCGCTTTATAGAGCTTTATAATCAATAAAGGGAATACATTTTAATTACATTAATTTGTTTATCAATCTATTTAATTGTTTTATTGTATCGATGAATAGGCCATTTAAAACTAAAAGCTTTATTTGATACATAACATTAAACTTGAATAAAAACTTTTAGAGTTGTTTTATAATACATGCATAAGCATAAATAGATACAACATAAGCATACAACATAGATACATACATAACTATCATGCCTTTGTACCCAACTTGGGTTTGGCAGTGAAACCACTTTTTTTGTAGCGTACTGGTTTCAGGTTGAAACCATAGTATTTAAAAGTATTCAAAAGTACCCGCCATGAGAAATAATTTTAAATTGTCAAAAAAGTCGATATAATTTACAACAACAAAAAATTATTCGGGCGCATAATCTGTTTTAACATTTGTGCGATTCTGTGTTGCAATGTGCAATATTTCTTTTTATTTTTCTAGAAGAACTACTTCAAAAAAATAGTTTTGTTAACTGACAATAGTTAATTATATTACCTATTATGTTTTACAAACGATTGTTTTATTTTAGATTATAAATATATGATGTTCTTTTTTGGCCAGTTTAAGGTTGGTGGTTTCATAGTAAAACCATATTTTATCTTGCTTTTGGCCAGATCAAAGCAAATTTTTGTTGAAAAATACAAAAATCCTCTATATTTAATGTATTGATCGATAAATTATAAGTTAAATTAATCAATAAAAATAGTTTATTAAAATTTTGCACCGTTGGCCGGCAATGATTAATTTTAAAATTCTCGTTTAAATTTCGATTCAGTTAACAATAATTTCCATGTTCTTCCCGCTGTTGTGGTACCACTGCTGATAAGCATCCTCACTCTACCTAACCTCAACTTGATCACCTACACTGTTATTGAAATTGTTACAAGTTACAACTTACAAGTACTCGCCGGTCGCACACTTTGTTTTATTTTCTTCAACTATCGCTTTTATTTCCAACAAAACCATCTGAGAACTTAGTGCACTGGGATTCCTTCACGAATGATATAATTATGTTGTGGGGAAAAAACCGCGCGTATCACAAAACAACGCCGATTAATTCACTTAAAAACAACTGGGCCTTGAAAATGGAATACATTAGTTTGGATTGATACCTGTGCGTTGTGTTTTGTCGTTCTTTGTTGAGGTAATTTAAAGCCCACGTGCATTTTTTAGGTTAGGAATTGTTACGTTTATACTGGTGATATTGAGACAATGGGAACAGGTTGTGATTTGTTTCGGGGAACAATAAAATTTCTATTTTTGGATCGAACGCAGTGAAAATCAGAAGAACTGCACATTGTTAAATACTACTTAGTTGAAGTGCATAAATACAAATTACATATTTACATAATGTCCATGTTACCCTAAAAACATAAAATCAGTTAATACTTACTAAGGAAACTATAGTTTTTCCTAAATTTTGTTTTACTTTAATTTTGCTGGTAACCATCCTACAGGATTAACTCCCAATAATACGATTTGTTACTAGTTAAGAATTTTTCAAAATGGGAAAATATAATTATATGTTATTTTTTAAATACAAGTACCAACCTATCTACTAAATTATTGTAGTGTGTTGTAAAGAAAGGTTTTCCAACATGTTCTGATACCTTTTTTAAATTTTATGCCTAAGGTCAGGGAATAAACCAAATTTTTTTTAAAGAATGCCATTAACATTAACATAAAATCAATTAATACTTACTAGGAAAAGAAGGAAACTATTATTATTTTTCCTAAATTTTGGTTTTACCAATAACACGATCTATTATTGGTTAAAGAAACTAAATTGTTTAAATATAATGAAAACTTCTTGACTGGATATTTTTATAAATTGTTTAAGTTTGTTGTAAAGAAAGGTTTTTCCACATGTTCTGATACCTTTTTTTAAATTTTCTGGCTAAGGTCAGGGCATAAACCAATTTTTATTTATTAAAAGTCACCGTATAAAGATACATAACCCGTTGGTTCAAATTACTATAAAAATCCACAGGTTCTTTCAACATATAAAATATTTTACTCGAAATACGTTAGTACCTACATAATTTTAATAATTTCTTCTTGAACCACAGATTTGTCAACTAATCGCAAGTGACATAAAAAGTTGAAAATTTGTCCAATTATATCGTAATTTAAGTCTTATCTTACATCATGTTAAAATTTCAAGATCATGCCTTTCACGATAGAAGCTAAAAGAAATTATAACTCGCGATATTTTTCTTATTTTGGGTAGTGATTGCTTAATTTGAAAGACGAATCTGCTTCCTTTTATTTTACTTCGTTCGAATTGAATGTAGTTAGATTTAACGAATTAAACGTAAAAGTCAAGCTAGTATTCCTTGTTTTTCGTTCATTTGTAGTGAAAATATAGCAGAAAACAATGTGATTTATATAGTGGTCCCAAGAAAAATATTTTATACATTGTGGGCAGGTAAATATGCATTAAAATTATTGTTTTCGTTGTTTACCTTGAAATGTAATTCATATCTGCACCCAAAGCGCATTTTCTTTGCAGTTTTATGAATGACTAAACAATTTAACAAAACTATTTAAAGTTTTCTCTTGGACAATGGTTTAATTTAGTGAATTGCTCAGACTAGCAATGAAGTTTTTGCAAACTTTCACACTGACTGTTTGAATGCACTTCTTTCTTCCATTTTGTTTGCCTGAATTGAACTGTTTTGAATATGAAAAGCGGTCTCATTGTTTCCCACTTTGAATTTATTGTTGAGCGTGACAAGGAGTGTTATTTATTTTTACTGTAAAGTTAATTTTAATTCTGTTGAGAAAACAAGTCATGAAATATTGTGAGAGAATGACATTAAGAACAGTAAGCTTGAAATATTTTGTTTGAAATAATCATTAATTTAATACTTTTCCTGTATGTTCCGATTTCCAATGTTTCAGAAAGAAAAGAAACTTCAAACAAATGGTTTCAAAATTATTTAAAATATCCGCTAAATTGTTCTACAAAGTAAACCATGAAGTAATATTTCTTTTGGTATTGACCATGACTGAGTACTTCTAAATGGAATTAAATTGCAGAATGATTTTAAATTAACTTTATGATTAATGGTGCTGATTGGTCAATTATTTCATAATTAATTATTATTTTGATATTATTTAATCATTAATTTTTTCCGATATTACATGTGTGTATAAACACGGACGATAATATCTCGTGCATGTAATTTATTTCCATTTTAAAAATGAGTTTCTTATATTGTAGCTGTGGAATTGATTGTAAATGTATTTTAAATTACGTTTTCTTAAATTGAAGAAAAGCTAACATGCAGTTATGATGAACAAATTTTTGTTGTCATTATTTTATATGAAGATAAGTCTTCAATCAATTTTTTGGTAGTTTAACTACAATAGCATACCTAATTGTTGTGCCTAAGTGAAACTATTTCAATAACATTTTTAAGAATGAAATAGTAACAAAGAGATAATGAGATTTATTTAAAAAGTGAATTAAAAAAGATTTTAATAAGTATAAATTTATCAGTCATCCCCGTTAAAAAAAATTTCAGTTATTTTTTAAAAATTCTGTATTATTTTCAGGATAAGAACGTACTTAACAATGATAAAACAACTATTTTTTCAAAAATAATTATAGACCATATCCAAAAGCTACGCCAAGAGTAAAAAAGATTACATAGGTACCACGTAAGACAAGAAAATATGCAATTCTGACAGACACTTCAGGAAAAATGTTCATTATTAGTAAAAAATAAAAAGACATTGAAGACTGACTAATTAAAGTGGTTTCATTGTTAAAATTTGAAATAAGTGATTAAAATATTCAAAATGCTTTCTGTAACATTTTGCCCTGTACGCTGTACGAACCTACCCCAAGGTTGGGATAGGTTTGGAACAGCCTGTAGATCTATACCGATGACTCATAATATATGCTGCAGTGCTGCCATACACCCAAATTGGATAAATTAAATTAAATTTAGCTCACTTCGCTCGAATCAGCGTTTATCGGAGTATTTAGTTGTTTATCTCATGGCTCATCCATAATTCAATCTTATATCGCATCTGGTAAAATTATTGAAATACAAATATGACAGAAAATTTCGGTTTTAACCACACAGTTACAGAAGGGCATATAGACACTGAAGAAAATTTCTACTCGAAACAATATAAAAACCTAGATCATATTCCAATATTCTCAATTATGAATACATCGAAGTAAAATATCATCTCTTTATACCCTCAGGCCTCATAGAGACGCCACATCCACTCGCTGCCTGTCCCAAATCTAATCCTGGATTACGCAGACTCCGGATTATAAAACATTCACACTAACAGCCTAGAATAATTTATATATAACGTTCTGTGCAGCGACCAGCAATAATATACGCTTTTCCAGAACTTCGCAAAGTCTGTCCCGTGGCGATAGCGGCAGATGGATTGAGGGATGTTTACGCTAGGGTAAAGTAGTTGTGCTCTTTGAGGAGCTTGAGGTTCTAGGTTAGGTCTGAGGAATTCCCGGCGGATGAGAGCAGCGGGGTGTTAAGGACGGAGACCACAGGAGAACAATAAAATTTTAGGTTAGGTTGGATGGTTTATTATTCGGGCTATTCCGGCTATTTGATGGAGTGGATAATCGGGCTTAAATCATTAATTTAATTAAAGTAATTATGGTTTGATTTGTTTATGTCCTTGTACAAGATAAATTACTCGAATTGATGATTATAAATTGTTTTATGCTGGATTAAAAGCTTTCTTTATCTAAAGTAGTACAAGAAAGGATTTTTAAAATGTCCCTTCAGCTTCTGCAGATAACAAATTGTAATGTCAGCATCTTGTAGGTAACAATTTTCTATTGAATTCCGCAATTAAATTGTATTACTATGTAATTAAACAGATTGTTTTGCAGTAAAATACTGAAAGTAATTACGACGGATAATATTGGTTGTTATCCATTTTTAGGGTTCCGTCTCAATTTTCAAAATCAGGAACCCTACTCCGTTGACCGTCTGTCACAGGTTTATAACTTTGAAACGGTTAACTGCCATTTTGCGCCACAATATTACTGCTACTCAGATATCTGTAGAGGGCCTTTTTTACTGTACCTATAATTTGTCTCATTTTAAGGAAACCTAGAAAACAATTTTTAATAAGAGCGAATAAAATTTTCGGTATGTGGCTTGGCTAACGACTGCAGTATTAAAAGTGTGCCTATTTATTTTTGAGTTACATCTATTTATAAATGTCAAATAAACTAAAAGTATTGATTATCATTTGCTTAGTATGTTGAGGAAATTATGTTTATTTATTAATTTTATTATTTTTATTTGACAACGCGTGATATAACTGTATTTTCTTATTATAGACAATATACAAACTGGTATATGGGAAACCTGTTTCAGTTAGTTAAAATAATTATTATGAGTAAGACTGTATTTCAATTATTATAAATTCAGTTTTAGCATTTGACGTAACCCTCCGCGCATGAAGTATGTTCGTGCTTGTCTATTTTTTAAAAGTCGGTAGTAGTACCTGTATATTATAAATCTCGAACAATTTTGCAGCTGTAGAAAATTCCAATAGCTGTGCCAATTACTTACTAAATTTTCTCCAACCAGACTAGTTTCTACGTCAAATGTATCTTTTTTGTGTAATTTTTTTTTTAAATAATGCCTTATGCTCATAATGGAAAATATTATAAAATAAAGAAATCATAGTTTGAACAAAAACTACCTAAAAATGGTTAAAAACGCTAAACTCAATTAATTTTCTTTCCTTACAGACTATTATTATTATTGTTAATTTAAGTGCTAATAGTAGGTAGAACGTAGATCTAGCAAGTAGACACAATAATTTTAGTAGTGTACACCTGCACATTTAATAGTTTTTTTAATAATTACTGTAAAATAAATGGGCCAGATCTATTTCAATTTTTACTGATGTGAGTCACTGTTAGATAATAACTATTATTGGTACCTATTGCTATAATAAAAATTTTGGCACACATTTCTATTATTAGTTCCATTAGTTTAGCAGCTGTTCGGTATTCGGTATTGTTACAGGTACATTAATTTCGTTTATTTCACAAATCGTGTTCAATATGCGTCCTTGTGCCAAATATTTGGTATTTCCACTTTTTTTCCTCACTTCCTCGGGGAATAGTTTATTATTCTGATTATTTTGTAATTAGATGTTGCCGTAAATTTGAGAGCAAGAATTATATGATTTATATTTATTATTAAAATAAATAACGTGTACCTTTTTTAACAAATTGGTAAGTTGTTGAAAATATATCTATAATAAACCAGATTTGAGCAAGATTTAATGCCTATTATGTTAAAGCCGGTTCCGCACTACTGGTCAATTATTAACAAGTATTTACAAGTATCGACAATGACCAATAGTCTGGGACTGAAATAATTGGTACTTGGTGTTGGTACTGGCCGATTTTCTTCGGTTTTCTGCAAATCTACCACAAGTCAAAAGATAATAATTATCGGTCAATGCTCGCGCAGCTTTTACTGCCGGAGATCCCACTTCCAGAGTAGGACTGGGAAAAAATAATCGATTAATCAAAATTTAATCGATAATCGATCAAACGATTATCAATTTTAAATAATCTATTTATCGATACTTCGATTATCGATTCTTCGATTATCACTTCTTCGATTATCTATTAATTGATGATCGATTTTTCGATTATCGATTCTTCGATTATAGTTTATTCAATTATTATTTGCAATGATAATTTGGTTAACCAGGTACTATCCATATTTATAAAATCAATTATAATAATAATCGATTTTTCAGGTTTTTTCTGTACACACACATCTAAGTCATTTCCATAAACCAGGGTTGACCTGGAACCGACCTGGAACGAACCCCTTGAAACAAAAACTCATATTTTAACACTAACACCACATTCATAACCCTTTTCATACAATTTCTTTCATTCTTCTCACTTGGAATCATTCACACCCGCAATTTGATTATCAAAAATCGATTATCAAATTAATAATGGATTATCGATAGTAAAAAAATCGATTATCAATACTCAAAATAATCGATTATTGATAAATTATCAAAGTTCGATAATCGATTATCAATATTCGATAATCGATTTTTTATTTTCGATTATCAATAATCGATTAATCGAAAAAATCTATTATATCTCATAATCGATAATCGATTACGAAAAATCAAAATCGCACAGCCCTATTCCAGACCACTGGTGAAACTTTGGTTTTCTTTTGTTACTTCACCATATTGTGTTGCAATGATTCACAAGTATTGGCCAGTAAGCACAACGCAAGTATTCGCCAGTAGTCTGGAAGGTCGGACTATAGAAGTGTACACTGTACATGTGTACAAGTCATTAAAATATTTGTGAATACTTGCCGAATTCATCAGGCCAGTAGTGTGGAACAATTTATAACTATATCCTCTTAATTTAAGTAAAGTTTACTATCCATATTAGTTAATTTTGGAGTAAATGCGAACTTGACTTTCAGGATCATGGAAATAAAGTCACAAAATTTATTGTAAGCTTTATTTTCATATAAAATATGGTTAAATAAAGCTTACAATATACATATTTTGTGACTTTATTTCTATGGTCCTGAATGTCAAGTTCGCATTTACTCCAAAAATATAACTTTATACTTTTATCAAAGCAGTGGTACTAATCTACTTACCTCAGCCTCATATGTTTACGTTTTAAAGATCAAGTAATTTATGTATCATATTTGCAATGCCAGAAGTAAAAGTAGAGACATTAATTTGAAATAAAAAGGCGAGGTGCCATTCTATTTCTACTATGATTCATCATCATCACACATCTTTAAGGATCAAATCTATATTTAGAAACAGTTCGTGCTTACATTTTTTAAACAAATGTACACGATTGACCTTTTATTTTCTTGTATATTTCGCAATTACACTTAGAATAAGATTCCGTATACAAAATACTAAAGTTAACTGTTCCATTTATTCTAATTAAAAATGCAACAAACCAAAAAAATGTAAGCTATTTTTTGTACAATATAAAACCATATTGTCTGTAGTCTAATTGTTTCAATTTGTTTCACAGCAAATTATTTCAAGATTAAATAGCTTCATATTTCTTCTTTGTGTCTTGAAAAAAATCTTCAATGAAATACGATTCTGACAGCCAAGGTTGTAATAAGAAATGTAAATTAATTTTTTCGTTACTTATTTATTGTTTTCTTCACTGCTGTTTGCTGTATGGGTAAATTGGTTCGTTTTAATAGCAAAAAAGTAATTGCCGATTGGATGATAAATTTTTAGCGATATTGGATAAAATCTAAGACAAACAAATTATAGATGAGTGGGTTTGTCTAATATTATAATTACATATGTGATACATGAATTATTACATAAAATTAATTATATTCAATAAAAATTAATGTATTCCATTTTAGAGTTAACGAACTGTTGAAATTGTATTTAAAAAATGTTGTTTTTGTTTTATTGGCAAAATAAATTCAAATGTACATGCAGAATAAAATTGAGATAATTAAATTTTACATTTCGTTTGTTGTGAAATATTATTTACTGCACTCGTTTTGTGTTGTTTTTTTCAGATAATTAAATGAATTTGTTAAATGAATTTCATGACATAATATTGTGTATTTCGTAAAAAAATAATATCACGTTTTAATTATATTTTATGAAATTTATTTAAATTAATTCATACGCACTTTAAATAATTAGGCCATATTTTTATCAGTGATAATAGATGTATTTTAAATTTAAATATGTGGCAGTTTATTAACGTTTTTTTTTTGTTTCAGGTAAGCATCTTTTAATGAGTCCTATTTCAAAGTACAGAGAAGGTAAAGCATGTTTGAGTTTGTAATTTTATATTTTTTATTTTCAATAATGAGTTTCTGCGAAACGAAACAAATAAATTATCTCGTGTAGTCTCAGCCCTTTTAAGAAAATAATATGTTTAACTTCTTAAACTTTAAGAATTTACCTGCAATCGTGAATAAAAGCATCAGGTGCTATATATTCCTAAATTATTAGCATTAGGATTACCTAATAATCTTCGGAAGAAAGTGTAGGTACTATTTTCATCTTCCGAGGAATAAGCACGAATCAAAAAGCACTCAACCATAATTATAAAATATTGTACAATAAATTAGTTTTCATAAGTGTTATATAGCAAATAGTAAACTTATATAAATACACTAAAATCAATGCGGTATAGTACTAGCGCAACGCATTTGCATTGCGCTCTTCATTAACACTAACAACCTTTAAAAAAAATTAAGTACTAAAAATTTTCACGATTTTTTGGGTTTTTATATGTTAATCTATACATTAAAATATTAGACGTATTTTTTTGCCAAAAAGTTACTAATAAGCCAGAAAGAAATTCATAAAATTTAAAAAATAGGTTCCGCGAAAAACTATACCGTGTGTGACGCTGTGACGTCATCGGCACTGAGAACATACTTTCACTGCGCTGACAAGAACCGAATATAATACGTAGGTCTTACCTAATTTTGTCGTCCATACCGTAGTAAAAACGACAAAAAATGAACTTACACGAACAAATCTACTCACGGTTTGCTCTCAGTGCCGTTTGCGTCACACATGGCGCATTTTAATGCACGTATCCAAAGAGTTACGTTTTCATTTCGATAAAAAGATAATAAATCTATCAAAATTAACAATTATTTTCACTGGCCTATAACTTATATATTATGCTGAAAATTGATATTCAATAAGTATTTCTTTAAAAGCCGTAGGCTTGGAAACCCCCACTGGATCAAATCAATTCAAATCAATTTATTTATCAAAATAATAATTCTATTTATTAATAATTGCATAAATTCATACATTACAATCATCTATTTATTATTGAATAAAATATGAGATCTAAAAGGTTTTTTTCATAAAAATATTTTATTTATGTATCACCATTTAGCTAATGAATTCTGTGCATTACTACAATATTTTTAAAGCTGGATTTTATTTCTCGCGTGACAAAGGATAATAATAAAATCATATCACAGGGCGCGCAATAAAATGCACATCTTTCATTTAAGTTTTTATTGCTTCAAATCTATTGATTCCACGCCAGAATTTTCAAGTGTATGAGTGTGACTTCGGTTTTTATGATCTCTTTGTGATAAATTGGACACCCCTGCAGAAGAGCAGGGCCGCTCCCTTTTTGCACCCCTGAGAATTTGCCCCTGCCAAATACGGTTCACCCACAGACGTCTAAGTGTGGAGGGTTAGGGTAGTTTACTAATTTTTAATTGAGAGGGTGTGGGCTTGTTTAATTAAAAAGTTTCAGAGATAATTTTAATTACTTACGCATTAAGAGAACTATGTTTGTCATTGTCAAGTTTTGTCATCAAATATTTATTTGCAGGGGTGCTCATAATTTATTTCGTTCGTTATTACCGGAGAAGTTTTAGTTTTATTTATAATAAAGAGCATACCAAACTAATTTAAAACTTTAGTAATTTCATATTCTATTTTATATTAACTTATTATACAGAATACGTATAGAGTGCAATGTTTATTGCCTTCTCTTTATGTGTTCATTTAATTTAATTTTAATAATAAATATGCTAATCCAGTGGTATTTAAAATGAGCCGTGTGAGTAAACTAATACTCTTCATTTTCTGAATTTCAAAAAATAAAAATTTAATTCGTAATCAGTATATCAATCTGTATTATAACCCTTCAATATATGGACCAATCAAAGTTATGATACACCGTATACAGGGTGATTCACAACTTCGTGTATACATTTTAATGGCTTATAAATCTCAACTTACTGGACATGGAATAAAATTTTTAAAAAAATCGTTAAATAAGGGGTAATTTTCGCAAGACGTACATTTTTGATACCACTGGATTGTTGATTGTATAATGGGTATTAAAAATAAAATAAAATTGTAATTTATTGTGCAATGGCAAGAATAGTAAATTTATGAAATTACATTTGGAAACAGTGACCCAAAATAGTTCGATTAAAAAACCTGAATTTTGAAATAATTCTTTCAGTTCCGTGAGAAGTGAGATGAGCACTATATGCCATTAAAATATGCGCACGAAGATGTGAATCACCCTGTATATCATGTCCTACTACTAGGATATCCGTACATTATTTTAAAAAAAATCTGACGTGGACACCACATGACTTCCTTGTACGCCTTGTGTGTTCATACTTTTCTTAATAACTAAAATGTAGAATAATATAAAAAATTCTTTTAACTTATTATACTAGTATACTCACAAATATATTTTAGTCATTTTATTTAAACTGCAGAAGAAGATATAAAGCATATTTTACTATTGTCACTGTCATGTCATAATCATTTAAATTTTACGTAGTAACAAATGTTAATCGATCATGGACTACAAGATAAAGAAATACTAAATTATACATATATACTTTAATTATTCCTAAATAATACCAGATACAAAAATATTTATAAAATACCGATTTTAGGTAATAATCACATAATCTTTCATTTAAAATAAAAAAATTTGTGTTAAATTAAATATTTATCGAAATATTTTTTAAAAGTACTACTTCCGGTTTATAGATTGAAACCAAAAATAGGAGGTGCACAACTAGATGCTATAACAGTCCTAAATACAAAATTTCAACTCTCTACGTCTAACCGTATTTGAGTTATGCGACACACATACGTCCGTACGTACGTACGTACAGACGTCACGTCGAAACTAGTCATAATGGATTCAGAAAAGGTCAAAACGGATATTTCCGTCAAAATCTGAGAACCGAAATTTTTCGCGATTACAATACTTCCTTACTTCGTACAAGGAAGTAAAAACTGAAAAATTTCTAGGTATATTTTGATGTTAGCAATTAACAAAAACCAATTATAATAAATTTGAGATCATAGAAATTTCTTTAAAATCAATGAATTTAAAGCTTGACCGAGCGGCCTTAAGTTTACTTAATCTTTCAACTATACTTACAAAACAAAAGCCACTACAAAGAATAAATCCAATAAATTATTTTAAAAAATTTGCACAATCTATCAATAGTACGTTATAGATCGAGACTTCAGTATCAGTACTACCCAATAATTATATCCTTTACATAATTATATTATTTATATAAATAATACGTACTAAAATCGAAGGTAAATACATATCTGCGGTAAAACAAATACATTATCTAGGTGAATTACTAGATAATTGGATATAAACATGTTCAAATTTTTGTAAGTATTTGTGTACATTCACCGATGTTAAACAGTATAACAGCAACAGCTGCAATTTTGTAAACTAGGACTTTCAGTTCTGCATTCTGATGCAATTTTCGAACAAAGAGTCCGTAACAGCGAGGGCGGCTCATTGATCAGTTTTCAATACACATTTCCTATAACTTTACTGTAGGTACACTGAAAATGAATGCAATACAATACAATACACCATCACAGACACACAGGACTACAATACTCCCACAGCTGCAAAAGGGTGGCCAGTTTCCATAGCAAAGCGATTTAGTCACAGATCAAAGCAAAAATTGGGGTGGACAGTAGATACAAACATATTAGTTAGTAATGAACTTAATTCCTTGACATGATTATGTGGATTTATCATTCGATTGGACAATATTTAATTTGGTACACTTCTTGCATTAATAGGATTAAATATTTACTAAGTTTGCAAAGAACACAGTTCAGGAGGTGTATGAAACTTATTTATTATTATTCTACAACCACTAATTGTAAATAATAATGAGATTATCAAAAAAATTGTAACCATGCACATATAAAAAAAACTTTAAAAACTGGCATTGGAGCAAATAGGGAACATCTTTGAACTATTAAAAAATGTCATTTAATGTTGAGTATGTCCGACTCTCGTCTCGTCTCGGAATTTCCAAAACGCATAAAAAGTCAATCTCGTTTCGTCTAGTCTCTAAATGGAGTCGAGAATCTCGAATCAACTTTGGTCTCGTCTCGGTCTCGAATCTGTAGTCGAGATTTGTTTTGTGATTTTGTCTCCAGTCTCGCGGCAACACTTCGACTAGTAATCAACCACTTTAATTTAAATAAATAATGTACCTGTTACTCAAAATTTATTGAAAAAGGATGATTCTATGAAATCGGACAATAATGAGTTACTTTACGTAGCATTCCGGGCGGCCTAAAACCACGCCGCCTAAAACCCACGCGGCCTAATTCCACGCCGCCTAAAGTCCATGACGTCTAATTTTACCCCCACCACAATAGAAGTTGACTACGACAAACCACGCCGCCTAATACCACAACGTCTAATTCCATAACGCCTAATTCCATAACGCCTAATACCACAACGCCTAATACCATAACGCCTAACTCCACGCCGCTTAATACCACGCCGCCTAATCCCACACCGCCTAATCCCACCCCGCCTAATTCCACGCCGCCTAGTTCCACTCCTCCTAAAATCCACAACGTCTAATTTTACCCCCACCACTATGTCCACGCCGTATAAACTCGTGAGACATACAACACACAACGAGTGAATACGGTGTGGACATAGTGGTGGGATTAAAATTAGACGTAGTGGATTTTAAGTGGAGTAGAATTAGGCGGCGTGGAATTAGGCGGCGTGGGATTAGGCGGCGTTGTATTAGGCGGCGTGGAATTAGGCGTTATGGTATTAGGCGTTGTGGTTTTAGGCGTTGTGGTATTAGGCGGCATGGACATTAGGCGTTGTGGAATTAGACGTTGTGGTATTAGGCGTTGTGGTATTAGACGGCGTGGTTTATCGTAGTCAATTTATATTAGTGGTGGGGGTAAAATTAGACGTTATGGATTTTAGGCGGCGTGGAATTAGGCCGCGTGGGTTTTAGGCGGCGTGGTCTTAGGCCGCCCGGCATGCACTCTTACTTTAACTCCGATTTTTTCGACCAATCAGAGCACTGCCTGTACCTACTGAGTTTTGTCGAATTTCAGACTAAATGATTGATGATTTATGCTTCTCTATTTTTTTTGTGATGTATAAAAAATGTTGAAGTATAGCATGACCTATATTTATATTTTCCAATCTATAACTTGCGCAAAACAAGTAACATCAGATAAACCCTCATAATTTATCGCTGAATGTATTTTAAAACAGCCGATAAAAATTGTATTCGAATTGAAAAACTTCATTAAATTACATTGGAACGTAACTGTCAAACTCAGTGGCTTAACAATGCCCAGTATATCAGTCGCATTGACGCTGTGCGAGCTGCCATTGCCGTATCAATATCAATGCAAAATGAATTCATTGCTGTGGCTGTATCTTCCATTTATGCACAATCCGCCCTCAAACACCTCCCCCCCCCCTTCCATTCGCTGCGATATCGACAGCCGGAAAAATTTACATCCAAGAGATAATTAAAACCGATGTCATAATTATTGGACATCGGTGTATAGATACGGGAAATATGGAACACTGTCACATGTGTGGTCCTATATGCATGAGAGAAATAGTGAAATAGTGTTAGTTTGAAAAAGTTAAATGAAATAGGAAGGCATAAAATTTAATATTTCGTAAAACTTTCAATGACGCAGGTGCAGGATTAGTAAACGTGAAAAATTTGTGCCATACATTTGATCGTCCTCAATATTCATATCGGAGAAATTGTTAATCTCGTAAAAAATTCATTCAAACATTTCGATACCGGATTTCCGGATGTACGATTAATTATTCGGAAGTTTCTTGTGCTTTTAATTTAATACTCTTTGATTGATAATCCATATCGTCTACGTGTGAAATTTATGAAACAAGTCCAGTATATAAATTTGTAAAATTTGTTTTTGTTTGTCACGACATTACTTAAAATCAACTACACCAATTTTGATCAAATTAGAAATGTAGTTTTTTTTATTTATAAAAGTTAAGGGCCAAAACACTAACGTTTTTGTTTGCTAGCACCTACACAACAATGAACATTTCTCAAATGTACCTACGCATGCTCATAATATTCCAAAAACAAATAGAAGCGAGAAATATATATATATTTTCCGTCCTTTTTCTTCAATCAGCATGTTTTACATTGTTTAACTGCCCGGTTTCCATGAAATAGTTAGTAAACATAAAATGTGAGTTATTCAGGAACACCGCTCAACGCAAATAAAATTGGTCAATGAAAGCGGATGAATTACAACACTAATAGTAATTACAAAATAAATAAAGTTAGTGTACCTGTCAGTTAAGTAAAATATTTGAACTCTATGTGTCTGACTGTATACTAGCATGCTGGGGCAGATCTATGATTTTTTAATGAGAGGGATTACAAATTCAAATTGTGCTGGTTCTGGTAACAAAACAGGCGAATTTTTTTTATCCAAGGTCAAATTCTCTGTAATTGAAAGTTTCTCTGCTCACCCCTTCATATACCTACGTGCCTGAATTATTCACTTTAGTAAAGAGAATAATAGAATATTATTTTTGTTTTACTTTTTCATGATTTTAAAGCTTCAATTTTTAGTTTTTATTGACTCAAATAGAAAAAATAATTATTCAGATCCGCCACTGCAAGCATGGAAGCAATTAAATTGCAGGAAATATAAATCAAAAGAACAATACTGAAGTTATTATTGTGCCCAACCCAATTTGCATCATTCAGTTTATAAAATATTTTCTAAGATTTCACACTATTACAATAAATTTTACTGAGTCATAATAATTATGCTGTTTCCTCTTGGAAGAAACAATTGATTTAAAAACAATTTTTGCCCTGACCTTTTCTTACTAAACAAAAGCAACAATGCTTACCAGACCATCTATGAACATTATAAAGTTTACCAAAAATGAATGTTATCATTTCAAGGAAAAGTAAACAGAAATAATTATTTTGTTTGTCACACTTGGGTAAAGTAATGCATAATTCATGCATAGATGTTACCAAAGCAAAAAATAAAATTTCACTGAACACATTTTAAATGTAAATTTGATGTTCTAGTTATTAAAGTATGAATTATAAATGGTAATATTTTAGGTAAAATTTTCATTAGAAGCAAAAGTAAACCCAAAAATTTAATTTTATTTTCCGTATCACTCTTCCAGTTGGCGAACTTCACGTGGTTTAATTTCGCTGGAGATTTCCACATTCTTTACAATTCATGTCTTTCCACCAGACAAAACAAACAATGCCAGAAAAAATGATTAATTGCTAAATCCAGCTGCTCGTCTAATTAAATCAAGTAGACTGTGCTCTGGTGAATCCTATTCTTGTTTATTCTCTTTTGTGATAATATTCTCTTGTTTCCATGGCGTGCGTGATCGCGATGGTTATTCCGGGAACTTGAGCGACGATCATGAAGGCGTGGATGGATAAACAACTTTCGAATGTTAATTTTGCATGAGTCAATGCCAACTTGATAACCGAATCGCAATTCGTTATTCATGTGGAGTGTTTTTGTGTATGATAATATGATCTATGACAAATTAACCGCAGGGTATCTGTATGTGTATGATCCTGATCGTCATGTGACGGCTTAATTTATTCAGCTGTTTTTGCTCAGGATACTGACGCTTTGTGCACGAAATGTTTACAAGTAGTGCTGATATTTATATCAATTTTTTTTTTATTAGACGTTACTTAGTTAAACTCCTATGTAAATTTCCAAGTGAATAAGGTGTAGTCTTGTTGACTTGGTAACTTCCCGTTGCGACGGATTAAAAGTTCTACAGGTAAAAGGGGTCGAGCGTACGAACTATCACTATTACGAATCCACACTGTACAAAACAACACGTAGTCGTGCATAAACGTTTACTTAAAATTTAGCAATTTGCTAATCAAACGAAAACAGGTAGCACTGAAAAAAATAATTTAAAAAGCAGTTTAAATTTTAAGAAAATGCTTGAGCAAACATTATGAAACTGACAATAAATGGAAACCATAACAATATAAGTACTGTATAAGTAACGACAAGCAAAATACTTAACACAGTACAACTATCAAAACAAATTTTTCACTAAGGGATGCAAACATCAGTATAAGAAAATTCCTGACTACTGTTTCTGAGATAAAGAGTAGGGAAGTTTTCTCATTCTTTCATCTATATACATCTTTTTCTAAGACCAAAACGAGACAAAAATTAATAGTTCGCGCAATCGACTCTTTATATAAATAATTACTATAGTACCAGTGGCGGTGCCAGCGGGCGGGCCCGTGCCCCCGGTTTGCCCCCCCGTACATTTTCAGGAAAAAAAAATCTGACGTGGCCGTTACAATACCTCTCGCCTTGACATTGAAGTATTATT
Source organism: Agonum fuliginosum (assembly GCA_947534325.1). Taxonomy (NCBI): domain Eukaryota; kingdom Metazoa; phylum Arthropoda; class Insecta; order Coleoptera; family Carabidae; genus Agonum; species Agonum fuliginosum. Next base: position 17,052,091 of record OX384043.1, on the reverse strand, counting down.
ATTTAACCTCGTATTTAACCAAATATTAAGCTTTAATTAGGTAATAAATTATATATTTCACAAATCTAATCAGCTCATTTAATATATAATTTTATTTTATAAATACCATATTTACATAATACCGCCATAATACTATGTCCAGTTAATATCTATACTATATCCAACATTTCAAAATTCTACACCACACTCTACACATGCCCTACACCACAGCGAAACCTCCTTGCCACAGACATCTGTTTATCTGTCACATTGACAATTTTATTTTTGTTTTAAATTTTATTTCTATTTCGGGATTCACAAATCATGGTAGGTAAAATTATATATTTAAAAATATTATATTTCTTTATTGGTTAAAGATATAGAAACAAGTAAGATTAAATATTGTACAATGTAATTTCTTCTTTCATGTGTGGTATGTCAAATTGTAACAATCGCATTATTTTATACAATTTTTGCAAAAAAATTTATAGTGCTACAAGAAAAGTACCATTTCCGGTTGGTGGATTTTTACCAAAATCTTTTCAGCTCTTCATTAACATATATAAATGTATAACGCAAAATATTAGAATTTTATGTTCAGTAGAATTTGAGATAATGAACCGGGACGAAAGGCTATAGTAGGCGTACATACAGACTTTCATACACACACACACACACACACACACACACACACACACACACACACACACACACACACACACACACACACACACACACACACACACACACACACACACACACACACACACACACACACACACACACACACACACACACACACACACACACACACACACACACACACACACACACACACACACACACACACACACACACACACACACACACACACACACACACACACACACACACACACACACACACACACACACACACACACACACACACACACACACACACACACACACACACACACACACACACACACACACACACACACACACACACACACACACACACACACACACACAGACATCATCGTGAAAATAGTCAAAATAGGTTCTAAAGGTGCTAAAACGTGCTAATTGACAAAAATCTCGACATCGAATTTTTTCACGATCCCTATACCTCTCTAGGCGAGAGGTAAAAAGATATTTCAACGCAAAAATACAAGTATTACATAAATAATCATATACATAATAGTTCTACTACGTAATTTTTTGATTAACTATTTTTCGCCGGTCTACAATTATTTATTATTTACTTTTATGGTTTTATGATAGTTGTGAAGGGTGGAGAGTAACACGCCACGCAATAAGTATTGGATCGACGTCGGTGGTCCTATATGGCGCTACGGGATCCACTTATTTGCCCAAACTGTCGTCTAATGACGATTTGGTCAAATAACGTTTTGGTTTAACAGCGTTTGGTTAAATAACAGATTGGTAAAATACCAGTTTGGTCAAATAACAGTTCGGCCAAATACCCGTGTAAGATAAATTTCGTTTGGTGAAATAACAGGTTATAAGAATAAAAGTTTGGTCAAATGACCGTTTGACTGAAAAACAGTTTGGCCAAATAAAGCGCTCCCGGCGCTACCGCTACGAACTTGCTATATCTTTTAAGTGCTTGCAGTTTCGTTATTCATAATACATAATACCGCTGTAAAAGAGCGGTATTTGTTAAAAGTTAAATTAATGTTGAATGATCAGAGAACTATAACTATATAATTATTTTTTGCCCGAATAAATAAAAATCGAAGATTTAAATTAGTGTAACTAACCTATTGTTTAAAAATAACAATGTAAATTTGTTTTATTTTATTATGAAAGAAAATATTTTTGTTTTGTTCTGAATTAAAAAAATTATATTGACAATGCTATTCATGTTTGTCAAAACTCCTTTATACCTTTTGAAGTGCATGTATCATAAAATATTAAAATATAGTAGGTACCAAAATTAATGAAAAATATGTGTGCCCCCTACATTTTTTCCTGGTCCCTGCTGGCCCCCCCAATTTTAAAAGTCTAGCGCCGCCACTGTATAGTACCCTCGATAGTACCTAAATTTATTTATTTAAAATACGATTTAGTCTTCAACATACATTAATAATATTGGAAGAATATTCCTTTTTCATTAAATAAAATTCATTGTCATATAATATAGTGCTCTTCTTTTAGCAATCGTATCCTCATAAATTCTTGTTCATGTATAGACAAATAATATATTTCTGACATCTAAAGATATTCAGTACAAATTTGTACATACTTGCTGCTCGTATATAACCAATGTTTGTTTAATATTATAATATATCGATATTACAAGATCAACTGATATGAATTTATGACTTCCAAGAAATTTGAAACGACGTACATGTTCTGGGTAATAAATTAAAGATATATGAATTCAATACCTGTAGGTTTCACACCCAACTTGACAAATTACCAATAGTTTAATTAAATCAGTTGACATTTCATTAATAAAAATCGTATAGTAACCTTGCAACTGACAACTGAATGTTGAATGTATTAATTTATAAAACAAAAATACCAGAAACCAGTACATACGTCATTTGTTATATTTTATTTTGATACTTTTATGCTTACTTTTAAGAAGAAAAAAAACGTCGAATAATAAAAAAAATATTATACAAAATATACTACCTATTGTTATTTCAATTATTATTTAAACATCCTCAGAAGCTTGAATTACATGAAGTAAATTTTAATACAAAGCGTGATCTTCTCTTGTTCTTGCGGTATTATTTGTAACAAAATATTTCCTATTATATTCCAAACAAGATAAGTTTACTGAGGAAAATATAAACAATTTAAAAGTTTATTGAAGTTTGGTTTTTGAGTTTCCTAATACATACATGCCATTAATTTAGAGAAAATGATTGTGGAATCTTCTATTTATTACTTCCCCGATCTATGTAAGTAATAGAGGGAAGTATTGTAATCGTGATTTTTTGACAGTTCGAGATTTTGGTGAATCTTCACGTTTCAGACTCTACTGAACCCAAAAAACATAATTTTAAAAAAAGTCGGTCTGTTAGTCTGTCGGTCTGTCGGTCTGTTAGTCTGTCGGTCTGTCTGGATGTTGGATAACTTAAAAACGCGTTGGAATTTTGGACTGAAATTTTATATTTAAGATCTTGAGCCAAAATCTGACTTCAAGTTCGTTAATGAGCTTTATTCAACCAGTGGTACCAACTTTATAAACAAAACTTTTTTATTTTTATCAAAATACTATCGTGTGTGGTATCAAATTAAAGGTCTTGGGAAAATAATTCTAGTAGAAAAACAAAAATAACATTTAAATCAATTGTTTAAATCAATTGTTTTTTTTAAATAAATTATTCAAATTATACCGAGTTTGGTGTCAATTTAAATCGCTCAGGGAGATAAGTTTTGTAAAAATGTAAAAAAATGACATTAATGTGATTTTCAATTGTTTCTCAAAAAAATAAATTTTTTTATTCAACCAGTGGTACCAACTTTATAAACATATCTTATTTTATTTTTATTAAAATACTATCGTGTGTGGTATCAAATTAAAGCTTTAACTGATCGTCAATTTTTTTATCATACATTATTCAAACTATACCGAGTTTGGTGTCAATTTAAAGCTCTCGGGGAGATAAGTTTAGTAAAAATGTAAAAAATGACATTTATGCGATAATCAATTATTGTTTCTCAAAAAATTATTCAAATTTGTTTAAGTGTATTATCAAATTAAAGTTTTCTAGAAAAAAATATTAGTCGAAGAATCAATAACAACATTTAAACAATGGTCAGTTGTTTTTACTTCCCGCATTATATTCTATAAGGCTATAAGGTATTGTAACGGGTTAAAATTTTCGAGTGTGAGTTTTTAGTGAATAAGTATCAGATTTTTTATGGTATTTAAATTATGCCGAAGTTGGTATCAACTTAAATAGTTTGGGAAAAAATGATAAATTTATTTAAATTTTGCAGAATAAAGCATAAAATTAACGGCGTTACGAAAGTAAGTTATTAAAACTTATAATCGGGTAAGTACTGTGGTGGACACAGCAGATTTTTCTTAATTTGCAGTTGTAACTTATTTCTGTTTACATGTTTTATAATTTTGAGGAATAGTATCGAACTTACGAAAGTGAATCAAAATTTATCTTGTATTGTATGCACTAGGCATTAGTTATTAACTACTTTTATAATTATATTGTACGTTTTATAATAATCAACAACTGACAAATGAGATATTGTAAAATTAGAAGTTCTCCTAAATGCAGGTATAGGTACATCCACACTTAGTATCACAAAGCAATTAAAATGTTTGTATGCCACTTTAACAAATTGAACTTCTATGCGGAATGTTATTTCCATGTATTAAAATTTAATATATCAGATTGTTACATTCTATTAATTAGACAGGCTTGTTCAATTAAACACACTATGAGATAATATTGATAATTAAAGCTGAAAAACACTGCCTAGCTCAAGAATGCTGGAAACAAGTTTTAAATGTCTATCAGTTCCGGTTGTTGCAAAAATTAAATTAATACTAACAAACCAATTAAGGAAGTAATAATTAGTTCACAAAACATTGTAATTAGGTATAAAATAATTACTACACGTAATGAAAACAAAATTGGTAACTTTATTACAGTGGATAACCACAAAAGTGAATAAACTTTCAATTTTAATTTATTACCACAATAATTACATCATCAAAATTTGTGAACCGTTCATGACGTCCGGAAATTCACATTTCCACATAATTATAGGGCGTCTAAAATTCACCCAATCAAAGTAAAAACAGGATGTTCAATTTATTTTAAAATTATGACGGTGACAGTTAAGGTGATCCTCTATCCATGGCATAAAACAGTCAAATACATGGATTCCGCACGCTATTCTATAGTGTTTATTGATTTATTAAACATAAAAATAACAAATAATTTATGTTTGAGGGGAAAAATATATAAATAAGTTTATTCAATTTACCTATAAATATTTCGATACCTAAATCACTTTTTATAAGGTAAATAAATTATAAAAAATCTGACGTGGACACCACATGACTTCCTTGTACGCCTTGTGTGTTCATACTTTTCTTAATAACTAAAATGTAGAATAATATAAAAAATTCTTTTAACTTATTATACTAGTATACTCACAAATATATTTTAGTCATTTTATTTAAACTGCAGAAGAAGATATAAAGCATATTTTACTATTGTCACTGTCATGTCATAATCATTTAAATTTTACGTAGTAACAAATGTTAATCGATCATGGACTACAAGATAAAGAAATACTAAATTAAAAATATATACTTTAATTATTCCTAAATGATACCAGATACAAAAATATTTATAAAATACCGATTTTAGGTAATAATCACATAATCTTTCATTTAAAATAAAAAAATTTGTGTTAAATTAAATATTTATCGAAATATTTTTAAAAAGTACTACTTCCGGTTTATAGATTGAAACCAAAAATTGGAGGTGCACAACTAGATGCTATAACAGTCCTAAATACAAAATTTCAACTTTCTACGTCTAACCGTATTTGAGTTATGCGACACACATACGTCCGTACGTACGTACGTACGTACAGACGTCACGTCGAAACTAGTCATAATGGATTCAGAAAAGGTCAAAACGGATATTTCCGTCAAAATCTGAGAACCGAAATTTTTCGCGATTACAATACTTCCTTACTTCGTACAAGGAAGTAAAAATATCAGCATTTCTAAATATGGTTGGCTAGTTTAAAATACAAATTTAATTTTAGTCTATAACAATAAAACAATATACATTTGGCCCTCGGTTATGTGAATACTGCATTATATAACCCTTCCACTATAGTGACCAGTCAAAATTTAACACATGAGGTTCTATAGAGTGAAGTCAGTCAATTTCGATTATGTGAATAGCTCAACAGCACTAGATACAAAATACAGATCTACTTGGTACCTTTAGATAAATTGGGATTTCCCCTCTAAAAACGAAGTTTTAAAACATTTATTAGCTTTAGAGCTTCATTTTCTATTTTTAAGCTTATGCGAAAGTAATATTTTTGATCTTGATTATTTACTTGTACTGTGAAAATGTAGAGATATGATCGATATTATGGAATTACTGAAATGCTCGAGTGCTAGGATAGTGCAAAAACAAATAACTAATTATATTATTATAAATATATTTCGAATAATATTAAATGGTGTATTTAAAATACATTTTCGATTAAATGAAAAATTATATTTTATGAATTGTTCTGGTTTTTATTAGTTCATATAACCTACTGTACATAACAATAGAAACAATATTAATATAATAATAATGTTTACGACCATTTATTATGTAGATAACTGTAGTAAGATAAACCCCTCTATAAGACACACTGTTGTATTATAAATTCATAATTCTACACTATTTTATTATGAGTCCATTATTCAACGCTATCGTAGAATGATGAACTGTCATCACTCAAAAATGCGAGGTTAGGTTAATATTTAATGAATAAAAATTTGTAAGAAAATACATATTTTATTTAAAAAGTCGTAGATAAAACACATGACCAATTATTCAACTCGTGCATAAAGTTTAATTCTCTTGAGTTTATGCCCTACATGATGTGGTCGTTAAAAATATTCTACTATTGTCCGACAGATAAAAATAATAAAATAAATATAAATCTTTGAAACTATAATATTTATATAATAACTCATAATATTGTTAGTGGTCTATTTGTTTTATATAAGTCAATTTCCTTGACCATCTACTGAAAAACAACATTATTTCTTCTGCTGATACTGACCCCATAAGCAAACTGTGATTCCTACTCCAAAGTCCAAACATCTAAAAACAATCCCACTTTCGTAAGTCAACATATCTGCCAAAAATAAAATAAACTTCAACTCTCTTTCAGAGATGATTGAAAATAAACCACGTAGAATAAATATTTTTGTTCGCATCTCGATTCAGTTTTATTCAAATTCGCATTGATGTATTATGCCAGTATTGGAGTATGCGAAATTCGTGAATTTATCACTGTCAATGGCGGCATTTTCCATTTGAGACGGAGGAAATCTTCTTACAAGTGTGAATGTGAGTGTTTTTGTAAGCGTGAGGTTTGAGGTTATGTGCTGTGTCGTTCGCAAAACAGAGAGACGGACGCGAAAATTTGGGACTCTGAGAGGTATAAATGTTGCCATTTGTATAGCGATGTCGTGATTTTTCAAAGTAAATCCAGTGAAAGTTAAAACAGGAGAGGTCAAGGTGAAATTTTCGCATTGCTAATTATTCAATTGGTAATATAATTGCACTATTTCTGGAGATTAAAAGGAAAAACTTTACAAATACTGGCAACTATCTTAAGCAATAGACGGTTATACTAGTAAGTATACTCTAGTATTTAAAAACTAATCGGACAAATCTGAAGTTGGAGTGTTAGAACTGATCGTTTTTGATTGGCTAATGTAACACCAGTTTTACACCACACAAACTTTGTAATGTAAACAAACGAATGTTCTCCATCTTGTCTCGTCAGCTGTTGTCAGTGACTGTATCGAGTTTTCCTGCTGATAGGTCAAATTTAATTTTGCCGCCAAAAAAATTTAGTGATATTTTTCTCGTATTTACACAGTGTAAAATATGGCCCAGCGATATAACTTCCAAGTTTGTCCGTTAAGTTATTAAATCAAGATTTCACGTGCTACATCTATCGGTTTTTATGTCGAAAAGCAGCTGTCAACTTGACAATTTCAGAATGAAATGTATGTATGAGCTTTAAAACAGTGATATATGATACAAATTATTATAAAAGTTATATGGAAAATATTGAACACATTATTGAAACAATTAAAGTCAGATCACAACACAAAACATACAAAGTGACAGATAAATCATGATGGCGAACGGTATAACCATGGTAACACAGTTTTACAAAACAAAAGTTTTTATATTTACACTTTTGTTTTTAGTAATGTAATTTATTGTTCTTTTATCCCGTAAAATACATATTTTCATTGCGCTGTTTACAAATTTGGTATTTTAATTTAGTCAAAACTTTTGTTACAATAACTCGAACAAATATTACGAGAATTTTTTGCTGTATTTATGTTGGGTCGCGGGTAAGGTATTTTAGTTTGTTTTAACTTTGGTTTTATAATTGCATATTTGTAATACAATGCAAAACGTTTATTCCCGAACGACGGGGCGTTAATAAAGTTCAAACTTATGAGTATATATTTAATAAAGTTAGGAATTTCATTAATGAGTTGTGTATGATATACATAGTTCAGATAGTTTTATTTTAGTTAAAATGAAATTTAAACAAGATACGACTTTAAAACTTTATTCTCTTCTAAATATATAATGCAACTTTATCTCTAATTAGATATTTTAAATTAATTGATCTCAATTCTACAATCTCAATCTCATTTTTAGAACAGAAATATAATGCTAATACTTTATTTATTTATTTATTTATTTCATAATAAATTAATGTCTATTGTCATTAGCATCTTACATTTTTCAAGAAGTTCTCATTATTCTGTGACATTATGTGCGCCATTGTTTTGTTTAATATAAAGCTGAATGAGTAGCAATGTAAATTATTCATTATGATATATAGGAAAATAATACAAGTAAAATTATTTTAAAAAATAAACAAAATATAAAGTATTCTGGTGCTTACCTAGCTTCTATTTTTCACGGGTATTATCGTAGATAAGTAGATGCTTGGACATTATACATTCTATCGAGTATTCTACTTACTTTGAGCTGACTGGAACCAGAACCATAAGATAAATAAACATATTTTTTATGGAATTACATACAAGATTTCAACTTAAATACTCTCAAGTCTACACACGACATTTTTCACATTAATCTTTCCTTACCAACCGAGTTAGGGTAACTACAGTACAGCCCACCACTATGTTCTGATCTACCGTTGATCAGTCACGGCAACTACAGCCTAAATTTGCTTGTTGTATACCGTTAGGTAACTTGATTATATGGTTTCTGCAGCTTTAAAAGCTGTTGACTGGGTCAAACAAAATCATTCAGTATTCTAAGAAGACACGCACAATTCAACATTGCAACACAATATCAAAGACAAAAAATCTGACGTGGCCATCACACAACCTTCCGCCATATCTAGACTTTAAACAGAAATGTATACGTACAATCCGGTGCCCATTTAAAATATACAAATAAAAATCTAAAATATTCAAACACAGAAATTAGTATCACCTGAATCAAAAGATTCATTCACACGAAAACTCTTCTGTGTTGAAGCAATCCTTCGTTCAGTTACTACATTTAATAGCTTACTTATGACTTATATAGCTCTAGTATGCCAACTTGTCACCCGTCTCATCTGTCAATATTTTTTATGCAGAAACAAAAATCAACCGAACATGGATTACAAGATTTCAACGTTTTATTTGATAAATTTATTTTTTAAATTTTACTGCAGTTCTTTAATGCTACCAGATAAAGACAATTTTTTTATAACGTAAATTGCAAATAACTTTTCCTCTTATTCTTATTACAAATAAATACTATATTTATCCAAATTTATAGAAATTTTTAACACTTAATCTTTTCAATCTTCAAAAAATATCACTTCCGGTGAAGATATTTGTACCAAAATCTAATGAGCTCTTCCTATTCGTATACAATTGTAAAATACCAAATATCAAAATTTTTGGGTAATTCGTATTTGAGTTATCCAACAGACGGCATCGGCCCGGACCACACACATACACACACACACACGCACACACACACACACACACACATACATACAGACATCATTGGGAAACTATCAAAAATGAGTTGTAAGGACCCTAATTCGTGCTCATCCACTAAAAACTCACTACCCGATTTTTTGCATGATTCCAATACCTTCCTTACAGGTAAGCGGAAGGTAAAAATAGATAATACCTAATTTAAATGTTTATCTACAACTAATGTATAACATTAACATTACATGTGTGATGTTTGCTACATAATACCATATATTAATCCTGCAGGGAATAACCAGGAAATAATAGTCAGTATTCCCTCCTCTGCATCAATCAGAAAATTACTGTGCCTGAATCAATTTTTCCGTGCAAATTATTTTTAAATAAGATTGCAATGTTTAACGATGTATGGTGATAGAGAATTATTGACATATGGGAATGTCAAAATTTTTGCGTATTGGTATTTATTTTATTAAAATCTTGTCCGTAATAAGTTAGTCGTAGATAACGTACAGTATACAACTCGCTATATTGACTATTATTCCCTCAGATGATTAAAACTCTCGTTTGCTTTGCTCGCTCGTGTTGTAAATTTCATTTTCAGGAATAATATCATCCATTATAGCGTCGTTGTATGATATGATATACTATTATAACAGCAAGTACTACTTAGTGAGCGTAAGTAAATAATAGAGGAAATGAATTGTAAATTGATTGTTAGTTTCATAAAGAAATATGGAACTAGTTTTCCAGAGAGATTTCAAGACAACAAGTTTACTACTTTTTTGTAATATTTATATGTGAATGTGTATTGTTGCTGTAGTTTTCTTAATAGCAATTTTAACGGCACTGCTTGCTGCGGCTTGTTGCTACTGAAATATGTAACACAGCACATTTAGCCTGGAAAGAGCAACATTTTAACCACTGTTTGTTTCCATTTGGAAAGGAAATGTATGTAGTGAGCAGTTCTTTTGATCGTCCGCATACTGATGTCGCTGAACATTTTATCTATACGTGGGAAATATGTAAATTCAGTGTTTAGACAGTGTAACGTTTGCATGATTGAATACACTTCAACCACAACCTGATATCGACGTTTTATTTCGAATACGTTGCCCGTTTACCCGTCAACCGATATGCTAACGCTACGCTTATGCGACGTTACGATACGATACATTACGTTACCGTTTACCGTTACCGGTACCTACTCTGCCAGTGCTTGTCAAACGGGAGGAAATGCTATCAAAAGCTTTTATATGTCCCGAATAGGAAGGAGGTTTCTACACACGAACTACTAGAAGTCAGTATTTTAAGTTCTTGTTTCCTCTTTTTTCACAGATAATGAAAGTCAATAAATTTTATTTCAATAATTTATATTACATTACTGTGAAAGTGAACTAACTAATAAATTGTATCCAAAATTTCTTTGAGGTAGACTTAAATTCAGATTACTCTACTCCCTATAAATTATTGGTATTTGTATCTATTGTCTATTAATTTTATTTTGTTTTCTTTCAGGTAAGAATTCATATACGATGAGCAGACTATTTTATCTTTAGTTGGTAAGCTAAACATCAATATTATATATTATTTTATTTTCACTAAGGATGTGATTAACACATTTTGAGATGATGTATGAATAAATGTAATAGGCGGCAGAAAACAAGATATATATAACACATAAAGAATTATTAGAGCACCTAAACGAAAAATTTGTAAAATGTAATGTTGTTTTTATGAAATCGTTCAATAATGAACTACTTTAGCTCCGCGAAATCATAGTATAAAGTACAACTTTATATAATCAGAGATGCCTGTGCACTAGATCGCTATAACGAGTATTGTCGAATTGGTCGGAATGTCATGCTACCGTAACCTTTACCCTTTAATCAATATTTGTTTTGTGGGAGAATATATAATGAATGAGTCCAAAATGTTTGGTTATATTTTTTGCAACATTTTGGCGTGTTCTTCCCTATTATCTCTATCCTGACACATTTTAAGCCTGATATTTGACAGCAATTTCAGATTGAGAAACTGACAGTTTGTAACTAATAAACAAAACAGTTAACATGATGTAACACTGCTGATAAAAATATCTTCTTGATAGCCTCTTACTGCCCTATTTCGGCCAATCAAATTAATGAATTATATATTCAATTTAATATAATTTTGTGATTTCGTTAAGATACTAGATGTCAGTTTTAATCTGTTATAGTTAAAAAAACAATATTATTTATTTAAAATGTTACTGTATAGTTACTAACCTATCGATTTGAGATGAAATTTGTAATTACAAAATTAAGAATTACCTACACACAATATGAGACCTTCGTTCATATTGCTTTGTCAATTCTCGAGAAAAACGTTAAAGATAATAGCAAATAAAAAGCAATAGAAACCATAATTTATTATAATCTTATCGGTATATGAACAATACAAAATACAAAAAAAATCTACATTCTGAAAAGGGTGACCCACAAAAATATGAAACAAACTTTTTTAGTAGGTAGCATTATTAATTTACGCCAAGCGGATAGGAATACGTCTATATTGTTGTTAAATGTGCAAGTATTTATTTTCATTTGTAATATCTCAATTGCATGAATTATTATCAGAATTTTTTTTTCGAGTGAATTACAGTCATTATGCCAATTGTATTGCCGCAATGTACGCCAATGAAATTTTTTTAATATTAATCCATGCCGAGGGATATTATTACTTATTTTTAAGAAATGACGTTTAAAAATATTTCCGGAAATATATAGCTACTCGGTAGTACTAGTTTCCAGAAACAAATGCGATTTTCTGTAAATGTAGGTACCTCCTATTTCTAGAATAATATGTGCATTTTACATCAAGTACATATTGGTAGTGGCATTATTATTATGAAATTCTTGGTTGTGACTCTCATCTGAAAGTTTGCGAAGCCCTGCTCTGCACGTCCCTGCCGATATCTCCGCGGCTTTGTAATAGCCGCTATAGCAGAGCTATATCTGTAGCATTGTTTGCAGCAGTGAGGTACGGAATATGAATTTTTGGTGAGGTTTTATTTCTATCACGTTTCATACGTGAAGGTTTTTTTGGCAAGTCAAGCGGCAGAGACATGGAGTGATACAGGATACAGGTTTCTGGAACTGGGTTTGATATTTTTCCTAGGATAGCCTTTGCCGAATCTTGATGTGTGTTATTGTTTGCTTATGTTTATCAGATGATAAAGTGGAACGTGATCCATAAAGAATGGATGAAATGGCCCAATGATGTATTGACATTAGTAATAAAATCGTCTTGTCTACTTTTGAATTAGGTATCAAATTATTTGTATCATTTTTAATTAGACTGACATTTATCTCTTTGTCTTAACTGAAATATTATTAGACTTATAATTAGAGTTCATTTTAAAATTATTAAATTAGTCATACACGGTTTCTCAAAAGTTTTGACAGAATGAAGAAAAAAAATTGAAAATTTGGGGATCGCTAAAGCATTTGGGTCATTGCGAGACCGAAGAACATTTGTTATAAAAACATTAAAACTAATTAAAATTAAATTCTTGAAAGAATTTAGATACCGGGTTTTGGTTTATGGGGATGTGATTATTTTTTCATTACCTTTAAATAAGGTGAAACTCGACAGGGGTTGCTATTTAAAAATGTTGGGGTAGTTACCCCCTAATAAAATTACAGGTTGCATGGAAGTTCTAAACTATCTAAGAATGTAGTTTTTATGACTTTAGTGATCCCCTTTTCAATTTTATTTCTTCATTCGTGCAAAACTTATACCTCCATCCCGGGACCTTTGGCATAACCTGTATATACCTATATACAGGGAAGATTCACAACTTCGGGCATATATAAATATAATAGGTACTCAACTTACTGATCAATATATTTTTTGTAAATTTGCAAATTTTAAGGACAATTTTCGCAAGGAGCACATTTTTTTAACCACTGAATTGTTTTATAGTGGATGGCAAGAATAGTAAATTAATGAGTTGAGCACTATATGCAATTAAATATATGCAAGAAGTTGTGATTTGCTCTCTATACTCGTAAATAATTTAAAATTAATAAAAAAAATTATCACACAGCAAACGTATCAGTAGGGAGTACCTACTTTGTTGTGCTATGTTTATGTTCTATACAGAGTGACCATAAATGATTGTCCATCATATGACTTGGAGAAGTCCGTTTTTTTATCAAAACTGTTCCGCAGAAAAAAGTTGGTACTCATTTCTTGTTAAACGATAAATTTGGAAGTTTATTTGGTTTTTTGACATTTATAATGAGGCAGAATGCAAGTGGAGTACACTATTATTAATTAATATCGAAATAAAACTAATTTTTTGACATTATCAGAACGATGTGGCACGGTCAATCATCTATGACTACTCAGTATAAATATTAAAACAAAATTCTCATTATATTAAAATAATGATGGGGCGAATAGCCGAGGACGTTTTATTAATAACTTACAGAATATGGGAATCACACCAATTTGAAGTTGAGATAAGGTGAGATAGATACCCTATGTACCCTATGTATTTTTGGAAAGAGTTATAAATTATCATAACAGGATCATTGGGACAATTAGCACGGTTGTAAAGTAACGATTTTATTAGACAAAGATTGTAAAATCGTACAGATGTGAAAATTATGAGCTACTAATATTTCCCAGATGCACTTAAGCTGCCAATATAAATCTATTTAAAATGAATCCGAAATACTGACACATATAAACTTAACTACTTCTATATTTATTTGAAAGATTTCTAACCTAAAACTGTTTAATGGGATCTTTGAACTAGTAAATTATGTTAACGAGAATTCAACCCACAGAAATCTATAATTAAGTTTTGTCCTAAGATTATCTCGTCTGATATACGTAGTCCCGAAGCCGAATGCTTGTATGTGACAAATTTGGAGGCTTACCAGTTGAGACACTCCCATTTCTGTCGCAATTATTGTTATTTCCGTTTCGTCTACGAAGCAGAACAAATAAATTTAAGAAGTTGAGAGTGGAGAAGACTACATCAATTACATATGAAGTTAAGTTTTAAGTGGTCGGATTCCCCTGTCATAACTTCAACCATTCAGTAATTCGGATGCAAATCATTTAGAATAGTACTCAAAAAATTTATCCAGGCAATCAAAATACAATTAGTATTTGGAGTGATTTGATTTAGGTACTAATTAATCTTAATGTGATTAATATTTTTTTACTAATGAAATACCTACCTCACAAAATTTTCATTTCTTATTAAAATTATTAAATCATAATTATTACAATTTAATTTAAAATATATGAAAAGGATATTGTAAAAGCAAACAATTTTAACGATGTAGATTTTCATTCTTATAAATTTAATAAACGAGGATTGTAGATCTCTTTTTAAAATTCCAGACTACCTACTGATAAAAGTGCACAAGTACAATTGAGTCTCGTTACGTGCAAGCTGAACAATTGAGAATAAAAATAAAGAAATTATTTCAAATAGTTTCAGTAATGAAGCAATAAGCGACCGAAAAATTCAAACTAATTGTGAAAAAAGAATGAAAGCATTGCTATCCAATTATATTTGAATGTTTTATTAATTGAAAATTGCGTTTTGTTGAATTCCAATTAGATTTTTGCATGTTTCAATAATTTTTCTCCCATTATTCATGTTAATTTGCAAAAGAATGGACAGTAAAATCTCTTTTGAGCAGACACTTTTGGGATCGGCTAATATTAATAATGTATTATGTATGTCATTTTTAATATGTTACACTTACACAAAAAATGTTTTGACTTTCGCAAGTTTTTAATTGTGATCTATTTGTAATATTTTCAGTTTTTTTTTAAATCTGCATTTTCATTGTTGTTCCTGATGATGATCCAAGTGGGGAGTAAAACCGGTTGAGGTTGTAATAAAATCTTAATAAATTGAATGAATTCCAGTAATTTTTTAAAATAAACATCATTATGACGTTTTGCGGATATTTTTTGTAAATTTCGAGTTTGAAAACAAACAAGCTATCAGTTTATCAGAGACTTTCAGCGCTATTTGTATTTAATCCCCATGTCCGCATCCGTCCAAGTTAGAGTCCGTTTAAAAGAAGTTATTATGTAGGTATTTTATATTTTTAACCTCAAAATCACAACACAAGTTATAGAAAAACTTATCTAAAACTTTATTATCTTTAAGTTTAGTGTTTTTTTTAAATAAAATTTTGAGCCAATAGAGCTTTTATCTAAAGACAAATTACCTTAATAGTAATAGTTCAATAAGTTTACCTTAAAATGAGTTCCGTTTTGTATTAACTCTGTAAAACCGTTGTTTTAGTCTTTAGTGTCTTTTATGAAAGACAGTAGGTAAATAATGATTTTAGGGCACGTAATAAAAACAAAATGTGTATAGTTAATATCAGCTCTAATTAAAATCGCATAAAATTTATCTAATAATATAAATTAAAATCTTTTTGCACCCCGTATCTATCATAAGTAGAACTCAAAGCACATTATAGTAGTGATATTAAATTCCTGGCATAAAATTCCTTTGACAATAATTTATCCGACGTATGCTTTTAAATTCGTTCTTAAAACCTAGTGATAAGTTCTATTTCATAAATGCAGCAGACGGCACAGATGATGATATTAAATTTTGTACTTTATCTTACTATTTTTGTTCTTCATTTTCTTCGTTCCTCTGAGAGCGTGCGAGAAATTCTAAACTGGATTACAGTTCCAGTCAGGAAATCTAACAGTAGTTTTTGTTCCGCGACAAAAACATTTTTCCCCAAAATATTTTAATTGAATGTTTCAGATATTTAAGTGGTTAATAGATTTGGAAATTAGCCGTTCGTGCAAAAATCTTCACAGGTTTTTTACTAGCCAGAATTTTGAGAATAATTTAAACTGCTGATGACTTGTTACTTTTATTTTCAACACGGATTGTAGTCAATTATTATTCAAATTTATTTTGAAGGCGGTAAACAGTATCAAAAATTTATTTATTTTGTTTTACGTGGGAGTTTTTGAAATATCTAATTTAATGTGTCAATTTTTTATAGAAACCATAACTTTAAATAATAAACAGAACATATTAACGACTAAAGTAACATCAAACTAATTTGCTAATTAAATTAAAGTATATCTTGACACGTTAGGCCATAAATTATTTCTTATAATAGAAGAAACTATTTAGTTTATGATACTTTGTCACGATTCAACTCTTTCTATTATTTGTCTCTCATAAATAAAAATATATCACTCCTTTCACGGAACTCGGTATAATTTACAAAATTATTATCATACAGTTGATATTTGTAATTATGTGAATATAAAATATTGCTCGATCATATTTCAAATTCAAGGTGAAAATTAAGTAGAACAAATGGACTAAGTATTTAAATGATCAGAACAACAGAAGTGTATAATTAAGTTTATTATAGAATCGAGAATAAGGATGTTGTAATTTGTGGTTATAACCATTATCTAAACTGGTTATTGCTTACCGGTTAAGTTACGCGGAAAATTGGGTGATGATCTAAGAATATTGAAGAAGCCACAACACAATTGAAATCAAAATTTCATAACTTTTTTGAATGAGTTCTTTGGGCAAGTACTTAAGGTGGGTTTAAGCTAAAAAATATGAATAAGAATTAAGAATAAGAATAGTTTTAAAGTTAAAACAGATATCACATATGAGTCAGTTTATACTGGAGAAATAAATCTTAAATTCCTTATTCTTATAATTCTGCAGCATAAACCGACTCATATAATATAATTGTTTTAACTTTAAGACTATTCTTATTCTTAGCTCTTTTTCTTAAATTTTGTGAGCATAAACCCACCTTTAGTCTTAATTACTAAAAATTAAATAACGTAAACCTAAATAATTAATTTCATTGTACCTTCACATATTAATAACGTGACACGTTCTGCATTGTGACATGAAATCCAATATTCCCATTAAATTGTATCAATCCGATATTAATCTAAATTCGAATAATTTAGAACTAAATCCCTCAGATATAATTACGTTATTTCAATATTTACATGACAAATGCGAAATATTTAAAATTTGCTATTCTAGCTTCTAGCCGTTTAAATATTGATGAAAGTGCCAGACTTCACATTAATTTCATTCACACGGATAAATTTTTGATATTGTAATATTCAGTATTTCGACATAATAATTCTATATCAATATATCAAATCAAAACATTATTGAACTTCCAGGCGATCAAATGTTCATGTCTGTTTATAAATAGTCAAAATACTAGTTCAGTACCCATTAAAGACATGTACATTTTTGAAATTTATTTTTGCTAGTAACCATCCTACATGATTAACTCCCAATTACATAATGGTAGATGGTATTATAGTGGAATCCCACCACTTGGACCCAGTACCCAGTGGTATTCGGTTGCGCTGGGAATCGAACTGGGGACCGCTAGCATGCTAGGCGGACTCTCTACCGCCCTCTGCCGCTGAGCTAACCACTGCGACTGGCATTAAAGACCTGTTATGTCAATTTAAGCAAAATTTTTGCGAACATAATTTTCTATGTGAATGTATCAAATTATCTGCAGTTGAAAAGTGATTTAATATTCTGCCAATGCAGATTTTAAATTTGTTATTTTTGCAACATAAAAACTATTTGATGACAGACAAAACATTACTGTTTTCCATTGTTCGTTTTTGTTTTATTGGTATTTTCCATTTTCATATGCGCATTTAATATGTCTAGGAGTAGTTCATTGACATGTTCGTTGGTCATTATAACAAAAATGAAATTTTAACATTTTTTGTCAAGTCGCTCAAGTAGAGATGATATTTTTACGGATTAGCAACATGAATCAAATTTCATCTCACTTTTAAATATGTTAGTTATATAATATTTTATTCTGAGCTATTATTCTATAAATCTGGAACCAAAAGTTATTTCAAAACTAAATCGTAAGTAGGTATAGGTATAGGTATAATAATGTTAGAGAAGATAATACATCTTAAGTAAGAAGAATATGAAATAAGATTTATTACCTATTCCCATATACAATGTGATTTTTGTCGAAATATCAGTTGAGTTTTTGCAATTTTTCCCAAGGTAAAAACAATCGAACTGCGTTCTTAGGTTCTTACGAAGTTGGTAAGCGAACAGAGGAGTAACTCTGTTTCATTGTTACACTTTTTCTTATTCACTGATGCGCAGAAACAAAAAAGGCGAAGAAAAACAATAGCAAGTTAGAGAAGAATGCAGGCGACACTCCTTTCTGATACATAATAGTGCTGTGTGGTGCTGGCTTTGGCTTCACTTACAATACAAAAGATACAATGGCTTCTGAACACAGGAACAAGAAGATGAATGAACAGAAATTAGGTATTATTTATACGCGTGTTCCAAATGTGAAGCGCGAACTTAGAACTTGTAAAGGAGTGTATGAATTAATGAGAATAATTCCATCAAGTGGATTGAACTTAGTCAAGAATAAGGCAAATTATGAGTTCCATAATTTTGGTTATTTGTTAATAAGTACTAGGTATATTAATATAGGAAAGCAGATGTTCTACAACTCTTATTGTAATACAATATATTTAAATTTTAGGATTGAGAAATTATATAGGACGGGATAGGTACGATAAGTGCATAACGTGATCGACTGTGGTTTTGACAACTAAGATTTGTATCCTATCCAGTCAGGTATACACATTCTAGTTTCACTGTACAAATATCTTCCCTGTGGTGTACTCTTCACTAACAACAAAACTAAAAGTACCGTAACAACTGGTAATAGCACTATTCAAATATAATCTTACAATATATGAGGCTGCCACATTAAAAATCAGCAATTTAATTTTTCATTTCCTGAAGAAGATGCTCGAGGTGATGAAACTAGTAAAATCGGGAAAAACTAAATGACTGCATCCCTAAATTTTTATATTTTTATCGCATTAGCCAATCAAGAAATTCAAGTATCATTATTAGAAAAAATTAGCTCACGTGATGGACTGGGCCCAAAGGTCTTGGGTTCGAATCCCGATCAGACTAAGAAATTTTCACGGCTTGATTTGGATCAGTACTGACTTTCATTATCATTTCAAGTTTGGATCTATTTAACTTAGCAACCTATAGCTAGCGGGCACCGGCTAGTGGTTGTAACAAGGGATAGCGTCGGGTTGACTGATATGATAACACAAATGGTCGTAAATGAAACTCCGTAGCAAAGTATAAAGTAAAAAAATTATACTGTGTGTAAGTCATCCTACGGATTCCCGTAGAAATATAACCCAAAGACGAGAAAGAGTTTCAAATCCCGAAACAATAATACATATATTATTAGAAAAAAATTACTATTTCAGACGCAATCAATTTAATATAAGTACCTATTGTCCGGTATTGTCCGTTCTTGTAAAAAGTGAATAACAAAAATATTCGTTTCTGTATTGTGGTAATTTATGTTTGTAATGTCAACAATACTGTTTATTTGATAAGGCATTGCGATTTGGGTTGACACGGGTATCCAATTAATTAGTAAACGGCAATTAATGCCTGCACACCCTAGTAATTGTATATCATCTACCATTATGTTGCCATGGCAACCAGACATGAGTTCTCATATGTATGGATTCGATCTAGTTTTAATACCTTTGGAGCAGTGGAGGGCCGTAGCTACTACAATTCATTGTATATGTTAATGTAATTTCACTATAAATTCTCAAACGTCAAACATGCTATTGGTTTTAAATATTGATGTGATCATAAATACTCGTAAATAATGTTGTCTTTGTTTGTACATGATATTAATTTATAAATTCGCGCATGTTTGTTGGCATAGCACACATTACAAAGAGAAATTTAACATTGTCACACAAAATATAATATCCTTGAAAAATGAATTATAAAGTTATTTAATAAAATAAGAAACCTTAAATGCTACAAAGCGCTGTACAGTGGTTATCTAAATGGTTAAGTAGTCACCTTGCATGGTAGAGGTTCCGAGTTCGATCCCAGCAACTGACTAAAGTACCACTGGATCCGAGTGGTTGTATTGGATTCCACCGGATTTCATTATAATAACATCTACTACCATATTATCATTATCATCCTGTTATCATCTTGTTACCATCAACTATTGTCACTCACTGCATAACAATATAAGTATCTACCAATTAATATCAAAGAAATAATATAATATTATATACATGTATAATGGTAATATTATTACCATTTTCAGTTTCTGTTTCAAAGCAATTTGCACAATAACGAGTTAACTTTAACTTCGTGTTATATGGTCAACACAGTTTTGAAGATTCTGCAGATTTGCCTTCTAAACGAGCCATGATAACGGAATTTTACGTTACCATTTGAAGACTTTGTTCATTTATATTTTAAAGGATGAAATAAGAATTGTGTTATTACATTTTGACTTATGTTTTCACTTCATTGCCTTTTAAAATGCGAAAATCTTTTCAACAATTGTGAAGTCTTTGTAAGATACTGTGCTAAGTTAGAGGAAAATCTTCTTGAAAGGTGGTAAAATTTCGCACATATTTTAAGATATATTTCAGCAGTTTTCGCCATTCATTCTAATACTGACATATTTCTTTCCAGTGGCCAAGTCCATAGATCTCTCGGGTGTTCATTCTTTTATTATTTTCTGAGAACCTTACGATTTTCTTACTTCACACTCACTTAGCTCCAAATTTATTTTCTACTGCCCAGCCCAGCCCAGCTTCATTCGAACCGAACGTGTTTTTCTTTTTATTTTACACACAATGACAAATTTCCCCAACTTTACTGAATCCACCTAAAGTGCAAGAGAACATTAAAGCTTTAAATTCAATGAAATAATATGATTTATTGCTTAGGTCACACAATTTTGTTATATTTACAAAATCATTTATTTAACGTCGTCTTTATTTCAACGCTGTAACGCTGACTATTACGCGCCTTAAATCATTTTGTTATATCATTACTTGCATAAAACTGTCCCATTATTCTTAGAGCATAACGAATTTTAATGTTTTGTTTTATCTTTAATATACCAACTTGTAATTTTCTAATTTTTTAAGGTAAAGCTAGATTTCTGTTAGATTTAAGAAAAATAAGATTTTGATAACATAATAGTTAGGTAGGTAGTACTTTTTAAATAGCTTAACCTTCAGGGGCTTCTCTCACAGTAAAAGTAAGAAATTACTCCCAACTTATTAAACCTATAATTTTTTTAAAAAAACATAACTTACAGACAAAACCAGTAAAAAAGTAGCTACAATGTCGATTTTTTTAAATTGTTATTATTTTCATTTATAAACAATTTAAAAAAATAATTAAAAAAAAAACTCTTTGTAACTCTGATTGCATTGAAAATTAAAATGTTTGTAACACACAATATTACCTATATAAAATTTTAAACAGTGGTAGTCGAGTAATTTGTTAAATAAAATTAAAAATTGCATGCGCGCCAGCCAATCAAATTGAGTATTTTCTATACAAGAACGGAGCGAAACATAGTAATTAGATAAATAGAGACAACATGTTCTCATAGCTCATGGGCTGTCAGCGCGAGTACCGGAGGATGGTGGGTATTTGTTAGCTAGCATCGCTGAGCGATAAAACCCCCTTAAGTTTGAAATTAAATTATTCAATTTCTTTGTATGGTTTGCTATATTAACTTGTCTCTTTGAATGTTTCATCGGATTATGTGACAAAATCATGAAAAGCTTGGAACAAAGAGATAAGCAGATAAGTTAAAACTATTCGTCTATCGTTTGTGTTATTCTTCAATTTATTTTAAGAGAAAAACAGACACCAGATACCGATCAATTTTGAAGATAAAATATGAAAATATTGTTTTTATTGATTTACAATATCAAAATCCTAATTGGTTTACAGTGGATTACCTTAAATGTTTTAAAGTAAAGTTATGCCTCGTACCATTTTTCCAAAGAATATTTTACATTATTGTTGATGGTCACTGCCAACGTATAACAAAAAAGAAACAGGAAGTTTTCTTTGTGGCACCGATTCAGTTTCAAATAATTTATGATGGAACCAGAAAAATGTCTAAACTATCACACAGTCCACTATAACCACAATTTATAAATATACATCTGGTATGCCACATCACATCCAGAATCAACTCTACATCTATAAAAACAATCTAAACCAAAAAAATGTTGTAGTGTGATATTTATGTTTTCTACTTCTCTTCATTTCATTCAAACATCAGAGCTGTAAATCTCATTCCCTTGGACATCTCGGCATTCTTCAAACCTCGTGGCTTGTTCGTGGTTCGTTCACAACATCGCCATGAGGAGATAACCAATCTTTTATCTTCGCTGCGCTTGTGAATTTCAACTCGTTAAAATTCCGTCCGACAAACGCGACAAGGAAGACCAAGACGAATAACGACTGAGAAAGAAGCAAACAGATCAAAACGAACGAGAACGAGAACTTCCTCTAATCCACGTTGTGCACTATCACAATTTAATCATCGGGTCTGTAGTGCACATGCGCAAAACTAATCATGCTGTGTTCTTGGGAGATTGGACAAACTATAGATTGTTTCAGTGGTTACTGCGAGAAATAGAAATTGCAAATAGGTTCAGTGATTGCTGCAAGATGTTGTTAGGATAAAAATTCAATTCTATAAGTCATTTCTATGGGATTTGATAAATAAGTTAGATCAAATGGAATTGAAAATTGAAGTTATAATGAACAATGAACAGAAGATATAATGTTTATGATAGGTATAGCTGATATTTTTTGCGAATATAAAGATCGAAGATATATAATTTTTCAGGATGTTGATAATATTGTAGCTTATCAATAATTACAAACATAAAATATATAAAAATCATACTACATTCCTATTCCAGAATAGTATATTACATAATGAGCGAGGAAAGTGATTGATATCGTGTGAGTGAGATTGTTGTCGTACGAGACTTGCCAAGTTCGGAAATCTCACGAACATTCGATAGACACTTTCCTGAGAGTTGTGTACACTATATTTCTCACAACAGAAATATTAAACATTTAATTCAGGAATATATTTTGATGTCAACTATCACTGTCATAATATTAATTTTACGAAAAAACAGATATACAACGATCATGGATACAAAATGTTCAATAACAAGAATATAAGTTATTTTTAAATTATACCAGATACAGCAAAAGTACCTAATTCTATATGCCGACTATATGTGTATAAATCACTTTTAACGTCGTGTTTGTCCTTCTTAATATTTAATGGATTAATGCAATTTATCACGAAATTTAGCAAATGTTAGAAAGACAATACACGCGTACTAAAAGGTGAAACAAAAATTTAAACTGTGGAGATAAGACGTGTTCGAAAACATACGGGTTGAACGGATGTGTGATATTGTTAATTTTCGTAGCTAGGTAACTGTATGGCAACTGATAGTTTCGTATATTATGATCGTGGGAAAAAAGGTTAGCTTTAGCACGAACCCATTAGCACAGGTTAGATACATCCCAATGCATCATAACCTCCCAACTGTAATAAGCATAATACAAATATTCAAAAATCTGTAGAGATATAGTTTTTGGAATAATTCAAAAGAACAAGAAAATATTCCTATTACAGGATGGTAGATCATATTATGTTGGAATCCAACCACTCGGACCCAATGGTTTTTTGTCAGTTCGAAGGATCGAATTAGTTTTTGGTGCTAGACGGCCACTGGATCATTTTAAAAGCCTTTATCATACTGTCTGTTTTTTACTTCCTTGTATGGAATAAGAGAAAGTATTGTAGTCGCGACAAATTTCGGTTCTCAGGTTTTAACGGAAATATCCGTTTTGACTTTTCCTGAATCCATTATGACAAGTTTCGTCGTGACGTACGTGTGTCGCATTACTCAAATACGGTTAGACGTAAAATGTTGAAATTTTGTATTAAGGACTGTATAACATCTAGTTGTGCACCTTCTATTTTTGGTTGCGATTGTCCGTGCCAAAGAGACACTTTTTGGTATTTTTCGTATTAATCAAAAACGGTATGTCGTAGAAAGTTGAAATTTTGTATTTGAGACTTATGTAGCATCTAGTTAATCAGCTCATATTTTTGGTTGCGATCATCCGTGCCAAAGGGCACTTTACTCTAGGTATTTTT
The DNA here is from genome assembly GCA_947534325.1 of Agonum fuliginosum. Lineage (NCBI taxonomy): Eukaryota > Metazoa > Arthropoda > Insecta > Coleoptera > Carabidae > Agonum > Agonum fuliginosum. Next base: position 17,027,252 of record OX384043.1, on the reverse strand, counting down.
TGGTATTTGCCGCATAAATCAAATACGGTTATTATACTATTATATTATTCTCCATTTTAGTTAGTAAGAAAAGTATGAACAGTTTAATAGGCGTACAAGGAAGTCATGTGGTGTCCACATCAGATTTTTTATACTGTCTACGTTTTAAACTACTAAAATGTTAATAGTCAACTACTTCCATCTATAAATTTATAAAAGCATATTATGAAAAACGTGTCCGTCTGTTATTTATAGGCTTGATGATTTTCAGATTTCGTTTAGCAATTTTTGATTGCTTATAAGTGATAACTTTGTACCGACTTTGTACATAGGTTTTTAAATCAGAGCATACAAATATTTTACAATTTTCTACAAGGAATTGTATAGGTATATTTTGTTCCTTATTTAATTACTACGTAGTTCAAAAGTAGAGTACAGATTAAGAAATCTTCTATAAAACCGATATTATTGACACTGGAAAACGAAAGGAAACATTCTATAGGTTCCATCGTCTCGTCGGCTACTTCTCTCTAACCGTGAGATTGTTGTGGGTGCTCGGAATGAAAACAACGGAATAATAGTAGAGTTGTGTGCATCACTGGGGATTATCGCGATGTTGAAAATAAACCCATGCAATGCCAGCGTTCTTTCTTTTCTCTTTCCTTTACTTTACTTTTTTATTGTTTCGCTGTTAGATTATTTTGCATGTAATCTGATTTAAAAGTTAATAGGGGTATTGTGTTGCCTTCGCGGTAAATTACGATTTGTGTTATTGGAAATATACGAATTCTTCGTTTTAATCGAGAAAGAAATCTAAATATAATAAATTTACCAACTCTATCTACGGTATACTAATCTAGATTTAAATACGAAACAACTGTGACCTATAGAGTTAGAAATCCATTCATTCACTTAATTTTCTTTGATTTTTCTTGTTTGATTATGTAGCTATACTTAATTTGAATAAGAATACGAAAATATCATATATGATAACAATAACATCCACCATTCTATAATAATTATTATTGAAATGCAAATTCATGATCAACGTAGAAATAATATCTATATGGGAAGATGTATTAAAATTTATGATGTGTGACACATTTAAAGTTAATTCGAAAATTTATGACTTTAAAAAGAAACCCTGTGCTGTAAGATTTCAAGAACTTTTAGCATATATAAAGTATTAAAACATGTTCACATGTATGTAATGATAATGTTAAAATCTCACTCTCATGTATAATTCATACAAAATGTGTATTATACTCGGCAATTTGGTCACACAGTATAATCGTTAAATTAAAATAATAGACATTACGATATTCTTATGAAATTTAGAAATCCTTTGCATAAAATTCTCTGCAAATTCATAAAAATTTTCTATAACATTGTGAAAGTTGTCTATGTCTATATGAAGATGATAATTAATAAAAGATTTTCAGAAGACCGACATTATAATAATGTAAATTAAATTTTTACTTTTCTAGAAATGTGAAAGTGCTTATTTAAATATCGTATAACCTTTTGATCCTTAAAAGCCAATTCATCATGAAACGTTATATTTATACATAATTTAAATACTTTGGACTTGTTTCCTCAGTTATTAACTCGGATATTTATAACCCAATTTTAGATAACAAAATTAGTTGCTTATCATTTTTTAATGGAACTGCAGTCACATAAAATGTTTGATAATAATCTCAATTAAATAAAGTTATATGCGTTCTGAAAAAATATGGTACCTATTGTACTTATATACGTACAGGTGTCAAAAAAATAAATGACTTAAATTGCACTCTACATGACGTTATAACAGTTCCATTTAAAAATGTTCAGCAACAAATTTTGTTATCTATAATTGGATTATATAGGTAAATATCCGAGTTAATAATTGAGAAAACAGGAGAAGCAAATAAATGTTGAAAAATACGTCTTGATCTTCACTCTTTAATATGAAATGACTACCGGTTTCGACAATTTATATTGTCATCATCAGGTCCGGTGTCGAAGAAACGATGGTGTTACACAAATAATAAATAATATTATTTGTGTAACACCATCGTTTCTTTGTAGTCTTCGACACCGGACCTGATGATGACAATATAAATATAAATAATATTATTTGTGTAACACCATCGTTTCTTTGTAGTCTTCGACACCGGACCTGATGATGACAATATAAATATAAATAATATTATTTGTGTAACACCATCGTTTCTTTGTAGTCTTCGACACCGGACCTGATGATGACAATATAAATATAAATAATATTATTTGTGTAACACCATCGTTTCTTCGTAGTCTTCGACACCGGACCTGATGATGACAATATAAATATAAATAATATTATTTGTGTAACACCATCGTTTCTTCGTAGTCTTCGACACCGGACCTGATGATGACAATATAAATATAAATAATATTATTTGTGTAACACCATCGTTTCTTCGTAGTCTTCGACACCGGACCTGATGATGACAATATAAATTGTCGAAACCGGTAGTCATTTCATATTAAAGAGTGAAGATCAAGACGTATTTTTCCACATTATATTTCCTTCTCCTAAATCCAAATCTTCACAAGGGAACATCAATTATCACTGAGAAAACAAGTTAAAAGTATTTAAATTATGTATAAAAATAACGTGCAATTTATATTGTGAATTAGAAAAAAAATCTTTATGAGTCGTGATCAGTAGGTCATTTAGTATCTGCCATTAATTTTTTTCTGAAGTTCTGAAACAGTAGTACCTACGTTACGTTAAGACCGATATGGTTTAAATAACTTGGTGTACCTATATAGATTAAAATTAAATGCGCATTCTGAAAAATATGGTAGGTAATTTATTCGTATAAGTATAATGAACTGTGTTGGAACATGGTTGGAAAATAATAATTATAATACTTGCATAGATTTATATCATGATAATTATCAGGATTATAAGAAAAGACCGGTGTTTTTATTATTACATTGGGAAGTAATCTCGGCAATAATTTATTATTATTGTGGATTTCTTACTCGTATATTATTGTACAAACATATTGATTTTTGAACAAATTTGGGAGACAGCAAAATAATTTCATTCTAATTATTAATAAAATAATCCTAAAAAGTACTAATGAATTAAACTAATTCTTTCTGAAAATAAAATAAAAGACAGTGCCTCAAATATTCAAAAATCTAGGGCTAGTTCGTCTCTGTTGAATTACTTGCAATCAGAATTCAAATGTCACAAATAAATATGAAGTTATTTGGTAACTGCATCCTTGTGCATAAAATTCAGTCCGTTTGCACAAAGTATTTGCATATTAACTAGAAAGCATGAATAAAATTTCAAAGTTTCTAAATTGCCTATGGTCGGGAACTTTTGAAACTCGTTTTGAAATATCCTCGGTAGCCGAGTCGGTACTTCAATCCGTCAATATCGCGAAGTTAGTAACAATCCTCGTACAAGTCCTTCACGAAGTCGTAACTGTGACTAATATCCGTCGATAGGGTCTGTTCCGAATCTTTTGAAAATCGTGGCACAAAGAGGACTGAAATTAAATTTGAACTCGACCTGAAATTTATATTGTTGTATCCGTCGAGGCCGGACGGCGAACGCTGAGCTGCTGGGTAGCGGAAACTTGGAAACCTAAAACGATCAACTTGGATTTAGATTTCATCTGCATTAGTGTTTGTAATTGCGTTTTATATTGTTTACCGAAGCTGTAGAAGAGAACGATATTTAGTTGTTTTATTCTTTCGGGCAATACTGGTTTGATCAGCGGGATTATTTTTCTAATTTGTCATTTATTTCTTGTCTTTAAGTTTACAGTAAGTACCTATAGATTGAAACAAGGTACTAAAAGTGTTCACTTTTGTGAATTTTAAAAATTATTTCATTTCTATACTCTGTACGTCGTATGTAATATAAATATAAATACCCTTTAATTATTTTCCTGAAGTACAGACACATCCTGTATAATTAATCCATACGCACGGAATCTGAATCGAATAATAATTTATATTTTATTTATAATTCAGTAGGTACTAAAAGTTTCCTCAATTCATTATCTTTTATTGATTTTAATTTTAATAAAAATTTAAGTTGATGCAGTTCTCAATCATAAAAGGACTCTCTTCTAAAACTTATTCTGTTATGATAAATTTAAACTTTTATATCAGTTCACTTAGGTATTGCCTTTTATCTTTCATATCCATATTTTACTGAACTTATCTCTTAACAAATTTCTTATTCATATTTGTGACAATAAAACTGTTGTTGAATAATCATAAAACCAATTTATTTCTTAAAGCATATCCTTATGTTAAATTGGTTTAACAGCAAGTTAAACAAAACAGACTCATTTATAAGTGTTATGTCATTCTACAAAATCTAGCTCTGAAAAATGAGTAGAATCTCCAGGTCAGACAGTGATGAAACAAAGTTTAAACTTAGGATTTATATAACTATGCAATTTAGAAAGAGCCTGCGTGTCTACCGATTGAGTTTAGTTATTAATAGCTAATTAGCATTTATTTTTAACTGTCTGAATATTTGGCTTCTAGGTGTATTACCATCTGGTCAAAAGTCAAAATATCCTGTGACAAGATTAAAAAGTCATGTTCCATTCCATTTCGGTCATTTCCAGTTATTCCGCCAATATTAAATTTTACTCTTTAGTTATTAATTCCTTTACCAATGAGAGTTTATTAGCTGTATATATTCTGATTTTTACACTTAAAACTAACATTCTGTCACGTACGGTCTATTAAACAAACTTTAATCCCACTCAATTCATACTCAATACTAACTAAGCTAACAATTTTATTCTTAATTGAAACAATCCTTTTAAGGCATAAGTCATTATTGAATTATTATTTAAGTTTGGCCGTAAGGATTGTGCTGGTAGAAACAAATTTTATTACTGGCCGAATGTGAAATGGGTGAAGTGAGAAAACTCCGAAATATCCAATCACTATACAAATCACTCAGTTAAGCTTTTTGCACGGAATGGCGGGTTTAATTATGATTGTGGCTTTTCCACGTGATATTTTAGTGAAATTGAATCGGCAACGAAATAAATAACTCTGCGCTTGTTATTTTGACATGACGAATTCGAAAATCCTGTGCCGATAATTTGATTTAAACTTCGTTAATGAATTGCTTTTACTGATACTGATACCAACGCCGAAATGAAATGTGATGGTTCGTTTTAAACGCTAATCAGATTGGATAAAGTACATTTACTATGCCATTTTATTTGGCTGTATATTTTCACAGACGTGCTGACCGCAAAATTGTCATTAGCAGCAGTGAAAAAGTTCTACTTAGTGCTATTAAATTTAACTGATTTGATGAGAAGTGTGACAGTTCAAATTGGATAAAAACACTATAAACGTATATTGCTTTTAAAAGCTTTTACAAATAATGCATAATTAATTTCCATTTGAATTTGTTTTCATCTATAATTTCTCTTAATTAATTTATCATGAAAATTAATTATAATATATGCAGTTTAAATATACTAAAACATTATTAGGTATTTACTATAAAATTTATCATAAATCGTGAGTGAATGATTTAATGTTTCATTTAGTTCAGAAATTTATTATACTCTTATTATATTATCATTTTTTCGGCAATTTCAGAACTGTATTGAATTTGTACACACAGATAGTTCAGATATTGTTGTAAATGGAAATATATCCGTTGGGAATGTTTCCACGGAAATGGAAATATTGAAAATTTCCGTAGGTTTTGTGGAAATATTTGAAACAATGGCAATATTAATTTCTTAATAATATTTTGTTAAGAAACAAACCTTTCAATCTTACTTAAATCTTAATTTATTGGCAAGATATGTACCTATTTCCCAAAAAAAATATTTCCGGTAATTTTACTATCACTAGTAGTAGGTACCCTAAGGGTATAATGTAACTCTTTACAGACTACAGATTTCTAAGCTGCAACTGAGCAAGATCTTGTGGTGAACGATTCTATATATTTTTCTATTTCGAATGTAGATCCCAAGATCAAAAATGTTATTGCGATGGTCTAGGTATAAAGACCGACAGATAACAGTTGTGTATTAGTGCAAGTCCAAAAGAACTAAATGATCGAAAATGATCATAACATAACAACATTAATAAATAACATTTAAAAAATGTTCCTTCCTAAATATTGGTTATGCCTACCAAGTGCCGACTTCAATGTAATGTACCTTTTCCTTTTTAATATTAAACTGAAATTAACCTATAGGTACGGATTGAAATGTTTATTCTAAATTACATATTTCAATATGAACCACATGAAGCAGAGCAGACCACGGCGTATAAAATCACGGTGTCGGCACATGGAGTCATGGAGCCACGCATCTAAAGTCGTAACGTATAATTTCTCCGTGTCTAAAAGCAGTGACGACCACGGTGTCTAATATTAAAATCACGGTGATGACAAAAGGGGCCACGGCATTTAATCGACACATGATGCCACAGCGTATAATAACATGTTCATCAGTATTGTCACTTTTTTGTGGTTCAACAGTTCCTACCAAAACCAAATTATGTGGGATTCTAGAAGAGTATTGGGTTCTTTAATTAGTTTAGTTTCAGAGTTTCTACCAAAACCGAGTATGTGGGACTCAAGAAGAGTATGATGTTCTTTATTTAGTTCAGTTCATTCATAGATTCTACTAAAACCGAGTGACAAGATATTATATTATATTACATGATATTATACGCTGTGGCCCTATGTGTCGACGCAGTGATTTTATACGCCCTGGTCCGCTCTCACATGAAGTAACCTCATTGATGAACCATATCACGAGGTTCAAAAATGAAGTAAACTAATCTACTAATTAAAATATGGGTTTGATTGAATCCATGGCCAAATGAAGAACAACTTCTTTCAATGTTTCCACCAAAAAACCCTTTTCATTCCAGTCTTTTTGTCCAACTACGCCGTTTTGCATTCCCATCCTTACAAATTCGAACTCTTCCATCTTTTCTTTCATTCTCATTCTTGCGGAGTCGTCTGTTGAGTCACAGGGTCAAGGTGACGAACAAGACCAAGCCTGCAGCAGCTAGTCGAGCAAGTTGCAGCCTGTAAGTGTTTCCCAGCATGTGCACTCACGGTGCAAGTATAGGTATAGTACAAATACATTTCATCTACCTAGTAATCATTAGCGTTTATTAGGGGGTTATTGCAGTCACACAATGGTCAAAATCACAAGCCTGAGATGCGCCAGGGCATACAATACAACCCTGGTAATAAGCTTCGAAAAACTCTTACTCTACCAGTGGAACACTGGGGGTAAAATATATACTCGGGTTAATAAATATGGCAAATACTGAACTGTTCGACTATATTTCTTATTTGCGGGATAATCTTAAACGATTGCGGTTTTGGGCATTGTGTGACTGCAATAAGCTTTTAACGATTATTAGGTACTTGATGTATGCGTGGACTATACTACGTACACACACCCAGACTGCTGGTGTGACTATCTGAATGTGTGTGATATGCGAGTATGTGGTCGGTGGTCAATGGCAGTAAAGTAACTGGTTAAGATGTTAACGAAGATATTGAGATTTAAATGGCTGTATGGGGACCGAAGAACGTGTAGACAACATGTTGTTGTAGAGGGGAATGGTTATGGTGTTATTTCAGTTGGGTGACTTGCCAATGAATTTGTTTGTCTGGTATTTCCAGACTGGATAGTCTGTTGTGTTGTAGACACTACACATTGAATCCAATTACCATAGTACACAAAATTTAAATTTTGTAGTAAAACAATAGAGATAACCTTAAAAAAAATTGTTGTAACAACTGAAACGTCGGTTTAAATTGGTATATTTACTGCAGTTTCTTTTTTTAACAAGATAATATTTTGATCACAAAAATACTTTTGTCCTGATTTTTTAAACTTATGTACTACTCGTAAAATGCCAAGCTCGCATTTTAAATTAATGCCTAAAGCCAAATCCTAAATTCTAATAGCGTAAGGTGATCAAACTTCCAAACGTAATAAAGATACGTAATTAGATTTGAACTTAACTTTATTCTTACATACATTGTATTTAGGGGTCCCACCTCTGAATTTTCCCAAAAGCGTACATACATTTATGGATCCGAAAATGGAGAAAAGAAAATGCCCCGCAGGCGATTTTTTGAAATTTTTCAAGGTGAAACATGTTTTAATGCAAAGTAAGTAATAGGTCAAATACATGATTTCCAGAAAACCATACATTACCACAATTTCTTTAAAAGCGTGCACATTAATATTTTATTACGAAAACGCGTATGTACGTTGACAACCCTAATTGTATTGTAACAGGTTCATATCCGTCCTGTTAGTTTATATAGTGTTGTGAATATATTCGCTAAAAATTTCGCAATAATTTAACTTTTATAAACATGTGCTTTTACATGATTTACTTTAAAAATTTAATTTAATTTATATTCTTCATACATATACCATGCTTGCTGCTCAACTTGCTATTATATTTAAATATTTACCTAACCACTCTACATAAAACCTTTATAACTTTCATATTTATTATCATTTTATTTTGTTGTTCCACTTCTTATTTGTATTTGTTATTACTAACAAAATTGACTAATCTGATTACAAACGAAAAAATCAACTTTAAAGCAAATTAATACGTTTACTTTTGATTATTTCAGCTGACACATGACATCGTCGTATCAGTTGGTTTAGTAAACTTATTAAACTAAATATGACTTGAAACTAATCTGAAGTTAGTTAATTGAATTTCTGAAGTGAAGTAAAAGATAAGAATATTAAACTATTAAAACGCAGTAAGTTTAGTATTGATAAGAATAACTCTAATAGTTTCGTTCAACTTAACATCTATTTCCTCTCAACGACAAACTTTTGTCGCTATCTCTATCATTAAAATGAAGCATTCTTTTTCCGGCTAGTGACTTTTGTAACTTACTGAATTCTTCCATTCTGATACAGGAAATGCGTGGCATGGCAATATGCTCGCCTAGCGCAACCTTCACACTCTGTAGCATCACAACCAGCCTAGCACATCGCACCTGGCTGTGACATTCACCGGCAGATGTTCAACAAGCTATTGCCTCTTGGGGGTTTACACCAGGGTTTTTAATACCGTTAGGTTTGATTGCTGTCACATGTGTAGGTTTTTTGTATTTATCTACAAATCTGTAAATGTTTGACTACAAATTGAAACAAAACATTGGGGTGAACAATTGACATATTTGTAGTAGTGAGTATGGGTATTCCATATGTTATTATCTGATAAAGTAGTTGTATTGTATGAATTTTGAGGGAGGTAATTCATCCATGAAACAGATGTACGTAATTAAAATATAGACTTCTAGTGGTTATGGAGAGTAAAACTCATGTCTGTTTTTTAGAAATATTTATAGGCAACCGTTGAAATACCGAAGATAATTGAATTGAAGTTGACACTAAAACGCGCTAAAATGCATTGCGGATTATGCAGATTAGCAATAGATTTACTAAACAATTAGAAAATATTATATCATAAATCATAACAATCCAACACATGTTTGGAAAACGAATATGTTATTCTTTGATATTAGAGATATAAAAAAAAAAGATTAGTCACCGCAATAATTGTTGAGAAATCGCACATAAAAGGTTCCAGTCTCTAGAAAAATTATTATATTTTTGACGTCATACTAGTGCATTGTGAACTTTAATTTCAATTATCTTTTTTATTTCAATGAACACCTATGATTTGTAATTTACATCCAAATCTACGATTTTTAATGATTTATTTCTCATTATTTGATTGCTTTGGCCTCACCTCTTACCGAAATCACGCAATCTTATGACCGACAGATTTTCTACCTCAAATTCTGCTTCAAGTCCGTTAAATACAAACTTACCTATCTTTTGTTATTGGTTGTACATAAAATATTGCATTTCTTGATTTCTTACATAGTACTCTAGAATCTACATTATAAAAATTGTTTCTTAATAAATTAATATAATACTACAATAATAAATTTCATGCTAATGTGAATGTGTACGATACAGGTACCACGTACCTTAACTACTTTGATTTTTATGTCATCCAAAACCAAAGTGACTGCTTTGAAAATAGGCCAGTACTCGTTCAATTTCACTCTCAACATTTTTAATAGGTACGTTTCTATTATTTAAAAACAAATTACACGTATTTTATTTTATAACCCATCATTATTGTCTTAAAATTATATATTCTTTACTGTGGAAATTTTGTAAGATTTGAAAGATAATGAAAAGTTAAGAAATATGAGTACCACTTAGTTCCTTAATGTTTGTTGGTAATTGATATTTATGCAAAGTGTAGGTACTAGGCCTATATCTTCTCTCAACAAACACAATATCTTGATGGTTAATTCCCGAGTCTTGTGAGCATATTAACCTTAATTAATAAATAATGATATTCACAACTCACAAGTTACTGTGAAAATACATTGCTGCCATTAAATTTTCTTTGTACGACCATAGTTTGTGGTACGTGAGAATAGCTAAATACTTCTTAATATTTTTACTGCTTGATAATTAATAGAAATTGTTTTAGTGCGCTAATTATTATTTATATTACCGTTTTATCGTTATTATTATGGCAGTATAATTACACTGTTATTGTTATATATTTTTAATATTAAAATAAGTCTGTAAGAATATTTATAAATATATTTTTATCTCACTCTTATAACAGAAACTGAATTGTATTTTCTGATAATATTTTTTAAAATTTAAATTGAATATTTAAAAAAATACAAACTAGCAAATGATACCTAATACGGAAGTATCTAAACTCAAAGTTGAATAGTAAATAATAAAAAACATATATACATTTATTTACCTATTATAAAAATGCAATAGTAAGTAACTACTTTTTACAAGTACTTTACCTAATATAATATTATATTACTCATGCTACATAATTAGCCGAGTAGCCGTCATGGTTATAATGGGCCTAAGTTGCATCAAGTGGTGGTAGTAGTTTCTATTTTTTTTCTTGTATAGGATGTGACTGAGATGCAAAATCCAAGTTTTCGACCTCGGCAACCCCTCGGAACACTTTTGAATATCTCAAAAACTGCTAAATTTTTGCACTTTTTTCGGTTTCTTACCATTTTTTTATTCTTTTTTATATTGTGTTTAATTAACTATAATATCTGAACGAATAATGATATTGACTTCCGGTTTGCAGCACTGAATTCCTCGTATTTTTTTCTATAATATACATTCTGTCAAAAAATTTCAGTGGCCTTGGTTGAGCTGAAATTTAAAGTTTTTCCCCGAGAGAATATAGTAAAAATTATGTTTATTATTTTGTTTATTGTGTTTAATTAACTATAATATCTGAACGAATAATGATATTGACTTCCGGTTTGCAGCACTGAATTCCTCGTACTTTTTTCTATAAGATACATTCTGTCAAAAATTTTCAATGGTCTTCCTTGAGCTGAAATTTAAAGTTCTTCCGCGAGAAAATATAGTAAAATTTTTGTAGAAGAGAAACGGTTGGTGTTTCAAAACTGTATATTTTGCCAAACTTTGAAAAGCTGTATCTCGGAAACTATAAGGGCTACCGAGCCCATTCTGGTCTTAGATTGTAGACAATTTAATCTAAAAAAATGTAAAGAATGGTTTTGTCGAAATCGTGCTCCTTCATAGTCAAAATGGTAAGAATCTGAAAAAAGTGCAAAAATTTAGCAGTTTTTGAGATATTAAAAAGTGTTCCGGAGGGTTGCCGAGGTCGAAAACTTGGATTTTGCATCTCAGTCACATCCTATACAAGAAAAAAAATAGAAACCTACTACCACCACTTGATGCAACTTACGATGTACTAGGTTACTGGACTATAACTTTATTTGGGAAATTTTTTTTTTTTGAGTTCATTGATTTTTTTATGCATATTAATTTATAAAATATAATAACTTTCAGAAGTAGGTGATTGATAATTTTATAATATGTGCTGTTCTTTTTAAATCGAGATTTTATTTGTTACCATATTATTTGTTTTTTATAGTAAAATATTTGATGCTAATAAATACTTTTTTTGTTTCAGGTAAGAGGTCAAATCTAGTATCTATCTACTTGCAATTATTGGTACGTAATTTGAATCCGTATATTTTACTCTCTACGACTATAATTGCTACCAATTAATTTTTTCCTGTCACACGCGCTCATAAACCACCCTTTAATCCCAACCCAAATTACCAAATTAACCCTCTAATTCACCCCGTAATTACTCTGAGATAACGCGCATCTTTTATGACCACTGTCTTCTAAAAAATAAATAAAACCACCCCAGGTGAAAACAGCGAAGCACCCTAATGTGCTTTTCCTGCTATTATTCTACAAATTTGTCGTGTGTGGTGTTATTACGGCGCACGCACGTTATAAAGAGACAGTGCCGTATTCGTAAAATAAATAGATACCTATAACTGATCGAATTTTTTTTAAATCAGATATTTTGTTTTGTATTATGAGTTAATTCTGCTTAATGCAGTACAGTACTTAAAATATTTATGACTGTTCCTTAATTTGTGCCAATCTGTACGAGTAGTATAATCTTTATATAGCTTTAATATAAAAGAAATTCGTAATTGTAAATTACTACTATTTATGAGCCAGTCAAAAAGGTACTATTAATAGAATTACAAATCTACAAAACCTTTAACAAAATAAGAATAAGACCACACCACTAGACTTTGAAATATAAAAGCTATGGTTAGATTTATCGTACATTATTTATTGCAAATTCGTTTACAGATTACTTGACATATAAGAAAATTTTCAAACATTTCAACCATGTCGATTTTGTGTTAGGTTTTTAAGATCGCTCAACTTTGGAATCGTAAAAATATGCAGGGTTAGTAGAAGTGTCCGTTAACGGAAAAAAATTAAAAATGTATTATTTATATTTTATTAAATATAAAATACTTCAAAGATGCTTACCGCATATTGAAAACATGAACGTTTGAATCAGTTTTTCAAATTTAAAATTTTATTCCACCCCGTTACCTCTTGTGTAAAAATTGTCACTTATAATATCACGTGTGCATTAATTATTTCCGGAATTTTTTTTGAGTGCTTTTCAACAACGTCTCCACGTCTCGAGTGGTACACGAAAGCTAATTACGTTATTGGAATACACGATAAAAATTTCCTGGACATGAGTTAATGTACAAGTGCATATTCGGTAAGAAACTTGAAATATTTACTTGTATTTAACATTAATAAATATGTTTTATTTACCTTGTTAATTGCTTATTTACACTCAAAATGACAATTTTACCAATTTTTATTTTAATGTCAAACTGACATCATGACAGTAAAGTTTCTGCTTATTAATTTCAGTTAACAAATTTTTATTCAACTATGGTTACTATTATTGAAATCTCGTTGTAATCAATTCTTCGATTGGCTGTTATTTGTGTCATGCGATATTCTTTATTATATTCTACGACCTGTCTTCTGATATATTGGCGCCACGTTTGACACCTTGCGTGTGAATATTTCTCACTCCAGCCCTGTGTAAGGGTAACGTGTGCGATTTGCGCTTTCAGCGGTATTTTTGCCCCATTAAGCGTCACGTTGTCATGCGATATTTTTCGCGAAGAGAAGAGATATTCGCATGTGTGATTTGTGCGATTTTGTCTCGGGTTATATTTCACTGTATTTTGCACTTTGTAATTTTTATACAGTTGAGAATGGAAAAGCTGGCGGAGCGTCTTTGTCATACGTACGTCGTACGTGACAGTGACGGTGAGTTTCAACCGCGATGTATGAACTCAGCCAGTGCCGTGCGAGAAGGATTTATTCATGAAAATATGCAATTTTGTTAAAAATAGTAGGTAATATGTAAATATTTATTACCCCCGTACAACGTACTTATATACTTGTTTAGTACACTGTCCAGTCTGGAACACATTTTTTTTATTTGAAGAAAAATTTTCCCTGCGGTCTACTGTCTACTCATCACTAACACTCATTAATACCCGTGAGTCAATGGTGAATAAGTGTAAAATATTCATCATCTATAGAATAAAATTTGTACCGATTATTCCAAACAGATTATTTTTTACAAATTAAATTGCTCTATTTGTTCGAAGACGGCAGTTTTTAGCGATAATATTTATTACCCTTTTTTTCAATAGCTATCAAAGCTATTCAAAATTTTGACACACGGGGGGTCGATACCTGAACGCTGGATATCTCTGTGCGACTTGTTACACATAAATAAAGGATAAAATTATTAATTTAAATAAATAAATACTACCTATGAACTATTTAATTTAGAAAACTAAATTACAAATGGTTTAATACAAGCCGTCAAAATGGCAAAAAACGATATTAAGTTATTCCAATTAAAACTTGTTTCAATATTAAGATTTTTCAAACAAATGAGATATTTTTAAATTACTAAAAGTTGTCTTCAAGTGCATCTAATACCACTGTGTTAAATATGTGATAAAATACGTATTAAAAATCCCAAAATAGCTAAAATTGGCCATGTTTAGCCATGAATCTATATCCATAGAGTAAGAAGGTGATTTAGAGAACCAAGTACCGTTAAAAATTATGGAAACAAGTTTTGTTGCAGCGCGTCGGTGGCGTATGGCCGTACTAGAATCTGTACAGTGCGAGTACACCCAGGTACACCCGCACTGTTCAAAATTTAATATTAATGTTATTCAAATAAACTCAATAAGTATATAAATATAGAAGTATAATTTATTAAATACAACATTTAAAAACTTATTATAAGAGCTAAATTACATAGTATCACATTGTATCGCAAATATAATATTAAAGAAAAAATACAAACATCACATGTTTTCACAAAAATAAACATTTATAAAAAAAAATCTCTTCTAATAAAAATAAACAACATTTTATTTTAAACACATAAATAAAGTAATCGGAGGTAAATTACATTTTGTTCTTAATTATATTATATTATTTAGCTTTAGGTATGCTTTAAAATTTTCATTTTCATCTATATTTACCTAAAAAAATCAGTATTTTCTTAATATACGAGTATATATAAATAACCCATGTATCTATTATATTTAAAATATATTTCATTGTACTTACTTGTCTAAAATTTGTTGAACTGGTTGTTGGTGACGAGAAAATGCTGTTCATGAGACGTTCACAATTTTCTGTTACATTGTTACATTTCAAATCAAAATAAAACAAAACAGCTATTTTCAAACAAACGTCAAAAAAGTCTACACTAGCGCTGCAGTTTTATATGGCCGAACTAAATTCATATGACGTCATAGTGCTGTCATTTTATTCAAGCAAGCTGATAGCCCCTGTCTATATCTAAGTAGGTATTTTAAATATTTGCTTCATTTATTTTTAGTTTTTTCTTTAAATATTTTCTTCCGCTTACATTTTTCTGTAAACTCCATTGCAATAATTATCTTGGAAGTTTTCCATATTTAAAATTTGTTTGAAAAAGTTTCGGCTATTGGTAAAGATCACATTCGTGTAGTTTACTTGGCATTATAATAAAATTTTTATGAAAGGTGAACGGTAACAGTCACCGTCACAGCACAGTTTTTGCTAAGCTATATTTAAAATTCAAACTGAAACTCCATCACGTGATTTATTCCCGAATTTGAATATTGCATTTCATTCCACGTTAGTTATTTCTAGCCTGGCTGTCAAAGTCTTAATTATTATTGACGGTGACACAACAATTCACTTGGATTATAGTAAATTTTTAATGCACTTTCCAAGTTGAAATTTAATGCAGATATAAAGTGATGAATTATATATTCACCGTAACCTTATCTTGTTATTCTATTATACACTCCTCTGCAGTGTGTAGTGTGATTCATAAATTATTACTTCATGAAATCTTTACCATGAACGGGTTATCTTAAGACGGCTAAGTGGGGAGAAAGATTATTACGACGCTTGAGAACTTTGGTATCAAATCGTTGAAAACTTCTTAAAAACTGTAAATCGGATATGACATAGAGAATTTTAATTATTGTTCTTATTCAATATATAGCTATGAATGTAACGTAACGTAGCTATCTTTTACAAAATATTTTCATTGCATTGCGTAGTTTCATGGCTATTTTTTTGTATTTGTCTTGAGAACTAACAAAATACAAAGCAATATGATCGATTGAGGTCTAGTCTTGAGATTTCAGAAGTTTACATTTAAAACAAGTTTTGTATTAACAACTCTCCAACAATAGGTCAGTAACTACTACAGCAAAATGTTAGAAATAACATTGTTTTTCCTATGCTCATATAATAGTATAACAGATTTCAAGTTGGCTCCCGGTATATGCAATATGCGTGGTAGTTCGTGTTGATTATTTTGGCTTTTGGATTTTTGATTTTGAACTAGAAATTCCAAAATTATTATTATTCAAATTTAGAATTAATTTCTATACTTATCTAAAACCATTCGTTTATCACAATGGTATTGGTCACATGATTGGGAGTCTTTACTAGTTAATATTTTACTTACTTACTCCTATTTCGTCAGAACAGTTATAATTTTATGAAAAATTATTAATCATTAACTGGTTAACTCATAATCTCAGGCTGTGCACTTTGCGACATCTGAATTAATTTTAACATTCTTACGAGCATTATTGTGTTTATAATATTGTACATGATACTACTGTTAAAATGACTGTAAATTTTATATGTTGCTCAAAGTACACAGTTAGTAATTAATTATACGCATTATACGAACTTAAAAGTTAATAAACTCTATTTATGCGGATGGTAATATTTTTTTGTTTTAAAGCATTAAATAAATTGTTGATATTTCTCGCTTGACCAGATTTATAATTAAATTTCTCATATTAAGTATAAGTACCTATATAAAATTTAATATTAGGAATCTATCTATTTACAATGTTTTGAAGGTACGTAGTTTTGTGATTTATAATTTATAACGGTACAGTATGAAGATGCGCTCCAACATTCGTAGATGAAACAATAAAATTATAATACTAACAAAGTACAAAATTGCTATTTGCATAGCACAAAGTCTCATAAATATAGTAATCTCTTCAAATACGTGCTCAGAATATGAAACAATTATTTCTATACAGTACGGAGTACGCCAATGTTCTCACATCTTCCATCTTCTATCTCTTGTTAAATCGTCGCGTCTCTTCATTCGTGCCGTGCCGCAGGGATTTGTTTCATAAAAAGTTCCGTTCTACTTTATTATCCGCCTTCTCTCTTTAATTTTGGCTCCGTAGCTACGTTCGTTTCATGTCTTATTCTCTAGTTCGCCGGCCATATTTCCGTAATCTCCGTAGTAAAAATATCGCATATTTGACTTCCCGTTTCGGTCTCTCCTAACACGGGAAGTGAAAACATGTTCGTTGGTTTCAACCAAATTATCAATGTATAGTAATTGTAGTTTCTTCTAGATAAATTATAGAAAAATCGGAAATATTCCTACTTCTATTTTAATATGAACACTTAACATCTTTACTTAATATTTCGTAATATAAAACAAACTACCAATATTAATTAATTTTACGATTCACACTTGTGCTGAACTGAATTGACTCACACTCCAGTCGAGAATGTTATAGAGATATAATAATTTTTGCAAAAGTTTTTTATAAAGTAGATCTTATCTTAATTTTCTATTAACAATATTATCTATAATTTAATTTCTTTTTCCCCTGATAAAGCAGTATTTACCTCAATATGTACGTAATTTGAAAATAAGAAATAAAATGCACAATGTTGCGCATATTAAAATTTTTCTCCAGTTTTATTTTAATTTTTGGTGAGGTTATAGAATCCCAATTCTTATACATGGTATTGTGTAATAATTCTCGGTTCGATTAGTACTCTTACCATCGCCATATCTACCGAACGACTTAATTAATGGTAAATTCAAGTTGACGGCTGGTAACCTATAAATATATATATATATATATATATATATATATATATATATATATATATATATATCAAATTATTAGTACCTACGTATAAATGATTTTGACAATCTATTATTCTGACATTGACGTTTAAAGCGTTACGCATTTGTTCATCTCCTGTTTTTAATTCCATGGCTGTTACTATTAAACCAAAATAAATTTTGATTACTGATCCGGATGTAGAATTTTATGCTCAACAACATTTATTAGAAACATTTTTGTCTAAAATAATTAGGGAAGCAATGCGAACGGAAAAACTGATTTACCATGTTAAACGCCTATGTTTCACTTTTCAATATACACCCGGTATATATATATATATATATATATATATATATATATATATATATAGGTATATCTATACCGAAAACTCACAATGTGAGCCTGCCACACCCAAAATGAGTAATTGAAATAAATGTATGTACATATGTATCTTTTGTTTAACAAGTATAAAATCTTACAAATTATCATTTCGAGAAGCATCAGACATCAGCAAATTCAAAAAGTAACAAAAAAACAAAACAGAATGTGAAACAACTTACACTGTTGGCCTAGATTGTTAAAAACAATACAGGCAATTAACTAATTCTTTGTATTTAAATAAAATGTCAGATTCGTGCAAGTATGTTGTAATAGGCAATCATGTTCTGGGACCCGATATTTCAATTAAATGAAAAAAAAAATGTAACACTGAATGTGTAACTTTTCCAATACTAAGTATGTATTGCCTTTTTGGGTAATTTAACTATTATTAGATTGAAATTTAGAAGCCTTGAACAGCACGACCACAATGAATTTCAGGGAATTTGTGTCCAAAATGTGAATAGCCGAAATGTAAGTCAGAGTAAGAATATATTGGTCGCAGTGGGCCGTTCTGGCGGTAAAAGGTCGCCTCGCCTCGGTCTTGCGCCGATTTTGTCAGAACTTTTTTAATGTCGTCTCATTTCTACGGCTGTTCCTTGTCGTCTAAGCGATCGCAGTTCTAACGTTTTATTTTTAAAAGTGCCTTCATTTATTGTTCCTCAGCTTCTGTTGGATTATATTAAAAAGTTTTTGGATTTATGTTGCTATTTATTGGACTGAATTGTCTACAACTTTTAGAAAAAGGGAGGATAATTTTCTTTGGTTTGTAGAAATGTTTAAGGAACTTTTATGGTCTTATTGCAATCTGGAGATATCATAATTTTACAGAGCATTCTAAGTTACGAGCAATATAAGAGAGTCTGGGAAAATCCGAGTAATATGGGAGCGAAAAAGGACAAAGAATTACTTTTACATTGGTATAAAACTTTGAATTTAATACTTTTCCAGATTTATCTATTTTCGCAAAAATACCTAAATTAAAATCACTTTTGAAGTAGCAGACTGCCCGTCCATATGTGCATAATAATTCTCATTCCACCTTTTTGCCACATATAATATAACCTAATCATTTTAATCAGTTCGCTTTTCGTATAATTTTAAATAATTTCAGGATTTACTGCATTCAAATGTGAATTAGTACATTCATCAGTAAACAAAATTATGTTAATGTTGTTCTGTTTAATTAAAATGAAATAGATTAAAGGTTTTTTAAATTGTCATTATGTTATTAAGATTGAAGATTTCATTTGATAACTAAATTGGTTTTGTTCGAATTTGTAATTAATTTAAAGCAATTTCATTTTAAAAGTTCCTATAGATAAGATACAACACTCGATGTAATAAAAGTTTTCTGACTAGCTAATAATTTTCTTAATTAGTATAGTATATATCTTCTTAAGGATTACTTCTGACTGTTTGATTAAAATTAAAGTTTCTTCTAATTATTCAAAGCAAGGATAAGCACCAGCTATCAGCACCAATATTGCAACGGATATTATATTTAAATCTCAAAGCCAGTTGGAAATTTAATCTTATACGTAGAAAGTGGCTTTCAAGTTTTTTATAATCGTCAAACTTTTAATTGAACCAAAGAGCTATTGAAAAATTGAATTTCATACTAGATTGAAATAAAATTGAGACCAAAACCTCTTTCTTTGTCTTTGGATACACTTAAATAAGTTTTGTAATTAAAAATTTCAGATAGTTCTTTCATGATTTTAGCTGAAAGAACTTTGATCAATTTACTAATATATGAAAGGTTTCTTCTCCATTGCATATTTCTATTAAAAAGCAAATTTGAAATAAGATTAATCTTTTCATTTGATATTTTTTGTATTATTTTTAAAATAATAACATTACAGGTAAAGGTACTACATTTATTAAATTAGTGAGTACCTATCTAGTCTACTTTGTATTTAAGAATGATTTTTACTAAGCCAAAAAAGTAGATTGAAGGAAGTAATAACTGGATAGTTGACTTACAGTTTGTTGTATATAAATTTATTTTGAATCGACGACGTTTCGGCTATGGGATGTAGTCATCTTCAGGTCTGTACAAGTCCTTCGCTAACAACAATGATTTAAATTTAATACAGTTTTAATTACCTAAACGACCCGTCTATGTTTTTTCAAAATTCCTAGAATACTCTCGTTTTTACTTTTTTTCTATTCCATTCTTTTCCCCACTACTACGACCGCCTAAAACCAGCCCGAAACTCGTACTTTACCGCATCCTAACAATGCAAAGTCATTTTAAAGTATAGGTAGGTACAATATAGGTAGGTACTGTAAAAGTGTTTTAAACATTTAGATCATTTAGTAGAGAAAGAATGGATCTACAGATGATTTAAAAAAAATTCTGTCAGGAGATATAACCGTGTAAAGTTTGCATAAATTGAAAATTTTTATGAATGTTTCGGTATTTTTATAATCATGTACAATTTTTGTATTCAAATTTTAAAAAGACACAACTGTTAATTGATTCTTTAAGAATATAATCCTTGTTGAAATACAATTTTACCATTCTTGTACTGGCCACAAAACACTCGCTACGTTAGTACGTTTTGTGCTGGATTTTAAGAGGTAGACAGTCCTCTTAAAAATAATTGTAGGCCAATATGTCGTCATGTTGACTAGTCGCTGACTGACTTGTACAGACCTGAAGATAGCTGCATCCCATAACCGAAACGTTGTCGATTTAAAATAAATTTAAATACAACTGTATGCCAACTATCCAGTTAGGTATTACTTCCTTCAATCTACTTTGCATTTAGATTAGTTGAAATGGAACAACAATTTCTTAGTTCAGTTTTTACTTGATATAATGCAATCTTCTTCAAAGAAAATACGTAAGTATTTGAAACAATAGTAAATAAAAATGTAAATTTAATCGATAATTCATATGACAAATAAAATACCTGCATCCGACAAGTATGTTTTTGGAATAAAACAACAATAGGTGAACATTCTATTTTACTAATTTATGTTCTGAATTTCATTACCATTGTGCGACAAATGTTTCACAAATTTCCATATTCTCACTTAGAATTTAAAGAATGCTAAATTTTGAAACCAAATTTGAATACGTCGTTAACACCTAACCTTGCCTTGAAAACAGAAAAAATATTAAATTATAACACAATGCCTGCAATTTCCGAAAAACATTATCGTTGAATGTATTAACATAATTTTATGTGTTATACGAGTATGTAACTGTAAATGGGTTTCTATTAACCTTGTGTATCTATCAACAAAAATACAAGTGTAAATTTGGTACATTTAAGAGTCATATGCTTTTACTTTTTAGATACAAAAAGAGAGACATTCTTGTAATATTTTTAAAGGACGTTAACGAAATTGGAAAATTAATTAATATATTAACATTCACTTTTTTACTCATAAAGTTAGAACTCTTAAACGTATAGACCTAAGTATAGATATAATTATTAATTAGAACAGAATGGATACCTGTATCTATTGAGTATTTTTATGGCCAATAATTTGGTTTCGATTTAAATATTTAAAGACTATAACATTTTTGTATTTTCTTTGAACATGTTAAAAAGAAATAGGTCTTCCATAGTACAAATGTGTCTTCAAATAATCGTTTGTTGATTTAAAACCAAGTTAAGAACGTGTTTTTATTTCTCGCTGTCACGACTGTCCAGAGTGATAATGATTAGACCTTCTTAAAACAATCTTAAGAAAATACTGTGAACACAGCTTTTGTTGTCTTAGTTTAATGTCCAGAGTAACAACTGTGAGATTAATCGTATAAAGTCGTCCTCAGTTTTATGAGTCGTGGGAAAAAATCAGACACTTCTAAAACTATACGACAAATAATCTTGTACGACCTTTGCTTTCAACTCCACATAATATTATAAGTGCAGCGACATTCGTCATAGCTCTTTATACTGAAACAATCTTTGCGACGATTTTTTAAATTTCAAAGCAACAACGAAGAGATTATTTTTGCAACCAGGACTAGGTACATAATAGAAGTATAAGATGTTTTTACAATTTAACGACTATCACACATTGCCGATCGGGATAGTCGAACCACGGAACTGGTTCATACGTCATCACATGCAGAGAGCTAAGCGTTGTTCCTTAACCACAGATATAAAAAGGTAGATGAATAATCACATATACGAGCACAAGGCAGTATATTATTTGAACTTCAACTACTTTATCACTTTAAAAAACAACAATATTTCCTGGTATAAACCTGTTAATAAACCTCAAAAATATTAATCACTTGATCGCTTCCAATCGCTTTTGTAACCAAACTTTCAAAACTATTGACAACGTTGAACCTTTATTTATTTCTGTAGCCTAAACACTCGCAGCTACTGCCTACTGTCATCTTACATAAAATATCATGTAAATTCTGATTCTTTTATTTATCCGATCTCTCCGAATGTTTGTTTAGCAGCTTCCATTATTTACCCATTCAAAAATCCCACCACTGAACCACATCTCACAAATCCAAACATCCACTCATCCTCGAATCCGCAATCCAAACTTCAATCCGCGACTCGTCCATCACAAAGCATTAGATCTCGCGGTGAACTCGTACGGCACTTGCAGAGCAAGAGTGTGTCACTGGGTCAGTTCATCGTTAGCTAACGTTAGCGCTGCTGCTGCCGGTGCTGTTGTAGACGTGAGAGGCGAATCCCAGACAGCACAGCAGAGTTTGTGGATCTGTTTCTGTTCTAGGTTGAAAGCAGATCGAATAGGTCGCATAACGGCAATCATTGAGATATGAGGACGAGCTGGACGGATGCTATTGTTTTGTCTGAGAAAGAATCAAGTTAATTATGGTGGTGTTTATGATGTAATTATAAAGGGTTATGTTATTTGATTATACAAGTAATGTGAAATTAATGTTGCAATTCTGTGAAAATCTGTAGTTGTTACGGATCTATAAAACTGTAAATATTAAACAATATATCGCAATTAAATAATCTATAATCATATGCACATTTTTATACAAGTCAACAAGCATTGATGTGATTTTGTTCAATATTTACAGATTTAGAAATCTGTAAAACTTATAGATCTGCACAGAATAGCAGCATAAATTTAATGTGAACAGTACATTAAATTATTAGAGATAACCTACAAAAAATTACACAAGCCCCTCAACACTAGATCTGTTCGAAATAGAATAATTTATATGAAATAGTTAGTTTATACACCAGGAATTTTTTTATTGAAGATTAACATTTTTATAGAGACTCGACTTGCAGTTTACAGACAGTGTTGATACATTTTATGTCTAGAAACTACAAATCTTTCAGGCATCTTCCTAATTATTTTGTGGTTGCCTAGTGAATGTATCCCAATTTAAAATGGTGACGAGAGTAGATACTGATCCTAATCAAGCCATAAAAATTTCACCTAATCAGATTCAAACCCACTACTTCTGTATGCAAAGCCAATCACTCTGCCACTGTACTATAGGTAGTTTGAAGTGAAGAGTCGGTTCAGCTGCGCGAACGGGCGGAGCTAATTTTTGTGTACTACATATATTACACAATTTGTCCTAGTACCGCTTATTATATTGCATTTCACACCATAACAATATAAGTACTGTATAAGTAACGACGACAAACAAAACACTTAAGACTGCGTTTAAAGCCCTCTATGAAAAAACGTGGCCAATTTTTGAACAAACCAGAGTTTCAAACCATCTATGAAAACACATCGCCACCATTCCCTAATGGGGTAGAGCTATTTACCTAAAGATGTCACCGTAGTAAGACAGCACATCAGTCAGGTAGTACGACCCGCGTAGGGTAGGTAAGGGGAATGGGCAAGGGATATACGCCAGATGGGAAAGAACCGAAAGAACGCATTGCACCATGCACACAACACAATAATTCTATTCGGCTTCACAAATTTACAAACGGTGATTCCATGCCTGTTTACCTGTTTCCATACTTACCCAAATAGTCTGAATAATATTTTTAGAATGATGTAAACTGTACTGTACATACGAGTAAAGAAAATAATTTCATATTTATTAATAAAGCAAAATATTTTAATTTCAATTAAAGTCTACAAAACAATAATAATAAATTATCAGTAAATTTTTCTACAAATATATATTTTTGCCAGTTCTATAATAATATATAATACAATTTACATAAAAATACAGTACCTACGTAAACAATAATTTTTTTATTGTTTATATTTACTTGACCTTGGGTTTGATAAAATAATTACCTATGATTTTTTTTGTAACATGTGCACGCAAAATGAGCTTGTTTAGAGGGAGCAAAACGCATTTTTGTTTCCTTGAGATATTTTGCTCCCTCTCTATTATTTTCGAGAAGCGGAGTAGCGACCGTTACACTGAGGGAGCAAAATATCTCAAGAGAGCAAAAACGCGTTTTGCTCCCTTCAAACAAGCACGTTTCCGCTCATTTTTCTGTGCACTCGTTACAAAAATTATCGTATGAACTTCGGGAGGAACGCTTTTGTTCTCTCGGGTGAATTGATAGCACAAGACTGATTCAGTCCTGTTTTGTCAATTCACCCGCGGGAGCAAAATCGAGTTTTCCTCCCTTGGTGCATAATGTACTATTTTCCGTTGATAT
Organism: Agonum fuliginosum; assembly: GCA_947534325.1. Lineage (NCBI taxonomy): Eukaryota > Metazoa > Arthropoda > Insecta > Coleoptera > Carabidae > Agonum > Agonum fuliginosum. Next base: position 17,002,352 of record OX384043.1, on the reverse strand, counting down.
CTGTAATCGTTGAATAGTGTACGAGTATGTTTGGAAGTGTGTATAAATTATATCAACAGAAAATATTAAAGTTTTTTTTATTAAAAAAAGTCAGACATAAAATCCAAAATTGGAGTTCTACTATCAGCTATTTCAGGAAGAATATAATTGAAATAAAAATATTTTAGTTTTGGTAACATTACTTGTTGCCATAAAACTTCATCTTTTTCAACTTTTTCTATGTACAGGTCGACATTAATGAAATAACAATATTCTTTATTATTTATTTGATAAAAGTAATTATGGTTTCTTTTTAACATTCTTTTTGCTTCAGTATTCAAAGTTTCACTGGTATTACTAAAAAAGAAATGAAAGTTATACCTACAGTTTCTTTATTTAAAGTAGACTCAATTTACACATATACAGAAAACGATACAAAAGTATTGATTTAAACAATTTCATTATTCAAGATTTGTACTGATAAAATCAATTTGCTGTACTTGTTATTTATTTAATGTAAAACTTGAAATTTTTACATAATATTGTATTTGTATTAACATAATATCATATTTTGTTGCTACATTAATACCGATTCAAAGTCAAATATTTTAAAAAGAATTTTCAACACCTTTATGTGCAAAAATAAATAAAAATATTAGTTTTACATCTGCGTCAGTAAAAAATAGTATAATAATGATTGGAATATTTGTATATTTTTAGAAACAAATAATAATCTTAGGGAAGGGGTAATTTTTGCCGCTCCTCCTCCTTTCAGTTAATTAAATTAATGTTTTTTCGACTGTTTTTTATTGTAATGTGTAAAATATACTCGAAATCTCAGTTATACAGCATCTATTTTTCTTACATACCTAACCGACGTTTCGGTTAGCACTGGAACTTTAATTAGGGTTTAAAATTTACAACAATCATTACAACAATGTATATAAAACAATTACCTAAGAGATTAGGTATATACTTTGTTGTAATGATTGTTGTAAATTTTAGACCTTGCAGGTTTAACTGTAAACCGAAACGTCGGTTGTGCAAGAAGAATAAATGCTGTATTACTGAGATTTCGAGTATTTTTTACACTTTACACCTTTCAGTAAATTTTATATAGTTGTAGTAGCACAATGCATCTTCAAATATCTATACATAAATTACAAATCTTATAAACACTTGAAGCTTGTAGCAATATAAAAAGAAAAAGTGATATTATGTTGGTACACATACTATTTGAAGAAAGAATTTGATTTCTTGAGTTGTAATAAAAAATAAGTAGTATAGAACTTTTAAACTTTTTTTAACTCTCGACTTTTTATTTTTCTTATTAATTTTGCTTGGAGCAATTAAAGATTTGCGGCCCATATTTAACAATAATAAGCGAAACTTAACTCTTTAACAATGTACAAAACGATATTGTCAAATCAAGATCACAAGTGAAAGTGAAGGTTTTACCCTTAGCAAGCAGCACAATTTATATACCTATACAACTGTTATTTAACCGTTAATCCATGGAAATCACCTTATCCCGGTATTGAGCAGTAGATTGTTTTTCGATAGCAACACTAACAGTTATTTCAATCCTATAAATAATCAAACTTTAAATCTTGGAAAAACTTTTGTATTTAATTTAGCAGAGTTTTCCCTCAGCAGCACAAACTATAATAATCTTAACATAACTGTTATTAACCCCGTTAATTTCAAAATAAACTTTTAATCCTTTAAATCAAAGTAAATCTTTTAATATTTTATCTTAACTTAACTTATTAAGCCCGTTAATTCAAAGAAAAAAATATCAACTGTCAATCTGTTTGTTTTCCTCTACAGTTCGATTTTTCGCCTATAAAACGCTTATAAATATCTCAGTACAAATTGCAGTAAATGAAAATATTCTCGCTTCAACTACCTGGAACAAATTTGAACAGCCGGGTCCACTACCGTCTACCGCTCTCTTCTTAACCGACCGATATCCTAGTGACAAGAAGCTGAACTATTTACTCGCTAAAATGCATTATGGCGGGCGCTCAGCCCTACATTTTTTTATTCGTACAAATTTCAAAAACTGTTGAATATATACGATTTTTGAAATTATATTTATAAACAATATCATATATTCTTTGTTAGGAGACTAATTTCAATACATTTATTTTTCTAGTACTGGAGAATTTAATTATTGTATTAAAAATTTAAACAATAAACAAAAATGTTATATATGGTGACATAGATATTTAAATACTAAATACAAATTTGAAAACCGGATCCCTTTAAGTGCAATAGTTCTTGAGATTTGTATGCTTGAAATTTTAGTGCACTTCGAACGCAGTCTTAACACAGTACAACTATCAAAACAAATAATTATTCAGTAAGGGATGCAAGCATCAGTATGAGAAAATTCCTGACTGATGTTTATGAGATAGAGAGTTGACAAGTTTTCTTTTTCTTTAATCTATACATCTTCCTCCTCTAAGACCAAAATTAGTAGTTCGCGCAACCGGCTCTCATTTCAATAGCACCTAACCTACTACTATATCTTGTTTTATTTTGATATTTGTTAGAAGCGTAGAAATTACTCAGGAGTAAGTAGCAAAAATGCTGTGATTAGTCAAAAAGACGACGTTTCCACAACAATTGGCTTCTTCGGGATAACTATAGATTAGTCACTAAACACAGTTACACGTAAACAGGGTGGTTTTGAAGTTAATGTCATACATTTAAGGGTAAGTAGTATGGCATGTGTAGATTACGAAACAAAAAGAATTTTTTTGAATTCGAAAAATTAAGGGTAGTTTACCTGCAGCATTTTTTTGTAGTGGATTCGTTTTCCTATTAAACACAAACAATAGAAGTAGGTAATCAACATCTTAAATTACGTAATACTAGTAAAATAAACAAACAAAATTAATTAACTATTTTTAATGAAACAATAATTACCCAATCCACCCAGTGGCAGTGGCAACGAAAATTTTTTGACTGGGAAACATGGAAATTAATTTTGCGATTAAAAAAAATTCTTTCTGTTTTCTAATCTACACATGTCATTCTACCCTTAAATTTATGACATTAACTTCAAAACCATCCTGTATAAACAATTTAGACTCATTTTCCTAAAGATGCGAACAGTATCAAGAAAAATAAGGACAGTATACCGATGGAAGAAAATTTTCTTTTAAAAATTGTACAGTCATATAAAGTGTTCTGTATTAAAATTAAGTGCAGTTGTTAAATTTCCCATTCGGGCTCAAAGTTCCACTTTAGTTATTATCAATGTTTTCATATGTGCAAGAATCCCTATAATACATCGAAATTTGTCCCTATTTTCTAACAACAATGTTTTAATCAGTACCAAACACATTGTCTTATCCTATTCCATAAAACATGACCCTCACTCCATCCTAAGGACCATAGAATCGTAATGAAGATCCTCGCACGTCGTTCCCTGGACATCCCATCCTCATCGTCTTACTCTAACGGGATCGAAGTCCCGGATTGTCACTCGTAGTAAACTGTTTACGACTTTCCTGATTGGATCTGATAACATTATTAGCGACAAATGCCGGCCGTACAGGGACCTGTAACGAAGGTTTTGCGCACTAGTAATTGGTTTAACCTTACACCTTTAATTAGCAGGTGTCGTCTTCGAGAGGTCGCGAGGTATCAGGGTTCAGGGAACGAATTTACGAAGACATAACACAAGGACGAGGAAATGAGATGTCATTGAGGATTTTTATTATGGAGGAGTAAATTAAGTGTAGATGGCGCGGTAATATGGCTGTATTTTTAACGTGCAAGATAAATAAATGTCAGTGGAGTACTAAAGTTGCTTTAGTATTATTCTGAATTTATGGACTTGTTTTATTGCAGTCAGTTCACTAGAATCAGTCAGTAGGACTGAATAAAGTCAAATGTAAATGTGTGTTATTTGAAAATTGTAATTTCTTTAGGTAAATATAAGGCAAGAAATTTACTGGGTTTGGTTGCAGTTAGTAATAAATGTTTCAATCCATCTGGAATCATCTTCAGGATCTGCATTATTGTTTATTGAACATTTATTCAACATTATAATAAACGTAATGAAAACTTCTTGACTGGATGATGAGATAAGGAAGGAAAAATCAATTACTGGAAGTCAGTCACAAGATTTGTTACTTAGCTGCAGCCGTTAGGTGTGGTTTTTTCACAGGTTTAGTAAAATTTTGTAAATTTTAGACTAATGTGTGTTTTTACATACATTTATTTTTACAATTGTTGACTTGATCCATGTAATATTTTTAAATGTGTTTTACAATTAATTCTATGTATACAATTTTTGTTATGACTTTCACTCCCTGAAGATGACCCATGTGGGGTAGAAACCGGTTGGAGATGAAATAAAGCCTTCAAATCTTGTGACTGACTTCCAGTAATTGATTTTTCCTTCCTTATTATAATAAACGTTGATGCTGTAAGTGTAAATAAACATTTATTAATGACTGAAAACCTATATAATTTTCCTGTCTTATGTTTATTATTATTTTCATAATGGGTTTGTTTCACAATTTTTGATAAATTTTTTTCTTGAAAGAATACGTTGAACTTGATAAGTAGGTGTATATTTTATGCTCTATAAGTGATTAGTTCAAGAGTTATGATTTTTTTAAACGACTTCATAATTCAAGTCTCCTTTGAGTGACGTATCTGATTCACCAGTCTTCGGGTATTGGATGTATGTTTCGTATTTTACGAAGCACTCCGAATGATTCCCGATTCTCGATGACCTAGCGGACAAACTTTGAACTATGTTTGTTTACGCTATTTTCTTAAAATATTGAATTATTATCACTATTTAAGTTTAAATATTGGTATTTATATCAATTAAGCCTTATTCACATAGCTTATGTCATGTCATGTCTGTGTCATGTCATTATGTTATGTTATTTCTATTGACATAGACATTTTCAGGCTTGGTCACATAGCTTATGTCATGTCATGTCTGTGTCATGTCATTATACACACATTTTGTGTAAAGTATCACAACGGAAAAAATTAATTTGGATTCGCAGGCATTTACTAATGGAAACTAAGATAAATTTGTATTAGTAAATTTACAAGAAACATTTTAATAAAATTGGGAATGGTATATTTTAAATTGTACTTACTTTTTATTGATTTTATTATTTTATTATCTTCATAATCAGCTTTTATTTTATCATACAAGCTTTATTCTTAACTTATTGGTAAGTTTTTATCTATATTAATAATAAATGTGTAATTTTGACAGATATAGACATAGACATATAGCAGTGAAAGTTGAGTTCAAATCAACTGTTATGTTATGTCAAAAAAAATAACATACGAGACATACCCTATGTGAACCACTTCATTAGTTTACCGTGTGCTCAACATATTGACATGACATGACATAAGCTATGTGAACCAAGCTTTAGTTACATATTTATATTTATACAGGTATTTCTGCAGTTGCAATATGGCTGTGAACAAAAAATATTTAAATCTAAATACATCCTATGACAAAATTCAGGCTCGTGCAAAAAAATTTCACTGTATTGAATAATTGAGATTTCACCTTATCTATTGTATGATTGAAAATATTACAATTTAATCTTAAAACTACAAAAACCAAAATACCAATTTCTAGAAAATAAAGTATCAACAAAATGGTAATGGAGTAATATTCTTGGTAATATTCCAATTATTTTCTTTTAGTACACGTTTTCACTTTGCAATTACTTTCTTTATAAATCATAACACATACGCGTGTCGCATACGTCAGCATTAAACATCTGCCTAACAATATCGATACATACTGTCCATAATTGATTCATTATTCATTCATGCAGTAAATATAGCCCGCATAATCTAGCGTAAGGTGTAATGATATATTTATTATGATTACTTTTTTTACAGCATATTGCGCCCGTTATTACACCGTCAAATAGCAGCTGAATTAATTATTATGTATTCATTACATGCAGGCGCGTATGGTAATTCTGCAATTATAAAACCAAATAATTTGATTTTATAATTAAATCATTTTTGCAGCCTGCCGGCATGAAGATTGCAAATCTGTTTATTTTAATTGAAATTTTATGAAAACTTTATTTACTTGGATGCAATATTTGAAATTACTATACATTTATTTATATGCAAAATGTGTTCATGTTTATTTTTAATTTAACATTTTGCGTGGTTTGGGAGACCAAATATTTGGGTCAGTGCGTGTATTGGAAATTTATATTATAATTTGAATTTTTTTTCGTTTTAGTTCAAATTTTGAATTATTCATATTTTGTATTAGTGGTCTCTAGCATCAACTTTTTTGTGAATATTTTTAAAAATTTATTTCAATTTCATTTTTTGTAAACCATGTAATATTATATACAAGAGAACATAAGTAGGTAGGTAGCTAACCTTTATTTTAAAAACAGGTAGTACTATTACTATGCCTAAAGTAGGTAAGTCTTCATTTGAAAAACAGATTTTCCAGGACATCAGTTTTACAAAATAAAAAAAACTTAATGTCCTTTATAGTTTGAAGATGACATATTAAATTATTATTTTAACACAGCATAACTAAAAAAAGAAGTTATCTTGTTACGTAAATTATAGCATAATTTTGCAATTAAGTTTGTTGATTTTTTAATTAAAACATTGTAAAGATTTGTAGGTATTGAACTACAGTTTAAAAAAATGTTAAACACGTAAATGTCAATTAAACTCATGTCACAAATTGTCACGGAAAACAGGAAGGTTTTAAAAAAAATATAATTGTTTTTTTACACAGTCACAAATTTATAACAAAATTATAATTATCTGAAGTGAACTATAACTTTTATGAACAAATTTATGTAAATAATAGTATAACAATAGAAAATGTAAATCAAAGCAAAATTTATTTTTGATCATTTTATTGCATGTAATGTAATCAACAAAAGAAAATAACTCAGACTAGTGGCACCACTGTGAACGCAAAGTACAGTTCTCATTTTCGACACCGGATATTTAAGACCACGACCACATCGTTTTTTATGAGCGATCAGCCAAACGATATTATTATCTAGATGCTACTGGTTTTCGTGTCTATATAGGACAACCTGTTTTACTTAATTTATGCTCGATTTGTTTTTTCTTTCTTGTTTTCAGTGTTTGACTTACAAAGATGAATACTTTCTCCCAGGTTTGTGCATTCGTGATCTTTTGGCCTTGAACCGGAATACTGGAAAATTCCCGCTGGAAAAAAATTATTGTTGCTTATAACAAAGGCGATTAAATAAATATAGGTACCTACCTAGGTATTCTTTAGGTTGGTTTATGCTCAAAAATTTAAGAATAGGTATAAAGAATAGTTTTATAGTTGTAATGAGTCGGTTTATGCTGGAGAAATAATTCTTAATTCATATTTCTTATTGTTACTCCTGCGCATAAACCGACTCATAGGTTCTAACATTAAGACTATTCTAATTCTTAGTTGTTATTCTTAAATTTTGTAAGCAATAACCCACCTTTACATGTTTGAAGTTTAAATATTTAAAAATGTGTCAATATTTTAAGTTAAAATATTTTTATTTCGTCTGTAGTGTAGGTAACACATGTAAAGATAATGGTGGAAAAAATTACCCTCTTTTATGATCTTGAACTTAAAAAAATTTCGGTTGAGACGCGTTAGTTTTTTTTAATTTAGAAAATTTTGATTCCGCCCTCGCTTCTATTTCAGATTTTACATTTGGCTCGCCAACGAAACAATTTTGTCCACCCGAGATCCAAAGTCAATTTTTTGTAATTTCATTATAACTAATGTATTTTCGTTTTGTTTTTCAGTTTAATTAAATATTTGTATATTTATTTGATGTTTATGATCTACAAAAATGCCTAGGCAAAGCCAGAGGGTTGGGGTTATCAGCTGTTATCTTATTATTTATTTTAATATTATTTCATTAATTTTTTAAGAAAATTTATTAATTTTAATTTTTATACGTGAAAGAGAGTAAAATATTATGTTATTTTCCCTGTATGGAAAAACTTAACTTTTAATAAAACAGCCTTTGACTTTGTACAAAAACTTTTAATCTACAAAAATGTTAAAAATGCCTCAAATTTGTTGAATCTGAAACTGAAATTTATCACCTTTTTAGAATGTATCTTTGAACAAAACTATTTTATAATTTAATTTCAAATTAGTGATACACTGGTATCCGGCTTAACCGGCCTTTTTGTGGCGTTACCATGTTTTTCCGGATATCACTTACTACCCAGTCGGGTACAAACATGTTTGCAAGCTATCCTGCGTTTATAGATCGATTTTTATGTTTCTTTGGTTCAGTAAGGACTAAAACGTAAAGGACACTCAAAATGTTTAGGTTATATATTAATTGGGAATAACTTTGCGGGAAACTGCCTTAACGATATTAAAATATGATCCACCTCAACTTCAAACTGCCGGAAATACGCCTAATTCTCTCTATATGCAAAACGAAGCCAACACATTCAGCTATTATCCTCCACCAGACCACAGCAGTCCATACAGAACTCAAAACACAAAATGAATATAAAGAAATTAGCATTACTTTCCATATTTTCCATTTCATTATCTTCTGTTCATCTCATCCTGGTTCCTAGGGTCTCCGGTTATTATTCGTTATTCGCTTGCCAGACTCCAGGACCAGGATGAGGTCCTTGTTTCCAGTGTATTCAGTCATCCAGACCAATCTGAATCCGTTAGCCATGGCACATTTTACATACACTTTATACGAGATTTTACGACGTCTTAAATTGACTACTGCGAATTTAACACTCAGGAAATTGTTATAAAATTGGAAATAGGAACATTTTATTATTTGCACATTAAAAATTCAAATGATCTACTATGAAATAACAATGGAGAAACCAATAAATGAGAGAATGGGTAGAAAAAACAGTAATTACATGTTCTTGGTTACACTATACTTATATACTTATGCAAAATTACATAAACGGTCTAAGGTCTAATCTAAGAAATACTCAATTGCCAATGTCACCTATTGAATATATTTTTGTATTCTTGTTATTATTCACATTGTATTTAAATAGTTCGGGATTAAAGAGTTGAAAATTAACAATTTGCTGAACTGAGAGTTAATCACCAAAAATTACCATGATTACTTTGTGAATAAGCATTCGTTAATTATTATTTTAATATTTTGGATTCTGAAGGTATTTCAAAACGAAACATTTTGCGATAATAAGCAGTCGGTTTTATCAAGCAAATTATTTAAATGACCTTAAGCCTCATTCACATAAGCATTTAGTTTTAAGGTTTATATTTATGTTTACGTTTAGGTTAAATTCATGTAACTATACGAGCATCCGTACTTTTCACTTTCTAGCACTAAAGTTTGAAACCGCCAAACTTTAAGTTTATGTTTATTTATTTATTTATTTATTTATTTACAATGTTTAAGGGAAGCTAACGGTTACCCAAATAAAAGCTTCCACGGATATACATACAGAAATATAAAGTAAAACAAAAGTAGTAATAATAGTAATCTTAAAGTAACAATTTGCATTAACAAAAATATAATAAAAGTAGAAATAAATTAATATTATTAAACAACCATTTTAAATATTACTGTCATGCAACATAAACTTAACTTGATTTAAACTAAGGTGAAAGAAGTCCAAATGCTGGTAACTGTTGTTGTACGTCGACATAATTCTAATTAAAGGTGAATTTTTATAATTATTAGTTTTGTATGATGGAATGAAGAATAGTTTATGATTTCTTGTTGACTTTTGAGGAATGTTATATGTAATTTTTTCAATAAATAGTTCAGTGTTTGTCATATTATTGATTGTTTTATAAAGGAGCAACATATCAGCATTTGATCTTCTTTGTTTTAATGTATTTAAGTTGAATAAATCTAACATATGGTTATAACTTGTACACTCTAAATGAAATTTTTTACATAGGATAGTTAGAAATTTTTTCTGAATAGATTCAATTTTATTTATATGTTTGTTATAAAGGGGATTCCAAATTGGGGTCATATATTCTAATTGGGAACGCACCAGCGATTTATACAAAGTCAGTATTGCATGTATATTATTAAAATTGTTTGAGGAACGTAATACAAAGCCCATGATTTTATAAGCTTTATTGGCAATAAGATTGATATGATCTTGTAGTAACAGTTTTGGATCATAAGTAACTCCTAAATCACGGATATTATGTCTTCTAACAAGTGTAGTACTATTAATTGAGTAATTAAATTGTGGAGAATTTAAATTTCTGGTAAAACTTACGACTGAACATTTAGTTAAATTTAATATTAGGTGATTTGCGGAACAGTATTCGAAAACCTATTTAAGTTCATTATGTAAATGCAGTGTTTCATAAACTTAAATATAATGTAAATCTTCGCACTAAACGCTTATGTGAATGAGGCTTTAAACCAACTAAACACAATATCAGTTATTGAAGATCGAACTCATTATATTGGTTGTGGGTTGATTGGACGATTTCACAACTACGACGTACGACACAGTTTTCCATTGGTATAGTTCCATTTAAATCGACCAATAACAAAAACTAACCACTGGTATAGTCTAGCAAGAGCTCAAAAGTTGACGTTATGGTTGTGGTTTCCTTTGATAAGTTATGAGGGTTTCTTCCAAAAACCTAGCTAAGCACTGAATTTGGAAATCCAAAAGTAACATTAGCATGCATAGTTTAAAATAGATAAACCACTGTGCAAAATTAGAACAACCGAACACTCCTGTCTTGTTATTATCTTTTCGCACAGTGATCCATCTATTTTAAACTAGCCATGCAAATTTTACATTGGGATTCACAAATCCAGTTTTTAGTTGGGTTAGCTGACAGAAACCATCAATACTTAGAATTTCTTACAAATCTATACCCTATAAACAGCAGATTACATAAGTATCACATTTCATTCACATTTATTTCATAGCAGAAACTATTGAAAGGGAACCACAACCATAAAGTAATTTAGACGTTTTATGAGCTCTTTCTAGACTATGTGTAAACGGCCTAAGCGTCCAGTCTAATAACCAAATAAGTAAAATGCAAAATATCCTCCATCGGTCCATACTTGCATATTTTTTGCCGTTCACTATAGTTAACTTGTGTGTTATTAATGCTTTATTACTTGCATTGTGTTAGTTTTGTTCTGTTGAAAATATAAAAAGGTTTGGGTTGAGTAAGCGCGGCACGAAACATCAGCGGTTCTCCAGATTGAAGTAAATCGTTGTTTGCGCAACATTTTGCGGTTGAATGTTCTCGGTTTACATAGACCTAGTTTTATTGTTTGCATTGCTTTGTGCACTTACATCGTATTCCACTTATTCGGAAAGGCGCATAGTTTTAGTTTCTCTTCTACAAAATTAATGGTGCGTTGCAATATCAATTGAGACTGAAAAATCACCTCACAAAATTATAATCAGAACAGTTTTATGCTTCTGTTGTTTTTATTTCTGAGATCTGAGTACATGTGCACTTGAGTTTAAGGAAATTCAAGTTTCTGTTTTATAGCTTTAAAAGCCATTTTGCGAATTTATTACCTAGTTTAGCATTCATGTTTTTTTGCTCGTGTTGATATTTTTATTTTTATTTGAATGATAAAATGGCAGTTATTCTTAAAATGGAATAGCATTCAAGATTAAGTTGCCGTAAAATTTGGAGTAGATGTGCAGTACCATTCCTAATTTTACTGCAAATTTGTTACGTTTATGAAGATGATTCAAATGGTTAAATATTGTATTGGAAGAGCTTTTTTATCAATATACAAATATACACTTTGTTGACTACATAAAATTATGGAATTATGTTCCAATTTGCATCCATTGACTTTATTTTTAGAATTGAATCATTCAAATTTCTCTTGATATATAAGGGCTGGTTTATAATGGATGTATTCGGTTACTTTTTTTGTATTATGTAAGATGTATGATGTGAGTTAAGAACTGTGTTGTTTATAATCATGTCAATAATCTGCAAACTTGACGACATAACCTTTCTTATAACTGTCAGAAATGGATCCATTTGTTGAAAATTACATATCTGCAATGTTTATGACAATAAACAATATTGTATCGAAATATAAAATACTCAGCAAAATGTAAACAAAGAACAAATAGGACTTGATTGCTATCTATTGGGAAAGTGAATAATGTAATAGAGTGTCTTTATACTGAATTTGGCTGCCTTCAGTAAAATTGTATTTAAGTAAAATACCTAATAAAGTTTCAAAGTTAGATACTGAACTAATTTTTGGATATCATATTGTTACTGTTAAACATTAATTAATTCAACAATGAAACCATCGCTACTTGTTTGCAATATAGCGCCTATTCCCACACTTTTTTAGTGAAGTTTTCTAAAAAGTAAGCGAACCTTACTGTTACAGTATAGGTAGTTAACTCCAAATCCAGTGTCATTATAAAACATAACATAGAAATACCTATTGCCATCTATTGCTCATGTTAACAGAACACAGAAGAAGTAACCAGTTACATCCATTAAAACCAGCGTTTACCTAAATAACCAAAACATGCTTCAGAGAAGTTTGTGATTTATTTAACAACAAACAAATGTAATAATAAAAAAATCGCGATGTACATTCCATTCTTTCATGTCTGATTTATCGAAGACTATGCTTTGTGAAACAAAATTTGTTTATTAAATCAAGATAATTCAAAACTAGTGAATGACCAATGGTCATGAAAGAATGGAATGTACATCGCGAATTTTTTACCTACATTTGTTTGTTGTTAAATAAATCACAAACTTGTGTGAAGCATGTTTTGGCCATTTAGGTAAACGACACTCTTAAGGGTTTGGACGAAAAACGCTTACCTACGCTGACTACATCAAATTCTAACAGACCAAACTGCAAAAAATATCTATCAACCTTCACTACGCATTACATTTCATATCTGCTGTGAACTTCGCTTCCCTACTACCCTGCTACCCTTCCTATCTTGTTCCTGTAACAGTTTACTTTACACGATGTCGTCTTCTGCCTCACCGGTTTCACAAACTTCCCCCGTCGCCCCTTCATCGCTCAAGTGCTGCGTGAGATAGAGAGCAGCGTTGCCAAATTGCTTCCCGGCAAATTTCCCTGTCCATTAGCTTGTGTGCTGTGTGGTTTTTATCTCGACGTGGTAATGATGACAGGGAGGAGGGTTAGGGGAGTGACGTGTGGTTAGGTGTGAAGAATGAGCCGAAATTTTAGGGTTGAGGAAGTTTGAGATTGTGTGTTTTTTAAGATGAAGCGACGAAGGCCACGGCATCTAAAATCACGGTGTATACACACACATGGGGCCACTCTCCTCACTAGGGATGGGAAAATATCGATATATCGAGACGAGACGAGATTTATCACTTCTCGTCTCGCCTTGTCTCGAATTTGAAAATTTTGATCTCGTCTCAATTATTTCTCGTCTCGGTTATTTCTAGTCTCGATTATTGTTATCTCGTCTCGATCTCGACCTCGTCTCGATTTCTCGACCATTTTTACTAACAAATTTTGTTGCCGATTGACATTAAAAGCAAAAGGGCTATTTTTGACAGCTGACAGTCTGTGAAATGTCACTTTTAGTGCCCAGGTAATTAAATTATTTTTTTTCAATACCTACACCGAAAAAGCCACCTTTTATCTCTATTACTAGGGACGAAAGTGAGGTATTTCTGACCGGTCAGTATCTTTCCCACCTAGAAAGAAAAAGTTCTATTTCTCCCGCTTTATGCGGGATTCCAATTGACTTTTCGTCCCTGGGGAGTAAAAGTACTAACCGGCCGGAAATATCTCACATTCAGATTCATCCCTAATAAAAAAAAATGTAATCTAATAATTTTACATGGTCAATGCCAGTAAAATGATAGATCTATGTTGACAGGTTGACTTGACAGTTTAGTTGAGTTTGACTATGACAACAACAAATAGGCGAATTGGTGAAAAAAAATTAAAAATTTAAAAATTGTTGAATAAAGTATAAATAATTTTAAAAATTCGAGAAATCTTGACGAAAATGTCGAGATTCGAGAATCGAGAATTTCGAGACGAGACGAGACGAGATTTGAGAAATTCTCGTCTCGTCTGCACCACTATACTACTGACAATCCGCTAGATAAATTGACCACCAAATTAAGTTTTTAGAAAAAAAAACAGTATTAATTCTATTTGCGATTCTAACACCAGGATTATGACTCTGGCTAGTAACCTAATCTAATTAGAAAAATACTACTTCATCTTTCACCGAAATAGTATTTATCTATTACTTATGATCTAAGAACGAACAACCTTATAACCAAAATATATAAGTACTTATATGCAGGCAGACCATAACCATAACAGAATTATAACCTTTTGTTTCTGAAAGTTTAGAGATTATAATAATTATTTTAACAGTAAACGAATTGTAGCTCATAATTAATATTACAAATACAATAGACCTACATAGTTCATTCATTTCGCGAAAGGATCAAAAACGCATTCGACAGGACAGAAGAGATGCATTATTTATCCATGTAAATAAAATGATTTATTAGTATTTATTGCTGCTTAAGATAGTTTTTCATAAAATAACCTCTGTAACATGTGTAAATACACCTACCTAGTTTGTGTCTTTATGTTTTTTTTATATCAACACAGACTCTCGTATTTGTATTTTGATTTGTCGTGTAAACAGCAGTTGTTAATCACTGTTTTGTCTGTTGGAGCAAGGAAAAGCTTCTTCTTCTTCTCGGTGCTCGTTCTCAGCTACAAGAAACCTTTTTGTGAAGTGTTCTGTTTCTCTGTTTTCTTGCGAGAAATAAATTATTTGTGCGTGAACGGATACAATAGCAATTTGGTGCTAGAGAGAGTTAGAATTAATTGCTTTTCTAATAATTAAATGGGTTTCTATAACAGATATACTGTTATATAAATCAATTATTTGCTTCGTAACGGAATCGTATCAAGGAAATAAAAAGTAAACTTACAATTATTACGCAGAGTGTTAATTAATATACTCTACTATTATTTTATAAGTAACGATTAAATAAGATGTATGGCTAATTTTGCAATGCTATAAAAATAATTGCGGTTTGCACATATTTTAGTAAACGCTGCATTTTAATTTGAACATTCAAATTGTACGAGTAAAAATCAAGACAGTCATAAAGTCATAATCATAAATTTGCTTTAAATAGCGCTCCAAATTATCTAAGAAGAAGCATAACAAAAATACTCAATTTATTTATTTATATTGAATATTTAAAGCTATTTAAAAATGATTAAAGGGAAACTAATCAGATCTAAATGCACAAAATAAATACACATCAATCTATTTATTCCTGAATTTTTATAAATTGAGTCATCCAATCAATGTAATTGCACATACAAACATGGAGGTAGGTACATACATATTAGATACATTACATATCTATCAAGTTTTTTACTCAATTTATCTGTGCCAGCCTTATATGCTGTGAGTTGTGAGTTAAGGGTATCGACTCCACGTAGTTCAACACCGCGTTTTTTTGTCCTGTGGTAATGCATGGAAACATTCGCTTAATATACGTAAAAGCAGTCTAGCAATTTTTAAAATTCTCTTGAAGTTTTTCAGATAAATCAAAATTTCATAAATTTATTTACAGACGAAGACTGAAACTAGGTTTATGCTGAGTTACATTTTCTAACAAATCTCTTAATCATAAGATAGGTAAAACATAATAAAAAATTCCTTATAACACACTTTTTCATTAATTTTTTTAATGGATTCCAAGTATTTTTTGGGCATAAACCTAGAATAATTTTTTCACAAACATCTATACCTGTTTTTGAGTAAAACAGAAACTGCTACACCTTTAAACATGCAATATTTTGTTATGGAGACGGGACCCTTTTGTAACGGTATACCAATACCAATAATCAACTTCAATTTTTCATTGACGCAAATTATTGTAAGTAATGTATTGATCAATTAATCTATTCATTTAATAATTTAGTATTAAATTTCCATTTCATCATACAAAATTAAAACGTCGAGGTGCAAAATACCCCGAAATAATTGAAAGTCCTGCGCTTCTAAATGAAAATCTCCACAGTAGCAAGTTTCCAGAAGTAAAAATGAAATTTGCGGGCAATTCCAGATCTTAACTCCACAATCTCATTTGAATCTTCCACGTCAGCCGACAGCAGCCGTCATTCTCATTGTGATTGTGCTGCAGAAACTTAAACAATAATTAACGCTCTTTCACCAATTCCGAGAAATCTAGAATGAAATGAAAAGCAACGAACATAATAATATAATTATGAGGTGGACAAAGATAGAAGACCAGTTCTTCTATCTCTTCATTTAATCAGAATACAGGGCCGTAATTAGAGGACATTAGGTTTTAATAATGCAAAAGGAATCCGGTTATATCAAAATGGCTCTTAATCGTATAACAAATTAGTTATTATTACAATTAATTCAGTGGTGTCAACCAGCGGATGTAGGGTAAATTCACGAAAAATTAAACGGTAAGATATGTTTTTGATCGTTTTTATAATCAATCAATTTACATACATAAAATCATCAATTTATTAGGTACAAAATTTTTAATACAGTAGACGCTCGGTTATGTGAATACTCCATTATTTGAACCATCCACTATAGTGAGCAGTCAAAATTTAACACATGAGGTTCTGTAGAGTGAACACAGTCAATTTCAATAATTATGTGAACAGCTCAACAGTGTAGGTACAAAGTACAGATCTACTTGGTACCTTGGAAGATAAATTGGAACTTCCCCTAAATACGAAGTTTTAAAATATTTATTAGATTTAGAGATCCATTTTCTATTTTTAAGCCTATGCGAAAGTCATATTTTTTATCTTGATTATTGGCTTGTTCTGCGCAAATGTAGAGATATGACCAATATGGCGTTGCTAAAGTAGGTACTAAGACAGTGCAAAAATAAATAACGAATTATCCTGATACATGAATATTCTTTCGAATAATATTAAATGGTGTATTTAAAATACATTTTCGATTAAATGAACAATTTGATTTTATGAATTGCCCTGGTTTTTATTAGTTCATATAACCGAGCGCCTACCGTACTTATTTAAAACAAAATAATAGCTTTTTTTTACAATGTTAGAATTTAGGTTCTATAGCACTGCGTTATTTATTATAGAAATCTAACAACAGAAATGTCTATTTTTTAAAGATTAAATTGCTGGAAATATATATCCAATCATATATTATAAAATCCGCACGTAAATCCAACACAATATCTTACATAAATAAAGCATAATAATTATAAATTAGGAATTAAGAAATCTTGATTTTATAACAAACTTGTCTTAATTGACTTATAGCTATTAATATAACAAGAATATTATGCGATTTATAATACCGAGTATGTTGCTAAGCGACGAGGTGAAACCGAGTCTCTTTGAACGTCCAAGGGGGCTTAAATCGCACATATTCGCGTTATATTCAAAGCTTAATCGTATCATCAACGACAGCAATGTTAAAACAAGTCAACAATTTTTGAATATTATGGAAGGTTTTGATGTTAGTATGGTTGTATCTAACGTATTAAAATCGTAACTAATGAATTATTAGTATCTAATGTATTATAAGTAACTAATGTATTATGTTGTTTATAATTATCAATCAATGTTGCATATTAAAAGGTAATAACAGTTTGTGATACGATTAAAATAATAATGCGAACTGTGCTCCCTATCTCGACATCCAAAAGTTTCATAATAAATAATTTTTCTTGATTGTTGTGTGCAATGTAAACCACAACTTGTTTTTCTTGTACTCTAGTGAGATGATTTGCACCACAGTAGTGACGGCCCTGTCTTTTAATGTCTCTTTCTTCTTATTTCTCATTCAGTTCTAATTTCTTCGACGCTTAACCTAGATTTCCGCGCGCAATCAGCTTGTTCATTGTAATTTTCTAAGATGCAATGATAAGTTACAAAAAGCCGCGCCGACCAGACCGCCCTAGAAAATTATTAATAATGGTTGTTGTCCCTGATGATGTTTTCAATTACACAGGATTATGACGTATGAATGCAAAGAAGAGACTAAATTACTACGTTTGTATTACGTGCATTAAAATAATTGAGATCTGAAATGAAATGTGAGCGGCTGTTGGAAAAGTTAGTCACCCGGGAGACCTGCTTTATTTCATGAATGAAGACTTCTTGATGGCTTTCGTCAAATTCATTATTGGAATTTAATTCTCCTGAAATAATATAATCATTTATTGTTTAATGAGCTTTAATTTTATATTGGTTATCAACCAAATAATCTAACCCTGGTAACGGGCATACCTTTTTTATCTTTATTGATATTATTGTAACATATAACATATAGTGTTCTAATTATGTGACCATTTGGTAATACATATTTTTAAATTTTTAATTAATATAAGCAATAAAGGTACTACTACGAGTATATTGGGTGATCATTAATTTTGTTTAATGTATGGGAATATTATATTTTACCGCAAGAGTGGTTATGATGGCGATAACCTGATCATATCGCACTATATCGTTATAGATGATAGTACGAAGATATACATCATAATGTTGCCAATTTATGGTCAAGAGTTTAAAATATTAGTTCTTTAATCTTGCTTCCCAAATTATTTTATAAATCATAATTTTATATTTATTATTGACATTTTTATGAATTTATATTAATTTGTGTTTCTTTCTTTTTCAGGTAAGCATCTGATTCTACATGTAATATAAAATTAAGAACCAAGGAAAAAATCCGGAATTAATTGTTGGTAAGCTGATCTATTATGTACTTTATTTAACATTCAATTTTTGTTGGTGTTACCAAGTCCGTGCAAGTTCGTACAACGTTAATCGCACACAAATACCTATTTGATGTAGTCGAAGATCCACTGACCCTATGCTTCGACTACGTTATTTTAATTATAGTTGAATTTTTAAATATATTTATGGAAAACAACTAATAGCAAAAACGAACTAGTATTTTACTTTACTTACTTCAAAATATGATTTACTTTATTATTATTTAATTCTTCCAAAATAATTCTCCAACCACGAAAACCCTAATCATCTCTAATTAGTAGACTGTGGAGAAACTTAAATTTTGATAAAAATTTGATCGTGGCATTAAATCTTAAATAATGAATTTAAACAGGAGACTATTTTATAATAAGTATTTCTACTGACTTGTTAGTGTATCATAATATACAAGCTCAATATAATTAAGTATTAAATTCAGGAAAATAATTATTTAATGATAATAGTTATAATGTACTTTTAATTAGGTTGTGTGTAATATTAATATATCAATATTATTGAATCCACAGTAAATGCAATATGCAGTAATATGTCTATATTAAATTTAATTTTAAATTAAATGTAAAAATTAAAGTATTCTTTGTCAGATCACATCGGAGCTCAAAGTAAAACCTATAAAACTCGTAATAAACTAGATCCTCGAACCGGACTACTTGAGACTAGACCATTACAAAGGAAGGTACTACAATAGAAAACTTCTTCTATATAGCTATACGAGTTCAACTTTGCGAAAGTATTTCTCTCTTGTTGAACTACTCGTATTACTATTCCCTTAATCCTTCTTGTTAGTAACTCTTTATTACATCTTCAGCATTGGATTAAGGTTATATTGTATTGCTTACTTTTGTTTGTTATTAGGAAGATTTTCGAGAGTTTTCTCGATTTTCCTATTAAAAGCAAATGCAAAGAGCTGGAAAGAATGATACATACAGCAAGTACCAAAATTTGCTTCATCAAGTACCTAATACTAATGGACGAGTAAATACGGTAATAATTAACTTCACTTCTACTAATGCACTGAGAGCAGTCGGCGTCTTTAATATTAGATCGCTTTATATGTCCCTAATCTTCTCGAGTTTATCTCTTACACTTGTCAGTAGCCAAGTCACTAACTTGAACATGGCAGTTGATAGTTGCTCGATGCTGTTTGTGAACTATTGTATACGGTCCAGTAAACTCGAATGTCATTGGTGGGCTCTAACTTCGTGAAGTAGCTGTGAAGTTGCCGATGTCCACTTCACGTTCATGATGATTAGATGGATACTGCAGAGAGTGAAGGTTCTTTGAAGGTTTTGTTCAAGTTAGAATTGGAACGAATCGGAAAGGTTTTGTAACAATGGATGGCTTGTCTTGTTGTCTTTGTATTTTGCCGAATTTATTTTATACGGTAGGCTTCAATTTATTTAATTTGGCAAAGTTGAAAGCAAATTTGATTTGTGAAACTACTAAGTATATATTTTTGCAAAAGAACACGGGAAGATTGTACTTTTTAAAGAAGAAGCACAGAAAAATTCTGTAACTGTTACAATTTTCTTACTAAATTCCATGACGGTTTTCATTAAAGGGACACAAGTTTATGTTGTTTTAAGCGTCGTGTTTAGTTTCTCGAGCACGTGCTCTAGTTGTAAACCAATCGTAGCGATATGCATACGTTTGAGAACTAATCAGGATACACGAAACCATGTGTCTCTTTAATGAAAGCTCTCGTGGAATTTAGTATAGTTGAAGTGAAGTAATGATTAAGAAAGACAGTTTATTACATACAGTTACTAGACTGGTTTATAGTGGATGTAACTTGTAACTTATTCTGTATTCTGTAAAGTTGAACTATAAGCATTTCCATGCTATGGTTCATAATGAAACGGAGCCGTGACATATTTGTTCAGTTTTTACAAGCGTCAAGCGGTTACTGCTTCCAATCTGTTCAACATACGATAACAAGATAAGCTAGAAATACAGCGTAAATTCCGATAATATAACTAAGTCAGGTAGAATTTCCTTCAAAATTTAAACATCTTTGCACCACATTTTACTTTCTGAAGCAATATATTTTATAATTAGCCCGCAGGTAGCCAACTCCCAATTCGAAAATATTGCCCACAATATAACCGTCAACAAATAAATTAACAGTAAAAGGAAAATAAACACCGAAAAACGACATAAATATTGGAATTCGGTAATATTTTCCTTAATTTTATAAAGAAAGTATACATAAATTGAGTAGGGTAGGTAGGTACTGTAAAACAAACTTTTTCTAAATATGTTTTAGTTAATTTTTATAAACATTAGAAAATATAATATGCTTATAAGAGAAGAAATAAGTTAGTTTGGATTGGAATATAGTCTTATGAATGCTTTTTATACTTTTATTCTTTACGCCAATGTTTCAGTTGTAGCTGTAATACAAACTTCTTCTACGAAATGAATTATTGTAAATTTCATGTGTATGACTTTATCCCCAAAGAAGTTCTAAAGCCTGGGTCCCACGACGGAATTATCGACAATTTGTTGTCAATACCGGCAACTTTTGTTAGAAATTGCAACACACTCATTTCTATGTTATAAGCATCTTTCGCCAATTTTTTACTGGCATTAGTTTAGATTATGTGCAGCTAAACAAATTGCCATGCTTAAAACCTATGTAGTTTGTGACAAATGTTGCCGATATTGGCAATAAATTGTCGATATTTCTGTCGTGGGTCCAGGTTTAAGCAGCGCAGAATAATAATCATAAAGCTAGATTCAGACTTATAAAACTATAAGTTGTATAAGTGGCAAGTGGCTAATTTAACCACCCAACGCTCAATGTTCGCACTTATAATTGAAACAGCAAGTTTGTGGAAGCGCTGGTTGGTAAATTTAGCACTTATACTTATAATTGGGTATGAATCTAGCTTTAGACTGATATTCCAAACACACTTATTTCATTTCTTATTAAATCAACAACAACAGTCAATAATTATCATTCTTCATTTAACTTTAATTTAGTTCCATAGTCAACTAAAAATTTCAAGCACAAATCCAATTTATTTAATTTCACAATACTGTCTCTACATCAGACATTCCAACTGCACAATATAACAGCTCCATTAGTCCTCTTGTCCCTGTATATTGACATCACATGCATTCATTTACCTACAGCTAACGTCCGCGAGCTTCTCGTTGGCTGAACTCCGACATAAAACATTTATTTCAATTCAGGTGAAGTCCTTTCACGTCCCGTCACTAGGGTCGACTGCGCTTTTCGCTTTTCAGAGGCACAATGCTCGCTAAACGACATTGTAGACTACCGAGGCTAGAGATAGACTGGGACTGGGGTGGACTTGCGAAGAGGCGAGCTTACCTGTGAAGTCTAGAGTGCTAAGCACACTGACAGTGGTGGTGGTGTTAGTTGTAGTTTGTAGTTACTTTGAGTAGGTCTGAATTTTTAAAACGACGAGTGGGAAAACGGGAAGAGTGTTAAGTGTGAAGTGCGGTAAAAAAATTAAGTTGTTTGCTGTTGAGTACTTCAAGTATAATGAATAACTAATTGTGATATAAGACCAAGTGTGGATAAGTTATTTGAAATAAACTGTATTAAGTGACTAAATATCAAGATATATGGATAAAATTGTACTAAGTGACTAAATATCAAGATATATGGATAAAATTAGGCCAATGTTTGTAAACTACGTATTATGTGCAGGGTAAGCCTATCTATAAAAAAATGTTAATATAATGCATCAGAACCTTTACCTGCATAGCTCTCTAGATTTTTTTATGAATTGTTCAGGTTAAAGCTGGGCGCGAGTCGTGAATTTTGTCGAGTCACGACGTGACCCGCCTGAACAAGAGCAATTTTGAAAAGTGATTGGACGTGAGCGTGAGTGACATGCAATGTATCGTGAGTGATCGGGCGTGAGTAAAATCACGAATCACGACATAATTTGCAAAATGTCAAAACACAACCAATATGGCTAATTCGGCAATAAGTACTTGTTAACGATCGAGTGCGCAAAACAGGGCTCTATAATTGGTCGAAAAAATTTGAACTTAAGTTGTACTTTTCACTACGACTTTGCGGAGCTAAAGTAACTTATTATTATTCTATTTCAGTGTGAACGTGACCCGCCGTGCGTGATCGGGCGTGACTATAAAAATAATTTCGTGAATGTGATTCAAAGGTAAAAAGTCGTGCGTGATTGGACGTTTTTAGTTTCGTGAACAAAAATTTACTCTTGCAACCAGCACTAGTTCAGATTTCAAATGAAATTTTATGATTTTCCATACCTTCTTTGCAGTTTCCGCAAAAAATAATTAGTAATTTATCAGAAAATATGAAAAACATGTAGGTATACTGTATTGCGGTTCCGCCTAGATCTATAAGCTTTTATAATTTTTCGGAATTTAAATGAGAAAATTATTTTATATTAGCATCTAATATAGGATATAGGCTTCAATATTTTAAGGAGCGCGTTCGGAAAATACCGAACTCCTGAACTTCAGTCGTCATTTTCAAAGTGAGGCGGGTTCAGATGACGTCAAGTCCTTCTTTTTGCAGCCAATCGAACAAAAAATGTAGGTAAAGAAAACTGAGCATAGCATGTACTGGCTAACTAGAGAATCTACAATTTCAACAACAAAAACATAGCATCGTTGTTCCATCATATATCATTTAATTTATAAGACAGACGAATGGAAAAAAAATTGTTGTTAACAAAGGTTCAATTTATGTCCCTCTGTTTTCAGAAATTTAAAATAGCTTTTTGTTCACCAGAAAAAAAATCGAGAAAAATGGCCGATTCCAAATTCTTTTTTTTTTTCTAAAATCATAAGTTAAAAAAGAAAAATGAAAACAAAGAGACTTTCTAACATCTTTTGGTGACATGTTTGTTATAAATAATGTAAAAACCTCTAAATTTCAAATGATCATGGGACGCGCACACCTCTGTTTTACTATAAATTTAACTACCAGGCGGTCTTCTTAATGCCTGTGGCACACCGGTCGAGGAGCATCGAGGACCATCGAGTAACTCCTCGATGAAACGAAAGAACGCACCCGTCCGCGATGGATTTCTATTTAATCGGTGACAAATACATCAAAGTTTTGCGCGAAATCAAATCCAAAGATACGTCTGAAATGAGATACATTCGTTTCATCGAGGAACAACTCGATGAAAATAGCGGCGCCCCTATTTTTCGTCGAGGACGGGGTGCGTTCTATCGTTTCATCGAGGAGTTACTCGATGGTCCTCGATGCTCCTCGGCCGGTGTGCCACAGGCATAAGAAATGTTCAAAGTTCTTGCAGTCAATGTACCTATCTTGTATTTGTTGAGAGTAGAGCAGAGTACTGGCTTTCAATGTTATATGAGTAATGGTTTGTTTTTTAACTTCATCTGTTTTGCATTTTTTGTTTGCTTTGTTCAAAGAAGAGCTTCTAATTGCAAAGTTTTTGTAAATCAATATTATGAATACAATTAGAATCTAAGACATATTATTGTATAGTTCAGTTGTCATTTAAAATTGGAATAATTAAGAAGAAACATATCTCTTATTGTTCTCTTGTAGGTTGTGGGAACTGCAATTCTCATTTAATTATTTTATACAGTTGAAATATCCTTTGACATAAACATGTCCATAGAAGTATATTTGAAAACTAAAGGAACAACCTTACGGTGATTATATTCACGCTAATAATATGTAGTTGAACGCTTCAGACGTACGTATTCTGTTTTATTCCCCAAGTTCGTTTATTATTTAGGTCGCATCTCTCTAGGGCTCTCATTCTTTTGATATTCTTCTTAGATTCCTTTGATGTCCTTACGTCCTTTTGATGTCATACTTGCATGATTCTTTTATTTTATTTTCCAACTGATATCTTTTTATTAATAATCATGCATTTCATGATAGCTTTGACTTTCGGGAGGAACTATTCGGCTAATAAAGTGTGCATAATGAAGAGGTAATTACAGTGGAAAAATATTTGTAGGCGGTGTTTAATTACAAGAGGTCATAGAGAGAGAGCATGAAAACTAAAGCACTAGGATCTGCACTGCGCTCATTTCCAATGCAAAGTTGATTTTCCGCCGCCCGTTTGGACGTATATTACATGGCACATAAAGTACGCCGCACAGATTTAATACCCATTTAAAAATCGCTTGCGATGTAAGTAAACGGATCTTGAACTTACCTTCTTTATTCTCTGCACCAGTGACTCTCAAAATGTACACTGGAGTACTGGACATTTTGTCACAAATTTTGCTATAAATATTATGTTCTAATTCAATTTAAATCACATCTTGGACAATTGTGCCGTTTTGTGTTTTCATATGTTTGAAGCTACTGGTTTTACGCATTAAATATTTTAACCAATGAGTAAGCTTTATTAATTTAAATCATTGCAAGGATTATTATACAATCTCCTACAATCTATTGTGTTGTGAGATCTGGTAAAATTTAAAAATTTGTACCAGTACCGTGTTAAGACATCACTTTTCAGATTATTCCAAAATACTTTCGCTGAATTTACATCATAAACAAAAAATTATAAAAAAAAATTATGCCGACACTGGGGGCCACCAAAGGCGGGGCCCCTAAGCAGGTGTCTACGTGCCTAATGAGAAATACGGCACTGGTTTGCACCAATTAAATCCACTAATATTTGAACATCTACTGAATTAGCCCAACTTTTATAAAATAAGAGCTATTGCAGTATCAAATATCTTTTATACAAGATCTTTGTCGAAGAACTTTTATAGTGTAATGCTGGCCTAAGATTTAAAATAGAATGGTTTAATAATTATGTGAAGCTGTAGGGTTTATTACAGTTTTTATGTAAGTATATAATTACATACTGAGATTTCTTCTTGCTGTTATATATTTTTATTACTCTCCAGTTGCAACGCTTATATACGAATTTGTTAACAGTGTGTCGATAATTATAATTCTATCGGTTCAACAGACCAACTGGCTTAGGAAATTTCTTGTCTTCGCTTTGTTTTATTTCCATAGCAGCAAAACTACACTTCATAAACACTAAATTACAATCGATAAACTAAATTATGAATAAATAGACTTTTTCAAGTCTAGAGTATGGACAGAGTAATATTTTCTTTTTAAATAGGGTTTGTATTTAAATCTCACAATATTTTTCGTATTTCGTACATAAGAAGTGATATTATTTCATAAGTCTAGAATCTAGATATATGAGACTACCATGTTTTTATTTATGCACATGTCATTGTTTGATATACGGAGTCACAGCCTGACACCACAGTTCCCGGAAATGTAATTTTATTTCTAATTTGACGTGTGACGGCTGTGTGAAAACAAAGAATGCGTAATATAACCTCTCGTAAATTTTCTTGACGTTAGGTATTTTATCAATTTATGTTTTCTTAGTATAATTTTGCATTTAAAAGTTAATAAATCATTTTTACGATTGTATTATATATCATTGATAAGAGTAAAGTGTAGAACAAAGTTTCTCAAGGTATTTCTTGCATACTTATGGAAAAATTACTTAGTAACGATAAAATGCTACAGTTATTAATGTGGGAATATCGAGATACTTACTTTGATTGCCGTTAATGAATCTTTTTAGTGTAATTCTGGATTCCTGATCCTGACGGTAAAGCAAATACCTACCTACTTGTAAGATATTTTAACGTTATTAACTCGACTTTTGATTATCATACACAGGGTGATAAAAAAGAGCAAGACACAATGATGTTCTCTCAATAAAAAATAATCAGAACATCGAAACTTATACTCGTAGGTACCCTCAATTTTGTTGATCCTTTTTTAACACCCTGTATTGAACATACCTAACAATATGAATATGAATGTATTTATAAATGTTGTTATTTGAATATCCTTTCCGGAGAAGCTAAGATTTTTTATTGTAATATAATTAAACAAAATTTTGGAATATGGTCTCGCACCTTTTCGGACCTTATCGCTTATCTCAAGAAAATAATGTTGCTATAGGTGCTAGAAGGTACATGTTTCCTTTTTGTACCTATATTTTTTTGTCCAGTCAGTCTATGTTGGTATTGCACGTTTATGTACCATAAAAACTGGAAAGAAATTAATTAAAATGATCTATAAATAGCTAAAATAAAAATTTGAAGTTTGAGAATCTCTGTTCTTGTCCTGGCTATGTCTCTGTACGCGTCCATACCGGCAGATTCCAGCCAAAAGAGAAAATATATCGCGAATTAGCATCTGCCTCGTACCTCCAGACTTAATTAAAATAGCATTAGCCTTGGGAGCTCCTTAAGAAAATTAATTCTCAGCCAGGACGATCTAGAGTGCCCCGCTTGCCCCTTCCAACCCTTTGCCGTGCCTTGCAGTCAGTTGTCGACCTGTGAGACATGAATATTTACCACCCACCATTCTGGGGGTTGTGAACCTTTTCATTGTCCAAGCGATGATGAGAAAGAGCAAAAGAAGGATTAACTAAGATTTTTGAGACATTAAAAAGGGTTAGGTAAAGAAGGAAGAGAGGATATTAAAAGATAAGAAACTAAATATGCAAAATATTTGGTGTAAATAAAAGACATAACTCAGTAGAAATTATAATGTGACTTAAATCTAGTTTTATTTCAAATAAATTAAAACGTAGTTATGTCGCTAAAGTTTGAAACAATTTTACATGATGAATGGTATATTATTCAACGAGCGTTGATGCTGACTATTATTCACATAATATGAAAGTTTTAATTTAACTAAATCAGTAATAGCTATTATACGTGATTAAATTACTAACTATATAGGTACCATCTATTTTTGCTACGAAAATTGATAGGTACCTACAGTGATAAATTTCATGTAGGTACCTAATCATTACATTACTTGAGGTTATTTAATAAATAACAAACTCTATAGTAACAGTATAGCATAGCTTAAAGCTCTAATGCCAGTTTTTTCTGCAATTTTTTTAATGCATGGCTAAACATGGCTTATTTTGTTTAATATATTATGTGTATTTTAATTAGAGATGCAACGAATAGTAAATGTGCCGAATACCGAATAACGAATATTATGCAGGACTGTCTGCTGAATAACCGAATATTCGACGAATATTCTGCATCTTTTGACATCAAATACTGACGAGGCTTCGTTTAATGCAGAAAAACTTATTTTTTACTCCATAATTCACCGCTTCTAAATGTTAATAACGGACTAGATAATCGTTTTTATTTTTATCAAAACAAAATAATGTTTATGAAGTACATACCAAATAATAATAAATAATAAAATTGAAGAATAAACATATTTTTTTCTGCTAAGATGAATCCATGAAATATCTAAATGAAGCACTTGCAGGAGACTGTTAGGCAATCGCAGTTCAATTACTGCATGTTACATGTGACGTCAAACTATTCAGTATTCGACCGAATAGTAAACTAATATTCGGTATTAGGCCGAATAGTTGCCTAATATTCGTTGCAACTCTAATTTTAATTCAATACTATATGAACATTTTAAAAAGTGGCATTAGAGCAAAAAGAGAGCAATTTTAAGCTATTCGAAAATGTCCTATGTGTCTAAAAAATCTTATTATTCAAACTAATTTGATGGGGAAAACTGCATAATGTTTTTCGCCATTTTGTAGACTTGTGCTTTTTAAATTTTATTTTCTGGTTTACAAAATGCAGAATGAGTTCAATTTATTTATTCAGATTTTTAATTTATTTCTTTGTTATTAAAGTAATACATGCCGTTCATCAAAGCCTCTAATTTAATTCGACTATGCAACCGCCTTAACTATAAAATTCGTTGCTATGAATTATTATTCAGTAGAAATAGAACAAGATTTATAACACAATTAGCTAAAATTATCTCATCTCATATTTCATACAAAAAATATGAAACCTGATACATTTCTACCGAATACCTGTAACCCAATCTACAAAATTATGACCTCAATTCGGTTGGCTCATCACTACCGATAACCCAAATCTTTACACCATTTCATATCCTATTATACTCCAGAGTCCAGATTTTCTCTTCTTCCGTCCATTTTCGAACACAATTCAATACTTACACTCTTTTCACTAAACCTAAAGCGTTCCATGTTCCGCCCAAAATGCAAACAAATACCTTCTTACACCTGGTGAGAGCAGACAATGGTTATCCTGCCGACCGTAATAAGAGGTGCTGGGTTCAGATCCGGACATAATAGAATTTTGTATAAAACGAAGAGTAGACCAATACAGTAGTGAGTGTGATCGCAGTGAAATGTTTTGTTGAATGTGTTGGGCGACTGTATGAAGAAGTGTAATGTATACCTCAAGGATGTGGTTCTTTCTCGATCGTGTTATATTTTCTTTTTAGTTGTTTAGAGTTCTGTTACAATGTTCAACTGTTTAGACCAGTGTACCTGAAACGAATTATAGAAAGTTGTATTGACATTAATATTTGAGAGGATGTTATGAATGATGACAGCATTTAATATTTGAAATGTAAACGGATCTACCGATTTCTATTTTGATATTAAATATTTTGTTCCGGTTTAACAAATAGCATTCACAAATAATTGCCGTCTGTCGATTCTTATCGTATTTCAAAATAAGTTCAAAGAAAATATTAACCCATTCATTATTGAGAATCATCATAATATAAGTACCTAATTCCTTATTATAACCAAATGATTTTTATGTTTTCTAATTTAAGTTTTTAAGTTGAACGATAGCATCAACATGACTTTATTTTTAGGACAGATTTAATAGTAATTTACTTCTCCAGTGGGCAAAGTAAGATATTACCCACGAGAGAAATGTTAGCCCACGATGACGAAGGCTGAGTGATATAACATTCTTTAGTTGGTGTGAAATATAACGTTTTATCCAACATGTCCAAATTTATTAAAATTTTATTAACAACTTAAAATATCGTTTTTAAATAAGCAAAACAAAGTAAGAATTACCGCAAATTACTCATTAGTGAGTATAATTTTGAATCAAGTCACTAGTGGATAATTCTTTACTTTTGGTTGTTTAAATTCGCCAGTAACGATGCTTCTATGTTATAAAATAAAAGAATTTTGAGTTAAATTTTGATAGCGATTTAAAAGTGTTACTTACATTTAAATTTGTTCCTGTAAGTTCGATATGCTTTTTCAAATTAGGTAATTCAATCAAAAAAATTTGATTAAATGAAACTACAAAAAGGTATCTAACGTTTTTATTGCTGTCAAATTCAATTAGTTATTCTATTTCAATTCTATTTAATATTTTGTTGTAGCAATTCAGCAATTTTTTACGCATTCGGTGCGAGAAATTTTTAGTACCTATATGTATACTTTGTACCATTCGACTTTGAATTTCAAAAGCTTTATCGTAAAACTATCAAAACCTTGTTAGAACACCTAAAAAATATTTCTTTTACACTTAACTGCACCTGTACAAAAACTTCATTTATCGCACCTTGAATAATAATTACCTGATACCGTACACAGTACAAAAAAGTTTCAATACCACTGATACCACAACCGGTTGTTTATTTTCGTCTCGGTGGGAGCAAGCAACAAATATTCCAACAAAAAACGGAAACGAACGATTTTTTCTCAGCGCGATACCTTGAGAAGGTCGTTCGGTGCGTTAGTTCTATCTGGGATAATGAAACCACTGGTTGTGTAATTAGTCTTGTAGTTTGTAAAGGTAGCGTTATGACATTTTAATCTCAATCTTAATTCACAACAAACTTGACCTTAAGTTAAGTTTACGTTGATTGCTGAGTCTGCGCAGTGACAGTGACGTCACGCTGCGACATGCGTGCAAGGACGCGTTATCGTGACAGGATAATTAAGGAAAAATAACAATTTATGCAAAACTGAACCCTGATCAATGCGGAAAATGATAGTTGTGTTGTTGTGTGACTTAATTGAATTTGTAATTGTTTTAAAATGGTGTGAAACTAATTAATTATTACTACAGAAATGTAAAAATGTTTCAACTATGTTTTACCTTACCTATAATAATGCCAGTCTCCTGTTTCTGTATTGCTACAGCTGTGATATTATTAATTTTTATTTTCATAAAGAGTACACGTAGGAGATATGTTTGTGTAATTGTTGTCAATAACCACAGTAATTTTGTACATATAAAATAATTTTTACATTCCTATTTAATATTTTTAGGTTAATGTAATTTTTTATATGATATTCCATTACAAGTGAAAATCAATAACAAAAAATGTGGCATAAATTTTAAGTGTTGATTACCTCTAGCGCTCTAGCTCTAGGTACGTGGCTAGGTAATATAAAAGATGATATTATACCTAATGTTGAAACATACGTTAATTAAATTTCCCTTTAAGTAAATTAATTAAATAATAATCTGTTTAATGTTTTTATATGACTGTTTAATGTGTCAATAATTGTTAATTTTTAATTAATTTTGATTGAGTTTTCTACTGTTTTAAATGCTTTTTTCAATTCAATACAATTAATTTTATGAAAATTATAAAGCATGACTGGTGATACATTATTAATCATACAAAGGTTAATTCTAAAATGGCAATATTTGCAAGCAATTTACTGTAATTGCAAGTCCAACATTGTGACATGAACCTAAACGTGACTGTTTAAAATATGTTTACGTTCTCACGATATTTTTTGTTAAACTTTTTGTTTACTGTTGAATTGGATACGAGTGTTTTAACGAAAAAAGTGAAACGAAATTAGATAGAAACTGAAACTATTGTAGCAGAAATAATGTGTGCTAACGCGGTTTCGTGGTTAAATTTAGATTAGAAACTGTTTTAACACTTAAGTGGGTTTTATTACAAGTCATCTTATTTATCTAATATATTATTATGATATTAAAAGTTTAGATTTGTTTAATATTTTGTGTACGATATTTAAGATTTCAATAAATGAAGGTAGATATTCTCCGCATATTTTCATCTTTATGTGTATACTAGTGTAATTGGGCTGTAAGAAAATTATAATAATTAGGTTTTTTTTCTCTTCGTTACACAAGTTTTTAATACAATAAATAAAGGTTTTGAAAATGATATGTTTTACAGAGTGTAAGGATGCTGCTGAAACATTTCGGAATAAAAAAAATTATTTAAAAATCTACTTTTTACATGTAAAAATTGCACTTTAATTTACAACCTTAAATATTAAAGATATCCTAAATAAAATAATCTTATATTGTAAAATTTAAAAAATAATGAAATCAGTAAAGCTTTAATCGAGCTTTAATATACAAATCGATTTGCTCCTTATTAGTGTTGAAAAAAATTGGAAATTCAGTGTTAAAACATAAAGAACACATTGAAATATATTCAAGGAATATGATGTTTATATTACCAATTACCATACCGCAAAATACACATTGTATGTTCGCTGTATGTATTCTATTATGTTTGTAAAACATTGTAAGAATGTACCTATAATGTTGTTTTAATAAATGAACCAAATATAACTAAATAATTTCAACCAATTTAAATTGAAGTACATTCGCAGCCAGTAATGGCAAAAATGGCGACCAAATTCATTGCATTACAGTAACGTTGGCATTCCGTGCGTACGATCAAATCAAACGTGAAAATAAATTCTAGATTCGCAGTTAACGAAAAAAGAGGAAATCAGAGGAAAAAATGTACAGGACAAATGGAGTGGAAACTTGATTTATTTAGAAAAGAAGTCGAAGAAACTGCTCCGGAGAATCTGTGGAATTGCCAACTGTAATGAGCGGCATTTTTAAAATGGATTCGTTATTCTTTCGTTTGATAACAGCGCAAAAAATGATTGCGGAAACCACAGCGCTGTTATGTAAATTGTTTTGTTCATTTGTTTGCCGGTTGCTCTCGCTTGTTGTTTATTGTGGTTATTAGAAACTGGGGTGGCCTTGACAATGATGACAGACGAAGACAACATTACTCTGTTATTATTATGTAATTAAACTATCATTTGTTTATATTTAAATAGTTCAACCTTGTCTACTTTTTATAGATCAAGTGCGTAGCATGTAGTACACTATTAATGCGCATGTCAACATGCATTTAAGTTATACTAACACATGTAATTTAATATAAAGTACTATACTTTAGCTAAAAAAGATTTGTTATTTCTTTCCTTATTATAATATTTAATTGTTGATTTGATATCCGAGTTCCGAGTTACATTTTATTCCAGTAGTTTAGATTCTATACGAGTATGGACTTATTTAATAACTAATGTAAAAATGATGAGAGCCAACCTATAAATCTAATTTTAACTGCTTAATTAACTAAGTGATTATTTAATCGACATTACCTAAGTTTCGGATTACACTTAATCCATCTTCAGGGTTAGTAAAAAAAACTTATATATATATTTTTGTTAAACACATTTAGTTAGCTATCAAAACTCTGTAAGTACATACATAAGGATAAAACATGCACATTTGCACATACACATCCATCAACTCTTAAAATTGACTACGGAATTATTTAAAGTTTTTCTGTGGGATAGAAAATAAACCACTAGCATATAGTGAGCCAAAGTTAGAAACCAATAAGAGTTTGAGCGTTTGAGGTAGGTACAGGACCTAAAGCCTCATTCGGATAAGCATTTAGTTACATTTATGTTTACGTTTAGGAAAATTTGAATATTTTTAATTAAATACGAGCATTCACACACAGTGCTTGAAAGTGGAATGTGTGAATACTCGTATTTAGTTATATGAATTTAAACTTTGAACATAAACATAAATGTAAACCTTAAAACTAAATGTGAATGAGGCTTAAGCCTAATTTTTTATAATTTGAATTTGGTAACTTTCTAGTTTCTAGAATAGTAGAACAATTTTTTTAATTCAGTAAATTGCTGAATCTATGAAATAAATTTATACTAGACTTAAAATAAAAACTCACAATTCAGTGGGATCATCGGTTCTTCAAAATTTATTAAAACAGTTTAAGGTCGCGCTTGAAACCGTTTTCAGCCATTTTCATGCACTTTATCTGCATAAATTTCTGCAAATAGGAATAAGCAAAAGGCATCCACAGTATATCAAAAGAGTCATTAAAGTTTCTAGGTTGCACTATGCTAAATTAGAATACCTGAAAATAAATATAATTTGCATTAAACATGAAAGGAGTAAAATTCAAAGTGCCGCTGACGTAGCGCTAGTAGCACCGAAAAAAAAATTTAAAACAAATTATGACGGAATAAGATTTTGACTATTGTTAAAAACAACTTTTAAACGCGCCCTTAACAGAAGCATTATTATAGAAACCCTTATTAATACCTACAAAAATATCTCGAAAAATATATAAATATTATTCATCGTGATATTGTAGGTTACCTACCTATCTAAAAATGATTTTGATAAAATTAAAATCTTGCTTTGTTTTATATTTTCTGTAGAAAAAATGTACTTAATCGCTTCAACGTTGAACGTGAATCGCTCTAATAAAATTATTTTTAATTTTCACTACCCATTACTTAGAAAATTCTTGATTTTCCAATCCCGGCTTTGCGAATTTAATATGCGAGATCACGTACCTCGGGTTGAATCCAATGCAACGTATTTTACACTTAGCTGCAATCAAGAGAATTGATTACTGCATTATTGAAACGGAATTCCGCGGCTTCGGCTAAAGCTTGAATTACAATGGGGAAATATTGAACATTGTTATTTTGTGAACACAGATTTATAGATTGAAAATTGTTCTTTCGCAAAACAATAAATGCTGCTATTTTTCAATTTGTTTTATTTCCATTGACAAGAGTGGTAATTTTTTAATACGATTGTGATTTGTTGGTTTTAGCTTTTAGGTTTTTGTTATGATGTTTTCAGTTCAACCATATTTTGAATCCAAATGTTTCCTCTGGCTGCAATGTAAACATTGACACTGTAGTGTTTTTATATAATATTAAAATGGTTCACTCGATATTGCAATAATTTCAAATACAACGTTCAACGCGATCAGAATTTCAACGTTTAGGACCGCAAGGATGTATAATACTGCATGAATAATAATAAAAAAATAAAACAGAAGATAGTACCTACTTAATTAATGAGTTTTCATTAGTTAATTTAGAAAAAGTAGCATACAAAACTTAACTTTTCTGCAATAAACTGAGTTTTAGTTAGGAACGGTTACGGATACTTATTTCAAATAGGTAGAACATTTCGAATAGATGTGTTGCTTTCTTCAAAATATTAATTACAAATACTATTGTTAACTGTTCAGTATTATCCTGATCAATATTTTTACTAAAACATAAAATTTGAAATAATAATTAAGTATAGGTATCTACAGAATAGGGCCGTAGTCAGGTTATGTTTCTAGGTGGAGGGAGGACTAAATATTTTGTAGGAAGTGCAACATTGATCTTGCACTTTGATAGGGGTAGTTGGTCCAGGAAAGAATATATGCGCCACAGGCAATAAAATTTGCCAGTCAAGGTCAAATGCCTTATGATTGGAAGTTACATTTTTTCAAGGGATGCGAAGCTGCATGTTTTCACCTACTGCATGTGCAAAAGTAAATAATTATCGGATAACAGATTACACAGAAACTTTTAGAAAATACAA
The DNA here is from genome assembly GCA_947534325.1 of Agonum fuliginosum. Taxonomy (NCBI): domain Eukaryota; kingdom Metazoa; phylum Arthropoda; class Insecta; order Coleoptera; family Carabidae; genus Agonum; species Agonum fuliginosum. Next base: position 16,967,025 of record OX384043.1, on the reverse strand, counting down.
TTTATTTATTTTAAATTTTTGATTTCTTTTTAAATCAAATAGGTGTAGATAATATTAGTTATCGAATCACGAATCCTGAATCGAAGATTTAATTCGAATTTCATCAAAATTATTTTGCAAATAAATAATATAATATAAATTTTTCAGATTTTCATTTGTAAAAAAATTATGAATGATGAAAGTTAAGCTCTTTAGCTCTAGGAAGGGCGAGAGTCTGTTTACGGCACTGCTATACAGAATTAAATCTAATAAACATTGACTGATTGAATAATCATTGACTGATTGATTAATTGGTTCTCAGATCGATGTAAAAATATAAATAATATGATAGAACCAAATTTGCATCAATTTGATATGATTATCTACTGTATTAATATGAATATACATGGGCGTCGGCAGGTTATTTCCTAGGGGGGGGCAAAATATTTTTGGGACCAGTAATGTAGTCCTAAAAAATTAATTTGGTGAGGAGAAAGAAATTTTTTTTGAGTTCAAGGTCAAAGGCTGCTTCATTAAAAGTTAAGTTATACATACACTTAAAATTACATCATATTTTACCCTCTATCAATTACAAAAATTAAAATAAATAATAAATTTTAAAAAAATAATAAAATAAATGTCTTATTTTAGCATTTAGATAAGTACGTAGGCAAAAAAAATGTAAATTCTAATTCGCTGGGGGAAGGTGGTTTAATTCCTAAACCTCCCTGGCTACGCCAATGATTAGAACTATACATTTCTGATATCCAGTACCTACATTAAAGATTCAGAATAAACCTTAAATACCGTTTCTTGCAAGTCTCTTTACCTATATTTAATAAGAAATAATAAATTTAGCCAACGTCGGGCAAGAAAAGCATAATCAAAGCTCGCTGCAACCCATAACCCATGTTGCCCATTGTTGCTTCATTTCGATTTTCGAGGAAAATACTACCCTCCAATTAAACTCATTTTCTGAGTACAGGAGCATTATTCTTGAAAAGATTCGCGTATTTCGTACATTGAAATTTCTAAAAAAAAATTCCAAGTGTTTGGTCTTTTTTGTCATATAGGTATGAAATTTAAGTTTCTGTATCATTATCTAGGGGGGGGCGGGCGCCCCCCCTTGCCCCCCCCTAACGACGCCCATGTGAATATATTATTTTTCTTTAATTTTTATAAATAAATGGTGAAATTTTTAATAGGTATAACATGTAGGTAACGTAGATATTCTCTACAATCTACAATGAAGAAACAGAAGGAAAACTGAGACATTTCTACAGGTGTAAATGAGTTCATATTCTATAAAATTTATTACCAAGTCTGCTTAAATTAAACAACTGTCTAGTTCTAGTGTTTACCGTATACCTTATATAGCAGACTTTATTAAGGTAAAGCTATAAAAGCAGTAAATTTCTAACCCCTATGGCTATGATTTGATTATGCAGAATTACACAATCATTTCAAAAATTCTGGTACATAAAACTATACGAAGAACATCAATAATTCCAGGAAATAATGTAAATCATTCTTTATAATACAGAATACAGTCGTAAAAGTGAAAATTAAATCTTTGAATAGATGAATAAATTTCGGCAAAAGGAAATAAAATGTTTTCTCTTTTATCTTCCACACAAAATCCGTAAATACCTTGTTTTGTTAAAATAGAACAATGTTAAAACTAAGTTACTTTACTCGTAAGCCTGTGTTCATTAACACAACAGTGATAAATGCCATTGCGAGTGTTTCATTTTGATGAAAAGCATTAACATGTGTTCTCTCTACACGGCTTTCTTTGTAATCAGCAGAGTAAGAGTAGAGTGATTAGTGATTTGCAGAGATTCCCAAACAGTAGTTTGCTTGTTTTCTGTTACTGTAAATTAAGTTAGCAGATTATTTAAAAAAAAGGAAAACTTTTATTGCAAATAATTGAGAGGAATATTAATTTGCATTGTTACATAATCATCAACCATGACGTAACTCCAACAGTTCCTGTTGCCTTTAGATTTAGTGGACAAGTTTATTTTTTGTTAAGTGCTAGTATTTTATAATTCCTTATCTGGAATTAGAAAACTGATATTCATACTTATATGGTAACTTTATCATAGCTTTAAATTATAAAGTTTCAGTAATGTAATGTTATGATCGCTAAAACTCAAAATTTAAATATTCGGTATCAACTAATTCATTTTTCTATTTATTTTAAAGTAAAAAGTAAACAAATTATAATTAAATACCTAGGGAATATACATAGATTGATAGGAAATGTTTTATAAATAAAAATAAATAATTTATGTCCAAAACTTGAATTAGAAACACTGAAAATAAATAATATTATTATAGTATCAAAAAGATAATTGACACGACTAACTTTATTTTGTGAAACGCAACTGCATGTCGCCAAGGTTCACTTTGTGATACGCAACATATTTTTTAGAAGGTTGGTATAACATTTACTTAAATTGTCAAACGTCAAACCTCAAAACTGACAAATTTCAGTATAACATCTAGATCTGTTATGTGTAATTAATTACTTTTTATTCAATAAAATTAATGAATCTAGTAACAAAAAACATATAAGTTCAATATTTTCTATAATGGCTGCGCTTATTACGTAGAATAGTTCATTAATTATTATACCTACTTTTACAGTGACAGTGACAGTTAAATAATTGGCAATATTAATGTAACCAACAAAAACGTTACACACATAAATTTCCCTAAATCGACTTGAGTTATTTTAAATTTTAATATTAAAAATCTGACGTGGCCATCACACAACCTTCCGCCATATCTAGACTTTAAACAGAAATGTATACGTACAATCCGGTGCCCATTTAAAATATACAAATAAAAATCTAAAATATTCAAACACAGAAATTTGCATTACCTGAATAAAAAGATTCATTCACAGGAAAACTCTTCTGTGTTGAAGCCATCCTCCGTTCAATTACTACATTTAATATCTTACTTAGGACTTATATAGCGCTAGTATGCCAACTTGTCACCCGTCTCACCTGTCAATATTTTTTACGCAGAAACAAAAATCAACCGATCATGGATTACAAGATATCAACGTTTTATTTGATAAATTTATTTTTTAAATTTTACTGCAGTTCTTTAATGCTACCAGATAAAGACAATTTTTTTATAACGTAAGTTGCAAATAACTTTTTCTCTTATTCTTATTACAAATAAATACTATATTTTTCCAAATTTATATACAATTTTGACAATTAACCTTTTCAATCTTCAAAAAATATCACTTCCGATGAAGATATTTGTACCAAAATCTAAGGAGCTCTTCCAATTTATATACAAATGTTAAATACCAAATATCAAAATTTTCGGGTAATTCGTATTTGAGTTATGCGACTAACACATATTTGACCACACACACACACACACACACACACACACACACACACACACACACACACACACACACACACACAGACATCATCGTGAAACTATCAAAAATGAGTTGTAAGGACACTAATTCGTGCTCATCCACTAAAAATTCACCACCCGATTTTTTGCATGATTCCAATACCTTCCTTTACAGGTAAGCGGAAGGTAAAAAGACAACAAATAGATAAAATAGTATAAAGAACTCATTTTATAATTCTTTTTTCGCACTTCTTGTCCAAGTAAACTCGTCCGAGGGCTCGTTTTATTAAATTTGGACGGGTTCGAAAAAATCATGTCTTATAAAACTTGTTCTTTAATATCCTATTCTTATTATTATATTATTATTATGCACTCTGATTTTTTTCCAGTTTGCAGTATGAATCAATTGTTTTGTTTGATATTACACAAAACAAAACAAAATCTACTTAAAATTTAAAACTAACATTCATAATTACAGCATTTTAGATATTTGGTCCTAGAAAATAATATAATGGGTGAAATGATATTTGATATCGTTAAATAAATATGAATCTAATCTCTGATATGAAAATTAAACTTTAAAATGCAATTAATATACTTCTACTAAACACTGCATTAAATCGTCTTGCAATGTCTAGCATGTTACAGTTTCTAAATAGTCTTACCACTTACCTCAATTAATTTCCATAAAGTGTTCTTACTCACATAGAGTAGAGTATTACATCTACATTAATAATTGCAACAAATGTACATTTACAATTCCAGTATGTCACGACAGTAATCTCCATATTTCTTACCCACGATGCTATGTATGCACTTAGTACCCTTCGTGCAGTACAGCACAAATTATGCAGGTATATTCAGTATCTCTTTAAGTCTCTCTTAATACTGATATAGTGCATAGAGTTTTGACAGTTTGCAGTTTGGGCCGCCGCATGACTCGAGGTTTTGCAATGTAGACTTAGCGGGTTTCTCGGCGCCATTTTCCGGAGATTATTCGGTGATTTAACCGATTCCAACTGCGTAAACATTAGCACAGAGTTACGGTTAATAAAATTTACACTTGGAATTACTTCATCGGGCTGGGGCCTATGTAATTACTTGTCAAACAGTTACAGAGAAGTTGTAAGTCGTGAACTTTGCACAAATCGAGAATATGCTTTGCTCGAAATTTTTGTGGAAATGATGAAACGATGAAAATGAATTAACACGATTATTGATATTGTTAAAATGTCATTTATTGATATAAAATTGTATTATTCACCATTTTTACCGACATTTTTTTCGCTAGTTATTATTATTTTTAATTACCTACTTTAGATTTATTCTAACAACAGTACTTACAGATAAATACTTGCTAAAGTCGTTTTTTATTTTTTGCGGTACGTACCTACCTATCAATGATAGTTGATAGTAGTGTTGTAACTTATCTAGATAATTTCATCTACATAAATTATCTAGATATAGTTTTATCTTATCTAGATATATTTTTTCTTATTTATCTATTATCTGATCTAGATAAAAATACAAATTATCTTTATCTATTTTTTAAATATCATCTATATGACAATTTTAGAAAACTTACAACCAATTTTTTTATTTGTAATTTTCATCGAATTCAAATGTAATCAAACTGTGCAAGTGTACAACACACAAGCTCGCAACGCTGCCGGCTCGCCGTCTGATACCGCTTGGCTTATTACTTTTAACATGTACCTAATTATTTATATTTTTTATATAATCTATACTAAATTATCTAATAATTATCTAAATAATAACAATTTATCTTTAATTTATTATCCAGATAATTTCTTTACTGGTTATCTATTATCTTATCTAGATAAATAAAAAGTTAATTATGTTTATGTTTATCTAGATAAAATTTTTGTTATCTATTACAATACTGTATGATAATAGCTGTTTGGTACTACCTTACACGTCAAATATTTGTCAAACAAGATAGCGGCAACTCTAGTTGACAGTTATTTGACGAGTAAAATATCGAAAAGCGTACAAAGGATTAAAAACCTAACATTACATGAATAAAAAAATGCAAAGTTGTTATATTATAGTTATACATTTTTTTGGAGCAAATGTAGTAAGAATAATAATTATAAATGAGACAATTATTACACTATTAACAGTTTCTAATAAATATTTGAATATTTACCTTTTTAAATACGAAGCATTACCAACCATACTAAAATTAGTTCAGTTATCAAGAATGAAATAAAATGATTCATACCAATTACCCTATGTAAACTATTTAAAATGTAACTGTTTGTTCACGTTTTCGTTCTCGTATTACTACACATATTTAATAATGTTTGCTTTTTATATGTCTAGACGTCTAGAACTTCTCTCTAATTGGGATTTTATCTTGTTGACTGTAGAGAAGCCAACAGTTTGATTTTTCTTTCTTAATTATTTTCTTATTAGGGATCTTGCTTGTAATAGACGGAGTATAATTAAATTTTTAATTCGTATTGAAATTTTATTAAAAATTAAACGATATCATTTAGCATAAGACATGTTGAGATTCGAGCACAATGCTTGTCAACTATCTCTCACTATTATTTGTTTTCTATATAATTTAACTTTCTACTATCATCCTCACTCCTTTGTTTCAAAAACTTGTAACCACAGTGTTGATTGTTGCGTCCTCTTAGATATCTAGAAAACATTCCAGCTTAGATTCAGAGCTCAGTAAGATGATTGCATCCATTCTATGTGTTGACATCTACAACACTGTTAAGCTTTTATCATTGTTTTAAATTGTTTAGAGCGCGCTGTAATGAAAAGTGAACACACATGTGGATAAAGTCGCTTGATAACAATGGGTTTGTTTTGTTGAAAATCCGAATGACGGTCACATATGCTAGCACAGTGTCGTGTTCTCATGTAATGTTACAATATGTTTCACTGGTTGTCAGATTAAAGTTTAGAAACTAGTTGTATAGTTCCTTTTCATTTTCTGTTTGTTCGGCTTGCTGTTCTCTTATATGGAACAAGTTGCTCCAAGATACCAACTTTAAATTTTATGTACCGAACAGATAAAAGTTTGCACTGATTTCGGAAATAAATCTGGGGTTATCTTGTGCACGAAATTACAAAAATACGGCTTTGCCGACAGGAGGAACGAGGAACCAGGAACCCCGTACTAACTTTAAATATACTCGTAGTTAGAACGTGTGAGATTAGATTTAAATCTTAACAGTGGCGTAGCGTCATACTGTTCAAGGTGTTCTCCGCACACCCAGAGTAAAATAATAATACAAATATTATTTATTTATACTAAAACTCATTTTAAATAGAGTATCGTGGTGGGGATACGGTGCGCTTAGGCGCTGATAAAGCGAATGGATGTTCGAAGCCACATTTGAACCTAAGCTGGAAGAAATGTTAACTTATACATGTTGCTACGCACGAAAGTATTTCAAGTTGCAATTCTACAATTTAATTTATTTTGTATTTACCATTACCAAATTTAAATTTTACTTGTACCGTTCTTGTAGACACTTAAGTACTTATGTAATTGGAAAAATAGAATTAATTTACAAATAATTGTAAGTATTCGTATTGCAAATTCATTATAATAATAATTAAATTAAATAAAAATGTGTATTATATTTATTTAGAATAATTTTCTGCACACCCTATCAAGAAAGTCACGCTACGCCACTGAAACCTAATATACGTTTGTTAATTATTATTAATAATAATGTTCAAAGAGTTAAAATTTTATCATTTTAATTTTAGAATTTCCATATTTTTGAGAAAACTGAATTTGTCTCTGGTCGCCTGGGCAATTAAATTCCTTTTTGTCGCATGGTTAATTTGACTTGTTTTTGCCTCATCAACTTTCATACGTGATTATAAATGTGAACCCCAACGCATAAATAACTGTTTTCTTAAAAATATACATACCTACCTACCTAATACTATAATTCGTGTAAAACTAAACATTTTATGTAATTTTTTAAGTTGACAAAAAACAGAAATTCAAATTAAACACAACTTGTAGATTGTTGTATGAATATCATTTTTGCACATTTAAAGAGTTAAATATAAAAGAATAATTTTTGTCGTCGCTTTAAAGAAATTCAAGAAAAACTGCTACAAGTCCTCATTTTTCGTTCAATAGCTACGAATATGTTATAATTTGTCCACATGAAACAGATTTAATTTACATTTTTTCATCAGTTCGCTTGTTTTGGTATCTTTTGTTGTATTTTTCCGAATACGAGTATATAGACATTTTTCTTCTAATTTAATGTGGTTTATTGACCGAGATATTGACTCAGCATCTGTATAGCAAAGTGTCAAACATCGAATAATTAAATAATACAATGTTGACAGCAAACATCAACTTAGTTCATTAATTCTTAAATTATCAATTTCGTTGTTACAACATCACCTAAGGATTAAAGATAATAAGAAACTATTTCTTCTTTAATGACATCGTATAACAAGACATAAAACAAAGTACAATTTCAAAACTATCTCATTAAAATAAACAATACAATTCAATAAAATCCAATTATTATAGTTCATCCATTGCACACAATACAACTCGAATACTAGAATAACAGAAATAGAAATTTAATTCCGCCTGAACTCATCAACAAGCACAGCTCAGTCACAAGTTACAGATATTACAATTTTCACAACCAACCACGGGCAAGAAAACAAGAAATACTGCCAACATACAGCGACTATTTTCCCTGCAAATTGCAAGTTTCGCAATGCAATCACAAGCCGGCTCGCGCACGCGCATTGCTAAATTACAGGACATGATTACATCGCCTGCTGATTGGAAGTTATTGCTCATTAGAACAGAAACATTATATTACATGAATCACTGGCTGGGTCCGTACGGCGGGATGTGGTATTATTAAACCAAGTGGGGTATAGTTACATTAGTCGCTTCGGTCTGTTTGTTGTATCGTGTATTTGCATATCGTATTTGGGTTGTACGGTAATTTGAGACTTATGTTTGTGAGGTTATCTCAGGTTTGATGAATTTTAAATTTGTGTTACTGGGAATTGCTTGTTTGTCGGAATTTATTGTATGGTTATGGGCGCTCATTTCAAATGGAAATTTCAGTAGAGCGAATGAAGTGATTGCTAAAGATGAGTCAAATTACGTTCAGCGCTACTGAAATGTTAATAATTATTACTAATTAGGGATTATTGAATTGTTGGAATTTGATTAGGGCTTATTATCACAAAGGATTCATATGATAAACCCAACATTGAAATATTAAATTTCCGCTATTCAACCGATTAATATCCTTACAACTGACTGAGTTTAAATTTTTTAAATACATTACATTATTGTAATTATATATCATTCTATTTATTTGATTTAAAAAACTATAGACTGTATCAATTATTATAGCGCCTCTGCCGGCTGACTTGCGATGTAACAAAGTGATGCCAGGGATGCCAACAGTTTCTTATTTGTCTAAATAAGTTGGCAATGATCAGCTGGTTCAATGCTGAAAATTTTAATTTTTTAATTTTAAAACATGATTTGAAACACAATATTTGTAACTAAGCATATTCTTTAAAATCATATGACACTACATCAACAGAAATACACACTTTTAACTTACCTATCTATTTACTCGAGCTGCCGGGATCACGCTAAAAAATTCAAGTTTTCACTTTAGGTATAATATCACGTGCATTAATTTTTTCCGGAAATTTTTTGGAGTGCTTTCCAACAACGTCTTAATTAGCTCGAGTGGTACACGAGAGCTAATTACGTTGTTGGATTTCACGATAAAAATTACCTGGACTAGAAGTAATGCACGAGTGCATATTCGGTGAGAAAATCGCAATAACACCGCCGCTCTATTTTTGAATTCTTTTTACAATAGAAACTTAAAATATTTACCAAATTTGTATTTAACATTAATAAATACGTATTATTTACCTTATTAGTTGCTTATTTACGCTCAAAATGACAATTTAACAAATTTTTATTTTAATGTCAAACTGACATTGACAGAAAAGTTTCCGATTATTATTTTCAGTTAAGTTCCTCAATAAGCTACTAGTAAAAAATTTCCTCTAAATTTTTATATAACCATGGTTACTAATAATTGTAGCCAATTCTTCCATTGGCTGATATTTGTGTCATCATTCGATAATTCGTTATTAAATATACAAGTGAAATTGTAGGATCGAACAATAATAATTTTTGAAAGGAATAATGAAGGCTTCAGGAATCCAAGTAAAATTTTTTAATTCTTAATTTATTGGAAGTTAACGTATAATTTCGTTTTCAGTTCTTATATGGCGATGTTCTCTGTTTAAGTTGTGACTTTTAATGTTCCAAATATTGTAATTTTATTACAAGCTGAAGATAGGAAGAGTACTCTTCCCGTAACGTCCAATAATTTTGCATAGGCTCTGATATTATGGCAACTTATACTGCGTTTTATCAACTATTGTAAATATTTTAATCTGAGTTCTTTACACGTCGAGCGATGTGAAATCATAATTTGCATTTAAGTTATTTAACATGTAAAACGTAAAAGGGTACACTAGGATGTAGTTTAAGAAAAAACATAAACCTAGCTACAATTTAAATTTACTTTACCAGAAAAAGAAGAATGAATGCACTGCGTTTATAAAGTTTTGTTTCATTCCATTAAAAAAACTTCTTAAATTGATTAGATTTGTCAACAATGCTAAAAGAAACGCGTGATGAAAAAAGTATCGTTTAATTTAATCAACCCAAATCCCTACAAAACTGTTTTCCTTCTTTTTTGTTGTAAGGAATTGACATTAATCTTTCAATACAGCTTCATACAAAGTGAAACAAATACTGAACAAGATAAATTGTTTTCTTTGGCCCCTAAATACTGTCCTGTATCAGTCTCTGGGGTCGTTTAAATGCGGAGACTGTAAACTTTTGACCGTTCTTCGTTCCGTGGAAGTAAATAAAGAAAAAGTATTTGACAGCTGAAGTATTTGTTTAAAAACTGAAAGTGCCCTCGCGTGGTTACGCCAAATGGATTTCAGTAAAGTGAAGAGTTAAGTTCCTCCTTAGGGGGAAAGTAAAAAGATAAGGGAGCTGTGTAAATATACCGGGAAGTCGGAAACTTTCAATCGGGTTAGCGCAAAGAACAAATAGTATATCACACAACTTACATGGCCTCAAATCATTCATTTGGTTTGATTTATCAATTTATTATTTATTTTCTGATGGCATCAACAATTATACGAATTCTTGTTTTTAATTTTTCATATCCTGTAGTTAGTATTCATGTTTTAGTTATGGGAGTCATAGATTACTTATAATAGCCTTAGATCATATAGCTTACGCTTACGTACTAGATAAAAGAAACTCTATAATAACATGCAAACGTTGTCAACCAATACGATAGTACTACCTACTTATTTTATAACACCTCCGGAGAAAATGCTATTTTCTCTTTGTGCTTTATAGCCCTTGTGCATTTTTTCCCTCGGTTTATAAAGCACTGTTTTCTACTCCATTGCTTTAATTTGCATATTAAATATACATTGTCTGTACTCGAATGACATTCATTTCGATACAGATTACCAGCAGCATTAACTCTCGCGTACTCATGTTTGTATATTACCATTAGTACTAAAGAGTTATAAACCAGCCTTAAAGGCTGGTTTATAATGGATGTAACTGTTGACTTCTTCTGTGTTCTGTTAACATGAGCTATAGGTATTTCTATGTTACGGTTCATAATCACACTGGATTTGACGTTTACCTATACTGTAACAGTAAGGTTCGCCAACTTTTAAGAAAACTTCCTAGAGTATCACTATATGTAAAGAGTATGGCCATAGTCGCTTTATTTCAAACACTCTATAAAAATGTGGAATTAATTAATGTTTAACTGTAACGATATGATATCCAAAAATTAGTTCAGTATCTAACTTTTAAACTCTTCATGTATTACCAAACATATTATTTTATTCAAATATAGTTTACTGAAATCAGCCATACCTCAATATCTAGCTACTCTGTTACATACTTCAGTTTTCACTTTTTCCCAACAAATAGCAAGCAAGTCCTATTTGTTCTTTGTTTACATTATGATGAGTATTATATTTTGCTACAATATTTATTGTTATAAACATTGCAGATCCAACTAACTTTCAACAAACGGATCTATTTCTGACAGTTATAAGAAAGGTTATGTCGTCAAGTTAGCAGATTACTGACATGATTATGAACCACACACTGCTCATTCACATCACAGATCTTACAGAAAACAGAAGAAGTAAACGATTACATCCATTATAAACCAACCTTTACATGCAATAATTTTAGTACCTATGTGTGTGTAGAAGTTAGTTTATTACTCGCTAGTTTATGAAGCAAATTTCTAAATGATAATTCTTAATTAAAATAAACTCTACTTCTGAGTTCCATTAAAATAGTGGTTAGTTTTATGTGCTATATATCCTCACGTAGAGACCTCAATTTGTTTGTATAGTACCTGCGATTATGATACTACATCGTAAGACTACAGCTACAAACTACGATTAAAATATTTAGCACTGTTGTTAAAACATAATAAAAGTTGAAATAAGTGTGCGGAGAGCTGGCCGCATGGGAGTGCTTGCGATGAAACCAAATTCGCGGAACAATGCGAGGCTGGAAGTAGAGAGCACGAGAACTGCCATTTCCATATGCCGAGACTTTTACTGTTATACTGAGAAGTCCATTTGCGAACATATATTTAACTTAACATCTTATTTCTTAAAGTGAAGAGAAAATGCACGGAGGTCGTTTAGATCATTTGGATTAACTTGAGAAGTTCCGCACTTTATATTTTAAATATTTAATTAAAAATTCTGGTGACATGGTAATTATTTATTGTTCACAAATTATTATAAACTGAGAAAAGTAACTATTTAGCTTCAGTATAAGTCCTAGATTATTATTATTCGCACTTTTTTAAAACTAGTGTGTTGAAGAAGTAAGATAAATACCAGTAGTCATATTTTCTTAATATTAATGACTATTTCCCTCATAAAATTTAAGCCAATCAGAAGTCTGACATTTCTGAATGTCATCCAATCAACGTAGAATTACACCATAATTTGCACTAGTGCAAAATTATCGTATTTGGAAACGGCGTGGCAATGTGATTCTGACTTGCTGTCAAAAGAGGTTTTTAAATTTTGCTTTATTTTTCATGAGAGAAACAGCGTTTGGCTAAATTTTAATCGCGCACTTGAGGAAATTATCGACAATTTGACATGCACTTGTGATATTATATATGATAATTCCAGTCCTGTATAAAGTAAGCCATAAACAAAACACAATTTATCGCTTTGACAGCGGAAAAAAAAGAAAGCTAACTTGATAAAACTTTATTTACCTTTTTCTTAGCAACCAAACAATAAACAAAATACTAAAATGTCACTTGCTTCATATTTCTAATATTTGTCAATGAAATGATTCAATTTTGGGAATATTTGTCAAAAAGAATCAAAGAAATTTCTTCTGAATAAATTTCTGTTTGACATCTCAAATCCTTGCCATCTGACAGCAATTTGACTCGAAAAATTGTTTTAAAATATGAATAAACAATTTTTCTTTTCAAATTGCTGGGCAACAAGGTTTCAATTCAAACAGAAATTTACAGTCTCCGTAATGTCGCGGTAGTATCGAATTCGAATTAATAATAACTAAAAATGTTTTTATAAATCAAAGAGACTGGCAAATGAATTATTAAGTAAAATACTACTTTTTAATGATATAATGTTATATTATTTATCGAAGTTTCATTAAAAACGACAAATTTAATTTTATATTCTTTAGTAGTAGGTATGTTGGTTATGAAAATAACCTTAATGTAACTAAAAGTCAAATCATTACCTATATTTACAAAAATCTTGAGAAACTAGGTACCTACATCTATATATTTATTGTATTAGTGTAGGAATGTGGCAAATCATAGATAAAATACTAAATACTTATTAACCGTTTATGTCTTTTATGCATGAATTTATTTTTCTGTACTTACACATTTTTCTTTTGTTTTAGGTAAGAGTGATGGTTCCATTCTAAATACATTCACTGGTTAAAATTTTGGTAAGCAAATTAAATTGAAATTTACTTTTACGTTACGCATTTTGTTCGTTATTCACTTTAATTTAAAATGAAACATTTACATTGCCTTTCTCATTGGCTTCTAAACAATTAAATGCGTTAATCATCTGCTTCATACTTAAATTGCGAGAAAAGAAATTCAATTTCACAGCCTTGTATACGTATTCAATTTAAAATAGGTTTATATTAGTTTCAGTTTCAAATGAAAGTTTTATCTGATATTCTATCAAACACATTTCTTAAAGTATATACTTCATTTCATTTTTACTGTGATCTACTTAAATTTCAAATCAGATCGTAGAAATTTAATCAATAATGTTTTCAATATGTAGGTAAATGATATAAAATTACGAGTGGATCACAAATGTCAAAGTAGACATAAATTAAGAGATAAGAAAATAAATCAGGTAGAACTTGCTAATATTTTGCACTAACTTTTACTTAAAATTTTATAAATTGTACGGTATACCTATTTAAATACATGAAATGGAAATAACAGTTTAAACACAATGAACTACCTAATTATTTAAATTACTTTCACTTAATGGCATATTTTAAAATTTAAATAAACGTTGTCATCACGGATATCAAATTAAATTTATAAAAGTGTCCTTCACATAATATTTCAAATGTGAATTTTAGTTTCAACTTTCAAATTTGCATAGAACTAATCACTGCTTTATCCAAGAACATGTTACACCTGCCTTTTGTATAGTGCATAGGGCATATTTGAAAATAAATGCCATTTAATTTTAAAATATTAGGAAGTGAGGCCGTGGGTTCGAATCCCACAGAGGGCATGGATGTTGTGATTATTATATTAAATAAATTGTCATTGGCTAAAAGGCTAAATACCTAAAGCCATGGGGGTATCTCCTTAAAAAATATATTGTTAAAATAACAAATTTGAACATATAAATACAAATTCTAACAATATTATGTAGCAGAGAATTAAATCATGATAATAAATACTACATTTGTAACAATAGTAATTATCTATATGATATTATTGTAATTTGATAAACTGCATTATTTGATTAATAAATAACTTTGAAATATGTTTATTATAATTTAATGAAAATATAGCTATTAATATTGAAAATATTGTTTATATTATTTCATCATGCTTTGTCAACAAAACTATAAGCTTTGATCATGAAATTTTATCTGTTAGGAACAAATTCATTAAATTACATTCCACAAATTGAATTGTTTAGGTATTTTTGTTACAGTGCACGTTTTGCATAGGGATGGTATTTTTGTATAATTTAAGTACATTAAATTTATTCACATTATACGAAGTTAATGTTTATTTCAACAAACAAGTATTTGTTATGGTTACCTCTACTTATAAGAACGATTCACTCGGCGAAAGTAAAAGCCATTACATATGAAATGAGTAAGATACCAATATTTGTAAATAAATGTATGTCACTACATTTTTCTGTTGAGGTTTTTTCTAACTATAAAAATAAATAATTAATTTGAGGCATGTTTTGTTTTAAAATTTTAATGTGCGGATCGCACGAATTTAATTGGGTTGTTTGAAAATATTTCACTAGGTATATGATTTGAATTTCATTTTAAAATATTTGGAATTCTTTAACGACCCCAGTTGTAGCAAATATGCGTTTTACCGAACATTTTTCACTCTGTTAAACAATTATCACGCATTCAGTTGTCAAAGTATGAAAAACAATTGAACTATTTCCAATAAATTGAATGAAAATCGATGATTTTTTTGTTCATAGCCTTTGAAATATGTGTCGACAATAATATAGCCAGTAAAAAGCAATAATTTACCAGAAACAAATGAACTGTTTTACTTCACTGTTCATAACTCTCCTAAAATTCAATTGTTTTATAGCGTTTGTTTCATTTTTTGTTCCTGAGCTGTAATTTTACGCAGCTGTGGATAAAATCGATCAAATTGAAAAATTATATGAGTGCGTTTGACATAAAAGCGTTCACACTGTTGACTACATAAAATCATGGAATAATGTTCCAATTTGCATACTTTATTTTTAGTATTGAATTATTCAAATTTCTCTTTATATAGGTATCACAGTTTTAAGTCTGATATTTGCTGTTATAATTATAATTATAAAAAACAAACATCTTTGTTACTTTGTTTTTTGACTTTCAAAACAGAATTACTACTTATTTTCGTATCAAGTTTTAATTGAAATAAAGGATCTCATAAATTTCGTTTTCTAATAGTCTATTTTATTTATAATCCGAAAAGTACAACTTTTTATTGTCAAATCATGTCCTTTCTATTTGAAATATATTTTTAGGGACTTATTATATGTATCTCCCCGAGAGCTTTAAGTTGATATAGTCCGTCCCAAACTTCTTTGCCGTTACGTCATACCTGTAGTTCGTATGAATCAATTTGAAATTATGGCGGGAAAATTATATTTTGATATCAAATATTTTTAAACTATATTATGTAAATATTTGGAATAACTATATAAATTTAATAATAAATAAATACCTCTAGAACAGCTGACACGGGAATAAGTAATTCCCCTTTTTCTTTTTCAGCAGTAAAATATTGGTACAAATTCAAGACAATCTGAATTGTTTGTTTATTATTGCGTTTGCCGGGCATATTTATAAATATTATTATAAATATCTATATGGAAACAAATGGATGCATAAAACAACGATATACCTATGTTAAATTATTTAATCACAGTGAAAATAGTTTTTATTTGTTTGACAGTTTCAAAATTTACAATACATATTTCATAAAACAATATGAAAAACAGCCTACTCAAATAACAAATTGCTGGTATATCAACAATATAATTATACGTTTTCTATTTCTTTCTTTTTCTACTTCATAATAAAAACAAAGAACAAAACTTCACGTAACAGTATCAATACTTCGCAAATTTCGAATGACATACGTGTTTCAACTAAATATATGACAGTAATAAGATAGAAAGAGTAAGACAATGTATTCTTTAGTTATTCTTGAAAATAAAATAATGACGTCACGGCAAAGAAGTTTGGGACGGACTTTACCAACATCGGCATAATTATTTCAATAACATGTAAGAAAAACAATTGACGATCGTTAAAAAGTTGTTTTTGATTCTTATCCTAGAACTCCTTACCCGAAAGCTTTAGTTTGATTATACACTCGATAGAATTTCAAGTTGATACTTAACTCAGCATAAGTTAAATGACTTGTAAAAAAGCAATTAATTATCGTTTAAATATCCTTTTTGATATTTAAAATTAAATTATTTATCCCGAGAGATTTAAATTTACAGTCGATAGATTTTAAATAATTATTTAAAAGACAATATTGACGACCGTTCGCATGATTTTATATTTCTAATACTAACACTATGAGTAATAAGAACTCTAATCTTATATTTTATTTTTGATAAATTCTGTTCTTTTCATAAAAATATAGCGAATTTCAGAGTAATTAAAATTTTAGTAATAAAAAATAAACGTTTATTCCAAATGATTTAATAACTAATTACAATTATTACATATTTTCTGATAAACGCTACCATTTATGAAATAAACAACAACAACAACAACAAAAGTTCAAACGTCAAACAATACGGTTCAGTTGTGGAATATAAAGTTTCTGATAAAGAAATGTAATGTAAAACTAGTCATAATGGTTGGGAGCATAAAAATGTTAACTATATTTGACAAAATGTGTTATAACTATATTATAAAACTGTGACTATCAGATTACCTACTATAAATATTTTATACCAAAATTAAAAGCCTGTTTTTGAAATATCGACAATAACATCAAATTGGCTCCATACAGAAAAATGTTGTTTTGTTATAACTATTAATTGCCAATCATGTTAGCTATATTTTTACAAGAAGTAAGTATCTGGTATTGTTCGCTCGAGTTAATTATAATAATTTTATAAGGTTGTAAAAATCAGATTACGTTCTATTAATATTTTACCCAATAGGTGTCATGAAATTAGAAATATCGTAACATCGTTATAACCTATTAAAAGTCTGTTTTTGAAATATCGACAATAACATCAAATTCATGACTCCATGCAGGAAAATGTTTTTTTGTTATTTGTATTTGCCAATCATACATTTGACCGTAAAATGCTTTAGGTGTGAATATTTTCTCATACCCCGTAAAAGGTTGTATGACGCGCACACTGCACTTAAATTCGTGCAGCCGATCATTTGCTATTAAACTGTACACTTGAAAATGTACTTCTGAGTTTGCTAATATGTACCAGCAGATCACAGTACCTGCTTCACTTTTCAGTATGCTGCTCTGAAAATCCTTTAGTGGTTTAAAACGCCATTTAAAACCTGATTCATAATTTAGATGCGCAGATCCATAATGTGCGAATAATGTACCTCTTGCTATGGGTAATTTACATAATCCGCAAGAATTTCTCATTTCACAAAAGTTTAATTCGTGTTTTTTACACTTTCGTTCAAAATCCTTGTAAAGGCAACTTATAGTATGATATTCACAGTTTTGCTTCTCAGGAAGACAGTTCTTGCAGTACCAGCCATCTTCGTCGCGATATTCCAGCATAGTAACTAGCGCATCGCATTTTGTGCACAGCTTCAACGAACTTTCCTTCAGAGTTAAAGAATAAGTGATGCCATCTCCATCGCCTAACATATCCAGGAGACTGTTGATGTTAAGAGCCAGCGACGTGTCTTCCTGGATCGCTAAACATCCTTGACCTACAACTTGACCTTCCTTCAAAAATAGTTCGTTTTTTCGTCTGATCTCGAGGGAATAGTTGAATTCTGGCGCCTTTTCCGAGGCTCCTAAGAACCGGACAGCATGAAAAATCTTCCCAGAAGTCACACAGACTTTGGTGTGAAGTAGAAACAGAAACTGGAAGGCAGTAACGAGGTAGTTATCCAGACTGGATGTAGTAATGTCATGCACTAAACTGCAAGGGCTGTCCAGCACACGATCGGGATGTTGTTCTTGGCAGTGCTGCAGCATCTCATCTAGACATGTAAAATTATGGTGAAATTTTTTAGGTTAACTAAATATCTAATGAAATTCATTCATTTCTGATCCCGTGTACGAAATTGACCACGTAGACACCCGGTAAATAGAAATATCATTTGTAAACTTTCAATAAATACAAGATTACAAACACAGCAATCAAAATTTCGTAAAATACGGCAATTTATTTCTTAATTTACCCAGTAATTTACACATTTACACTCTGAATTCTCACCTCTAGTGCCTAGCCAATCAAAGCGCGCAGAACCGAGCACTGGACAGACGTATTGCCGGTACTCACAAACTTCCTCGTGAGCAATATCTTGTGCTTCTTCAGCGAAGGGCACCGTTGTTTGACAGCCCAGGTCTCGGTTCTTGCATGGAAAACGCGCAAGTCGAGCCAAAGCTTCATATTGAGTGTTCCGAGTCGCTGGGTTTTTGGAAGTAAAACATCGGCCGCATGCTGCTGCTCCATCATGCTGTAGGTATATGGGGCCCCGCGATAGGTAAACTTCACATTTACTGCATCGCAACACTTCAAGAACTTCCCCTGGGACGTTCATAATTAACTTCATGAAAATAAAATAAATCAATCAATAAAGTAATTGGAGATAACCTAATAAGAAAATAGCGATTAGATCTATCATCTTATCATAATGTATCATTAACCTTGTCATGTTTAAAAGTAAACTTTACTATGTTCTATACTTACCAGTTACTGTTACTAGTCTAATTATTAAACTCAAAATAATCTAAGTAGGTACATAAACTCCTGTTGACAGTAACGAAATTAGTAGTAGAGTGAAATGTGAAATTCTAAAATTCAGACCCTGAGCCACAGTATAAGCTCCTATTATACTGTGCCTGAGCTGCGCGAGAACGCGGAGCTTGTCATGTACTGTCCGTTTTACAAAAGTGGAGCTAGCGAGTATATGCTACGCTGCACTTGACTTAATTTTCAAAGAAAACTAAAATATAACTCAATCACAATCAATTACAAAATTCACAACGTTACACGAAGCAAAACACTATGAACGTCAACATGAGAATAACTGATACTGATGTTCTGTAGAACAGACAGTAGCGTAGTTTCCTCTTGTTTATCATCTATGCCTCTCTTTCTAAGACGGGAATTCGTACTTTACGCAGGGTTCTACTTAACTTTATTTACATCTAATTATCAATGGCGCTAAATAATTGTGCATTATACTGGGATTTACTTCTCAAATATATTGTTGGCTGCATATCTCGATATAAAACCCCATGTTCGGTGTTTTTGGTTTTAGTTCAGATTAAACTAAAATTGTATTTTGCAGACGTTTAAATATAAATTAATTGATTTAAATAAAAAATAAATGTTTATTTCAAATGATTTAAAAACTAATTACAATTATTACATATTTTCTGATAAACGCTACCATTTATAAAATAAACAACAACAACAACAAAAGTTCAAACTTCAAACAATACGGTTCAGTTGTGGAGTATAAAATTTCTGATAAAGAAATTTAATATAAAAGTAGTCATAATGGTTGGGAGCATAAAAATGTTAACTATATTTGACAAAATTTGTTATAACTATATTATAAAACTGTGACAATCAGATTACCTACTATAAATATTTTATACCAAACATGAAATTAGAAATATTGTAGTCGATTAAAAGTCTGTCGGCAATAACGTCAAATTGACTCCATACAGAAAAATGTTGTTTTGTTATAATTATTTGCCAATCATGAATCATACTAGCTATATTTTTACAAGAAGTAAGTATCTGGTATTGTTCGCTCGAGTTTATTATAATAATTTTATAAGGTTGTAAAAATCAGATTACGTTCTATTAATATTTTACCCAATAGGTACACATGAAATTAGAAATATCGTAACATAGTTATAACGTTATAACCTATTAAAAGTCTGTTTTTGAAATATTGACAATAACATCAAATTCATGACTCCATGCAGGAAAATCTTGTTTTGTTATATGTATTTTCCAATCAGACATTTCAACGTAAGATACTTGAGGTGTGAATATTTTCTCATAGCCCGTAAAAGGTTGTATGACGCGCACACTGCATTTAAAATCATGCAGCCGATCATTTGCTATTAAACTGTGCAGTTGAAAACGTACTTCGGAGTTTTCTAATATGTACCAGCAGATCACAGTACCTGCTTCACTTTTCAGTATGCTGCTCTGAAAATCCTTTAGTGGTTTAAAACGCCATTTAAAACCTGATTCATAATTTAGATGCGCAGATCCATAATGTGCGAATAATGTACCTCTTGCTATGGGTAATTTACATAATCCGCAAGAATTTTTCATTTCACAAAAGTTTAATTCGTGTTTTTTACACTTTCGTTCAAAATCCTTATAAAGGCAACTTATAGTGTGATGTTCACAGTTTCGCTTCTCGGGAAGACAGTTCTTGCAGTACCAACCATCTTCGTCGCGATATTCCAGCACAGTAACTAGCGCATCGCATTTTGTGCACAGCTTCAACGAACTTTCCTGGCGCTTCAGACTCAAAGTATAAGTGATGCCATCTCCACCGCCCAACATATGCAGGAGACTGTTGATGTTAAGATCCAGCGACGTGTCTTCCTGGATCGCTAAACATCCTTGACCCACAACTTGACCTTCCTTCAAAATTAGTTCGTTTTTTCGTCTGATCTCGAGGGAATAGTTGAATTCTGGCGCCTTTTCCGAGGCTCCTAAGAATCGGACCGCATGAAAGATTTTCCCCGAAGTAACACAGACTTTGGTGTGAAGTAGAAACAGAAACTGAAAGGCAGTAACGAGGTAGTTATCCAGACTGGATGTTGTGATGTTATGCACTAGACTGCAAGGGCTGTCCAGCACACGATCGGGATGTTGTTCTTGGCAGTGCTGCACCATCTCATCTAGACATGTAAAATTATGGTGAATTTTTTTAGGTTAACTAAATAACTAATGAAATTCTTTCATTTCTGATCCCGTGTACGAAATTGACCACGTAGACACCCGGTAAATAGAAATATCATTTGTAAACTTTCAATAAATACAAGATTACAAACACAGTAATCAAAATTTCTTAAAATACGGCAATTTATTTCTTAATTTACCCAGTAATTTACACATTTACACTATGAATTCTCACCTCTAGTGCCTAGCCAATCACAGCGCGCAGAACCGAGCACTGGACAGACGTATTGCCGGTACTCACAAACTTCCTCATGAGCAATATCTTGTGCTTCTTCAGCGAAGGGCACCGTTGTTTGACAGCCCAGGTCTTGGTTCTTGCATGGAAAACGCGCAAGTCGAGCCAAAGCTTCATATTGAGTGTTCCGAGTCGCTGGGTTTTTGGAAGTGAAACATCGGCCGCAAGCTGCTGCTCCATCATGCTGTAGGTATATGGGGCCCCGCGATAGGTAAACCTCACATTTACTGCATCGCAACACTTCAAGAACTTCCCCTGGGACGTTCATAATTAACTTCATGAAAATAAAATAAATCAATCAATAAAGTAATTGGAGATAACCTAATAAGAAAATAGCGATTAGATCTATCATCTTATCATAATGTATCATTAACCTTGTCATGTTTAAAAGTAAACTTTAATATGTTCTATACTTACCAGTTACTGTTACTAGTCTAATTATTAAACTCAAAATAATCTAAGTAGGTACATAAACTCCTGTTGACAGTAACGAAATTAGTAGTAGAGTAAAATTCTAAAATTCAGGCCCTGAACTGCGCGACGCGCGAGAACGCGGAGCTTGTCATGTACTGTCCGTTTTACAAAAGTGGAGCTAGCGAGTATATGCTACGCTACACTTGACTTAATTTTCAAAGAAAACTAAAATATAACTCAATCACAATCAATTACAAAATTCACAACGTTACACGAAGCAAAACACTACGAACGTCAACATGAGAATAACTGATACTGAAGCTGATGTTCTGTAGAACAGACAGTAGCGTAGTTTCCTCTTGTTTATCATCTATGCCTCTCTTTCTAAGACGATAATTCGTACTTTACGCAGGGTTCTACTTAACTGTATTTACATATAATTATCAATGGCGCTAACTAATTTTGCATATACTGGGATTTACTTCTCAAATATATTGTTGACTGCATATCTCGATATAAAACTCCATGTTCGGTGTTTTTGGTTTTAGTTCAGATTTAACCAAAATTGTATTTTGCAGACGTTTAAATATAAATTGATTGATTTAAATAAAAAATAAACGTTATTTCAAATGATTTAAAAACTAATTACAATTATTACATATTTTCTGATAAATAACGCTACCATTTATGAAATAAACAACAACAAAAAGTTTAAACTTCAAACAATACGGTTCAGTTGTGGAGTATAAAGTTTCTGATAAAGAAATGTATTGTTGGCTGCATATCTCGATATAAAACTCCATGTCTCCATGTTCGGTGATTTTTGTTTTAGTTCAGATTTGAATGATTAACTAAAATTTTATTTTGCATACGTTTAAACATAAATCGATTGAAAGCAAATTCTTTATCTATATTTCTCTTTTAATTTTCTATAGTAGGTATAAAGCCCTCAGGTTTTTATAGTACGGGAGAAAATGTCGCATAACATTTTCTGACTGCCACAATATTAATATTGTCCTTTTAGCTGGGATAGGAGCTATAATTATTATTATTTTAAAATCAAACTAAAACTTATAAGGCGCGCCTTGCTTAAGTATAATCAATAATTTAAAAAATATGTAACAGGTAACAATTATTTGTTTTGTTTATTTTGCTACGAAATTAAATAAATGGCGAGTGTATTAATAAAAGTTTGCGAATTATTAATTAAAAGATATTCTATAAAATATGTAATATTGTATCGCGTTGTAGTTGTAACATTGCAGGTAACATTATACTAGAAGATAAAATAAAAACGTTGCAAGTTGTTTGTGTGTGACGATGAAGTGGTTAATCTTTGCGACGCGATACAATATCGTGGATAGTGGAATATGCTAATAAGGCATAAATTAAAAATAAACTTTTGATATATGAGACTGGAAGACGTGCTGTGCTATTGTATTTTGTCGTGGTTTTAAAGCTTGCTGTAGATGTAGTACATTTCAAAACTGCAAGAAACAAAATTATACGAAATCTTTAAGTATATTTTAAAAGATAAATATACATGAACTTGAAATGTGATTGTGGTATATTAAACTAAAACTAATGGATACAAAAATTTTCAGGTACAGCGAATTTGTTATTTATTTATCTGGTCTGTACTTAAACTGTTACTAAGACCTGTAGAAAGTTTAAAAAAAGATTGATTCTAATTTTAACTAGGTACAATGTTCAACGAAAATATACGATACTAAAATGACGAACATTTAAATTGACAACATTAACTAATTTGAAGCTACACATTAGAAAGGAAGTAATCAATAAAAATCACTTTTAATTTCTCTACTCCTAAAATCGCATACCTACTAAAGCATTCGACATTCTAATTTAGCAGAGCCAAAACCAAATCTAACTGTAATTTCGCAATCAGACACCAAATACCAACATTCCAAACATCCCTGATGTACCTTTCACCACTTACTTGTAGTAACTTGTCTCTGTCTGCTACAAGCTTTATCTAGCCAATAACTAATCACTTTCATCTTGTCGCACGGGAAAAGGTAATTTTCAATCAAGAACCGCGACGTGAAGCGTTCGATAATTTGTAACTTCATAACGTAGGAATAAAAACTTTGAATTTTGTAAGATATTTAATGTAAGTACTACGGCGCAAACAATAAAACTGAATGTCAGTTGTAGCTTGTAGCTAAGCTAAACCAGAAAGGAATTTTATAGCTGTAGCTGTAGGTAACGTTGATTTATCACGTGTGAAGTGTTCAAAATTAAACACAAATATTTATGGGTAGCAAAACGTTTATTAAACTTAAACAAGGAAATACTAAAAACAATATAAATCTAAACTACTAAGGATTGTATTTATAAACATATGTAAAGAATTTCTTAGTTAAAGTATCGTATTCAGCAGTCTACTTTAAGTATACAGGATGTGTCTATACGTCAGGAGAAAGTTAAGGATACCTATATATTACATGATGTACTGAACATGGAACTAGTGATGCGTCGAGACGAGACGAGACGAGATTTTTCACTTCTCGTCTCGTCTCGTCTCGAATTTGAAAATTTTGATCTCGTCTCGAATATTTCTCGTCTCGATTATTGTTATCTCGTCTCGATCTCGATCTCGTCTCGATTTCTCGACCATTTTTACTAACAATTTTTTTTTGCCGATTGATATTAAAAGTGCTATTTTTGACAGGTGACAGTCTGTGAAATGTCACTTTTAGTGCCTAAGGTAATTAAATTATTTTTTTCAATACCTCCACCGAAAACGCCACTATTACTAGAGACGTAGGTGAGGTAGCTCTGACCGGTCAGTACATTTTCCACCTAGAAAGAAAAAGTACTTTTCCTCCCGCTTTATGTGGGATTCCAATTTTCTTTTCTTCCCTAGGGAGTAAAAGTACTAACCGGTCGGTAATATCTCACTTTCATCCCTAATAATAAAAAATTTAATCTAATAATTTTACATGGTTAATGTCAGTAATGTAATAGATCTATGTTGACAGGTTGAATTGACAATTTAGTTGAGTTTGACTATGACAATAACAAATAGGCGAATCGGTGGAAAAAAAATTAAAAATTGTTGAATAAAGTATAAATAATTTAAAAAATTCGAGAAATCTTGACGAAAATGTCGAGATTCTAATCTCGTCTCGAACATTTTTTACAAAAATTAGTCTCGTCTTGACGAGACGAGAAATATCGAGACGAGACGAGACGAGATTCGAGAAATTCTCGTCTCGTCTGCATCACTACATGGAACAGAAAGATTTTTTTAAATAAAGGTAACTAATTTAAAGTAAAGTGAACATTTTAGTACCATGGTGAGATAGTTTTTGTATTTTATCTAAGTCTACTACAATATCACAGGATATTCTTTACGTAACGCTTAATATTGCCTGACATTGAAAATTCATTTCAATTAAGCTGCTTTAAATAAAATACACTACTTTTAGGTATAGGTACCTTAATTTTGGGAATTTTTTTAAAATTCTTTCTGTTCCACATTCAGCACGTTATGTAATATAGTATATCCTCAAATTTTTTCCCGAACTAGAGACACACTGTATATCAACTGTTACAGCTTTACTTAAGGTAGAAAATCCGTCGGTCATAAGCGTGCGTGATTTCGGTGTGAGGTGAGACCGAAGCAGTCAAATAATCAGAAATAAATCATTAAAAATCGTAGATTTGGATGTAAATTACAAATAATAGGTATCCAATTAAATAAAAAATATAATTGAAATTTAAGTTTACACTGAAATGCAGTAGTAGTACGTCAAAAACATAATTTTTCTTGAGACTGGAACCTTTTGCATGCGATTTCTCAACCATTATTGCGGTGACTCATATTTTTTATTTTTCTAATAAATACCTCAAATATCAAAGAATAACATATTCGTTTTCCAAATATGTGTTGGGTTGTTATGATATAAAATTTTCTAATCGTTTAGTAAATCTACTGGTAACCTCCATATACGCAATGTATTTTAGCGCGTTTTTGTGTCAACTTTAAATTCAATTATCTTCGTTATTTCAACGGTTACCTATAAATTTTAATTATTATTCAAATTCTACGACTTTTAATGAATGCTGTATATCAATTTAAGTCATATTTTGGGTTGTCACTACCCATGGATTTACTACCTTAAAAGGAAGAAGTTCTTAAAACGTCCATATGGGTCTTAGTACCGGATTATTCTTCAATTTCAATGAAAAGTAACTTTATGAGTCGTAGTCATTGAAAAAATGATGTACTATAACCTACTACCTAAATACTATAATATATTTGTTTTATAATTATTGCGATTGTCGACTTTAGAACTTGACACAGCAAATATTACGTTATTTTTCAAGCTGAATTGGCACTAACATCGCCAAACCTCCATGCCATGCTCTCTACAATTCAGTAGACATTTATAGATTTAAAATTTTCCAATCCATGGAACCATCGCACTAATTTTTCCGCTTTTGAGGTTGCATCGTTGCCGTTACAACGCATTCGCTTTTGTGTCACAATACCGTGAATATTTATTCCCGTTTGTGTCTGTTGTTCGCGATGGCATAGAATACGAGCGCGGATGAAATACGGCGTTCTAACGTTCACTTGCCGTTCAGAGCAGCAGTGCAAGTGCAGCAGCAGCAACTCTGCTACAGCGAGGGCCGGTCGCACAATTTATGACCTCAGACATGTTGCAAGTTACTATATGCTCTTGTTGCCTGCTGGGTGCAGTAAGCAGTGATTGCCAAACTCTGAAGATTGTCATGTTGTTGGTTGGGGACTTTATTAAACATTAAACTCCAAGGGAAGATGGCAGAGGATGAGAATCTGAGAATCAGGAGCGTGACTTAAAATTGATACTGTAGCTTTTGTCCAAATAGAGAGGAAAGCGCTTCTTTTTTCCACTCGAGCCCGAAGTTTGTGTCACGAGCGAAGCGAGTGAGGTAATCGAGCGACAGTGGAAAAAGAGCTTTCCTCTCGTGTTAGACACAACATTTTTTTCACGACATTGTGAATGTAAAAGCAACTCATAACTAGAAGTTAAGTTATAAATGCCATATGTCAGAATGATGTTTAAATACAATGGAATGTAGCCAATATGCGAAATTAAATTTAAGTTGTAAAATCGTTAAATTATAGAAAAAGAAAGTATAAAACATAATAATTGTAAATAGTTTACAGTACCTACCTATATCACTATAAAATCAGAATTTTCAATAAAATAATAAATTTACTTACAATTTTCAAATATTTCATCGTAAAATTACACTGGTGGTAACACTGCTTACTTTCCTCTCTAGAGAGGGAAAACTTACTTTTTTCACTATTTCACAAGAAGAAAATTGTGTTTTCTCAGCATGTCGTGAAAAAAGTACTTTGTGCAACTAACGAAAATATAGAAACATTCAAACTTTCATTACAATAAAAAGCCAGAAAGGAACAAACTCTTTTATTCACAATCGGTTGGTAATATGTGCGTTTCCAACCTTCTAAACAGTTGGGAAGCGAGTCATTGTTTTTCTGGCTAGCTGGGAAGTGAGCGTTTTCCAGCTAGGTAAACGTCACTTTTCAACCAATAAAATAAGCTTTTTTTGCAGCTTCTCGCAGTTCTAAAGGAATATTTTCGTCTTCACCATCTTCACAATCAGACAACATGATAATTAATATGCTCGATCTCGATAAAAAGCAGCAAGAAACTAATTATTGACAGAATCAATAAACATTTTTTCAAGTTACCTGGCAACCCTAGCAACTTTTTCATAGATCTCTATGTTGAAGTATCAAAACAAATTATAATAAAACTGTCATAAAATATGAATAAAATGAATATTTAAAACGGGCATATCAATAACCAATTGGATTGTGAATAAAATAGTATACATACCTCGCGGGAAGGCTCATTCCAGCCTCGCGTTCATAGCTGACTCCGGTGCAAGCACCTCAGTCATCTAATGAAACGCTCGGCTGTAATGAACCATTTCCCCGCTCGGTATGTAATATACTATTATATTATGTTCAAATTACTCAGTCCATATGAATGACTATGAAACAGGTTTTGCAAAATTTGGTACAAACTTTTTTTCCAGCTTGAATGGATATTTTATGTTACAAGCTGTTAAAATTCTTGTTTACCTCTATCGCTCTATCTATAAGTATACAGATATAAAATGTCGGCCAAAATTTCGAGCTGTTTTGAGCTATTATTACTTTCATGATTATTTAGTTATTTGATTTGGTTTCTTACTTATTCCACAACGCTTAGTGGCCAAATAAAAATGGTCATATAGTTATTTTATGAATCCAGGACTATAAATAGTCTGAAAAATGTTACTTTATATGTAACAGAATGAAATAAAATAAGCAAATTAATTAGTAGTTTGTTGATATGCGTTGGTAAGATTTTTATTAATTTTATTGATTATAGATTAGTGTTTAAGAAAACATGTGGCTAAAATTATTAACGACTGAGTTAGGTACATTTGTTACATTATTAAGCCTAATGGTAATGTGAGTCAACGTATTTTATTATCAATAGATTAACGGCTTTTACTCAGATTGAGTGTGACAGCCTCATATACTTTGAGTTCTCGGTCAATTCACTAAATATTAAATGTTATTTAAATTAGTCACTTTAAAGGTAATTATTTCTACATATTAACGATTATTATCCATACAATTACTTGTAAAAAGATATACTTTGAATAATTGATTATAGTATTAATTAATAATCATTTAATTAACTAGTCATCATCTATTGATCTTCGAACTATGAAACTAGAAGTACAAACATCTCAACTAATAATCCATAGTGGCATGTACACAACTAAGCGAACTAGTCCAGAAATTCCAAAACAAGCAAATAATCAAAAATTCAATTCCAGTTATGCGTTGTTTAAAACTAATTTGATCTATGTCCGGTATTCGAACACGGCAACAGGCCTGGGGAGAGCCACTTGTCGGAAGTTATGGGACCGCTGATCTCTGGATGCTTGAGAGAAGCTCCGCGGTGCGGCGGCGGCGCCACCGTCGTGTTTGCTGCTCCTGCATAATTTACATTTGCTGTGGTTAACTTCGCCCCATCGCCATACGTTATTCATCGATAAATCTTTGACTTATAAAACGGCTACATTAAAATACAATATTCTGGTTTATGGGCGGGTTGTAAATTTTGCGGAAATGATAGCGACTTTGTTTTAAAGTTTGGTTACAAGATTGTGAGGAACATAGCACCAAATTCGAATAAAATCGACCGTAAAAATTTATACTACATTAACTTTTAACACTTAAATGCGATGCGAACATAATGTAGATCAGTAGATCGAACATCTAATATTATGCCACATACTTTCCTTATAGCAGTTTAATTTTTTTCTAAGTAAAGATAAAGAGAAATGAATATCGACCATTTTTACATTTATGTCTTATGATAAAATTAGACAACTAATTTGATAACCTACAGAAATCCTACATTGGTCATTTGCGTACTTAGGTCTGGCAAAATGAGTAAAAAAATTAAGAAAGGTATTAATAATCATAAAAATTATTAAAAATTAAAAACGAAATAATATTCTAAAATACCGAGAGTTATGCCCAGTGCACACGGGGAAACATTTTGACAAGTTTCCTGAAAAAAGTTTCCAGAAAATGGAGATTTTTTTGAAAAACAATAAATATGTTTATGATCACATGTCACATTTGACGATTTGACAAATAAGAAGTTAGTTGCACTTCACAATGTTTCATGAAAATGCCTCATTTTTATAGGCGCCGTTAAAACTTTGAAGTTTCCGGAAACTTTTTTCAGGAAACATGTCAAAATGTTTCTCTTTGTGCACTAGGCATTACAGATGACAAAATAGATAACCTTATTCTTGTACTTTTAACAAAAATTGTGTTTGTACGAAGCTTTACATGAAACTTTGATATGAACTTCTTTCTTTTTATTGATGACGAATTGATGATGATGATAATTTGAAATTCTGATGTTAGCAGAAAGTAAATATAAAATATAAGCGAGCAGTACGTTATGAAATATTCGTTGAACTGGAAATATTACTAAAATAATAATAATAAGCAACAAGTTTACCTTGTCAAAACAGACAATATCATAATCATAACCAGACCTGGGCATTACTTAAGTATTTAGGAATTTAAATATCAATTTTTAATAACAACTAGTACTTAATACTTATACTTAAGTATAATTTTTGTGGCAGTACTTATTATTTTACTATTTTAAATACTTTGTAGTTAAGTTTTTCAATAATACTGATATAATGTAAAAGTACTTAAGTTTTTCAGTAGTTTATACTATTCAACTTGCGACCACAGGGACAGATTACGACATTTTTACTGTGATTAAACTTCCTCGTAATAATCCGAGGAATAATCGAAGGTAATAAGGTTACAAATGTTACAAACCATGCAATTTATTATATTAATTTTAAAAAATACTGGTATTCTATTTTATTTTTAAGTACTTTTGACGAGAAAAACATGTACTTTACTTAAGTACGATGAATCTTTACTTGAAAATGTACTTGGTAACAAATACTGACGATAGGTAGTACTGGGTACTTATTCTTAAGTATTTTGATTTCTATACTTACCCAGCTCTAGTCATTACTCGACCTGATATATTCATTTTATTGGAAGAATAGTGGAAATCGTATCAAGACCATTTCTAAGAAACAACCTCACAATTTTTTTGGTGCAAATAGTAAAAAAAAATGTAGGTAGGTATTTCCTATTTGCGTTGTTAAACATTATGTTTTGAAACAAAATTAGATTATTTTGATCACAATGACAAATAGACAAATCAAATAGTACTAAATAAGAAATAGCTAACATTTCCGCAACTAAAACTCGTCAGTGGCATCCGTCTCGCCACAAATGGGCAGTAAACCAGTGGCGCAGTTCAGGGTTTATGTTTACATGCGGGCATATAGCGCTGTAATTACGTTTGATTCGGTTAGATATTTTTGTTTAATTGTTTGGTGTGGGATGAATCACTGCTGAATTAAACTGTTATGTTTTATAGTTGCCATCTGCGGGCGCAAAATGGTTGCAGTAAAGTGGGGCATTAAATGTACACAGAATGGAATAGCACGTATTGTTGCCGTAATTAAAGTATTTATGTTGAAGCGCAGAACGTAGAAACTACACTAAAATGAATTAAATTGTTGATGAAATTGAAATTGGCGATATTTTGCGCAAAAAGAATAAAATTTTATTTCACACTTTGCTTGCCATGCTACCTATTCTCCTCTCTTTGGAAGGACATCTATTTTATTATTTATGTTTTAAAAGCGCAAATACTACAAACTATTATTTTACCTTTTTATATTCAGGAAGATTAATTCACAGTAAGAATGTCGTATTCTGTTGCGTTGGTCGCAGGTTGAACAATAAAATAATTTCAACTTTTGAAAAAAAGTAAGTACTTTTATATGATTTCAGTATTATTGAAATATTCAAGTATTTAAAATATACTTCAGTATTATTTACGATTATGAAATGAAAATAAGTAAGTACAAGGTTTTTAATCTTAGTCTGTGTCTTAGTACTTTTAAAGTAATAAAAACCAAAAAAATATTTATACTTAAATACAAATATTAAGTAGGTAAGTACTACTTGTTATTAAAAATTGGTACTTAAGTACCTAAATACTTAAGTAGGTAGGTAGTATTTTAATTTTAATTATTGAATTACATAATTATTTAACTAAAAACATGCACTTTAAATATTTTTTCCATAATAATTGCCTATAACTTAATCTTGAATTTAATAAGGGTGTTTTTCTCACAATGAAATATACTGTATTTCAAAGAGCTAAATTAGCGATATTCCCAAACCTTATTATTTGAAATAATTTATAGATTATTTGAACAGGGGGTGTCTTCAATATGTCTGTGATTGGAGACACAATAATTATTATAGCGAGTAGGTACATTATACATTTTGAGAAACAATTTGTACACATTTCGCGCCAACACTATACATGTAACTCGCAGGATATTTTCTTTAATTAACATATAAATAGCATTGTGAATGATTTCGAACACGCATAAAGTAAGTTAATAAGGCTATATCTAATTTTAAAACGAAATGAAATATTTCTTCTGCAGATGAGCTTGGTAGAAAAGAATGAAGAAGTAAGCTACTGGTTTAAATAAAGCCAATTATAACATGACGTATCTCTCCGGTAAGGAAGTAGGGCGGAGTTGGAGCCTGTGCGGTACTTTGTTCTCAGGATAATTAAAACCCAGTACCTGGAGTAATTAAACCAGAAAATGGATTAAATTTTGGTTATGTTTAATTCGATATCTTAGCCGACTGGGCGGCCCACTAACGGTTCCTTCTTTCATTATTTACCTTAATTGGACACAAAATATCTTAAAAACACATTAAAATTTGATGCCTTGTAGGGTTGTGTTTCTCAAGGCAGTCATGGGCCGTTTAAAATTAAGCTGCACATTTCTGAAAATCTTGCTCGTAAATAATAAAGACACACTTTGCTTGTGCCCTGATTACGAACATAAAAGAAGCGTAAAGTTTAAAAAATAATGTAGCACATAAAAAGGGCGTAACGCAATATTTTTTACATCGTTTATTTATGGACCACGACTACTTCCCAAATTTTTGCCGCAATATGGGGACACAATGTCGTATGAGGACAATAGAAGGAAGTGTATTATACCATATGGGGAGCTTTCAAGATAATACATTTTTGGAAGCTGTTTCTCCTTTAGAAAAATGACTTCATATTATACAGAGTGTATGAGCTTTTGCTATAAAGTTTTATTTCAGTTATTACAATTTTATCTACTTGCTAAATTCCAGTCACATTTTTCAGATAACTGCACAAAAATCTTACCTGTGGTGTACTTGTACACTATTTTGCCCGCACGACCAGAAATATTAAACATTTTATTCATGAATATGTTTTAATGTCAAACACTGTTATAATTTTAATTTTGCGAAGAAAGAAATATACCAAGATTATGGAATACATGATACAAGATTTTCAATAACAAGAATATACCAGAATACAAGATTATACCAGATACATCAAATGTACTACTTTAATTTAATTTATGTGAATAAATCGCTTTTAATGTCATATATTTGTCCATTTTAATGGATTAGGTCAATTTATCACGATATACTTAATGACAGGAAAAAATATCAAATGTCTGAAAGACAACACGCGCTTACTAAAAGGTAAAACAAAAATTAAAATTGTGACGATATGACCTGTTCGATAACATATATTGTTAATTTTTGTAGCTAGGTAACTGTATGAAAACTGTTTTTTGCATTATATGGTCTTGAGAAAAGGTATTTTTTATTATACTCGTACCTAATATTATATTTTTCACGGAAACTCAACAAAATTTTAAAAATTGCACTCGATTTTTCTTCTCGATCGAATCTTTATAGGTTTTATTCTTCTTCCTGAAATAAACAAAATCATATCATAGTTTTGCAGTTAAATTTTTCATATAGGGCATTTAATAATGTCTTTACAAGATATACTTAAATTATTTTTTTAAAATTAAAAATTCATGAAAATTACAACGTGTCCCTTTCTAATTACATTACTAGTTTGTTTTGAAACTAGGAGGTGTAAAAATTAAAGTCAGATTAACAGTCTTAAAAAATGCAAAAAATCACTAGGAGTTTCTTTTCAAATCACCTAAACTATAATTTATTATTGTATAAGTCAAGTTATTTTATTATTTCAAATAATATTCATTTTGGATTTTGTAGTATCAATTTCCAGATGACATTATGACAGTAAATATAAACAAAACACAAAAATTTGATAATTAGATGTGTTGAGTGTAAAAACAGCGGTGTTCCAGCCAACCACAAGCATAGAAATAACACTTTGTTTTTACTCCTCCTAGTTTAAAACCAAAACCAAAGAACAGAAGTATAATAATTGATGATCACTTTTCTTGCTATCCGAAGAAAGAGAAAACAAAATTTGAATAAATTTCCATGTAACAATGCCCAATGCCAATAGCCAATATGTTATCTAACAACCGGCAGCATATTATGCTACCACATCTACTATTTACTACATCAGTATCTCATCTCATTTGATTTTATAATTTATCTGCTATTCTAATTCACAGTGACATGTATAAAAACGAGTAAATCATTTGAAACATGAAAAATTATTGTCGTCAAAGTTATTTATTGCTTGTCAGCATCAGATTGATGGGATCCTCAATGAAAATTTGTGCAGTCGTAAATATTTGCTGGCAGCCAGTGAAGTATTTTGGTAATATAATTTTATCCGGTATGTTAGTTCCGTTTAATGGAGACGAATGGGTTTGAGTATGTAGTTTCTAATGTCAGGGCTGAAAGCTGGAAAGTGAAATGGAGGTTTGCCTTTTCGCCTTTCACTTGCGCAATCTTTAAATCTTTCAGATTATTCCATTTGATTTATTTGCAGTAAGATTGCTTTACTAAAGATTGGAGTTATTTTATAGGTTTAACTTTTGAATCTGCCAATTTGGTTTAATATATTTTCAGTTCTTCTTATGTGATGCAACATAGCATTAGGATTATATTGATATTTATAAATTGTAAAACAGCTTTGAAATTAAATGCATAATAAATGTACCTATACTTATAATTTAATTGTGTAGCTCGTGCAGTGTACTTAAAAATAGCGCGGTAGATATTTATTATTAATAAAAAACGTACCTATCTATTGACATTTTTTTATACCAAGTATACTAGCACATACTTGATCAATCATATTTTATTTAGATAAGATATTATTTACCTCCCGCCTCGTATTCTATAAGGGAGGTATTATTATGTGCTAAAATTTTCGAGTGTGAGTTTTTAGTGGATAAACACGTTTTAGGATTCATACAATACGAAAAAAGTATTTTCGAGATTATGTCTGTGTGTACGTGTGTGTGTATGTTAGGTTTAGGTTTTATCCGGGCTTTATAACTAAGTATAACTCAAAAAGTTACAAACATTTAACAATCAAATTTTATATACCTATAGGTAACATTTTTATACAAATCTTAAAAACCCAGTTATTTTTTGGAAGCAATCCCTAATTTATAACAATATTTTTAAATGAAAGATTATATTATTATCTACAATTTTTAACATTTTACAAATTGTTCTATCATAGTATTTTTGGTATTAATTATTTATAATTTAGAGTATGAAACTTCAGTATCTTGTTGTTCATGATTGTTTAACATTTGTGACTCCGTAAAAATTAATTGATTATGAAAGTGACAATATCACAGTGACATATCATTTATATCTTCTTCTACAGTTGACTTAATGACTAAAATATATGTGTAAGTACCTATTGCTTATATATGTATTTGTATGGTAGTAAAAAGAGTAGGGTAGGTATGGCAAGATCTGGTGCGGCCACATCAGATTTTTGTCTTTCTTCTTAAATATCGACCTATAATATTTAGAACAATGTCGGAAATCTATTATATAAACAAAATTGTATTTTATCTATTAATTTATGTACTTTATTAATCATGGTCATGGACTATCATTATCATTATTTATCAGTATCTATTTTCTATATAAGTTTCTAAGTTGGTAGGTACTTAATTATATTTTAGTGTACGTTCTCAGTATTGCTCACTTATATACTTAATTCATCTTTTTTGTGAATTAATTTCTCTGAATTGATATAACTTTTAATTTCCATAATTTGATTATGTTTCCTTATATTATAATTTCAATCTACTTTTGATTTTAGTTTACTGATTTTGTTGACAGTAGACTAATGAAAATAACAGTTATAATTTATAATCAAGAATTAATTTGAGTAAAAACCAAGATAAAGTAAAATATCATTTGTTTGGGAAGCACAACATAATACATTGATTGCAAACCAGATCGTATTTCTGACCAGTTCAATATCCAATCCCATAAAACCAAATCGAAAACAAGAGACAAAACTCCCTGAAACAATCACCTCTCAATTAATCCCCAGCTCAGCTCCCGTCCACCACGCATACAAAACCATCAAGTAGGCTACACTATCCGCTACACCAGAAACAAAACACTCCCTTTATTCTCGTCACGCGGCAACACCATTACATTACATTACAACTCGCGTTACATACAGATGCCGGAGAACCGTTCGTTCTAACCTAAATCCGATCATGCGATTCGAACTATCATATCAGTTACATAAATACACAGACAACAGACGCGAGCCATGAGCCACCCTGCTTAAGTCACGGACACGCCGATAGAGGCTCTCTATCCTGCATGCAAAATGTGCGCTGTGTTTAGCATGAACAACATATGCGTTGTCCGATGCAAATGTTTGAACTGGTCAGGTTATGTTAGATGGGGAATTGAACGATGGGGAGTGGTATATGGTGATGCGAAACAACTGGTCAGATAAACTGGGAAATGTATGTCAATTATTTAGCATATGGCAAGGAGTATATTCCAAAAGCAATATGTTTTAATCGTAGTGAACCAAAACTGGTTAAAAAATCACAAATGGGGAAAATTGTACATGAATGGATAGTGTACCGATTAAAATGGTTGTAACAACTGCATCTTTGCTTTACACAAAAAAAAAACAGTAGCTTTACGGATACTTTGTATTTTCATTACGAGGCGCAAAACAAGTTTCTAGGGTGAACAACCAACAGGTTGAAATGTCCCATTAAAATGTAATGTTTAATGTTTTATTTTCTGTTGAAATGTCGTTTGAACAGACAATCATTCTACAAAATTCGTTTTTCTAACTTGATTTCAATATAATTTAATAATAACTTGTGGTTTACATCGGATTTATAATACGGTTTAGGAAAAATTGAAGGATACAAATATTCTAGACGTAATTTTCTGTATTTTTAAACATTGCTATATCTGCCTTTTATTTTTACTGTTCTTGGTTTAGAATGAGAAAATAGTGCTTTAACAAGTCCCCACTATTTTCAATGTTCACTTTTATCCTACTTTTAGTGGGTGTAATAATTGATTTAATCAAATTTAAGCGGACTATGCATTCTTGATTTTTTATTTTTGTTATTGTGCAATTGTGCATTACATTTTTATTCAAACTGCTTCATTAATATAGACTCTTTGGGATTGCAATAATTTAGAACACCAAATTTTAGCAAGTTGTGTGAGTATGACACACTGGTCCACAAAATTGACCACTTATAAAATTGTGTATAATGTAGCAGCACAACGACGCAAATTATAAGCCAACCATTTTTGAGAAAGGAATGGTTGATCCAAAATGTTGATATGCGTGTGGAAAATTTGGCCTATGTTTCGTCAAAATAATTGTAAAACGTGAGCAACGTTGACAAAATCTGTATTTAAACACGGATGTTTCGGGCTCCATGTCGCCTTCATCAGCAAATAGTTAAAGTAGGAAAGTTTAGTACAAAAATTAAAAAAAAAAAAAACTTTATAGCCTTTCACGAGTTCACTCAACATATCGTCGTCATCTACAATTTTTTCTTTTTATAATGTAGTTTTCACTTCAACATTTTATAGTAGGTACGTGCGCATTTAGTAAGGTACCACATGAGAAAGAAAAATTATTACCAATCATGGCTGTATGGCTTCCTTAATTAGGTATTCTTGTAAAAGTAATCATTTCCCAAAAGATCAAACACAAACATAATAAATTCATCAGGATGATACTTATCCTATACTATGCCGTTAGTGAAAATGACCTTCAAGTTTTAAAATATTTAAACCCATACGTACTCAGAAACACCATATACCTACCCTACCTAACCCTACTCATCAATGCCTCTAAAATAGTAATTCTCAATCCAGCACTTGGTATCTATATCAGTCTAGCCAACATCGCAACAACACCTCACATGTACTCACTCCACATGTGTGTTGTATGTGTTGACACGTGAGCAAACACACTAATTCACCATATCCTGCGTGCGACTGAGGCATCACATACTCCCCATGTCTATGTGTCGGTGGTTGTGTGATGTAGCATCCGTTTAGATAGCCTCAATGGATTATAATGAGCCTGACATGGACAAGGTACTTTGTAATATTGTAATTAGAGGTGTTTTAGATTGCAGGATAGCAGGATAAAAGCTTTCTAAGAATTATGAAGCTGGAGTTGCTAGTTGCTGTAATAATAATTGGTGTTGCTAGAATCATATAGGTATGACGTTAAAAAAATTATATTTGTATTCTCATCCAATATCAAACAGCACAATGGGCTACTTGCATTACATATTTTGAAAGAAGAGATTAAAACTTAGGGCACGTATTTTTTCTTTTGACAAAATTTTTACCAGCAAAAAAAAATACTGAAAATTGAATATTAATACAACAACAACTAGTGCGGTACGCTAAAACGGCCAACTACAGGTTTCATTCTTAATATTTCTCAATTTACTAAAAAACATATAATTTTCAAAATTTTGTATATTTACATATGTTTTTGACCTAACATTAGGTACATAGTAATAGAATTCTCATTTTCAATACCATGCAGTAGCCCATTAATAAGGTATACAAGTACCTACTAAGTAGGTAGATATATTAAAATTATTTCGGAAATAATTAACATATATTTTGTCTTTATGATGTTCCATTTGCTTTAAGAGATATTTCCTATTCAATATTTTGTGAAAATCTCTGTATTTATTTCTAAATTGGGTCATAAGTTTATTACTTTGTATTTTTAACTTGGTGTATAGAATTTAATGTACCTACCAGTGAAAGTATGGTACCAAAACCATAACAAAAATATCTTCTGAAATTTTATGTCATTCAATCTATTTGAGATGTTCATTTTATCTTGTGTACTAAGAGGAATTTTTTGACTATAAAACATGCTCATTGACCAAGAGCTCACACTTGAAAATTTTGAACGGGATGAGTTAGGTAAAGATGCTTTGTTCGATGACTTGAACTAGCTTTTAGTAGAGCAAACTTCTTGCACTGAAGCGTTCGAAGACAAATAGATCCATTTTGATCAACTTATCTGCACTGACTATTAGGTAGTTGTAGTAGAGTAAATAAGTGCAGAACATCGAAACGTCAAAATTAAATTGTACACGTTTGGATTAGCAGTGTACTGCTGCATGGAAAATATAAATTGAAATGTTGAACAGTGGAAAGATAGAAAATTTTCATGATCAATCAATAAATAACTATCAAAAATGTTTTCGCTGTTTTTATATCTGGCACTACACTGAGTTGAAGATGCATGTACCTAGGTAGAATCTCAAGTTAATATTGTGTTTGATGTGGTCATAATGTGAAGCGAAAAGGACAAAGTGTGTGAATGGGATCTATTTAAACTTGTACTTTTGTGTATTTGAGAAACAAAGAACTTATAACTATACTTGTTTTTAAAACTAGGAGGAGCGATTTGAAGTTGTCTCGTTGAGCCATATATACACTGTGTAAATACGAGAAAAATATCACTAGAATTTTTTGCGGCAAAATTAAATGACATATCAGCGTGAAAACTCGATACAGTCACTGATAACAACTGATACGACAAGACGGAGAACATTCGTTTGTGTACATTACAAAGTTTGTGTGGTGTAAAACTGGAGTTACATCAGCCAATCAAAAACGATAAGTTTTAGCACTCCAAATCGTTCGTATTAGTTTTTAAATAAAATATAGTGTTACTTGCTCATTGTACTGCACTGCACGGCATTACATTTCCTACTTTTCTTCTCGTACAAAGCTTTATATAAGAGCAAAGAGCATACTGCCCAGAACTATATTATTGTGTGCATGTTACTTTAAATATTTCTGTAACATAAATAACAAAAAGGATAAAGAAACCTTCTAAAGAAATCATTTCTATGTACTCGGATTATTTGTATAAATTTGTACACCCTGATTAAACGTCGCCTTGCAGCTTGATTAACCTTTTTTTGAAAATCTTTAGAGAAATCTCTTTAGAATAGAACCAACCTCAATACTGATGAATAGCGCATTGGCAATGGCAGTATATCCCCGTTGAACAAGATGGCTTACAAGGTTGCCATTCATGTTATTCAAATGTTGCCATATTAATTATTGCGAGCTATTCAAATGGAAATTTAGTACAAGTGTCAATTTGCGCATGACATCCCCATTGATCCGATCAAAATTTTGATGACTTGGGTTTCCGTGTGATACATTCCCTAACTTTGACGAAGTTTCATTAACTAATGTACGAGACCAGCGAACAGGCGAAGTTTCCAGTGTAAGAAAATCTCTTTCTCGACAGGTTTCGTGTTTTACATACTATAATGAGGATTTTTAAAGAAAAGTTTGGTTGTTTTTATCGCCCGATAAGAGCTCTCAAATTGCTTCAATTAATTAGGAACAAATTTCAAATAAAACAAAAAGTTTTACAGCAAAATATCTGTTATCAACTTTAGGTAAAGTTTGGTTTGCTCTCCATCTCCATTAAAAACTTAAAACTAGAAATAGAAATAATACGAAGTTCAATTAAGGAAAGGTATACCTATTCCGACCTATTCCTATTATAAATTTCTTAAGGTTCTACCCTTGTTGCACGCAATATTGCTGCAATAAAATCAGAATTCACGTTTCTAGCTATATTGCTCAAAATAAAAATCTCAAATTTACCATAAGCATTATTTGATTGAAAAATTCATACAATACATTGTTGCGACAACAATTATTAGAGAACATAAGAATTAATTTATGCATTTTAATATTATAAATTATGGCCTTATTATTGCATATTTATTAATTTTGTTTAAATAGTCGATTCCTTGCATTGTTCGTGAGAGGGTTACGAAAATATTTTTTGTCAAGAAAATTACATATCTGACGAAAAAAATAGTAAAAAATCGGCCAAATTGACTATTTTTACTAATTTATTACTAAAATATCATTAAGTATTTCAAAAATATAATTTCGTTGCCTTCTAGAGTCATCTTTTAACTATGTATATATAAAATATGAACTGTGTAGGTGTACTAACAAGAGCTCAGTTTGTAATATAGCAAGGTCCCTTTTTCACTATATTTTTGGCACAAGTGTAGCGCCTTAATAGGTAGGTACTAGATACGTACGTATTTTGTGGTAGTTATATATTCCATGTGATTCGAAATGCAATTTCAACTTTGGGTAAAGTTTTTCACGTGTTTACTCATTTAGTGTACCATTTCATATCAAGGAAAAACTAAAAAGTAAACAAGATGAAAACCAATACTACTCTGTACCTACCCTAACCTAACTTACCTAAAATTGAACTCCTTTTATTTATCTTTATTTCTTTGAACTTTGCAGTTCGGAAAGCTTGGCTAATAACATGCGGGTTCAGGTTGTAGCTGTACGTATTACAAAGAGCGGAGTTTTCGCGAAGTTTACCTTTTACCTGAGCCAGAGTTTGCATTTATTGCATATTTAAAACTTTCCAACGCTGGTTACATCAAGACGTATTATAAAAACTCTGTAGACGTTCTCGGTTTCCACTTTGGCAGCAAGAGCAAGCAAAGCAATCACTAATTATGGACAGAAGTAAATTAAAGTAGCTCTCATAGACTCTTTCAAATTGAAATATTTATTTTAAAAAGAAAGTTTTATGAACCGGAACATCAAATGTCTGGAGTGGTAATTAGAGAAATAAGTAATGTACAAGACTTCTTAATTAAGCGCGATCCGCGATTGTAAATATTTTTATTTGAAGAGACCGAAAGACAGATAAATAATAACTACGAAATAAATAATTCTGAAAGCACGTTGTTCGGTAACTAGCCGACGCTGTAGGCGGAGGGCTGTTATATAACCTAAAAGCAACGTGCTTTAGGCCCTGTTCACGCGAGGATTCTATGTAGATTCTTTCAAGATTCTTAATCTTGGAAAAATATATTCACGGTTTGAAGCAATCAATAAATTATAAATTCTTCTTTTCGAAGACTCATTGAAGATTCAATTTAG
Source organism: Agonum fuliginosum (assembly GCA_947534325.1). NCBI lineage: Eukaryota > Metazoa > Arthropoda > Insecta > Coleoptera > Carabidae > Agonum > Agonum fuliginosum. The sequence continues at coordinate 16,925,002 of OX384043.1, read as the reverse complement.
TGGCACCGCAATTTAACAGGTAATTCTTACTGGAAATATTTTTTCCAAGATTCAGAATCTTAATAGAATCCTACCAGTAGTCACCATACGCTTTTCGATTCGGTGATCGAACTCTCTATTACTATGTTAGTCGTGTGTTTAGACAATGTTAGTCAATTCGACCGTCAGGAAACTGAAGTATCTGAATATAATTTTAATAATAATCATATTCACAATATACAATGTAAGTATCTCCAGAGCCGGATTAATGATTTATGGGGCCCTGGGCAGTAATGATTTTGGGGCCCTCCTCTCCTAGTTTAGGTTATTCGTTTTTTTTTCAGGAATTATTTTTGTTATTAAAACATAAATTAAAAAAGTACCTACAAAATAGGGACGGCGATTTAATTTTTTTGCGTGGCAAATCCCTGTGATACATTCAGAGAGGGTAATTATAAAAAATGAAAGAAAGGCGCCGCAGGCGAAAATTTTGTTTAATTTAATGTTAAGTATAGGTATCTTAAAATTTAAGTTTTTGAGATGAAAAACACCATTTACATCTCTAAGATCGAGTCTCGAGGAATCGAATAAAATTTTGTGTCATGACTTAAAATTAAAACAAAATTTAAAAATTATTATATGATTTTATATGCTTTAGTAATTTTTCATTATATTGAATATAAATCTGTTTTCAGATTTAATTTGCATTAAATAGACTTGCATAGGTACATGAGCCCCGTTAAACACGTTAAATTGCCGCCCTTGGGTACATAATACATCGTCATAATAAAAATAACTCTTACCAATATCGGGACATCGAAAATTTTACTCGTACTTATCAAAACATTTTCTGGCTTCTATTTATTAAAATACTGATTCAAGAAGTTTTTATCAAAAAAATTTAATAATTCCTAGTTTTTTGCACAATTTAAACTGTATTAATCCATGAAAAAATACTATTGAATTCATAATTTGGGAAGAAGTTAATACTAATTGAAATAATTTTATTGTTATATTAAAATTAGTTTTGTTCTTCCGGGGCCCCTGAACGTCGGGGCCCTGGGCAGCTGCCCACAATGCCCATGGGTTAATCCGGCACTGAGTATCTCGTGTGGAAGATTTCTCAAAATGTAATTAAAACTCAATCCATTGCGTAATATAGACCTGGAAGAATTGTGATTCTCGATGAAATTGCAAATACATATATCTTATAAATTAATAACACCTAGAGCGTTAGAAACTTGCCACTTCGTTTGACCTGGTCGCATAAAATTTCTTCGGTGCCGCTTTGTACGGTTACTAGTACCTAGTACCAGCGAATACTCAACTTTGACATTTATATGACTGTTGTGTCAAGTATGATATTTTCAAGATTCAATGATACTTGTTAACGGTCTATGAATTTGTTTCAGTATTTCAAAATTATTTTTTTAAATTAACAATTCCCCACATCGTTCTCCTATATTTTACTTTTCTTTACGACTGGACTGGGTTCAAGAAAATATTGTAATATAACAAAAATGTTAGACGCAGCTGTACAATATAAACCAGTAGTATTAACTATAACTTTTATCACAAAAGAAAGAAAAGAAACACGACTACCACTGCTACCAGTACCAGTTACCACGTTACCAGCTAGTGTACCTACCTAATATTTAAATTTAACGACGCCGTTAAATTTTATAACACTAGCTTTACCCAACCGCACATTTACACAGCTTACTGTTAATAAAGGTCAGTTAGACAATTAAAATCGAAACAAAACTACTATTCTGTAAAAATAATCATCTGAAATTGCAAGTGTTCACCAAGTGTTGTTAGCGCAGTTAGCGGCATTCAACGTTTCTTTTTGTTTTGAGGTCGATTGCATTGTGACGTCACGCCCCAAGGAAGCGATGCTCGTTTGTTTCGATGTTGCCCAAGGCAGTAAGGTTTTCACAATACGCTCTGTAATTTCCTATAACTTACATTCAAGGATTCTGAATGCAGCAGTATATTGTTATTATGTTATAGTTGGCGTTGGAAATGCTAAATTATGGGGTGAAGTTCGAATGAAAATTAATATTTAAGTATAGGGTTTGCGGATATGTTAAACGGAACTTTTGAAAGGAACGATTGTGTGAAAATAAATATAAGGAAGGATTTTTTGGACTTTAAGGTGTTATTAAAATAATAAATTTAACCACTTTTCTACATAATTGCTAGTAGCCACTGCCACTGCTGTATTTTGATATTAATTATAATTTTTGAAACTCGTATTTTATCATAATACCGTGCATGTAAAAACATGACACTTAAAGAAGATTTTAAAATAGAACAAAAAAATTGCATATACGGTTAAATTTTGTTTAATAGTGATATAAATTATACGCTTTTTGTTGTACACAAACACAATAATGTTCTTTTTTATGAATTATTCTTACGCAAAACGAAACAACTATTATTTACAAATTCTTTTAAACTATTGTAGCTCTTGAATTCCTTAATCGAATTTTACATAAATAAATGATTTTGGTAAATAATTTAATCTTTGTTTCATAACTATATGTCGGAGTTAGCAATCATGTTGATTGTAAAAATAATTAATGATATAGGAATGCAAGTCTCCTAATGAAGTTATAATCGTGATTGTTTTTTCGATTACGTTAGTACACTTGGGCGAACTCTGGGATTACGTGCTAGGTGTAAGTCGAATATCAGCAGTCTTGAAGATGCTCTGATTTGAGTAGCACGTGCCCTGGAATTGCCATCTTTCCTTACCGTCACTGTTTTGATATCACGTTTAACTGGTTCATGACATGAGTGGTGAATGTGTGATTTATTTAGTGATTCGATTAGTTAACTATTCAATAATTGCGTCTTTTAGTAGTTTTATTGGTCACGGAACTGATCATCTATGGTCCGCTCCGCTCGTACTCCGATATAATAATAGTATTTTAAAATTGTTAATTATATAAAGTTAAAATTTGGCACGTAGGAAAATTAGTATTATGCCGCAGACAATTTTTATTTCACATCCACATGTATGGTCATTACTTAACATTTTAAAAAAATTATGTGTTGCCTGCTTATACATCGTTGGAAAAAGCACATTTTAAAGATAAATACACTAAGATAAGACTGTGATTATAATTATTATATATTTATTCATTTTTAATATTGGACTGATTTTTCTGCACATGAAGTATGTTCGTGCTTGACTTTTTCTTATTATAAGAACCTACCCACAAGCCACATAATAAAAAGCAATTTATTGCCTATATGTATACGATACATTTTTATATTGAGAAAAACAACTACCGCAATCAACCACAAAATATTATTTTCTAACGAGTGTATAAATTACTGCCACGATCGCTGTCAATATGAATAATAAATGTCATGACGTAGTAATTAATTGGCATGTTAGTGCTACTTTTACTGGTATATTGATGAAGTATTAAAATAAGAAATAAACAGTCCGGCATCAGAAGAAGCGGATGAATCAAGCGGTCGCTTGCATTCGAAGTGTAGGCGAAGTTTCTCTGCGACCAGGAAAAGTGGTCCAAACTTCTTGCAAACCACACTTCATTGCTATCATGTCAGATATCATCAGTGGCGTACATGAGAAATTTCTACAGGGAGAGATTATAGCTATTAATATAATAAGAATATTATGCGATTTATAATACCCAGGATGCTGCTAAGCGACGAGGTGAAACCGAGTCTCGTTGAACATCCAAGGGGGCTTAAATTGCATATTCGCGTTATATTCGAAGCTTAATCGTATCATCAACGACAGCGATGTTAAAACAAATCAACAATTTTATCTGTCAATTAGTTGACAGTTCGTATATTATGGACGGTTTTGATGTTATTATGATTGTATCTAACGTATTAAGTCCGTAACTAATGAATTATAAGTATCTAACGTATTATGTTGTTTATAATTATCAATAAATGTGAAAACTGGAATTTCTTATAAAAATATAATATAATCTAATTGTCAAAAAGTTATTTCAATACGGCAATATAATCAAAGTGGGTTCAGTTCAAGACGTTACTTTACTTAAATTACTTATAATGCATTTAATAGTTAGTTATCTCGCATACTTTACCATTTATCAAAAGAAAGAAAAAGTCACCATAACCAAAAGTGTCACTGTCGACCTTTGACCTCTATTCAACATCTGCATTATGCAAAATTCTTTGTTATGTATTATTTCTATAATCATGATAATAGAAAATAATCTTTTACCGTGAAAGTTATTATATAAATACAAAAATGTCAATACAATCCAGAGGTGTTGAAGATTATGTTGAATAAAGAAGAAATACAATTATTACTTTATTCTAAATAATAATATGATTACGTAACAAATTCAAATTATGAAGTAATATGTGTTAAATGTGAAACTAACACTTTTATTACAACCATTTTACGGAAACGGTAAAATTATGCAACATGAAGGAAACAGAAAAATAAAATAAAAATTAGCATTTCAAATTAGAAGACAGTTTTCATATCCAGGCAAGTAAACTGCCTTTTAAAAATTATAATTTCAAATTAACAACCAGAATTTGCAATAAATACAATAGTAACTAGAACAATAATATAATAAAATTTCACAATAAGAGGAACTAATTTAAATGCGATTCATTAATTACTAATTCAACAGGTGGTTGTGGTTCTGGTTACCCGTGGTTACCACTGTGGCCTGTTATTATTCTTGAGAAATAACTTTGATTCACTATTTAAGCAACTTTCATTTTTTATAGCAAATTGTATAAATTATAAATCATTGTTTTCGCGCTGTTATTACATAAACAACAAACAACAGTTTTCATCAGGTGAAAATAAATTATGTGATATGCGATCACCAGGAACGACGACGGAATTATATTGTTTCATGAAGCAGGAAATAAAAGAACAGGTAGAGGATTACATTGCATTATTTTTATCTGTATCATGTAACATAACTCTTGCAAACATTGCAGCTCGTTGTATTTCTCACAAAAATTGCATGAACAATAAAAATATTATACTCTTGTCTTATAACTTCGAGGGTCGTAGTCATATTCATATTCATAGCAGTCACTTATCTTCATCTCCATCGTACTAAGTAGTTGCCTTATTTTATTTTATTTATTTTGTACTTACTCTTTGAATGCTGTCCTATTGTACTTTTTTATACGAAACACAAAGATGTATACCTATTTGATCTTTAACTAACATAAAATTTCGCCTGTGGCACATTTTTACCTTCCGCTTACCTGTAAAGGAAGGTATTGGAATCATGCAAAAAATCGGGTTGTGAGTTTTAAGTGGATGAGCACGAATTAGGGTCCTTACAACTCATTTTTGATAGTTTCTCGATGATGTCTGTATGTATATGTGTGTGTGTGTATGTGTGTGGTCCGGGCCGATGCCGGATGTCGCATAACTCAAATACAAATTACCCAAAAATTTTGATATTTGGTATTTTACAATTGTATACGAATAGGAAGAGCTCATTAGATTTTGGTACAAATATCTTCACCGGAAGTGATATTTTTTGAAGATTGAAAAAGATAATTGTCAAAAATTTATATAAATTTGGATAAAAATAGTATTTATTTGTAATAAGAATAAGAGGCAAAGTTATTTGCAACTTACGTTATAAAAAAATTGTCTTTATCTGGTAGCATTAAAGAACTGCAGTAAAATTTAAAAAATAAATTTATCAGATAAAACGTTGAAATCTTGTAATCCATGTTCGGTTGTTTTTTGTTTCTTCGTGAAAAATATTGACAGGTGAGACGGGAGACAAGTTGACATACTAGCGCCATAAGTCATAAGTAAGATATTAAATAATATGTAGTAATTGAACGGAGGATGGCTTCAACACAGAAGAGTTTGCCTGTGAACGAATCTTTTGATTCAGGATGCAAATTTCTGTGTTTGAATATTTTAGATTTTTATTTGTATATTTTAGGGACACCGGATTGTATACGTATACATTTATGTTTATAAGTCTAGATATGGCGGAAGGTTGTGTGCAGGCCACTTCAGATTTTTCGTTATATTTTCTAACTAAAAGAGATGCCAGTTTGAGCAGGAAAAAATATTATTTTTGCATATGAAAGAGGAAAAAACATGAAGCTTCTTATACTTTTAATTATATGGCATTTGACCTTAAAACTCCAATATTGCCACCTAAATAAAATTGCTAAAACTATTATGAATCTATGTAATAAAATTACTAAGTTATTGCACAATGCATCTATAATTTATTACTATAAAGAAGGCAGTGTTATGAACTAAAATTAAATCAATTATCAAAATAATAACTTACAACCAATTTAGACCTTGCGTAATTTGTGCAATCCTCAAATTTACATCATTTGCCAGTTTCCTTATTTTACTTCAATGGTAGGCAAATTGTAAATACAACGTTTGACATCAATTGAAGTATCATCAAATACTGTTGTATCTAGAAAATAATTATTATGAATTTATGTCGAGAAATGTTTTATGTATATTTAAACTTAAAGTGAAGTAAAATTTTAGTCGAAATCGAGGTCGAAATGTAACAAAAATCCAGCTTTATATTGAGACGCACAGTGGTATCGTGGTATGTTTTTTTAATAAAAACAAATAAATAAAACAAGTAGCAAAATTATTAATCAAATACCAAAAGATTTTAATTTATTGTAATCAAGTACATGCTGGCTTGAATAAAATGTCTCAATTATCAATCACCCTCACTAACACACTAGTTAGTTAAATACCTAACTATTATCGACTAGAGTTATGATCGTATTCACGTTCAGCGCTTAGTTTGGTGCATATGCATAGTCATTAAAAATCCCCTAAGAAACCCTACTCTCTCCGCCAATGCCTCGCAGTAGAAAGTGGCACATCTCCCTCACGCATGGCCCTCTAACCTCAGCGACCTAACCGTGGCGTCGCCAACAGTTCTACAAACACTCGCACACACACACGTGGGCCACGACCACGCATTTGCGAACTTCACGCCACGCTCCAGCGCGTACATACATAAATATCAAGTTGGCGAGAGAGACTTGACCAACCTCAACCGAGAAAGTGACGAAACAAAAAACTTGATAATGTACTGGTTGGGTTTTTGTTGCTAAGATGTAAGATGAGGAAGATTTATATGTATTAATAATGATAATTTATATGTTGGGAATGACCGGTCGCAACAGCAAAAACCGGCAAAAACTTAACTCTTTGAGATAAAATATGTTGTACGTATAAATTCAGATACCTGCCTACTCTGTGGAGCGCATATATTATGCCAACATACGGTTTTCATAAAGTCATGTTCACACATGAATTCTGAGAGTATTTGAAAATATAATTTAATTAGTCACTATTCTCCTAATAGTCCAGGAAAAAATGCTACAAAATTCGCCAAATAAACAAAAAAATCTGCTGTGTCCACCACAGTACTTCCCCGATTATAAGTTTTAATAACTTACTTTCGTAACGCCGTTAATTTTATGCTTTATTCTGCAAAATTTAAATAAATTTATCATTTTTCCCCAAACTATTTAAGTTGATACCAACTTCGGCATAATTTAAATACCATAAAAAATCTGATACTTATTCACTAAAAACTCACACTCGAAAATTTTAACCCGTCACAATACCTTATAGCCTTATAGAATATAATGCGGAAAGTAAAAACAACTGACCATTGTTTAAATGTTGGTATTGATTCTTCGACTAATATTTTTTTCCAGAAAACTTTAATTTGATAATACACTTGAACAAATTTGAATAATTTTTTGAGAAACAATAATTGATTATCGCATAAATGTCATTTTTTACATTTTTACTAAACTTATCTCCCCGAGAGCTTTAAATGGACACCAAACTCGGTATAATTTGAATAATGTATGATAAAAAAATTGATGATCAGTTAAAGCTTTAATTTGATACCACACACGATAGTATTTTAATAAAAATAAAATAAGATGTTTATAAAGTTGGTACCACTGGTTGAATAAAAAAATTTGAGTAATTTTTTGAGAAACAATTGAAAATCGTATTAATGTCATTTTTTACATTTTTAAAAAAACTTATCTCCCTGAGCGATTCAAATTGACACCAAACTCGGTATAATTTGAATAATTTATAAAAAAAAAACAATTGACGATCATTTAAATGTTATTTTTGTTTTTCTACTAGAATTATTTTCCCAAGACCTTTAATTTGATACCACACACGATAGTATTTTGATAAAAATAAAAAAGTTTTGTTTATAAAGTTGGTACCACTGGTTGAATAAAGCTCATTAACGAACTTGAAGTCAGATTTTGGCTCAAGATCTTAAATATAAAATTTCAGTCCAAAATTCCAACGCGTTTTTAAGTTATCCAACATCCAGACAGACTAACAGACTAACAGACCGACAGACCGACAGACCGACAGACCGACAGACCGACTTTTTTTAAAATTATGTTTTTTGGGTTCAGTAGGGTCTGAAACGTGAAGATTCACCAAAATCTCGAACTGTCAAAAAATCACGATTACAATACTTCCCTCTATTACATAGATCGGGGAAGTAAAAAAGTAGAAGACTTCTAAAAATTCTACTTCTATGAGGATACTTTCATGCTTCTGTATCCTAAGAAAAAAATTATAGTTTATAGTGAGAATTTCCTGTCAACAGTGGCGACGCCAAATTGATTCTTCAAGTTCAATGGGACTTGGAAAAGAAGAATTTCTAATTCATTGTAGCTTCAAAACAGTGAATTTCTTTTTCCAGCATTAAGAAGCATGACAGAATCTTCAAAGAATTCATGCATGAACAGAAGGAACAGGATTAAATATAACCACTATATTACCCAGGGATTATTCTAACGTGCAGCTGGACACAAAATGTGCAGTAGGAAAGAATAAGTGCAGTGGCAATTTCAAATCAATGCAAGATTTTTAATTTTTATTATTCAAATTTATTTTAAAATGTACAATTTGTGTATGGTGCTTCTGAAATGTGTAAATTATAGCTTATTTTATGTAGTTGTGAACATGTTATAAATCTCTAAAAGTTCAATTTTATGGTATTTGATATTGATTAAAAAAAATTACAAATGAATTAAAACGAAGTGTTCATTATGTGATAATGTTGCAAAAAAGTTTTTTGTTAATTAATATAATCAAATGATAAGTTTTTAGTATACTTATAAGTATGATAATTAATAAAGCTACCTTCAACGAAACAATTTTTTATTTGTTTTAAACCTAACTTTGAGATTTATTGATGCAACAATAATTTAAATTTAAATGTTATTGAATCAAAAACTTTATGATGGTTTTTAAATATGTTTTTCTCAATAAAAATATAAGTTAGTTTTTAAGAGGACTCACCAAATTTAAAGACTCGGTTTGCGCCTCGTCCGTAAATAAATTCATCCTCTAAAACACTATTTTGCGTACTTGTTACATAAATTACTATCATGGTGCTGAGTAGAGTACCATATACTGGATTCATTATGATTTTTGGCCTATAAAGAACGCTATTATGGTCTTCAAATTGAGGCTTTTAATGTTGTCATTATGATACGGCGTAATTTATTTAAAACACTTTAACGACATTCAATTTAGAAACACCTTACTCAGAAAATAATTTATTGGTTAAGTTCAGAAGGCCGAAAATATAATACGGTTGGACATATCATACGCATGTTTACATAACACATTGAATAACATGTACTTAAACTTATATTTATGTTTACTTTGCTATTGCTCTATAAACATTAGATAACAGAACTGATGGTCAGTATGTTGGTAAATATGTTTATCCAAAGACCTAACATTGACTTTAGATTCTATTCTTTGTTCAACTATGTTGATATAGACGTAGTAACCTGAAATAAATGCAAACGATATAATTATGTTTTATTGCCAAATTAAAACCCAGTTGTTAGGTCAAAACCATTGTCATAAAAGAAAACTAATGTTTATTTTAATATCGTATTTCCAAATCTAAGTAAACAAACCTGAAATTTAGGTTAAACATTTACATTTTATCTATTATTTAATGTTTATTTTATTCTATTGCACCGCCTAGTCCAAAACTCTCATTAAAATTCCGGTCACAAAATACTTATTTAGTTAACAAATTCTCTTAACAATTTTGTCACATGCACTAACATATCATTTAATTTGGTCAAGTATTATAGTTGTTACATAAACATCATAAGTTACGTGTGTATTTTGTCCATCAGTGTAAGGACACTGCTCCTTATTTGGCAAACCTTTGTCTAAACATTTTAGTTGATGTTACGTGTTTTGTTATTTGCTCTAATGCAATCATAAACGAAAGAAAATAACGTGATGAGAATCACAACTGCTGTTTGTCTGTCAGAACAGAAATCAGAATCTTATTTGAGTTTTTATGCGTCTGCGAGAAGAATATGAGATTTTTCATTTGTTTTATTTTGAAGGAAATGAAAGAGACGAGATAATTAAAATATTTTCTTCAAACTAATTCTAGTGTTTATTTGTTCTCATTAAAAACAGAAACACTATTTCAATTCAATATTTTTAATTAAAAACTTAAGCTCTGGCTTTGTATTGTTCGTCAGACGTAATTAATTACAATTACAATACTGCAGGGTAACTGTTTTGCTGCTGTACAAAGAAAATCCACGGGAAAACCCAGGTGGATGCCACATAATATTATGCAAACATAAAATCTACGTCTTATTTTTAACAAATCATCCATTTCATGTAATATTTGACTCATGTTCATATTTATTATTACCTATTTATGTTAAATTTCTTTATTATATTCAAATTTCCCGCGTCTCTATATAAACGCCATCTGTTGGTAGTATTATTAATTAGTAGTATTTTAATTCATTATGAAAATAATTGAATGTCATAGTCATTGTTGTTGATAAATAAGAAATAAGAAACAAATGTAATAAAAAGAAAATATATTCAGTAATTATTCAATAAATACAATTATTAAAGGAAAAGTAATCATTAATTCACAATTCCTTTTATTCAAAAATACACATAGTATATTATTAAAAAGGCTGAGATTTAATTAGAAAAACTAAATTAAATCGTTTCTTGTTACTTCGTTGATATGATATTAATTTATTTTTTGTTTCTTTCAGGTATGTTCCATTTCCAATTATAAACTTGAACCAATGCTGGTAACGTGAGTAAAACTATTAGTTAGGTATTTTATGTATATATTTATTTTACAATGTGGGTACTACAGTTACAAAATTGCTGAATTGCCTGAATTGCCATATTAAAAGCATAGTAGGTATGTATTATAACATTGTAAGACAACAAAAAACCTTTAAAAATTAAAAATACGGTTTTATCCAGTTTAGAAACATGACGATTCTACCGTTTATTAAAAAAATTCAGTTACGAAAAAATATTGTTGCATACCCTATTCGTGGTTTTCTGTGCTATTAAAAGTAAAACTCCTAAATTCTCCTAATAATAATTATTACAACTACGTGTACAAATTAAATTGTCTACTTCTACATAATGTCAAACCATACGAATTAGCAAATTAGCAACCCAATCCTTTAATTATTCAATATCAAACTACATAACAATCACAGTTCTGCAACCATTAGCAAACTTTTCACAAGGAATTAAATTCTAATCAAAGAGCATCTCCTTCCGACTTTAAATTAATCATGAACAAAACTAATCCGCAAGTCCGACACGTCGAGCTCCCACATCGTCACCGACGACCGACGTCTCCGAGCGGTGGTTGCGGCTTTGCTCTTCGGCCATCGCGCCAGGGGTGGACTAGGTTACAGGGCTCCGGGATTTATAACAATAGGGTCGGTTACTTTTGGTAAAAGTATAGTAAATTCCTATAAAAATCAATAAAAGGTTATTGTATCATCCTAACCCTGACGTCACAATTTTCCAACTATTTTTCAAAGTCACGTAATAAAAATTAGTTTTTGGCGAAATTATAAATTTTTAAACAATTTTTGTTTCACAGGTATTGTTTAAACCCCTTAATTCGTTTAATCAAATAAAAAAAATAATAAACGACCCTATTTTCATTTGTAATATCCACAGTGCATGGGTTAAATGCGAAATTTTTTTCTGCAGCAATGCACACAATAAAATTTTCTGGATATTAATCCATGCCGAGGGTTATTCGGAAAGAAAATCGCATTATTACTTACTTTTAAAAAATGACGTTTATAAATGTCTACAGAAATATTTCCGGAAATATTCCCACTAGTAAATATTTCCAGGAACAAATGCGATTTTCAGTCTCTGAACACAGAGATTGTGAATTCGAATCCCGCTCAGGTGTGAAATTTTCACGGTTTCAATCGGATCGGTATCCACTCTAGTAACTATTTAAAGTTGGGAGAGTTGATTAACGACCAATGGGTAGCTCAACGGTAGAATGACCGCCTAACATGCTAGCGGTCTCCAGTTTGATCCCAGTACAAAAGAAAAATTAATACCAATGGGTTCGAGTGGTTGGATTCCATTATACAACATCTACCATGGATGGAAGTTAATCCTCTGTTGAACTGTTATTATCAACTTTTATTTTGCCGGATAAATTTCTGCTTGTTATTGAAACCTTGTTGCCTAGCAATTTGAAAAAAAAATTGTTTAATAAAATCTTTAAAGTCAAACTGCTGTCAGGTTACAAGGTTGAGATGTCAAATAAAAATTTATTCGAAGGAAATAAAATGCTCGAGTGAAATTCAATGAGATAATATAACGACTCTTTTGGTTCTTCTTCACAAATATTGCCAAAATCTAATCATTGCGCTGACAAATATTAGAAATATGAAGCAAATGGCATTTTAGTGTTTTGTTTGGTTGCTAAGATAAAGGTAAATTAGGTTTTATCACTTACCTTTCTTTTTTCCGGTGTCAAAGCGATAAAATTGAGTTTTGTTTATGGAATTACTTTATACAGGAGTAGAATTATCAAAAATAAAACTTGGCAACTCGAACCACAAAACTATTGGGCACGGGATGATAGTTGTAACTTGTAACAAAGGCTTTTACACCAGAAGATTAGATGCAAAAACAGCTTAGGCTTAATCTTAATCTTAATTGACAGATAGAGTACCTAAATAAAAATAAAATAATTTATTACTAAAGCTCAATAAAAACACCTCAAAGTAGAAGAATAAGAATTTGATAATATCGTTGTAAATTATTTACTATTTACCTACTCGTACTTTCATTTAACAATCACATGAATTATTTAATTCCGTAATAGAGTTGCAAATCAACGATGTAAACTTTATCTAGGTACGAAAAAAATTTGTACAGTTTTTTAAAGATTTTTAATATAAAACTATAAAGATGATTGTATCCAAAAGTTAAATATTGAAGGATTGATAGTTGAAAGTTGGATAATTTGAAATAAGTATAACAACCAATCTCACATACCCAACGTTAATAAACATCGAATCGTTTGCTATGTGAGATTGGTTGTTACACTTATTTCAAATTATCCAACTTCCGACTATCAATCCTTCAATATTTAACTTTTGGATACAATCATCTTTATAGTTTTATATTAAAAATCTTTAAAAAACTGTACAAATTTTCTTCGTACCTAGATAAAGTTTACATCGTTGATTTGCAACTCTATTATGGAATTAAATAATTCATGTGATTGTTAAATGAAAGTACGAGTAGGTAAATAGTAAATAATTTACAACGATATTATCAAATCCTTATTCTTCTACTTTGAGGTGTTTTTATTGAGCTTTAGTAATAAATTATTTTATTTTTATTTAGGTACTCTATCTGTCAATTAAAATTAAGATTAAGCCTAAGCTGTTTTTGCATCTAATATTTTTAATATACTTAAATTGTTTGCCCTTAGCCCCTTAATTGAATTGGGCCCTGAACTGGTCTTTTTAAGACCATATCTAAATCCGCCCCTGCATTGGATGGAACTTCCCTTTCATGTAATTAGTCTGCATTATAGGGTAATTGCCCTTGCAGATGTCCATGTCCGCCATAAGTGCAGGACTTCGAAATTATGCCATAAGATGAGCTGAAGCGAATGGTACTTGTTGGAGTGTTGTTGCATAGAGTTTTACACGTACGGTTAAGCTTAGGTTAGATTAGAATACTTGAGTTTAAGAGGAGTTTGTAAGAGGTTAATTGGTTTTATTGGAAATTTTGGATCGATAACGCAGGTAATGATCTAATTATGGTGGCTTGTTAACTCAAGTGGTTTCGAGATGTTGTAATTATTTTACAAGCTTGTTTTACAAAAAAAAATTAACGATAGTAGAGTGCAACAGTACGTATAGCAGTGCATTTCTTTTCTAAAAACATCATAATGTACGTTCAAACAGATTTTGATTGTAAGTTACTTTTAGAATTTACATTATATGACATAATTATTATGTAGTTCGAAGTACATTTTGTCTAGTTGAAGCAAAAATTTGTCTTATTTGTGTAATAAAAATCGTAAAAACTTTATCTTAAACTGGGTTTGGCAAGAGCCTACATATTGTAAGTCATTCGTATAGATTTATATTTGTTCATGTATGCGGGTACACTACACATGTATACCTTTTTACTACTACATGTCAGATTTTTGTGCAGCTAAACTGAAATGTATACCCACAAAAAATACTATTGCATCCGAATTCGAGTGATCGGATTCCATTATAATAATATTTTTTCTATTTGGCGTTCACAAAGTTAACTTTGTAAAACGCAACTGAATGTCGCTAGAGCTCACTTTGTGACACGCAACATATTTTTATAGAAGGTTGGTATTGCCAGTATCAGATCAGTATCAGATGACATTTATTTCAATTGTTAAACGTCAAACTTCAGAATTGACAAATTTCAGTATAACCTCTATAAATATGTTTTGCTTAATTAATTACTTTTTATTCAATAAAATTAATGACTCCAGAAATAGAAAACATATAAGTTCAATATTTTCTATAATATCTATACTTATCACCTAGAATAGTTCAGTAATTATATACTTTTGCAGTGACAGTGACAGATAAATAAATGACAATAGTAATATCACCAACCAAAACGTTACATACATAAATTTCCCTAAATCGACTTGTGTATATTGTGGCAGTATAATTTAAATTTTAATAATAAAAAGACACCAAATAGAAAAAATAGTATAAAGAACTCATTTTATAAGACTTTTTTTCGCACTTGTAAACTCGCCCGAGGGCTCGTTTTACTAAATTTGAACACGTGCTAAAAAATTATGTCTTATAAAACTTGTTCTTTAATATACTATTATCTACCTTTCTTGGTTAAAAAAAGTCGTTATCGTCCGATACCTTTGTAGCATCGCAGCATATTCTAAAATCTGAATCTGGTGCATTTGTGGAATTGTGTTATCTGCAGCAAATCTCATTCATTTTTATTTGTGTGTGAATGTGTGGGAAATCGAACAAAGATTCTAATAAACTTAGGTATGCGATTGTAAAAATAACAGTTTAAGATAACATGAACGGAACCATTGGTTTCTGTTTGGTGAAATAAATTCTTACTTTATTATTTAGAAGACCATATAATTTTCAATTGCTTTGTGAAAATAGTTGTATACCTACTTAACCTAATTCTGCATAGCAATAGTAGGTATTGTTTACCTTATTGGCTTCTCGGAAAATCAGAATTGTTGTGTCAATGAAAAACATTATCTGACACCCTACTGACACCTACATGTGAAACATACTCGTGTTTCCAGCTAATATTAGTATTTGATGTTCAGCGCGATGCGCGAATTTCAATTATTAACGCTTTACAATTCAAAGCCAGACAGTTGGTGTGAAACATCAATACTCACCTTAGATATTACAGGTTATTTGAAATGGAATAACATGGAATTGCTATTAAACTTGTATAGACATAGCTAAGAATAGATGGAATTGACCTATTTTCTATTTTAGAGAAGCAAAGCAATATACTAATGTGTGATGTGTCAATCACACGGTTGAAACCAGTTGAAATTTTTATTAAGAAATCTCCCATAACAAGACTTTAGACTTCCCATTTCTGAATTGGAATGTGGAATGTTAGTTGCAAACTGCTTCTGACGGGTGCAATACATTTACGGGAAATACTCATATAGGTATAAACATAGACTACCAATGTACATTGGAATCTATATTTATTAAAATAGCATAATATTTTTATTATTATTAGAATCGAACTTATATGAGTCGTCCAAGTTTTAGTAATATTTAATTAGTTATACAGGTGTTAAAAAATGGGTGAAAAAGTTTGAGGACATATAAATTTTGATGTCTTGATTCTCAATGAAATAGTATATTGTGTAACTAGGGTCGAAAGTAGCGTTTTTCCGACGAGTGCGGAGTTGGCAATACGAGCGAAGCGAGGGCTGCCACCTCACGACACACGAGAGATGCACACGATATTTTTTTCAATACATGCACAGAAATGCAATTAGAACTAATAAATAATAAAAATAATCTAAATAATCAATTTTGGAATTCCGCATAAAACGGGAGGAAATATACTTTTCCTCCCTAGGTAGGACAATTCAAGTGGATTCCCGCATAAAGCGGGAGGAAAATACTTTTTCTCTCTGGGAGGGAAAAGTACTGACTGATCAGAAATACCTCATTTTCGTCTCTAATAATAGGGACGAAAGGTGGCGTTTTCGGTGCAGGAATTGAAAAAGAGAATTTTATGAAAATTCGCAAAATTACGGATAAGGTTTTTCAAGTGAACATGAACTGCTTTTCATTAATATCTTCATAAATAACACGATGAAGTTAAAAATAAATGCTACTTTCCTACATTTTTTATCGGCTTATTTCTTATTTGTGAAAAATCTACATAAAAACAGAAAAAAAAGAACATGATTTGTAAATTTATTCGTCATTAAATGATAAATATTAATCTACTAAACTAATTTCAGATTCAAATGATTTATTAATTTTGAGCTACCTTTCGTAAAAGCTTCGTGAAGTAGCTTATTTCCAAAATAAATATTCAAAGCTATTATAAATTCATCACAAAAGTAAATATCATCTTGATACCTTCTCCAAGGAAATCTTTAAATAATTTTCATGCTTGAAGTAAAGTAAAGCGAAGTTAATTACATTGTCAACAAATGTTTAACTGCTGATAAAAATGTTTCATTTACATTCTGCCCATCAAAGACAGAGATAAAAAGCTAATTTAGATGTTCTTTTTGTTAACAAATTATATGGGCTTAATTACAGATGCATCCGAGTTAATCAATACTCCGAGCTTTTAAGCTTTGAGACTTTTAACCAGGGCAACGGATACAGATTACAAGCGCAAGCTCTTCAAAGCGATTGAAGATCCGGAGAATTCAAATTACCGCGGGTTGTTATTTTAGCGGTGAATTATCTAATTATCGCCATTTAACAAAAGTTATTTTTAATTAGGTATAATAAATGTATTATCCTTTTTTACCTCTCATTTCTCAGAGCACTCAAATCTTTAAAGAAGGTATTGTAATCATGACAAAAATTACATAGAATATTAATTAATTAATTAATATCCTAGAACATTGATACTTTGCGAACTGTTTTGAGTCCGCTAATAGTTATTTCCTAGGTTATGATTAGAAAAATGATATTTTAGGGTTTCCAGTCCTTTAAAATAATGTAATCTAGGCAATGAGCTGTTATTTACATTTTATAGAATTATTTTCACTGATATTCATTGTTTTATCGCCTACGTTTTTTAAAATTTTATTTTAAAGTTATATTTTAGCATAATTTCAAATAGTTACTAAACAAATTTTGAGACCGTAGGTACTAAAAATTATTGTATCTAACACGTACACAAACTGAGTTTTAGAGTACTCACCTAATTTAAAGACTCGGCTTGCGCCTCGTCCGTAAATAGATTTGTCCTCTAAAGCCTCATTTCCACCGACTGTTTTAGTGCTTAATGCATAATGATTTGTGCGTAAGGTGTAATGCATAATGATTATTTATTAGATGCTCATTTCCATCTATTTTGTGCGGACTAATTCGACAGAGATGAATTTTGTAATTTGTATTTAAATACAGCAAGAGTATACCATGTTTTATGAATGTTAACATAACCTTATCATATAAACACATTTTTAATTCTTTATAAATTACCTACCTAGTGAAATTGCGAATTAGAATTTTGCAACATAATATAGGTTAACAACAGATAATAAAAATGGTGTAAATTTCGTGACATAATTTTTAATTACTAATAAAAAATGTAATTAAATCTATGCAATTTACATTTTACTTTCATTTTAGCATTGTTATTACATGTTAAAAGATTTTTAAGCGGCAAGAACTTAATAAAGAGAATTGTAAACTTCCAACATAAACAAGTCATCGTAAAGATTGCTGATAAGTTAGTTAATAAATATAAAATTTTAAAACAAAACATTTAAGTTTATATCTCATTTACACTGTGCCATTCTCAATTCTCATAAAAATTTTAATTTATATATCAACATACAACAAAAGTTCAAGCACTTTGTAGAGTTCAATTGAAATGTTATAGCATCTGTTGAAAATATATGTTTGTAATTGATAATGAAATTATAATTAAGAAGTTTGGAAGAAAAATAAACAGTGAGAACCTACTTGTGTAAGAAAGTGTGAAGAAATATAATACCAGCAAGTGGGAAAGTTTTCATGTGTAAATCATGAAATGCAAACTTACACACTTACATTCTAAGTTTATTATTCCTTTTATTAACCGTAGATGTAACCTACTTAGATTAATTTTCTACAAAGTACGAAGTACTTAGAGAAACGCGAGACTAAATGAACTTGGAAAGCTGAAAATTTTAAGTTAAATTATTTGCATTTGATTTAATCAATAATTAAAGCCTGAAAACCAACAAAATAGGAAATTTATTTTCTCAACTACCTTAAATTATTTACAGTTTGTTTTTCAATCTAAAGTTTAAAATATTTATCAAACCAGCAAAAATGAAATAGAATCACTAGACTTGGTAAAAATCTCCTTTCAGATTCAGACACATTATATTCTTTTGTTCCTAGTTTGATTATCCATGCTAGAACTTTTTGCGCAACTGTCAAAATAGTCGACATTGACATGTAGTAAAACATTTTGTCAGATATTTTTGACAGTTGTTATAGGTACAAAAAATAAATGTGTGTTTTTTCGTCTGCGAAATGTGTTTAGTGTCCTCGAGAATTTTTAAGCCTCGTCCTTCGCTTCGGTCAAAAATTCTGTAGGATAGATAACATATTTTAGTTCGTATGCCTACTTATTTTTGCTAAGCTCGTTTTATGGTATAGTCTCGTTTAATAAAGAAGCCCTTTTAATTAATAGGTTTATTTTAATTTATTCATTGAGTACAATTTTAATTATCTTCAGTTTGTTTCGAGAACAAACATCAAAAGTAAAATTCTTCGACAAAAACATGAAATATTCGTGAAACATTTTATGGGGTTATTATTAACGTTTTCGCTGTTTCATTTTAATACCCCATAAAAATATTTTATGTGTGTGCATCATATAATATCAGTACTAATAAAACGATATAATAAAAATCCTTTATAAAACGTATTGCATCTCTTTCCGAACCATTAAAAATATTATTTCCGATACATAAAAGCACAACTTACCAGATATTTTAAAATTTCAACTGGGAGTTATCTCAAGTGAACACACCGATAGTAAGATACGAAATTGTTACAAAAACCATAAAAAGTACAAAGTTTCGAAACTAAATACAGACAAAGATACCTACTTAAAATATAAATTATTGATCATTGTTTTGAAAAAGATATTGCAAATTTCATTCATAAATCATTATGCACTAGATTTGATTAAAAATAACATAATGAAAAGAAAGTATATTTTATCAATATTTTAGTTTTTATAATTGTTAATAATGTTAAATGTAGGTACTTTATGAATCCCAATGTAACATTTGCTTATAATTATTTATTTCATTATTAAATTGTTGAATACCTACATACTCTATCAAAGTAAATTGAAATATAAAAAATTAAGAAAAAACTATAATGCGAGACGTCACTAGGGTACCAACTGTACGCTGTACCAGTTTTTTTTTCGGACGTACAACACACAACCCTCCAAATAGTTGCATGTGATTGGGGATGATTTGATGAAGATAATCCTCTACCAGTTTACAATTTCATTCATAGATATTGAAAATATTGAGAATTCTTTGAACGTCTTCTAATACTGAGTTATGATTATTTAAAAAGCAAATTTTTCGGTATAAACGGGGTCGGAAATTCAAATGTTATTAGTGCAATTGAAAGTGGAAGCCTCGACGAATAAAATGCAATTTTTATCTTTACAAAATGATGTTCTTTAACGAAGTTATACCACATTTATTCTGTAGCGGCGAATTTATTACGTCATTCGCAATGTAGCGCCTACTATACAGAAAATTCTCAAGTCATTCGAATATTAAACGGCTGAAGCCTACACGGTGCTACTTATGAAAAATTTTCAAAGACCATTTTGATAGCAAATTTCCTCAGCTTTCATCCTGTTTTCCAAAATCTTTGATAGTTTTCGAGGAAAATGCGTTACAAGAAAATTTTGAGTTTCAACTGAAAATTTTTGTGGGAAGCGGAGCATACCGAGGTGGAGCGAATTTTTTTTTTGTTTCTGTATGTTTTTAACTACTCACATGCCAAATTTCATTTGGTTATGTATTAGTCTTCAGTCAAAACCTCTCCTGACTGGACTATTAGCCAGGTTTTAAAAATTTAGCAAGCATTAAATATGTTGTACCTGGTGAACTGTTAATTAGATTATTTAGTTTAACTCTATGCAAACTTGCAAACATCGGTATATGTCAACATTTCACAAATCAACCCCAACATTCGCTTAATGCATTGCAAACTAACCAAACTCACAAACCCGATAACTTCATGCAATTCAGTATTTTAGCCAGCCATGCCTTTACGATGATCAGATATTTTCTCATGGTCCATAGCCTACTCTTCGCCTCTAATGCAATGTTTGCTCACTGTCTGAAAGGCAGAAGGCTTCACTGACCAGCAGTTTCAAAAATGTGCACTCTCAGCGAAATCCAAATGAATGGGCGTGGTGTAATCACGAACAGGGCGGAGATGTTGTTATTAGGAAATGGAATGCAAAATTGATTTTGATTTTGAATTTTGCAGACGTATAGGATAAATATTGTCACGCCTTTTTACAAATTAAGTGCTCACTTTGCGAATTCAGCAGATGAGAAAACTGTGTCTGTGTTTGCACTCTGCTCTTTGTGTTTGAGTTTTACTAAGTTAAAATTAAACAGATACATGTTGATTAATGTACTTTACCACCATTTTAGTAGATACTACTGTTTTATATTATGTTAGCATGGTTTTCTTTTGAAACCATGATTCAAACTTTGTTAATATGATTTTTAATCATTCCAGTCATTTCATTGTTTCATGCTTATCAAACAAATTATCTTACTAATTCGTATTAGATATACCTACCTACTCTAAACTTATTTGAATGATTGCCAAGTGAACATGCATGTATGCAATTATGTCAAAAATAGCAAGGTGGTGACTGTGAATTATTTTTTCTAAATCTTGTTTCAGTCCTTTCGAGTATAGCATTAAATTAAATGTTCCTGTAAGGGTCAGGGATTATTCTAACGTGCATAGCTGAACACAAAATGTGCAGTGGGAATTAGAAATTTGTGCAATATAAATATATGAAAACTTTATTTTTTAATTGTTATTATTTAAATTCATCATAAAAATATATAATAAATGGTGAATGGTGATTTTGAAATAAGTAAATTAGCTTAGTTTATATTTAGTTTTGCACATGAAAGAGAGAAATCCGTGCTGTTTTTATCTTTAAAAATACAATTTTAAGGTACTTATAGGTGCTGACTAAAAAAAAATTCACCTGCTGCGCTTTTTACCTTCCGCTTACCTGTAAAGGAAGGTATTGGAATCATGCAAAAAATCGGGTGGTGAATTTTTAGTGGATGAGCACGAATTAGGGTCCTTACAACTCATTTTTGATAGTTTCACGATGATGTCTGTGTGTATGTGTGTGTGTATGTGTGTGTGTGTGTGTGTGTGTGTGTGTGTGTGTGTGTGTGTGTGTGTGTGTGTGTGTGTGTGTGTGTGTGTGTGTGTGTGTGTGTGTGTGTGTGTGTGTGTGTGTGTGTGTGTGTGTGTGTGTGTGTGTGTGTGTGTGTGTGTGTGTGTGTGTGTGTGTGTGTGTGTGTGTGTGTGTGTGTGTGTGTGTGTGTGTGTGTGTGTGTGTGTGTGTGTGTGTGTGTGTGTGTGTGTGTGTGTGTGTGTGTGTGTGTGTGTGTGTGTGTGTGTGTGTGTGTGTGTGTGTGTGTGTGTGTGTGTGTGTGTGTGTGTGTGTGTGTGTGTGTGTGTGTGTGTGTGTGTGTGTGTGTGTGTGTGTGTGTGTGTGTGTGTGTGTGTGTGTGTGTGTGTGTGTGTGTGTGTGTGTGTGTGTGTGTGTGTGTGTGTGTGTGTGTGTGTGTGTGTGTGTGTGTGTGTGTGTGTGTGTGTGTGTGTGTGTGTGTGTGTGTGTGTGTGTGTGTGTGTGTGTGTGTGTGTGTGTGTGTGTGTGTGTGTGTGTGTGTGTGTGTGTGTGTGTGTGTGTGTGTGTGTGTGTGTGTGTGTGTGTGTGTGTGTGTGTGTGTGTGTGTGTGTGTGTGTGTGTGTGTGTGTGTGTGTGTGTGTGTGTGTGTGTGTGTGTGTGTGTGTGTGTGTGTGTGTGTGTGTGTGTGTGTGTGTGTGTGTGTGTGTGTGTGTGTGTGTGTGTGTGTGTGTGTGTGTGTGTGTGTGTGTGTGTGTGTGTGTGTGTGTGTGTGTGTGTGTGTGTGTGTGTGTGTGTGTGTGTGTGTGTGTGTGTGTGTGTGTGTGTGTGTGTGTGTGTGTGTGTGTGTGTGTGTGTGTGTGTGTGTGTGTGTGTGTGTGTGTGTGTGTGTGTGTGTGTGTGTGTGTGTGTGTGTGTGTGTGTGTGTGTGTGTGTGTGTGTGTGTGTGTGTGTGTGTGTGTGTGTGTGTGTGTGTGTGTGTGTGTGTGTGTGTGTGTGTGTGTGTGTGTGTGTGTGTGTGTGTGTGTGTGTGTGGTCAAGGGTTGTTAGTCGCATAACTCAAATACGAATTACCCGAAAATTTTGATATTTGGTATTTAACATTTGTATATAAATTGGAAGAGCTCCCTAGATTTTGGTACAAATATCTTCATCGGAAGTGATATTTTTTGAAGATTGAAAAGGTTAATTGTCAAAATTGTATATAAATTTGGAAAAATATAGTATTTATTTGTAATGAGAATAAGAGGAAAAGTTATTTGAAACTTACGTTATAAAAAAATTATCTTTATCTGGTAGCATTAAAGAACTGCAGTAAAATTTAAAAAATAAATTTATCAAATAAAACGTTGATATCTTGTAATCCATGATCGGTTGATTTTTGTTTCTGCGTAAAAAATATTGACAGGTGAGACGGGTGACAAGTTGGCATACTAGCGCTATATAAGTCCTAAGTAAGATATTAAATGTAGTAATTGAACGGAGAATGGCTTCAGCACAGAAGAGTTTTCCTGTGAATGAATCTTTTTATTCAAGTGATGCAAATTTCTGTGTTTCAATATTTTAGATTTTTATTTGTATATTTTAAATGGGCACCGGATGTACGTATACATTTCTGTTTAAAGTCTAGATATGGCGGAAGGTTGTGTGATGGCCACGTCAGATTTTTCTTTTCTTATGGTATGGTATTTTGTATAACTGCATTCTCTTTTTAATAATGAACACTTTCACCTAAAAAAAATGAATATAATATATGTAATAAAATTTTTGTGTCAAATAAAAAAATGTAAATCGACGGTGTGTTATTTGGTAAGTAGGTACGTGTAGTAAGAAAAAAGCTGGTAACGACAATTTAGCAGAAGTGCAAAAATGACATATTTAAGAAAATACTATTAATTTGAGATTGGACAAGTCCTATAATGGCACAGTAGATTTTTAAATCTTTTCTGACATTGTATACCGTCTATATCCATTTTTAACAATTATTTACTCTAGATATTTTCTTTATTTGCAAAAACCTAAAATTGTAAAATAAAAATGCCTTGAAAGCAGAGCTAGTAACGTAACATAAAGTACCCAATCGTATACAAAAACGTAATGAACTTTACGAACGTTAAGTCTAAGTGAATTTTTAGATGATGTTTAATAAATAGGTAACTTAACTATGAAATAATTCTGTCATATTTACAAGTTTATATATAATGAGCACATTTTCTTTTAATGTTAAAAATATAACGTATTAAATCCTAAATTAAAGCTACTGCAGAAGCAGCTGAATGAGAGTTAAAAGGCTTATTATGTACTTTTTACTTTTATTGTGACGTTTATTTTCCAAACAAGAAATGTTCACTGGTAAGTGCATTAACCCGCATTAAATATTTTCCCAGAATGATCAAGAATCAAAATGCATAACTAAACAGCTGACTTTGTATTTGTAGCAATTAAATTATTTTAGAGCCTATAAAACCTAGACGCAAGTAGCATGTCAACAGATTTTAACAGTTCTATGATTTCTTATTCATTTTAGTTGATGCACAACAAAATCTTAACGGAATGGCTTCTTGAGAATAAGTGGTAGTTAAATCTCAAATTACTCGCTCGTGCCATATGCTCAGACTCAAAAGTTGTTGAGATTTATATGTGGCGATCTCGTTTGAAGTTCGTAGTGGGTGACTAAGATAAAGAAAATGGAATTAACCGTAAATGGGAAAAGAAAATGAGACGTTCTTTTGTTTGACTTTTCATTTTGAGATTAATTTGTTTGAAATTTGTCGCGCTTCTTGGTTTAATTACTTCAGCTGTTTGTACAGATGAGAAATTTATTCAATGAAACTGAACTTAAATGAAAATGAAATTTTTTGTTTAAATTTGGGAAATAAACTCTTTCTTGGCCGATTGAAGCAATAAAATTGAAATGGAAAGTCTTACAACTTATACAAGCAGTATTTAAAAAATATAATGTTGCAACACTACATTTATTTTTATAAAAGAAATTTATTTAGTAACGACGATGAATTTTACAACAAACTTGAAATTTAACAGATTGATAGAAATTTTAATGATAAATAAATTATTATTTATCTGAGTATAGTTTTTATTTATTTATTGTATAAATAAATAAAACCTTACAGAATTATACCCAAATAAATAATTTATTTGTAATTTAACGTGTATGTTATTTGGTTCAGCTAAAAGAACTAAAAGCTAAAGAACTAGAATAATTTATTTGACTGAAACTGGATATATTTTTGCATATAATTCCAGAATATGAGAAATATAAGGGTGTAGAGTTTTATATTTTCGAATGGATATACGCTACTGGAAGAAAGATAAAACATAATTGAATTTTATTTCGATAAGTTTCAATTCGTTTTTAAAGAGCTGATGTAATTTTCTCGATAAAATATTCTGAACTTTAATGTGACTCCAAACGACAAAAATGAAAAATGAGGAAAACTATGAATATGGATTAGGTGTTAAGAGAAAATTGTGTCAGGACAGGAATATTTGATGTGGATGTAGATTGATCGAGCTGAATTTTATTATTTTATTTTTATTATTTTAACGTGCACTAATAGTATATTCATATATTACAGTCAGGAAAGTAACGTCAATTGAATAATATAACACGTTCTTTATTTTAGAACCTCAATTTATTTTAAGCGCACAAATAAATATATACAATATCCAATGTAAATATAATTTATTTTAAATACAAAATTACCATACTGAAAACAGGCTGAAGAAAAGTTCCAAAATCAGGATAATAGTAAATATCTACGTATAAAGTAATAAATATAATTATTATATATTTAAAACTGTTAAATAATAACCGATATAGTAACTTTCAACTAAAAATAAATGTAGGCATAGGCGCCGACTATGGGTCGGGCGAGGGAGCGTCCGCGTCCTCCTAAGAAACAGAACAGTGAGCGAAATTTTTTACATAGGTATAATTCATAAAATCTATTTAAAAAATATTTAAAAAAAAATTATATTTGTCTGCAAAAATTACTGGCAGACAACACTTCAGCACTCTTTCAGTAAATATGAACAGAGTAGAAATTGTTGAGCATTAGCCATAGT
The DNA here is from genome assembly GCA_947534325.1 of Agonum fuliginosum. Classification (NCBI taxonomy): domain Eukaryota; kingdom Metazoa; phylum Arthropoda; class Insecta; order Coleoptera; family Carabidae; genus Agonum; species Agonum fuliginosum. The sequence continues at coordinate 16,898,886 of OX384043.1, read as the reverse complement.
TTGAATCCACAATTTAAATTAAACATAGGATTCAAAAACAAAACAAATTATATTTTATTAACTGTCAGATTTACACACACTACAACAACTATTACTTTCATAACTACAACATAGCCTGCTAACAGAAACACCGTAACACCGGCAGCATTTTTTGAAATATCACGACCCCTTTGTAGATTAGTATAGGTTTTATAGTAAACAGGAATGCTATATCACACTATATTAAAACTGCAAGATAGAATAAACTAATTATATACCTACTTAAAGAGTAAAGACAGATAATTGGCAACATGGTACACAAAACGTCCAAAGAATAGCATTGTCTGTCCTTTTCACACACTAAGTCTAGAATGTGGAATTATTCATAGTATTCAAATTAAGAATTAATACACACTGCGCATCAAACTGTGTTTAGCAAATTTTCATTTGCAAAATACTGCTCAATTTTCAGTTCAGTCTACCGTTTCGATCCCAGTAATTAAATTACAAACCTTATCAACGATTGTTAATCAAACCAAGCATAACCGAACCCATTCCTGTAACAATAAATTGCACCTTTTAGACAAAAACTATACAGCCATCATACAGATCACAAAAACTACTTTAGAGCCAACGCTACCCATAACTTGCAGTGTACGTCCGGAAACAAGCAATAAGAAACCGCAGTCCATATTTCCGGTACGTTTACTCCCTTATCACCGAACTTATTCGTCCGAAGCCAGAACGTGCGCACTACTTTATCCGGATGTTTACGATTTAAAAAGCGGCGACGCACAGTTCATTTCGCAAATGGATTTCCACGTGAGTGACATGATAGTCAGACTGGCGGAACTATGCAAGAGCGGGAGGGGGTGGTGCTCTAAAGGACGATTATGAACGCATGTGCACGACTGTAACAACTACTTGCAAATGCATATTCAACAAGCGGCACGTGCTAACTAGGATGATTTCGAATTTATACTCGGGGGGTTTTCACCAAAAAGAGAACTATTCTTGGAGACAAGTATTATAACCATTTATAATATGACTATTGGCTAGTCTAGATAATAAGAACTAATTTTATTTTACACATCAATAGAATAACGCGGATAGTATTATTTTTTTTATTTGTAGGTATATAAGAAGTGATCTGGGCAGATTTAGTTTTGAATAATATCAATTTGCAATTATAAATAAAATAAAAACAGACACAAATTTCAAATATGAGACTAATAATCCCTCAATTTAACTAGAAAATAGAAAAAGTGAATCTTAGGTGGGTAAGTAATTTTAATTTAAATGAAAATATAATCTGAAACTAATATTAATCGAAACTTACATACCTACCTACTTAATAGATCTATTATTATCTTATTCTGTCATTTTTACACTAAGTAGGAAAATACTTAACTGCTTAATATTTTTTCAGACGACCACTATGGAAACTTGCCATAACAATGTTATAAACTACAATGGAAACAAACAAATAACACAAACTAACATGTTAGTCTAACGCACACTTATAACGTAACGCTTCGAGTTACACTATATGACAACAGATGGCGTTACGAGTAAAAATCAATTCAAATAAATGGAAAAAAAGTATATATTAATGCAATAAATTGACATTTTGACACAGTTTGTAATATGATATAGACACAAATTTTCATTTTTCAATTTAATAATAATTATTTATTGGCTAATTGTGTATTCTTTGGTATTTTTGACATTTCAGATTATAGTTGCACAGTTGGTATCGAGGCATAACCTAACTTTTAAACGTCAGTGCTTCAACTTCAACAGTTGTATATAATTTAGTTCATTGAACATTTTTTTTAAATATTTTGTGGTCGTCTGAAAAATAGTGTACATAACTCGCTCAAAAGTGAGATAACAGTGCTCGTGAAATTGAACCACTCGGCGCTATGCGCCTCATTCCTCAATTTCACTCGCTTGTTATCTTACACTTTCGATGCTCGTTATGTAATATACTAATGTTAAATCGTAACATTATTATCTGATGTTATGCTGTTACTAGGTTATTGATCCTGTTAGATGCTGTAAAATGACATAATAAATAAATAAATCAATTATCATAACGGACAACATTGAACTGAATATATTAAAAATATTTTTAGAGATCCTCTGAAGCTGGCTCAAATGCTTATTTTTACCTTATTAATTATGACAATAAAAAATATATCTCTTAATAATAAAATCCTATGAAGAGATACTGAGTTTTGCACTTGGAAAAAACACAAATAGAAAATATAATATAAACTTTGTGTTATGAATTATATTTTATAAGTATTTGTGTTTTTTCGTTAATAAAGATAATGGAAGACCAAACAAACTACTTATTCAGATTACCCTGTAACTACTTAAAGAAATGAAATAGTAGGTACCTACTAATATGTTCTTGTTATTAAACTTAAAAATTGTCATATTTTTTACAAAACAGTATAAACTATAATACATTTTATTTTTTAAAGCCACATTTTATTTAGATCTTTTATATTCAAAGTGTAATAAATTACTAATTAGAATTAAAAATCTTACACTTCAGTATTCACAATGCGATACTTAAAATCATCACGATACAAATTAGCACAAAGATTATCACCGAATCAGTCCTTTCAATCTGATAAACCTTTAAAAAGTTTAATCCCCTGATTTCTTTTCGAGATATACAACCTCAAAGGGTTCAAAACAATAGCGCCCTAATTTAAGCACACTTAACATCGCACGCGCGCAATTTAGTCACGCGACAGTCAACTGTTTGTTTGTTTGTTTACAGTTGCATGGAAACGCTGAACGTACCGCTAAAAGTTCACATCACATTATTGCTGTTGCAGTGTTGCCGGATCGCGATATAGGGGTAATAGGGGATCATTTTGATTGTGAATGAAAAGGATCGTGGCTTACAGAGAGTATTACCACAAGGCACTTAAACGCTTTGTTGGGAGTAGCTCGTGTGTGAAGAAAAAGTAATTGAAAAATGAATAAAGGGGTAGATTCTTTTATCTGGAAGGTAATATGGTAATGCTGAGTGGTTTGTTTGCAAATTTTTGAAGTTTGGAATATGTTTGTTTTGATTGTAAACTGATAGAGTTCTAAAGGATGTTTGCAGATTGTAGTCCTTTTGTAGTTATTTATACGTCTGAAAAGTGTTCTTTTGAAAAATGATTGAACAAATTTAAGTAGGTATAACCTGTATGCGAGTGCTTGCAAGTTTATGTAAACATATATCAAGACGTGCTACATTATTATATTTTGCCGGTTCCCGTTTTATTACAAGATTTATAAAAATATATATCATTAATTTATATTTTTAAATCGCAATTAGTTTTTCGACATTTAAAAGCTATATAGATAAATAGCGAGAATATGTTAAATGTTAAATTCTTCTCGGAATGCTAAAATGTAGGGTGGTAAAGTCTTTCCATGACTAGTCCGGTAATAATCTACTTTCCTATCTGTCTCCCTTGACCTTGAAATGAACACATATTAATAATGTTTATATGTTTTTGCTGTATAAATAATACTTCTGAACTATAAGCGGGCCACTTTCTTATTTTTTAAGAGGGAAACACCAAACACCGAAGATAATTTTTTTACACGGGCCTAACAGTACCACTCATACATTAAATTTTATAAAATGTAATTTATAAATTATTTAGGAATTACAAGCTGAAGAATACAATAAAACAGCCTAGTAGTATCACGTCACATTATGCAGAATATATTTTTTTCTAAATTTTATTCCAAGCATTTTTGTTTTTGAATTAGCGAATATCATTACCCTTATAAAAATTATTTCCTATGGACTACACTTTATGTTGGTTAACGATAAAAAATATAAACCTGTACTTGTGTACTTGCCTACCGCAGCGAAGTATAATTAGTAATTACATATTTATGATATATTTATGCAAGCGTATGACATATTTTTACTCTTATTTCAAAATGCTCATAAATTATAAATTTCTATGAAATATAAAACAGCATCATGTAAAAAATAATATAGAGTAATAAATCTTGCGGTAAATTGTAATAAAACTTTACGTATATATTTTGCGCTAGTCTAAACAGTTTATTTACGAACTTTATATCGATAACACTAAAGTTATTCGCATAAAATATTCCCAGAGGTATATCCCAGTTCGCCGCATGTAAAAAAGTCATTTAAATTTAAAATATAGGTGCTGCGCGTTAAAATATTTAAAATTGGAAAACTAATAACAATTTCCTCTAGAGTAACAAACTTCCGGTTTCATTCCAGCACATGCGCATGAGTGCGCCGAGTCGTAAATTAACATTGCCCAGAGGTTTCGTCCCTCATGGTTTCATCCCAAATAAATTTCATACGTAAATGTCACACTATATTCTCAAACATTCATTCTTTTCAACCCTTTTTATTTTATCTATATCATTAACCAAAATAACTTGCAACTCAGCCTCCCAGCTATTACCTATATAATTGGTCCGGTTTTCCGTTGTTAATATCAAAATATGTCAATAATAAAATGAAACAAGTATCCAATCTCTTCACACAATGTTAAAATTAAAATTTTTGTGGAGTCAATCGTAATGCATATTGTCTAGTTTTTATTCAAAACTAATGTTTTTTCAATTAGGGACCATGTTCAAAATTCATCGTATAAGAGACGAACCATCAGAGATGGCCATTTGCATGCTTTTGATGGATGTAACTTGTATTACAGAAATCAGAAATGTTTTTAAACTGCTTATGTTACATAGGTAGGTACCTATGTATTATATACAAAAATGTATGTTTAATATAGGTAACAATATTTGTATCTATAACATAAATTTCAACAAAAATGTTAAATAACTGCAATAAAACAAGACAATAAATAATATGAGTCTGTCGGACTCTCCGGTAGGTACGTCTGAGTTAGTAAAATAGCTTGTCCGGATAAAGGTTAAAAGGCTCGGCTACTCTGTGTAACTGTGTAACATTCATAACACATACCTATATTATTAAAGATTATAAACTTGCACTTTTTATACAATTTATTATAAAATTCAACTATAATACAAGGTATCTGGATAAAATTTTGATTTATTTTTTATTTCAAATTTATAACATAATAGTATCCTGCTTTACTTTTACCTTGCATTATAAATTATAATTTAATTGTTAGAACACTTAAAAATGCTAAAGTGGATATTTATTTGGACATCCTCGATTAACCTAGTAAATCTTCTATTGGACGAATTTTCCTATGTCGATTTTAAATTTCAAAATGCAGTATTTCACCCCGGGTGACAAAATTGTAGCTGATAGAATAAAATTAAATTTTCGGTGAAGTTGAAATTACTTTTTTGACATTGCTATTGATAGGTTAAAAATTAAATATTGATAATGAAGTTTGAAACTTTGTATAAACCAGCACGAACGCCTGGAGCGATATTAATTACTGAAATTGACAACCCAGTGTACCTAACTTTCATAATTTTTATATATTTCACGCACGGCAGATTTTTTTACTTTGTTTGCTTTCCTTTTTCCCATAATTAAACCATTAATTTGTCATGCGTGGTGATAAATCAGGCTTGTAATTTTATCTTAAATTTAAATTTACATTGTGTATCAAACATAATTGCTTGTAACTAGGAAATGTCATATACGATATGTCTTGTCAAAGAGAAAGTGATTATTTACAACCGATCAAAAGGTAATTTTACGACGTTTACAATTGGTAATTCAATTATAAAACGTTAAACGCACTTAAGTATTGAAATCATGACAAGTAAAATCTATAAATAAACGGCTTCGTTCATGTGCCATTTAACGCACCTACCTTATTCGAGACAGTTATTGATAAAATATTTTACACTAAGTCGTTATTGTATTTCATGTATTTGTAGGTAGGCACTACTTGTCAAGTTTTCTCACATTTTGAACAATATAATGAAGGCTTTCAACTTTACTATAGAAAAATTAGTTTCATAATAAATAAGTATATTCAAAGTGGTAAACAATATAGAACCTGATAATAAAACAATAATTTTCATATTCTTGCTGAAATATTAAGTATGAAATAGTATATTGTGTATCTAGTGCGCAAAGTAAGCAATTGCGCGAGGCGAGTTGCAGCCCGAGCAGTAGCGGCTCGAGGCCTACCGAGGCGAGCCGAGGAGGCCGAGGGTCGCTACGGCAAGGGCTACAACGAAGCCAAGCGCAATTGCGCCTTTGCTCACAAGATGCACACGATATTTTTTGTCATTACTGCACAAAAAGTAACCTTTTGAGTGACCTTACTTATCAAAAGATAAAATGAATACTTTTAAAATTAATATGTATAAAATAAAAAGTAACTAATATTTACCTACATGTAAAAGCATAAGAAACTAATTATTAACAGTAAAGAAAAGAACATTAAAATATAAGAATAAAATATTATTGTCAATTAAATCCAATATCCAATGCACAATCTGCACAATAGTCGACAGTAGAAATTATGCATAGAGAAGTAGGTACTACAGCTGTTCACGTGCTTGTAGTATTAGATTATCACGTGTGTGGCGCTAGTGCTACGCGCACATTTTCGTGTCGGTAACTACAGAAAACTGTGTGAGTGTTAAATTTTGCGTGCGCAAAGTGAAATTTTGCGCACGCTATTCCCGCACGCTTGTACTTTGCGCACGCATTTTTGTCTAGTTAAAAAATAAGCCACTTTGCGCACGTAAAACAGGCACGAAAAAGGTTACTTTTTGTGCAGGTATGACAAAAATTACTTTTCTTTTAAGATCTAGCAAATTTTTAAATTATTAAAAACTTGCATCAAATGGTAGGGGACAAAAATTAGGTTGAACTGAACTAAAATGAACAAGCCCGTACCATTTACATTTACGTATGCCGATTCTAAAATTCTAGATTTTAATTTTCCTGTGAATTAATCTTTTGATGCAGATATTTTATTAAGTATAAACTTTTTAGATTTGCGTCTTCTGGTGTTGCATATTCTAAATTTTTATTTTCTGATGTTGAAGCCATTTCCATAATGAATTGCCTTCCCGTCCCAATTCGATCAGTGAGATTTTGAAGACATAAAAACTGAAGAATTGAATCTTTCATTCATACCTTCTGCTATTCCCATTTCAAAAATTATAATGAGGAATTAAGTCAAAATTTAAAGTTGCCTTGTTTCTCACTATGTTAGTTTTTGTATTAAACCGATATAACGGCCTTAGTTCGGTCGTTCAGTGCTAGTACTATTTAGTGATGCAACGGATATCCGGTTACCATCCAGTTCCGGCTATCCGCCTACATTTTTACTATCCGACCGAATACCGGATAGTGATCAAGTGATCTGATATCCGACCTTTATCGGATAGTTAAAAAAAGTATAAAGTTACAAAATTGCTATCAGCATATAAAGAATTTAAGTATATTATATTATCATAAAAACCATAAAATATGAAATAAATTTAAAAAATATAGGTACCTAAACATTTATCTTACGATGTACTTATCTGTAGTTATAAAATTGTGCATCACCTCCAAACAAGTTTATTCTTAAACGCCGAATATCCGGTTGCCAGATATCCGGCTATCCGGCCAATTTACTATTCGTTGCATCCTAGTACTGTTTGTTCGTAATCGTTATAATACAAGACACATTAATTATTTATAATATTATTTTTAATTTGGACGATTGTCGACTGGTTCAGATTGAATTTTTTATGCAATTTTTGGTAGTTACATTTTTTTGATAGCGTCTATGAAAAATAACTAAGATATCTAATAATTAAATTAGTACTGAAACAATGCACATTATTGTAAGTAATAAACAAAAGATATTTTTGTTGACCTGAGAAATTTAATGTTATGTTCCAAATTCCAGATAAATTAATTTAATCTCCTTGAAATCCATTCTATTGTGTGTAACCTTTTGCAACTATGAGGAACTCTTAAATCTTAATCCGTGTTCACTCCGTCTCGATCTTGCATCTTTTCAACTTCACTTCTCAGGTATTGTAAAATCCAACCCAGTTGCGGAGTTTAACGCTGAATATTCAACTTGGAACTCACCTCACTGCCACGCATTCAAAGTGACGTAGCCAGCCCCACTCACTGCAGTCACCTCTGTTTGACTTTGCGTTCTTTGCTTACGGAAGTTTGTGGTATAAATTTAGATTCCGAAAGAGCGGTAACTCGGTTCTCCACCGTCCATCATTCTTCTCCGGAGAAAACCTAGCAAGGGTTGGAGTGGAAATACTACGTGCTGGTTAAAAATAGAGCCGACATGGGCGGCGAGAATCTAAGAATTTAGTGATGTTTAAGTACTTAGAATGTGTACGACAAATACACAGGATACATTAACGAACACCGGAAGTTGTTGAATTCTAATTGCGTATTGATATTGCTGCTTCTAGTCGCACTCGTGGATTATATTACTGTTATGGTAATAAATGCTTGTTGCCAGTATTGTAGCTTTAATTTGTAGTACTACTGTAAATTGTAATACAAATTAAAATACGTTTGTGCTGCATATAAATTATGTAATTATCGAAGCTATTAAAAGACACGAAGACAATGCTGTTTCTAATGTTACTTTATTATTCAAACTTCTCTTTAAATGCGTTAGAAGTTTAACTCACAAATGAATGCTTTAGAATAATATTTTAAAGTTTACATCATTACAATCCTTTCTAAATTATACTAATAATATAGAAGACTTTAGTTGAATATCTGTTGAATAACTATAACTAGGAACAAAATTAACAATAAAGATGGTCAAAATATTTCAAATGTGGCTTTTAAGATTTGGTAGTACCTATTACATTTCATGATCATTGATGATGATGACTCGACTGTGTCTTTTTTTTCATGGATTAAACATTAAACGTAAAAATGTTAATCTGCTCTGTATATGTGGTGTTTGGCTGTAGACCATTTTCAAAAATTAAATGAACATAAACCAACTGGTAATTTCATGAAACATTTGGATTTGGAAAAATATTACATAATCTTATTGACTAAACTAATCACTTATGCCTTTAACAAAAGTTATAAACTTACACAAAAAAAATTATATTAAATTAGAGTTAATATTTTTTGTTAATAGTCAATCAAGATGATCATAAGTACCTACCACCTAATTTATAATACAAGGTGTTTCATAACTTCGAGTACATACGTTAAAGGTATAGATATGTTGTTTGATATGCTGATTACGAATCAAAAAGAATATTTTTAAAATTTAATTGCAGCATTTTTTGTAGTACGGCACTGGATTCGTTTTCCTATTAAAAACAAACAATGAAACAATAGAAGTAGGTAATCAATAACTTAAATTACATAATACTAGTAAAATAAACAAACAAAATTTAGTTATTTTTAATGAAACAATAATTACTTCACCCAGTGGCAGTGGCAACGAAAAATTTTTGACTGGGAAACATGGAAATTAATTTTGCGATTAAAAAAAATTCTTTTTGATTCACAGTCAGCATATCTAACAACATTATACCCTTAAGGTATGTACCTGAAGTTATGAAACACCCTGTATAATACTAAAAAACTTAGCGGGAGTGAACGTGATAATTTAAAAAAATCTTGTTCGTGAATATTCGTGAGTAGCATTTTAATTTCGTGAGTGAGCGTTATCGTGCATCAAAAATCACTCACGCGCCCATCTCCAATTCAATATACCAACAGATTTAAAAAACATAATAGGTATAGGTACCTATATTAATAATTTACAATCAAAATATTCGTAAAAGTGCCATCCTCTAAAAAAGTAGGTAGTCCATTCCCTAATCTACGTCTACGCCAAATCCTCCACCACTGTCGTCCTATCCCTATCCGCATCGAACTATTCCTCGTATATCTTGTGGATTTGCTGACACCGCTGACAAGGACACGTCGCACGTCACACGTAACGTTCGTTCACTTGTTCACTGTTCAGCAGAAGTCGTGGAGTGTGAATTTTTCCACTCTGTATCTGGAGCGTATAACTGCGCTTTGCTTTGCATACAACTACTGCATGTGCATCTGCAACTGCAACAACTGGTACTCGTTACTCGTACTGTCACTTGTGTATTGATTGTTGCTACTGGCAAAAGAAACAAGTAGGTGGATAGGAATAAGATGTGCTGAATGTGTGTGTTCTTATCTTAATGGATTTACTTTGTTTGCTGTGTGAGATGGTTGGTATTAGTTTATTGGACAGTTCTCAAAAATCAAATTACCTTCTATTGAACATACTTGTAATAATCTTGAAAAAATTGACAACATAGCAATAATAATAATAGTTATTAAGAATAATTATGATACGATCCTATACTCTATTTAAAAACTAATCGGACAAATCTGAAGTTGGAATGCTAAAACTAATCATTTTTGATTGGCTGATAGCACCAGTTTCACACCACACAAACTTTGTAATGTAAACAAACGAATTGTCTCCATCTTGTCTCGTCAGCTGTTGTCAGTGACTCTATCGAGTTTTCCCGCTGATAAAAAATCTAGTGATATTTTTACACAGTGTAAATATGGTTCAGCGAGACAACTTCAAGTTTGTTCGTTTAGTTATTTAATCAAGTATAATAATAACAAAATCTAAATAGTTAGAGTTTGAAAGATATATTACCTACGATAAAAGCGAAATGAGATAGGTACCTATAAAATTTAAATTTGATTATACGGGCCCGTCTACGTTTTTTCCGAATTTCTATAATACTCTCGATTTTACTTATTTTTCTATCATGTGCAATTTTTTTGAAAACGTTTATTTTATTTATTTTTTTGCACGATCGGTCATTTATTAGCGTTTACTGTAGTGGCTCTGTTTCAAAGGCAATAGGTTTTGTTTACAAATTAAAAGGCGGTAGGTAATTTAGAAGACGGTAAGAACTAAACAACAACAGAAACCAAGTTAACAGTATCACACCAACATAACCGAATATATTTTTAAAGTAATTTTTATTGTATCGTTCGCGAAAAAAATATCTCTGCTAATATTGGAAACCTCGACTACGTATCGATCTACAAACATTCTTCAACCGGTAAACTGCACTTACCGACTTACCGCTCTTGATATTTAATATACTACCTATTTCTTACTTGTGTGTGCGTGTAACCAAGATCTACCTACAAATTATTTCATTAATGAATCTAATTGATTCAAATTCATCAGACTTCAATAACATAATAATAATTTGTCAGAAACATTAAAATATCAAACATTTCGTGATATTTAAATGAATGCATTGGAGCCAATAATAATGAGTTTAACAACATGTCTAATGAATGTAGAACGAATAAGGTATAGCTTGGCTTAAAAATTAAATTGTATAAAATTAATAGCACAACACATGTTCTCATATTCCCATGTAAAGGATCATTAATTAAACCTTAATTAATTTAAAATCTTCACATTGTAACTAACTTCACTAGGTAATGAATTACAATATTCCGCCTGTTTCATGTTCACAAGTTGCTTCAAATTTATTTGAGACCGTCTACATTCCTCCTCAAAACGTTCTCCTGTGAATAGATTGCAGATAAATTCATCAAGCATTAAAAGTACATTACATGTTTTAATTGTTAGCTAATCTCCTCTTAATCACACGTATGTGTTATCAAATCGTGCTTTCTTTGCATTAAGACCGTCATTTAGAATGAAATAAACACCAACACATATACAAGATGAGAACATTCCTGGTATTCACTGAACCGGCAAAAATTAAAAAGAGAAGGAAACCGCAACACATTTATCACTGCTACCGCGCTGGTTGCATAATGCGAAGGAAGTTTAAGATTTTTATTTTGTTTGGAATTAAAATAGAACGAGAAGTAATTTGTTAAAAATTCATTATTTTAACTTTTATTGTTAGAGTAAAAGAGTAATGGTGTATTATTTTATTTTAGGTTTGTTTTAATGAATGAAATATTAAAACAGGAAAAATATAATTTCGTGATTCATTTACTACAAAGAATATTTTTCTTATCGCTTTTGTGTGGAATTTTACATAACGCAATTCATAATAAGTGTTATTTTATTATATAATTAATTTTATACTAGTGTGGCGCCATATCAATTTAGATATTAAATTAAGTATGAATAAATTACATTATGCAATGTTGAAAAACTATGAAACTATAAATTAATATTTGTTGGAAGTTAATGTCAAACCTATTTTAATACTTATATTTACTTTTTTGGTTTATATTTTGTTATAATTTGAATATATTTAAAAAAATTTAAATAAGCAATCATACGTACCAAAATTTTGTGCACTACAATGATTATAAATAACTTTTTCTACTCCTGTTATTAAAACATCATATAACGAAATGGTTTCCATGGCGCTAAATAACATTTTAAACACACCTCGGCAAGCCGTGGCTTTGGCCGTTTTTAGTCACGGGCTGAACATAGCAACTGACATATTAAGCACGGGGTGAAGTTGGCTCCTATATTTGACATTTAATTTTTGTGAAAAACTGAGGGTAATTTATGATTTCTTTCAATAAATTTTAACCAGGTAATAGTGAAATAATCTTGCCTAAGTAGAATTTTGTAGCTATGTATAATATCATTACGATTTAACCTAAAAATATTATAAATGAAATATTATATATTTATGAATTTATGCTGTGTAATTTGTGGTCGTAGAAAAAGTATAGTATGTGACTCGTTTATAAACTCTCTAGATACTCGTTTTTTATACACTCGCTGCGCTCGTTCCTAAAAAACTTGTGACTAAAATGACGTTTATAAAACTTGATACATAATATACTATTAAATACAAAGACGAGTTCTACTAACAACTGTAGTTATCTAGTTATAGTACCTACCTACTATTGAAGTGAAGAGGCGGTTGCGCAAACTACAAATTTTGGTATTAGAGAAAGATACATAAATGAAAGAAAGAGAAACTTCTCTACTCTCTATCTCAGAAACATCAGTCAGGAATTTCCTCATACTGATGCTTGCATCACTTAGCGAATAATTTGTTTTAATAGTTGTATTCTGTTCACTGTTCTCTTTGTCGTTGTTGGTGTGAAATGCAATATAGCAAGCGGTACTAGGTCAAATTGTTTAATATGTGTAGTACACAAAAATTAGCTTCGCCCGTTCGCGCAGCTGAACCGACACCACTTCAAACTACATATTATGACGTTATGACTGCTTTTGCAGTGACTTGGCTAATTGTTTTTAAATTTATCAATCGTTTAACCAATATTAATTTTAGGGATTTTGTGAAACAATCATTTACATAAATACTGAAAAACAAGTCCTTTATTATAATAATTAGGTAGAAAATATTATGCTTATTGAATATCTTTAACCGTTCGTGCTCGCATACTCAGAGAAGGAAAATGCGCAAAAACCAATATTCGTTTAGAACATATGTATTTTATGGTAGTAGATTGATAGGCCATGATTTGTTTTGTTTTGTTTTTATGATTAAATATTTTATTCTTTAGTTTTGGTACGATATGATCGCGTTCATTAATTTCGTTGTTAAAATTTTAGGTTAAATAGTAGATGTGCGGTAGCGGCCATTTTTCCCTTCTGTGAGCACGCGAGCTCTAAATTACTATTAGTTATCTTATATTAAAGTTATTCAAGGTAGGAAATCCGTCGGTCATCATAAGTGTGCTGGATTTAGGTGTGAGTTGAAGTTGAGGATAATGTAGTCAACTAATGAGAAATAATTCATTCAAAATCGTAGATTTGGATGTAAATATCAAATCATACGTATTCATTGAAATAAAAAATAATAATTGAAAAAGTTTAAACTGAAATGAGTTATGACTTAATTTTTTTTTTTTGAGACTCAAACCTTTTACGTGTGATTGCTCAACAATTATTGCGGTGACGCATAGTTTTTATTTTTTATTTTTGCTGGTAAAACTACTGCTAACCTCCACATACGCAATGCATTTTAGCGCGTTTTAGTGTCAACTTTAAATTAAATTATCTTCGTTATTTCAACGGTTACATATGAATTTTAATTTTTATTCAAATTCTACGGCTTGTAATGAATGCTGTACTTATATTATTTTAGTCATATTTTGGGTTGTGACTAGCCATGGATTTACTACCTTAACATCAAAACTGTATTATTTGATAGGAATGATATTGTTTTAAATCTGTTTTACACATAATCTCTCTCTCTTGTTGCAGATGTCGATCCCGGTTAGGGCCCAGGTACTCAACAGAGGAGCACCAGCCGAAGAGCTGCTGCGGGTTCCTCGTGTCGCGGCCCGGCTCGCTGCGTTGGTTCATTGCACTCATTGCGCTCGTCGCCGTGTGCTGCGTGCTGGTGGGCACCGTCCTCGGGGCCATGCGACCTGCAGGCCGGGATCATCTCACCGTCTCGTTACTCATGATCGGTAAGTTGGACTATTATTATTTTACTGAAGAGCAATATTTACACCCGTTCTATGACTTCAAAAAGTGTTACAGAAATAAAATCATATCTCAGAATATACATAACATATAAACTTCATTCAAAAACTATTACAAACTTAAATAATGTATCTATGTTCGTCTAGTGATAGTATTTTGTTTATTTTGTCTTAAATCGAAAAAAAATTGAGAAATCTTTCAAAGAAGCTTGTTTTCAACAGCAATTTTTAATATAATACAATTAAAACTTCAAAATTTCAACACTAGACGAACCTAGTTTAAACCTTCGGCAAACTGTAAATATGTTTTTAAATATAAAAGTATGTAAATTACACGAAAATCTGTACTTAAAACGAAAACCCAGTAACATTGTATTTCAAGCAGAAATGCATGTAAACAGATAGGACTCTTCTTCGAGAGCAAGTTAATAAAGGTACGATAGTGATGTTTAATATGGAACAACAGAATAAAATTCTGCAGCGTGCAGCTAAATCCAAATTATTTTCTACTTATAAATGATTACGTACTTAATAATCATTTTTAATGTTAATTACAAGTAAATATAAAATGTCATTTATTATTTATATGATATGATAAATTTTTATAATATTATCAAAAACCAATTTACTTCTACAATGGTATACTTATGAGTATACAACCATATAATAATTATATTAGTAAAATAAACTAAAGTATGGGGAGAGGTTATATGTTGGGCACATCAGATTTTTATCTACACTGTTGACACTGTTGTTTTAAATTATTCTTTTTTCAAATTTTTCTTCTCTTCAACCGAATGGGTACACCGGTTGTTGCTGTTAAAAATATTTCACATGCTAGTTGTACATCAGCTTTAGATTCTGCTTGTACAATTTCAAAATTCATGATTATTTTTGACAGTATAGCCGTAGCTTCATGCATTGAAAACTTTTGTCCTACAATATAATTTAATATTAGCATTATTACAATTATTTCAAATTTAAACAAATGAGAATTTACCAATACAGTTTCTTGGTCCAGCACTGAATGGAACATATGAGAAGGGAGTAAATGTCTCATTTTGTGACAGAAATCTGTCAGGATTAAACGTATTAGCTTGTGGAAATAAATCTTCTCTTCTTTGCATACCATAAAGGAATAATGCAATTATCGTACCTTTTGGAAGAGTTGTTCCTTCTGAAAATTGGAGAAATTAAAATTGATAATCATTATTAGGAATGGGTGAAAAGAAATCGGTGGCTATTATTAATTTCCAGATTAAGTGAAATAGTTATTTGTATATACCTATGCTGCGAAATGACTGTTTAGAGGGATCACTAAAATTCATCGCAAGGAAAAATCATTGCTGAAAAATCCATTGCAATAAAATTCATTGCTAGGAATATTCAACGAGGTTTTGGAAAAAACTAAAACTGAACTAAATAAAAAACCTAATATCCTTCATGAGTACCACATTCTCCGTTTTGATAGAAACTCTAATCGATTTGTAAATAAAGAACCTAATAGGTACCTACCCTTTTTGATTTCCACATACTCGGTTTAGGAAAAATTCTGATTTAACTAAACTAAAAGAACATAAATAAATACCCTTGTTGAGTCCAACCATACTCGGTTTTGGAAGAAACTCAAATTGAACTGATCTAAATAAAGAACCTATACACATAGATCCTCGGGTTTTCTTATGATGAATTTTATTGCGATGAATTTTTCTGCGGTGCAATTTTCTTTGCGATGAATTTTCCTTGCTATAAATTTACCTGCGATAAATTTTCTGCGTTGAATTTTCCGCTGTTGTGTTTACTTCAAATTATAAGTTGAGTATAAGAAAGACATTGATCAAAATTCCGGTCATTTACAAATATTAACCCAACTATATTATTATCAGTGTGCTATGCTATTTTGCTAATGTCGAAACATATAAGACTACTTACTATAATCGACATCTTCTTCAAATTGTCTAGTAATTATAGGGACACTGGGATATAATCTTAAACTCTCTTTTAGTACAAGTTTAGTATACGTCAAATTATCCAAATCTTTTACTGTTGGTTCATAATTTTTATTGTTATTGTATAATTTCTTTATTTCTAAGAAGAGTTTATTCTAAAAGAATTCAAATTATTTGAAAACAGTGCAATATTATAAACACTTTATTATAAGAAAGATATTTGATTTTTCAAGCTTTTTAACCATTACCTGTACTTCTGGATTTCTTGATAATTCATATAACGTTAAAGCTAAAAGACTGCTTGTTGTGTCGTAACCCTGAAAAGAATAATCAAATTTAATTATTACTTTAGTACATTAACCGAATTAAAGTTGGTAAAGGTCAACTTACGGCAGTAATAATAGTGTTAACTTGTTTTAGAATTTCTCTATCTGTTAGTGGTTTTCCATCGATAGTTCCAAGCAGCAAAGTATCCAGAAACGTCCGTTTTTTTTTAATTCCGAAATCGTCTATTTCTGTTTCTTCGTTATTTTGATTGATTAATTCATTTTTTCTTGCTTCTATTAAAAGTTTTGTTACTTGTTCCGCGTTCATAATTAACTTTTGTTCTTCTTTATAATCATGTGAGAATTGATATAATATTTCAAATTTCTTCCATATTGAGAAGACTCGTTTAAGAATGATAGTTGCTAAAGTACGGACATTTTTTGCTAATTCATTATCTGTGGTTTGTGCATTTATAGGTGTACCCATTGCACTTTCTAAAAATTATATTTTCTTTAAATATAGGTACAGAGATTGTTTTTTATTATTCAAGAATTCAGAAATATATTAAGTAACACTACTATAAACATGATGAACTAACAAAAATATTTTTTTGTGCAACATAAAACTGTTGACATTGACACACGCATTTCGCGGCCATTTTACTAGTATAACGGCTGCGAAGTTGAATTTCGCGGACTGAATTGCCAATGTTAGATATTTAATTTGTGTATGCAAGTTGCACAAAAAATATTGTATATACCTCGTCACCTCGTCTGCGAAATGTGTTTAGTGTTCTTGAGAATATTTTAGCCTAGGCCTTTACCTCGACAAAAATTCTCTCAGATGATAAACAGTCATTTCGCAGCCTAGATACAAATAGGTAAGTATTTTTTAAATTCCTCAAATGGTGTCCTTTATTAATGTGAAATTTTCAATAAATTAACACGTTGAGTGTCATCACAGGGCCATTACCAGATCTGTATTACATCTTCAGCTTTTTCCATTACCAATTTTTATTAATAACATCCCTAAGCTGATTTTAAAAAAAGACACCGGTGTCTGCTCTGGCCTTGTGATAATAGTTGCTGCATGTTCTAGGCCAAAGCAGACACGTTTTGCAGACACAGGGCCAAAACAGACATTTTTTGCAGACACGTAATTTATTAGCATAGACATCTGGATTTTAATTAGTGAAATAGTGAATAGTGAAATTATTAGAAACAAGTGTAATTGTAAAGAAAGCGCCAAGATGAGTAGCAGATCTAATCTAATAGACTGATAGAATTAGATTTGCAGTGTGTATTTATTTATTAGGAATATAACGTCACCGTGTCAGCTTTGACTCTGTCGTAGATTTAAAAAAGCATATTATCAATGGGTCAAAGTAGACGCAAAAACGGACACACATCATCGTAAAAATCGGGCCAAAATGTACTAGCTACTTTAAAAATTATTTAACTTTAGGTTCCTATTTTCAAGATTTTTAAAAGGTAAAAAATATTTTTTAGCAACATTAATATCTACGTTTCAGGATTTTTAAAAACTTATTATCTTCAAGATGTAGTAAAGTTTATTGAAAGTTTCACATAGTAACCGACCCAATTATATCGTTTATTTTTTCCCCCGAAGTATAAAAAACATCATGTATATTGTAATTGTAATACGTACCACAAATTACATCAAAAACACAGTTAACAATATAAGGATAAACATCAAAGTCTCCTTTATCTACTTGATTTGTTAGTATTTCGATTAAAATATTACTTTTCGTATTATAGATTGGCACATAACTTTCTAAAACTTTCAAATGAAATGCAGAATTTACTAATTTCCTGTGTTTATGCCAATAGCTCCCTTAAATAATAAATTTATTTTTAAAAAGATATTATGAATATTTTATAAATAATACCTGTCGACGTTACCAAACCGTTATCAACAAAACTCCTTAATATATCATAGTCGACAGATTTTGTAATATGTTTAGGAGAACTTAATATAAATTCTACAAATTCTGGATTTATTGATAGAAGGTAACAATGCCATGGTCCGAGCCACATTTTCGCAAATGGCTCATGTTTGTACTCTTCACCCAATCGTACAAGGTTTTTAAAAATATCTGTAATATTATTTAAAATAATAATTTATCAAGCATGTAATCTACCTACAACTATTATAGTTTGTTTAATGTATTGTATTGTATCTATATCATTTTAATAAATGCTCATATTGCGTCATCCATTTAAGGTGCAGTTTCAAAAAAGAATTACCTACGCCTGTAAAACATATAGTTTAATGCCAAAAATATGGAGAATTACAGTGGCGGACTGGCTCCGGCGGGAGTACGGGAGCTTTCCCGGTAGGCCGGAGGTACCGAGGCCGGTGGCCGGTCAAATTTTTATAAATAAATATGTGAATAGAAAGACGAAAGAAAATTTCATTCGTGAAAAAAAACAATTTCGTCGAAATACTTTCGACTTATGAGTCAAAAAAACACAAAATGCACTTTATTGCAAACGCCCATAACTTTGTGCCAAATCGTCGTAGGAACTTCGTTTTTTGAGTCCTGCACAGGTAATTGAACAAATTTCAATGCCCTTTTGGTGGATCGAGCCGACAAACTTGGTACACATCGCCAAAGTTGGTAGTTTTTTGGCCCAAAAACGACGTATGAGAAGTTGACCCACCCATACTAGCCTACCCTGTTAAAATCTATCGCAATCGTTAGTTTTTCGTTAGTTGAGTTTAGTTTTGTAGAAAATTGCGTTAGTTTTGAATGTTTATATGTATTTTTTAAAAATAATATTTGGGTGGGCTAACTTCACAACAGCCCAACCCTTAATTCGAAAGTGCGAGGAAAACACATTAATATCTTTTAATTGATTAGTTAATGTTAGTTGTGCTACATATTACGTTTGTTTTGTTATTCTAAGCTGTCAAATTTGAGCCGAGTGGGTGGGCCAAAATCACGGTTCCCCAGCCCATTGCAGAATTTCACGCGTAGATTTTACATACGTTGTCACCGTGGTTAGTTGAGAATAGTTTTGACGAAAAATACGTTAGTTGTGCCATAATTTGCCCGCCTTAACCAAAATAACCATTTTCGCTAACCGTACGGACTTGATGCTAATATGTCATTGATTGCTGTAATTTTACAATATAAAATTGGAAATAAAATAGAAGGCAACAACCGGCAACAACCAACAGCAGTGTTGGACATTTACCAGATTTTTTTAAATTTAGTTTATGATTGACAAATAATATGGTACAAAAGTTTTCAAAGTGAGGAATTCTTAAAGAATGCAATAGTTGGACGTATTTACCAAAATATAATTTACCTTTTCTTTTTTAGTGTGCATGCAGTAAGTCAAACGGTACTGAATAAAAACAAAGAAGCAATTTATTAAAATAAATTATTGCAAAATAAAAATAGTAATACATTTTTTTACAATTTATATTTAGGTATATTTGTTGAAAACAAGAAAAAATTTTGGTATTAGCAAATCAAATTGAGAGATATTCTTAAAACTCTAGAACTATGTAATTATCCGAAAACAATTAAATTAGTTCCTAAAAATAAAATATTGAATTAATAAAATAAAAATCGCATGACACAAATAACAGCCAATAGAAGAATTGATTAAAAAATAGTAACAAGGATTATATAAAAATTTAGCGGAAATTTTTTACAATTAGCTTGAGGAACCTAACTATAATAATTTATTAATGGATAACTTTTCTGTCACATTCCAGTTTGATATTTAAATTAAAAATTGGCTAAATTGTCATTTTGAGATCAGATTTTTTTAAAAAGATTTTTGCAACAAGTATTCAAGTAAAGTATTATTTCCGGTAACAGGATTTTACAAAAATCTTATCAGTTCTTCTTTAAGACGTACAAATGTATTATGCAAATTATTATAATATAATGTTGGTGTAGAAATTGAGATTATAATAATAAAATTATAATGACAAATAAAGTGCGCAAAAATTCATCCATACATAACCACACATTTGTTTCTACCATGACAACAATAATTTCTTGTATTACAATGATATATAGTAGCATCAAGTCCGTACGGTTAGCGAAAATGGTTATTTTGGTTAAGGCGGGCAAATTATGGCACAACTAACGTATTTTTCGTCAAAACTATTCTCAACTAACCACGGTGACAACGTATGTAAAATCTACGCGTGAAATTCTGCAATGGGCTGGGGAACCGTGATTTTGGCCCACCCACTCGGCTCAAATTTGACAGCTTAGAATAACAAAACAAACGTAATATGTAGCACAACTAACATCAATTAATCAATTAAAAGGTATTAATGTGTTTTCCTCGCACTTTCGAATTAAGGGTTGGGCTGTTGTGAAGTTAGCCCACCCAAATATTATTTTTAAAAAATACATATAAACATTCAAAACTAACGCAATTTTCTACAAAACTAAACTCAACTAACGTAAAACTAACGATTGCGATAGATTTTAACAGGGTAGGCTAGTATGGGTGGGTCAACTTCTCATACGTCCAAAAACGTGTTTTTTTTGTTCAAGTTTTGAAGGGTACGAGAAAAGATCATGCTAAAGTACAGCCACAATGGATTTTTTCCCGAAAGAATCGTCTAATTTGTTTGAAATGTCGCTGACTTATGGCGAAAAACCTAAAAATGCACTTTTTTTAAAACACCCATACATTGTGCCAAATCATCGTAGGAACTTCGTTCTTTGAGTCCTGCACAAGGAATTGAACAAATTTTAGTGCCCTTTTGGTGGATCAAGTCAAAAAAAAATTTTTAACGCCACACATCGTCAAAGTTGGACATTTTTCAAATTGAAAACAATTTTTTTCAAAAGGGCGCTAGAGGGGGCGGAAGGGGGTGCGCTTAAGTTCGCATACATGACTTCAAAGTAGACACTTCAAAGTTTTTCACTCGCAAAGATTCATCGAAATCGATTGAAAATACGCCGAGTTATGGCGGTTTGAAAATGGTCGAAATTTTTACGAATTTCAAGTGTTTCATTTTTTTCTCGCCAATATATTTAAAATTTCCAATTTTTTAGAATTATTTTCACAGTCTAATTAAAAGTGAGATTCGAACTTTTAAGAGGCCGGTCACTATTAAATTTCCCGGGCTGGTTAAATTTCCCAGTCCGCCAGTGGAGAATTATGTTTGTACTGTAAGAATTGAATAAAATGTAAAATTGTGAATTGTCTATTTTTTGACTTTGCAGGCCACCATTGTTATAATTGTTTTAAAATATCATTATCTTGAAATTTGAAAGGATCCATTAATTTGTATAGTATAATTTTTATAATAAATTTTACTTAGTATTGTTTCTCTAATTTGATTACATTAAGATTTTTAAAAATTAAACTATTATAATAATAATAATATAATATTAATCTTACCAACTGTACTGTATCCAAATTGCATCAAAGAACCTATTACTGGATAAGATTTAAACTCTGGAACATTACTCAAAGATCTAAATTTTCGTTTTCTTGTATGATACACAATTAAGCTACTTAAAATTGATAAAGAAATAAGAATTAAAAATATAGAAAACATTTTTTCAATAAAGATAAACTTATATTCCAGTTACAGTGTGAATAATCACTATTACGATGGCTCGAAGAGTTTTAATACGTTCTAATTTTCAATTCACGTGCTTTGTATTTATAAACTTGTCCCTACCCCCTACTTTGCAAAATATGCTAATATTTTTATAATTATAATTTTTATAATTATAGTTATAGGAACGAATAACACCATATTTTAGATCAATGAATATTAAAAGCTTTTTTGTTTATTACATAACAGATTTGTATACCTACCATGTACCTCAGTATAACCTTGACGTATCGACAAGTTTTTGGCAAACCGACGTAACCGCCAAAAATCGTAAATTAAGTTATAAATTACGCATATAGCCAGCGCTTGTGTTTGAAATTTAATAAACGCCATACAGTCAATAATTGGTAGAATTATTCTATATTGTAAGAAATTATTAACGTAAAAGACTTAAAAGCCAGTTTACATTGTAGTCTTATGGTAGATTGATTTATAATATATGTAGTAATCGGTTACTTCTTCTGTATTATGTAATGTGAATTAGAAGTGTGTGGTTCATAATCATTTCAGTAATCTGCTAACTTGATGACATAACCTTTCTTATAACTATCAGAAATGGATGCATTTGTTGAAAGTTACAGTCGGATCTGCAATGTGACAATGTCAGTTAATATTATAGCGAAATATAAAATAATCATTAAAATGTGAACAAAGAACAAATAGAATTTGTTTGCTATTTGTTGGGAAACGATTGAAGAGTATGAAGTATGTAATGGAGTAGCTACCTGTAGGTTATGTTAACAGAACAGTTACATTCATTATAAACCAGCCTTAAATTTCTAGAATAAGTTTCTATCTTAATGCAAGTAATTTTGTCTTAAACTCTACTAAATAAAGCATACTAAGATCATTATTTGAAATTATTTATTTATTATTGTTATTGTTTATAATAACTCAAAAATGGGTTTTCATTTTTCTGTCGTTTGAGTCGCTTTGAACATTTAATGAGATAAATGACTTTAAAGTTTAAACGCTCTATACTTTGTGTATTTTAAATGGATGATTGATATGATAATTTACATTATGTGCTCGTTAATTAATGTAGGTACTATTAAAATGCTTGATCTACCATATCTTGGAAACTTAACGCTTATGCAAAGAAATGCACATTCGCACTTAAAAATAATAAGATCAATCAAAACCAAATGGGACTCAAAAAGGTATTAGCTTTCTTTATTTCATTCAGTTTAATCAGAATTTCTATCAAAAATAAGTATGTGTGAGACTCAAGAAGGGTATAAGCTTTCTATATTATATGGTAGCATGTTGGTCAGCAATTTTTGTTTAATGTGGATTTTTACGTTCATATGTGCATTTCGTCGCAGATCAGCGTTTGAGCGGTCAGCGCTGAAAAGGAAAAGGTTTATTCCTACCCTCCATATACTATTACACTTGATCGCCAACTCAAACGCCAAATAATGACAAACATAACTGACATAGGTACCTACGTAAATGATGATGTGGTTTTGTGGTTAATTACAACTCTTTTACATCAAAATAATGCGATCACCACTTCTTTAGCCACCTTCTTCGCTTTCTTGCTCATTACTTACCTCATCTTTCTCTTTTCTTAACTGATCTACCTCTGATCGATCGGAATGCCAATGCACAATGCACATTGCACATCTGCTCTGTTCGACATTTGCCGCTATGCAGAGAACACATCTTGCGCTACGTCTACGGCCACGTTCCACGTCCTGTCAAAGTACAGTAACAGTTTCTCCAGTTCCACATGTTGCTTGTGGATACTTAGATAAAAGCACCAGGGAGGCAGGTTACTATCTCTTGATGTTGTTGAGGTCTATTTGTGATCTGTGGCTGCATTGATTGTACAGTGAGCAAATGCGGAAGATGTGGACACAGCACAGTGACAGTTGGAAATGAGAACTGATACGATTGAAAGAGATAAATAGTTATTGTTGCTGGTAATGAATGCATGAACAAGTACTTTGCAGATTACAAGTAATTTAATTATACTTATAATAATAACATATAAAGTAGTATGTCAAAAAAATGTATAGAGACAATATTAAATTATTAATGTTTACCTAATAAATGTAACTTTGAAATTGCAAGAAAGGGATATTGTACAGCCTTTATCTTTGTTGTAAACATGATAAATTGTAAACGCATTTGAATTTTAAAATTAAATCGTATACTTTACTTAAGTTTATAACCGTTTTATAACCAATAAAGTTGTTAATACTGGGCCATATATTTAATCATTAATCAATTTGTTAATTATACTAGGAAAATTATTCTAAAATTTCAAAATCGGTCAAAAAAAACCCTAGATTCTGTCCTGTTTACTATACTTCAAAGATGCAGTCTAAAAATTTTTAGAGGGCAGTTGAACAAAAATGTAATGTAGAGTTTGGTATTAAATTAAAGGTACCTATTGGTATTTCTGTTGAACAGCAGTGTCAAAAATTATACTAAAAGGAATGTCCATTTTTAGGACCTGCATTATATAACTCTAGTTTGGGGATATTGTGTTTTCATTCGACCATATGAACTTCTTTAAATTTATTTTAAAAACAATATAAAGTTGACTTTATGTATTTTATGAATCTAACCTTTAAAAGATTTTTATGGAAAATAATTTTTTAAATTAACAATAAAACCCCTACTTTTATTTACTATATTTTATTTGTTGTTTATACAGTTTTTGTGTATAATATTTGCATGTAAAGTTCTGTTTTGGTTGTGTATTGTAAGCTCAAAAGTTGCAGCAAATGATTTGTATTTAAAATTTGGAACAAAAACGATGTTTTATTTTTAATAAGTATTCAAAATTGAGTTGGCAAACCGATTCCACGCATGTTTCATATTTTATATGGACGTGCCGCATTTACAGTAATTCCTTTAGGGACTTTCATCATTTTACATTCGTTACTTTTTAACAAACCATGCAAAATAGACTCACAATTAAATTTGTCTCCAATAACAGCATACATAACCTCATTTGCGAGTTAATGTACACGAAAGCCTGACTCGGAATTCAAATTCTCTACGCTACGATTTTTAATGAAATCCACGTTTGAAATATTAGACGCTCACAAATTAAAACAAAGCAATTTGTTCGCGTCAGGTCGCTGGGATTATTTACATGCAGTAGACTTGCTATTTGTGCTCTGTTCCAGTAAAGTCTTAACGGTTTTTCCAATTCGTTTGTTCCATCAATTGTCTTTGTCGATCTATTCAATCGCGTTTATTTTTAAATGTGTTTCTTAACTGCAAGAAAATTGAGAACAGGAATTCGTGTTCTTAATACATATTTTTTAGTAATGGAATTGTTTTCATTTGATTTTTCAATACATAGGTACTCCGGTACTCGTTAAACGTTAATGTATTTAATTATTTTTAATAAAGTCATGTAAAAATAAGAATATTACTGTTGATTAGAAATTTTAATTTTTAAACTAAAATATTGCGTCATATTTTGTTTTCTAAGACAAGACAATATCTATTACTTTTTGTTATTTATCTGAAGGATTGATGATTAATACTGGCAGTTGTTGTAAACAATAAATGATTAGTAAAACTCAGGAAAAGCTAACTGTTATCTTTTTTTTAATAGTTGTTTTTATCTTAAATCTTAATGATAATTTTTATATTTAAATATATAATTAAATTACATTGACACATTTTCTTCTCAGAAGTACCTACGCATCCGTTGATAATTTGATAGAATCAAATATTTTTAGTTAAAGTCATCGTTGCTTAATATCATGATAAACAATTGTAAATAATTGCAAACACTAATTATAATTAATTAGTTTGCTATATGTGCAATGTTATAAAAATTATAATTTTTCAATAAAAATACTTACTAATTCTTGTGCTATAAAAATTAATAAATTTTGCCAATTGGATTTAATATTTGCTATTATTTGGATTTAATATTTGCTACTATTAGATTTAATATTTACTATTATTTGGATTTAATATTTGCTACTTGGATTTAATATTTCCTACTAGGATTAAATATTTGCTACACTGTGATTAAACTGAACTAAATAAGGATAAGGACACCTAATACCCTACTTGAGTCCCACAAACTCGGTTTTAATAGAAACTCAGATTGAACTGAACTAAATAAAGAAATCTTATAGGTACCATTCATAATATTAAACCCAAGTAGCAAATATTTAATCTAAGTGGCAAATATTAAATTCGAGTAGCAAATGATATTAAAGGATGTGGCTGTTTATACATACAGTATGTATACGCAATTGACTATTTATACATACCTACTATATTTATAAACAATTGGCTATTTAATATACTGTACGAGTATTTATATGCAAATTGGCTATTTACTGAACTAAATAAAGAACTTAATTCCCTTCTTGAGTCCCACAAACTCGGTTTTGGTATAGAAATACAGTATGTATAAATAGCCACATTTAATATTTAATCTAAGTGCCAAATATTAATTGCAAGTAACAAATACAAAATCCAATTGGCAAATCCAATTGCAACTATTAAATCCAAGTTATATTTATATAATTTATTACTATAGTATAATGCAAGTAACAAATAGCAAATAATGAGTGGTGAACGTAAAGGTAAATAATGAATTGAATGTAAATATGAATGTTGTTGCAGGAGTGGGCATCGTGCTCGTGACAGTGAGCGGCGTGGCGTGGCGCCTGACGTCGCACGACGCGCCGTCGTGCCGAGCGATGCTGGGCCTGGAGTCGGGCGACTCCGGGGACGT
Source organism: Agonum fuliginosum (assembly GCA_947534325.1). Classification (NCBI taxonomy): domain Eukaryota; kingdom Metazoa; phylum Arthropoda; class Insecta; order Coleoptera; family Carabidae; genus Agonum; species Agonum fuliginosum. Next base: position 16,871,945 of record OX384043.1, on the reverse strand, counting down.
GTGCACGCGGCGCTTCGTGCCCCGACTGCCGCCGTCGTACGGCCGGCCGCACCACCCGTACGCCGCCATGATCTACCCGGAGTTCCAGTACCGGCCGCCGCCGCCCAGCTACCAGGCGTCCATGCAGGAGTACCGGCTCCGGCTGCTGCTGCTGGACCGCGCTGGCACTGGCGGCCAGCAGCCGCAGCAGCAGCATGCGCTCAGTCCGCCGCCTACCTATCGCTCGCATGCTGGTAGCTTGCTCAGGTAAATATTATCAAACGGTGCAAAGAATTCATACATTCAATATAAACAAAACTACAGCAATAGAAAATATCACACAATATTCTACCAAAATTAGTAGCATACACTTAATGAAAAATCCATACAGAAGAAAAAACAACAAATTAATACACACTGCAATGTTATGAATAGACTTGTTTAGTGTGACGTCACTTTCTGGTCCAAACAAGAAAATGGCCACTCGTTGCTAAGGTAGTTGCTATGCTAGTCTATAAAACAGTTTGGTTTGACAATCAAAAATCGTTTATAAAATAATTTATTACGGAACTAAACTTTATTACGTGTTTTTAAGCCACTTTAAAACAATTAAATCTCAAAATAAATTTAAAGACGCAGTTATTGTCAAACGGCAAACGTCAAACCAGCCTGTTTTACCGACTTGCATAGCAACGGTCTTAGCAACGAACGTTGTTTGGAACCAGTGTGACGTAACCACTAAACAAGTCTATTAGAATTTCACATAGGTAAACAGCGCCATCTCTTAGTATTGCAATACCCTAATACCGTGCCAGAAAACAGCCAAAAACATGGATTTCGCGCTACTCCACAGCGTTTACTGTTTTAATAATAATCTAAAGATATTGTTGAAGATAATAGTACAATCTACAAAATGCAAGATGCAGAATTTTAATATTTTGTCTACCTCCTAAAATCCAGTACAAAACGTACTAACGTAGCAGGTGTTTTGTGCCCAGTACAAGAATGGTACAATTATATTACAACAAGGATTACCTATATAATTAAAGGATCAATTATTAACAGTTGTGCCTTTTTAAAATTTAAAAATTGTACATGAGTATAAAAAATTTCGAAAAATGCATAAAAATTACCAAATTTTGAAAATTTTACACGGTTATATCTCCTGTAGATCCATTCTTTCTTTCTCTATCAAGAGACACGGCAGTGTCTCTGGCCAAGTACAAAACAGACACTGAGTCTCTTTTAAATGTTTAATTTTTCAACTTCAAAATGTGAAGTACGAGTTTCAGACTGGTTTTAGGCAGTCGTAGTAGTGGAGACGAAAGTGGAATAGAAAAAAAGTCAAATCGAGAATATTCTAGGAATTTGGAAAAAACCTAGACGAGCTTAATATCGAAATATGTTAATTTGAATTTTAACCATTTTTGTTACTTTTTCCAAACTTTGTTGTTGACAACCAACGACCTTACATAGTCTAGACACAGTATGCAGGCCAAAGTGTAGGCATGGACATGAAGTCAACATTATATAGACAAGAGGTGCACGGGAGGGGTTCAGTTTCCCCCATCAAGTATTGCGGGATGCATAAGATATAAGTTTTGATAAATGGCTTTTAAATATTTAAATAATACCTATTAAAATTGATGAAAATGTTACATACATACGTGCTCCTTTTGTTATTACTTACTAAATATAATTTACAAATTGCTTCTATTATTTATATTTCTTAAGATAAATGCATCTAAAATCTAGAATTGCAAACGTCAGTTTGACAGATGTAGCGTATTCAACAGTCATTTGTTGAACGTTTATTGTATAATTTGCTAGAAGTGTGTAAAGTAGGCAACGTGCAATGAACCATGGGGGAAACTTGTCCCTCCCCCGCCTTCACATGATGGCTTCAAGAAATGCCGATACTTTGTTTAGAATATATATGGTCGAAGTTGACAACATATTAAATTTGAAGTTAATTCACTTATAAACAAAAGCTGTACAAATAATATGGGTGCGAAAATTATTTTTTCCCTCAAACATAAATTATTTGATATTACTATGTTTAACAAAGCAATAAATGCTGTAGAATAGCACGCGAAATCAGTGTTTTTGATTGTTTTCTGCCATATAATTATATCAAAATTAATGTTCCATCTTTTTTCTCGGCTATATTGTAATAATTATAATGATATAGTGATGTCCCGTTTGACGTGGAAACTAAAAAACCTTGTAACCCGGTCCCGGTTCCTATGAATAAATTTAAATAAGACTTTTAGCATTGTGTTGCTAAGACAGTACTATAAATACACTCGAGGAAAGAAAAACGCACCACTCCAAAATGCACCAAAAATGTCAAAATTTCAAAGTGCGATATCTCGGTTGCATTTCGACGAAATTGGATGAATCTTCGAGTTCTGAAAACGTTGAAGTCTTATCTTTAATGTGATGATAGCCAATGTGACAAAAAACCACTCCACCCCTCCCACCACCTAAGAAAAAAAATGTGCCTGATGCCCAAAAAGGTCCAACTTTGGCAGCTCATTCGCAGTGCCAAAAAAATCGTGGACCTTATTGCCCAACAGGGTAATAAAGATCAGACTTTTTCCTTCAAGGTCCGTAAAATTTCAAGTAGGTACCTACGATGATTTGGCGCGAAGTTATGAATTTTTGAAAAAAAGTGCCACGATTTTTTTGTCACTGCGTATGAATTGCGAAAGTTGGACCTTTTTGGGCATCATGCACTTTTTTTTTCTTAGGGGTTGGGAGGGGGTGGAGTGGTTTTTTGTCACATTGGCTGTCATCACATTAAAGATAAGACTTCAAAGTTTTTAGAACTCGAAGATTCATCCAATTTCGTCGAAATGCAACCGAGATATCGCACTTTGAAATTTTGCCATTTTTGGTGCATTTTCGAGTGGTGCGTGTTTTTTCCTCGAGTGTATTTATATTTAAACTTTTGACGATTTTAATTTAATTTTTTTTAATTTTAATTTTTGAGTAATCATAATAAACTTTTTAGTTAATACATTATACTTGAAAATATTGTTAAATTTGAGTCTCTAATGAAATCCTGAAATTTGAAAACACAAGAAGTAGTCGTCAAGGAGGTGACAGGCTCACCTATTCGGCTCGCCGGTCATTTCCTCCTTTCAGCAGTAAAAACTGTTTTATCTTGCTAATACTGTAATATACTATTATTATAAAACAAAATGGTGGCAACCCTAAAACAAAAATAAAGTAAATTTTTAAATTTAATTAATCGAGAAATGATAGTTTTAGATGTACTATTTTCACATTAAATGCAACAGAGCTTCCTAACTTAAAGGTAAAAGAGAAACCTGAGATTTTAATTTTACATTAAATATTTATCTGAATTTCTATGTCTAAAAGCAAAATTATATGTACTTAATGTAATTTTGTATTATAGTGTACTATTTTTTTTTAGAATTAATTAAGAAATTCTTGTATTTTAATTATTAAAAATTAAATTACATTACATACAATTACACAATAATAATATGCATATGATTTCAGAGCCCCATTGTCGAACCGACGAGATGCAACCCAGTCCGAGTACAGCTGCCCCCCAAGTTACCGCTCTCGCTCGAGTAGCAACCGCCAACCATCAGTCGACCCTGCGGCTCACAGTCGAGAACAATCGCTCTCCATATCGGAATCCAACCACGACGGCTCCGTCGTCAACGTCGTCAACATCCTCGCCAACCAAGAAGAAGAGATCGCGCTGGAGAACATGACCCTGGACAGCCTGAAGGTCGCTCCAGAGAACGAGATCCCGCCTCTGAGGATGTTGCTCAAGAGCAGCAGTGGCAGTGACATTGAAGCGAAAGACGGGAACCTAGTGACCATTGTACAGAAAGCTGATCAGAACCCTGTCATTGTAACCGTGTCGGGGTCGCAAATGTCAACAACGAATCCAGAAGTAGGGAGTAGTCATCAAATACCATCTGAAATGGAAATTCTAGCACATTTATAGTTGATTATATCATGTTGTTGACTAGATGTACAGAATATCATCTCGTATTTCAATTGCTTTATATTCAAGGTGCTAATAACATTGTTTGTTTGAGATTGGCGATTACCTTTGTTTAGTAATCTACACTGCCGAAACAATTGACGACTATGACCATCAGTAATCATTTTTAACGTGCAACTAATAAAGATTATTATATAGATAAATATAATGATATTATGTATGATCTTAACCTAAACCAGTTTTATTGTATAAAATAAAAATTATATGAAACATACTTCAAATAATTTTTATTTCTTAAGAATAAATACACAAATTTTTAAAGATAGAATCGTTTTGTGTTTGTTGTTTTTGTGCAGTGTTTCGTATTTACTTCAATGTTAAATCAATTGTATTTAATTTTTGCCTAGTCATTTAAGTGTATTATTTTGTTGATGTTTACAGGCAAAGTTTAATTTAGTCACTATAAAATACTTTATTTAGCTTACAATATAACCTGTGGTTTGTTTTTTATTATTAACCAGTGTGTTTTAACTGAAATGAAAAAAGAAAAGTGATACTTAATAACTATCAAATATTGCTATAGTAAATTCATTTCCCGCTATTACACTTACATTCCATATTTAAAGTGTACATATATGTATAAATAACAAATTTTATAAATATTATAGTTTATTGCGATAATGTGTGCCTATAATTATGTAGAAATGTAAAATATATTTTAAGTAGAATCTTGTTTGTAAATAAAATTTAAAAATGTTATTACAATTGCTTATTTTTATAATATTCCCTTTATCATTTAATATAAAATTTAAATACTTAAGGTGGGTTTATGCTCAAAAATTTAAGAATAAGAATAGTTTTAAAGTTAAAACAGTTATCTCAATAGGTTTATGCTGGAGAAATAATTCTTTATCCTTATGCCTTATTCTGTTATTCTTACTTCTGCAGCATAAACCGACTCATACCTTATAACTTTTTCAACTTTACGACTATTAATTATAATTCTTAGCACTTATTTTTAAATTTTGTGAGCATAAACCCACCATAAATATAAATTTATCACACTTCTTAAGATCGATATTTGTATCTGTATTATGTTCAATGTATAAAGTAGGTACAACTGTATTATTTACATACAGACTGTTAAATAATGAAATATTAATTTTTATGAAAACAGAAGTCTTTCCTCGAGACCTTGAATTTTGAACATAGGTATCTTCGAAAATCGAAAAAAAAAACTAAAGTTATACACTTGTTAATTTTTTTGGTAAAAAATTAATAAGTATTATGAAAAATTTCAATTCAATACCAAACAAATCCAATAAAGCAAACTGCATTTCGATACCTCGTTTCGTTTTTTGAGATAAGGAACTTAAACTTTTAGGTAAAAATCGAAAAAAGTAAGGTTGTACACTTATAATTTATTAGGCCAAAAGAACTCTAATTTTATAAAGTGCCGAACATACTAAAAAAATTGCGAGGAATCCAATAAGTACAATATGCCTTTTAATATTTCGTTTATTGTTTGAAAAATTAAGTTTGGGCTGAATTATTGCTGTAGTCTTATCTTAAAACACATTAAAATGAGTTTCTTGTTAATATTTAAAAATTAAAAAAAGGAAAACATTTAGGGGAACACATCTTTTTAATTAATTTTGGTACTATATTTTCATATTTTTTCAAAATAATTTTTAATATTTGTCGAACGCTTCATATATACGACCTACCAGTTCTATCTTCAAATTCATATACAAAATGAAAATAACAAATAAAAATTAACACTCAACTTTTAACAAATATCGCACTCTTACAGCATGTATTATATATTATAAGCAACGTTGCAAGCACTAACAAGGCAGTACAAATTCGTAGCGATAGATTGCACAGATGTTTTAATAGTTATTTACGATACAAGTACGTAAAGCAAATATTTAGTCACGAACGGGTTCGAATTGAAAAACGAGCGCAGCGAGTGTTTTAAGACCCGTTCGTGACTAAATATGCTTTACGTATGTGTATCGTATAAGATTTTATCTACGATAGAATTTAAAAAACTCGAAAAATATAAAAAAAATCCTTTTAAATTTGAATTAGGATCAAAACAGGTTTGCTTTGACAAGAAAATTTTCACGTTAGTTACCGATTGTTGCGCGAATGTTTGATTAAAAAATTTGCGTGTTTTAAAACTTTAACCACTCGTTGCTGCGCAACCCGTGACTAATGAAATCTTGCTATTAAACAATTGTTTTACAAACTAAAAACTGACAACTAATTGTCAATTTTACACACTATCGTAGATAAAATATTATATAATATAAGCATTAATTGTTGCAATCGCGTTAGTAATAAATCATTGCTGTGTTACTTTATTTACTTTTATCAACTTTATCTACAGTCTACAGTTGATGTTAAAGTGTGTCTTTATCTACTAAAAATGAACACATCTTTTTAACGTAAGTACAAAATAAATTGCTGCAATACAATTTGGCAAATTGGCACTAGAAAAATTTTTCGGATTTAATCCATGCGCTTGGGATATTACAAGTGAAAATATAATGTCATTTATTATTTATATGGTTTGATAAAATTTTAATAAAATTATTAAAAACTCCACTTTACTTCTACCAATAGTATATTTTTGTGAGTATCCTAAACCTAACCAATATTATAATAATTATATTAATAAAATAAAAATCTGACGTGGACACCACATGACTTCCTTGTACGCCTTGTTTGTTCATACTTTTCTTAATAACTAAAATGTAGAATAATATAAAAAATTCTTTTAACTTATTATACTAGTATACTCACAAATATATTTTAGTCATTTTATTTAAACTCCAGAAGAAGATATAAAGCATATTTTACTATTGTCACTGTCATGACATAAACATTTAAATTTTACGTAGTAACAAATGTTAATCGATCATGGAGTACAAGATACCGAAATACTAAATTATAAATATATACTTTAATTATTCTTAAATGATACCAGATACAAAAATATTTATAAAATACCGATTGTAGGTAATAATCACATAATCTTTCATTTAAAATAAAAAAATTTGTCTTAAATTAAATATTATTGGACTTCTAAGGTTTTATTTAAAATAAATAAAGCCAGCTTTCAATTAAATTATGTTTAATTATTTAGTTTAGGAATGATAATACACACTACAAAACAACCATTCTATTTCATTACTACAACACTCCCCGGAAGTTCAAACAATTACATACACGCCCATTTTATTACAGTAAAGGCGGTAAATTCAAAAACAGGAGGAACTAAATAACTCCCAACACTCCCACTTATTTAGTTCCTTTACATAATCCAATATTATCTCTTAAATACTGAAATACACCCTTTGACAAGGGTTTAGTGAAAATATCAGCTAATTGTTCTTTAGTTTCTACGTATCTTACATCTATTTCTCCACGTTCATAAACATCCCGTACAAAATGAAATCTAACATCAATATGTTTAGTTTTTCTATGATATTCGGGATTATTTGTTAATTTAATAGCTGACTGATTATCAACATACATAGGAACATTTTTACAACTTTTACCTAACTCACAAATAATTCTACGAATCCATATTGCCTCTTTTGTTCCATTACTTAACGCAATATATTCGGCTTCGGTTGTTGAGAGTGCTACTACACGTTGTCGCTCTGAAGACCAGGAGATTGCACCTCCATTTAATAAAAAAACAAAGCCACTGGTAGATTTTCTTGTGTCTATATTTCCAGCATAATCTGCATCAGTGAAGCCATGTAAACTGTTATTGCTCCCACTGTCTCCGTAAACTATTCCGTAGTCGGTTGTTCCTTTTAAATACCTCAGGATCTTTTTTTACAGCTTTCCAATGCTCTAGGCCGTAATTGGTTAAAAATTGACTAGCTTGATTTACAGCATATTCTATGTCAGGACGACTGACTCTAGCTGCAAACAAAAGAGACCCGATGGCCTCACGATAAGGAACATTTTGCATTTTCTTCTTCTCATCTTCTTCATTTGGACTCTGCAGCTGACTTAAATGTAAGCCAGGTTCAGCTGGAACAGTTGAAAGTTTAGCATCTTCCATATGGAACTTACTTAGTACCTTCTGAATGTATGCACTCTGACTTATTTTTATAGTGCGTTTTTCTCTATCACGTTCAATTTCTAGGCCAATATACTGCTTAGCTGTATCAATTGTAATTTTAAAACACTGTTTCAAATTATGTAAAACTTCATCAATTGCTGCTTGAGAAGCTGATATCAGTAGGCCATCATCGACATAAAGAGCTAAGTACACAATTGTTCCATTGACTTGCCCCAAGAATACACAGTGATCGCTTTCAGTTTGTTTAAAAACGAACTTCTCTAAAAACTGCACAAATTTAGTGTTCCAACACCTGGGTGATTGTTTGAGCCCATATAAGCTCTTTTCAAGCCTGCAAACTGCTTCAGGCTTCATTTTGTCTTCAAAACCAGGTGGTTGATGCATGAAAATTTCTTCCTTCAATTCCCCGTTCAAAAAAGCAGTTTTCACATCGAACTGGGCGATTTCGAGATCATATGCTGCAGCTAGGGCCAGAAGTATTCGAATTGACTCATAACGAACAACTGGCGCAAACGTCTCAAAATAATCAACGCCTTCCCGTTGTGTGAAGACCTTAGCCACAAGTCGGGCTTTGTATCGGATGTCCCCACTAGAGTTGACTTTTTCCGTGTATAGCCACCGACATCCAATGGCACGCTTGTCTTCTGGAAGTTTTACAAGTTCCCACGTTTTATTTTCATGAAGAGAGTCCATTTCCTCATGCATTGCGCGTAACCATTTTCTAGCTTCAGTACTTGTAACAGCATCTTCATAAGTGGTGGGTATTGAGCTTACTGTCAACGCATAATCACCGTAGCGAAGTGGCTTCTGTATTTGATTTCTCTCTCGAAGTTGTCGTCCGAGTGCTGGTTGCTGTGTCTCTGTTCTATTCTCTTCGTGCTGTGGAAGTTCTTGTTGTTGTGAAATTGCTGCTGCTTCCACGTCTGGTAAATCATGCTGCCCAAGATCCAGTTCCCCCTGAACTGCTGGTTCTGGTTGATCTTCATTACCAAAATAAAGTACAATTTGATCTGACTGGAACTTTTGATTTTCAGGTTCAACTTCAAGAGAATTTTCATTAAAAATCACATCACAGCTAACATGAATTTTCTGTGTTGCAGGATCCCAAAGACGATAATTCATCGACTCGCCATCGTAGCCAACAAAGATCATTTTTTTACTCTTTGGATCAGTTTTCTGGCGTTTTTCCTTGGGAACATGCAAATATGCGTTACAGCCGAATACTCGCATGTGTTTAACTTCTGGTTTACTTTTAAACCATTTCTCGTAAGGAGTCATTTCTCCAGATTGCTTTGAAACAGTTCTGTTTAAAACATAAGCAGCAGTTTTAATAGCTTCTGCCCATAGCTGTTTTGGCAGATTTCTAGCAATTAACATGGATCTGGCACTTTCACAGAGCGTACGCATCTCACGCTCTGCCCTACCGTTTTGCTCATGGACATATGGAGTAGATAGTTCGTGAATTATTCCCTTGTTTTTCAGGAATGAACTGAACTCATTTGATAGATATTCTCTGCCATTATCAGAGTGAAATACTTTTATGTTATTGCCGGTTTGCTTTGTTACAAAAGCCTCATAGTTCTTGAATTTTTCAAAAACCTCACTCTTGTGGCGCATGAAGAACACGGAGCGGTACCCAGTGCAATCATCCTTACACAGTAAGAAGTATTTTGAGCCGCTTGGTGATGGCACGCTTACTGGACCGCAGACATCTGAATGGATCTTCTCTCCGGGATTCTCAGCTTTTATTTTCTTGCTTGGTGGATGTGATTTGCGAGCATGCTTTCCGAGAACACACGCCTCACAGAAAAATTCGGACTTATCTGTGATTTTTAAACCATTTACTGCATCAAGTCTTTCCGTTGCATTAATGTAGCCGACATTAATGTGGCCTAGTCTTTCATGCCATAGTTTTAGAGAATTCACTTCCGCGATATTACACTCAGTCTGCATTTTTACCTCAAAAAGCATTCGGAACAACGAACCGTGACGCACCCCTTCTGCTGACAGGGCACCACTACTATCACGAACCTCACAGTACTCACGGTAACTATGGAACGAGAAACTTTTATCATTGATCGCTCCCACAGAAAATAAATTACGTTTCAGTTCAGGAACTAAAAGCACATTTGTCAATGTCCTATCGACCAGCTGATCATGTACTTTTGCACGAATTTTTATTGTCCCGACACCGGTTACTGTTAATACACTGTCACTTGCAATTTTAACGAACCTTATTTTGTCAACCGGTCCAAGTTCACTAAAATATTCATTATTACAAGTCATATGTAAGCTTGCACCCGAGTCTGCTAACCAAACAGAATTGTCGTCATCTGTCGTTTCCGAGAAGAAAGCTGAAATGTCACACATATATGCTGATGCTGACTCATCATTTAATTTCTTCGAGTTCTTAGCTTCGTCTGCTATTCGCTTCTCACATTCACGATACCAGTGACCAATCTTTTTACAATACTTGCATGGATGCTTCTTTTTCAATTCTTCAACCCACTTCGTATTTTTCTTCTTGTCCTTGGAATCATGAGCTTTCTGATCACTTGGACATGGTTTGGACTGCTTCTTTAGTTTCAGCTGTAAGGCTTTTACTTGCAACGCAAGTGCTGACGTGTCTTCTGTTTCTGTCAATCTTTTATCTTCGCGAATTATTCTTGAAATCAAATTCTCCTTCTTCCGCTCAGCTTTAGCGGTACACTCCCAAGCCATGGTAAATGCAGAGAATTTAGATGGCAAACAGCTCAGCAATTTTGACATCACGGCAGAATCAGGTGGCTTTTCACCTGCGTCATCCAACTTCTTGCAGATAGTCTCAAATTTTTCTATCTGCATCGCAACAGGTTCTCCATCCTTGATGCGAAAGTCATAAAATTGTTGCCAACAATCTTGTTTCGTATCTTCACTTGTATCACCATACAGCGAATGCAGTTTGTTCCACATTTCTGCAGGACTAGAACAATTAATTAAATTCACATGTAAATTTCTAGCTACTGAATTTAATATAATCATTGATGTTTTGGACTGGCCCCTCTTCCATATTTTCCAGGCAACGAGCTGCGTTTCTTTGTTGGGTTGTGTATCTGTACCTTCCACAAAATCCATCAAATCTTGTGCTCCAAGCACAAACGATACACTGAATTTCCACAATGCAAAATTAGTGCCGTCAAACTTTGTAAGGTCATATGCTTCCTTCTCCGTCATACTGATACCGGTGAATTCAAACAAACACGTTTAACTAAACCCAAGTCAGAAAAAACTACACGTGTAGGTTTTCTTTTTATATCATTCCACAACAACAACTATTTGCTTGCGCAGTGGAAGCGTGCTGGGCCCATAACCTATTGGACTTCTAAGGTTTTATTTAAAATAAATAAAGCCAGCTTTCAATTAAATTATGTTTAATTATTTAGTTTAGGAATGATAATACACACTACAAAACAACCATTCTATTTCATTACCTGCCTGGTGCCAATGGAATGCAACATACAATACGCCGGAGGCTTGACACACATCTCGAGGTTATAAACACTATTGCTATGTGTAACTTAGTACAGTGTAATAGCGTGAAAAATCACATGAACAAAATCTTAGACTTAGTTATCTCCACCAATGCTATTGAACTTCGAGCATATACTGACTAGAGAAGTAATTCCCTATACCAATGCGTTGCTTGTTGTGATCGGAAGATATGCAGAAGGGGGGACTTGCGGGGCTGGAAGTCATGGTGTATTGCGGGCAGCGTTTTGCTGTTATTCTTTGTTACTTCTTGTCACACATGTCATTTTATTTAACCTTAAGTTCTGCGTTTACTTTGTGAAAAGGTTTATGAGGTTTTGTGAGTATTATTTTACTTTGTGGAATAATACTAAGAAATTACGCATCCCTCAATACATCACGGCTTCCGACCCCGCAAATCTCCCCCGCCGCATATCTTCCGATCACAACAAACGCCGTAACGCGGCCTCTAGTCAGTATATGCTCGAAGCTATTGAAACCTACTTATCAGATTCCCCAGTAAGTGTAGTGGATAAGTACCACCCCCCAATTGAATTCAATCTTGAACTAAATAAAATTAACTCGCTTCCATCTAATAATATTCACAAGTACGATTTTAACAACTGTAATTTTGAGGAAATTATACACAAATTGTCATGCATTAATTGGTATGAAAGACTGCATTTCTCTGACATTAATCTGAATGTAGACTGTTTTTACAACATACTCTATAGTATTTTAAACCAATATGTGAAAATTAAAACTAAAACAATTCGATCTTATCCTCAATGGTTCACAAATAGTCTCATCAGAATGATTAAAGAGAAACATAAATACCATAAAAAATGGAAAATTTATAAAAATCAAAATGATTACAATACTTTCTCACTATTGCGTCAGAGAATTAAACTACGAATGGACTCTGATTATCAAAATTACATTAATATCATACAAACAAATATAAATAAAAATACTAAAAATTTCTGGAACCATATCAATACTTTAAAATCTTCTAACACAATACCTAATGTAATGAATCTCAATAACACTGAAGCAACTGGCGGAGAAAGTATTTGTAATTTATTTGCCGACCACTTTGAGTCAGTTTATGTTAACAATAGTATAATATCCGTCCCTGATAACACAATAAACGTTTCACCAGCTGTAAATCTAGGTAAATTACATCTTTCCAAAACCAAAATTCTTCATGCTCTAGAAAACATCGATGTAAATAAAGGTCCAGGACCGGATAAAATTCACCCTAAACTAATCAAATATTGTTGTCACTATCTTGTTGAGCCGCTTTTTATATTATATAACCAATCCCTCAACTGCGGTGTCTTTCCCGTTACTTGGAAATTGTCTAACATAACACCAATTTTTAAATCTGGAGACAAAAGTAACGTATCTAACTACCGCCCGATATCCATATTGTCTACATTTAGTAAAATATTGGAAAAATTAATTATAGAAGAAATAAAACAGGATATAAACAGCCTAATCGTACCTCAACAATGTGGGTTTAGTGCAGGCAAATCAGTACTAAATAACTTAATACCTTTCACTGATTTCCTAAGTAGCAATATGGATAATCGCAAGCAGGTTGATGTGATTTATACGGATTTTAGCAAAGCATTCGACAAAGTGAATCACGATTTGTTGTTACATAGGCTGACTCAGTGTGGAATACATGGAACTTTGCTGAGATGGGTCGAAAGTTACATCAAAAACAGAACTCAATTTGTTGTATGTAATGGATTCAAATCTAGAAAAATACACGTATCGTCAGGGGTCCCACAGGGCTCTCATCTGGGTCCTATTCTCTTTAATTTATATATAAATACAATATCATCTGTTTTCACAAATAGTAATTTTCTGCTTTACGCGGATGATTTGAAATTTTACAAAGTAATAGAGACCCAGGATGACTGCACCTCCCTTCAACTAGACCTTTCTCGACTTTTTGAGTATTGTACTAATAATCATCTGCTTCTAAATCTAGATAAATGTTCAATTTTAAGCTTTACAAGAAATACAAATCCTATTTGTTTTAATTATTCGTTAAATGACACTTTATTACCAAGAAAGGAAAGCATTCGCGACCTAGACATTTTATTTGATCCTAAATTAATTCTCTACAATCACATAGACTTCATTACAAATAAAGCATATAAACTTCTAGGATTTATATTACGCTCTACTAAAGCATTTAATAATATAACAGTTATCACTCTTTTGTATAAATCAATTGTTCGTCCTCAATTAGAATATGCGACTTCCATTTGGAATCCTCAGTACAATAAACATATACATAGGATTGAATCCATTCAAAAAAATTCTTGCATATTCTATGTTATAAATTTAACATAGAATATACTAACTATGCTGAAATGTTAAAAGTATTCAACTTATCAACACTTGAGCAAAGACGATCAAATGCTGATATGATTTTACTATACAAAATATTAAATAATAAAATTAACAACCTACTGTTTATTGATAAGTTTACTTTTAATGTACCACAAAGAACGACTAGGCATTTTAATACATTCTTCATTCCATCTTGTAACTCTAATAATTATCTAAACTCTCCAATAATCAGACTTATGTTAACATATAATAAATTATATCAGCATCTTGATTTCTTCAATTTAAATATTAACGAAATTAAAACCCATTTCAAAAATTTGTAAAATTTGTAAACGTACCTTTAACTATAAATCTACAATTTATTTTGTTACTTATTCACTGTCTCAATATTACACTGTCTTATTATTTTATGATCTTTGTATTTGAACAACATATTTTAAACATAATATTGTAAATATTATAATGTCAAATATGTATATTTATGTAGTGGAAGCTCATAATCGGGCAACTGTCAGCTTCCCTTGTTTCTAAATAAATAAATAAATAAATTACTACAACACTCCCCGGAAGTTCAAACAATTACATACACGCCCATTTTATTACAGTAAAGGTGGTAAATTCAAAAACAGGAGGAACTAAATAACTCCCAACAAATATTTATCGAAATTTTTTTTAAATTTACTGCTTCCGGTTTGTAGATTGAAACCAAAAATAGGAGGTGCACAACAGGTGTATGGCCATCACCCGAACGGACAATGGCCGAACTACTAATAGGACCCGGCCTGACACTGGCTGTAGTGCTGTTGCAGATCAAGAGATGTCACCCCCAGTTCATGTTACTTCAAATAAAGAGTATAGATAATTAGCTAGTCATTTTCTATTGGTCCTTACGTCCTTACCAAAATGGCCAAAGGCTTGTATGGCCACTACTGTAGCCAGTACTCTTTGTATATAGCTACTCTAATCTAAGCAAACAAAAAGTGACAGCAAAGAGCAAAGCCAGTTTGTGCATGTGAAGAAGTTAATTAATAATGTTATAATTGAATGTAATATTATTTACATGTTTTGAAAATAGCATTATACATGCATACAAGTAAGTGGGGAACCGTTAGAGTTATTTTACCTGAGTATAATAACTTCTACCCTTATACCGTGCTTCTAACCAACCCTTGTTATTTCCAATTTATAACATGTGAAGAACATAAAGAGATTGTTAAAGACATAATTATTAACAAAACAATCATGTTAATTATCCATTATTATGTAAAAGAAAAAATTATATGTTTGGAAAAAAATTGTAAATAACGATAGGATATTTCAGTAGTTAAGTCAAAATAAATATTTGACTAAATATGTACCATTAAATAAATATTATTTTGTTTAATTTTTTTTGTTTTATTTGTATTTTTTCATTAATTTTTAAATATCACTTAAATATTTACCGGGCTGAACTTGCGTTAGTACCGTTGCAGATCAAGAGATGGCGCCACCAACAATGTCAGGTCTGTTAACATGGGAGTGGGTTATCTATAGACTCTTATATGGTTTGTGGAATGGGACAATGGGAGAACGGAGTGCAGCCGATGGGACATTGGCAGAATAAGGGTGGGGATGAAAATTGTGATGACGTCATAAGGTTTGAGTTTATACTTAAAGTTTATCTACACGTAAATAGATGTCTCTAAACGTGACAGTGGTTTATAAAATGTTTGATTTGTTGGTCATAATATTTCTTGATTGACATTTAAAATAACCTACAAAAGCAATTTGAAATCAATCACCAATATTATGTAAACAAGATACATAGGTTATTGTTATATTAAAATAACAATAACTATTATTATTGGTGGTACCCTTTGTGGTACCTAGTTTTAATTTAATATGTTGTATGGAAGACAAAGTTGGAACATAAAATTAACCTCTTTATTCAATATAAATTTATGTCTAATATCAAAATGATGGAAAACTATTGATTTAGGTATAATTACAAGTACAATGGATTCTTATCCATGAGGAAATTTTCTGTGGTAGTAGGTAAGGTTAACACAAATAAAATAAAGCAAAATTTATAAATTTTAAGTACCACGAAAAACATTATAATTTCGTATCTATTCCGCTTATTCATTGAAAATATCAATCTAGTTGTAAATATATTATTTTTATGAATTTCGTACAATGAAACAACATCTTAATTATTTAACTTAATAAGTATAGGTACCTACTCAATGAAAACAGAAATAGTATTTCTAATATATAAGCCCAATCCCCTGGTCAAGCAATTACTATACTCTATTACATACGCTGTATACAAAAAATACGTACTTTAAAACCTTTATAAAACTTTGTCCCAAATTTCAGAGGAGCACCAATAGAAGTTCCATTTATATACAGGTACCTACAGAGAAAATATAATTTGAATGTAGTTTGGCGGCAAATTTGAATCACGTAAAATTCAATAGTATTGAAACCGCAAATGTAATCAGAACGATTCATTTTCATATAAATATTAACTAAAACTTGACAGGTTATGTGAATATTATTAAAAAAAACTCAGAAATTCTAACCTATAAGAGAACTGTCACAATTGTATAATACTAGAGCTAAATTACCGAGTGTAAATCTGGCTCAAAAATGAACAATCTGATTGGTCAGCAGAACGCGGTAATTTTAAAAAGAAAATTTTCTTGATTTTGTATAGCTCGGTTTCTTTTCTAAAATAAGAATTGAAGGCAAGTTTAACAGTAATGTACAAAAAAATTCATAAATTCACTACTTACTACTTAGTTTTAAATAAGATGGCAATATAAATTTTTTTGAGAAATTGAAATAAGAGTCGAGTTCTTTGAGACGTGGCGAGACGAGAATTGGGTATTACTCGTCTTTGTCTCATTGTCGTCGTCAACCAAGGTAGATTAATATGAGAATATGGATTAGTACCTAACATTAATAATTTATTCAGCCACATATTGCACATCCATTATTGAATAATTTCATCGCGATATCGCGAAATTTAGACGATTTGTAGAAAAAATTATAAGAGAAAATAATACAAGTTCACGACAAATTTATGATGAAGATGCAGAACTTTAGAATTTAAAAAAATCGTGTTTATAATACTTATTTAGAGATAATTATGAATATAAAAACAGAAATTGCACTTATTTATCCTTGGCTAACTGAACTGGAACTATGAATGAGAAAAGCGCGCAGTAGAAAGAATCCCACAATTCTTGGAACCCTAGAAGAATTTGGAAGTCTTTACAAAACCCATTGTGGGCTACGAGAAATGTATCTACTGTTGACATTGTATTTGAAGAAAGTAGAAATATAGAAGAATCATGCAGCTTTATTTATTATTTAACATTTAAAGTCTGACCGCACGAACCAGAGTCTTCACAATAATTTATTATTAACAATATATTGTGTTCACACTACCTATAATTATTAAAATAATTTAATTTTTATGTTTTTCTCTAGACGGGTGATTAACTTTTGCGCCAACTTGTATAAAAGAAATTAAAAATATATCTGAAAAAATCTGCAGTTTTTTTTAAATTGAATTATTATTATACTACCTACTTACAGTTAGTAGTATCTTGTTATTTCTTTTAAATACAAAATAAATTATTCTTTATGAACAGATACTGGATTAAAATTGTTGGCGTAAATTAATAATGTACACCGAGAAAAATGAAAATTTTGAATCAAATAATTTTAGAGTGTTGAATTTTTAAATTTTCGTTTAAAAGTTTCTTTTTTCTACTAAAATTATTTGTTTCAAAATAACTGTTCTGCAAGTTTCTACAGAAAACTTAAAATATTTTAAAATATATTTTTTGATTGAAAAAAAGAGTATTTCGTTAAATATCTTCACGTGTTTACATTAAATAAATAACATTTTGGAATCAAAACAGTTTTCATTGTTCAGTAAAATATAAAAACTTTTTTCTCAATTCTATAAGTTCTTAAATTAAATACATTACTTTTGAAAAGAAATAAAGAAAGTGTACTTCGAATAGTTATACGTTTTAAATTTATATTTTAAATATTTAAATTAAAATATAAACATATTTTATTCTAAAACTGCTGTATTTTCGTTTAAAAGTGTACAATTTATTTCAAAACTTTTTAATTTTGAACGAAAACTATCTAGATTTTGTAAGGCACCTTTGGGTCAGGGCACATGGGGTACATGTACAAGCTTGTTTTGGTGCTGTTTATGTTGACGATCTACTGTTTAAACAAAGTAGAAGTGTATTACGTTGCGACATGTGACGGAAAAAGCATTTCGAATCGAAACCTTCTTACCGAACGACGAATGGGGCTTCGAAGAAGCGATACCAATATTTGAAGGTAAGTGTAAAAGTGTATAATATTTATATTTTATGTTATGTATACTAATGCTTGAAGTTTTGTTCAAATCTTGTACTTGAAAGTTGCTCGGAAAGTTGTTTATGCCTATCTACAATTGAGTTATTATTCGTTATTCATTGGTTATTATATAAATCATCATAGCATTTTTTATATTAGTGTAATTTATTAATAAAATGTAATATTTGTTAATACCTGTAGTAAGACAAAATATAATTTTGCTTCTACGCCATGCCTAAAAATTAATTAAGAAATTAATTAATACTTGTTGGGTGCAGTTAATTTTTACTTTAATTTAATTATTACTTGTGCTCAAATTTTACTAGGTAACCAATAATCTCCAAACTATATACACTTTTTAATTTACTCTAGTTTATTATTGTTAATAATTTAAATTTTCTGATATAGAACAAGATATTGATGAAGCTTGTTGGAACTGACGGAAGACAATCTTAAGGAACTTTTCCCAAAACTATAGGACCAAGGACTAGGTTTATGAAAAAATTAAACGAGTATAAATTGCCACCCATCGTACTAGCAGATAATAATAGTGTAAACTTATGTTAATTTTTAAAAATTATTTATTATTACACTGTTGTAGGTATATGTAAAAAACTAAGTGACTTAAATATTATGGTTTTTCTTATGGCACTTTTTAATATGCCAAATGGAGATTTTATTAAAAGTCTCTTGTCATATCACTTAGTTTTGAAGTAATAATTTGAAAATAATTGTGTCTGATTTTTTCTATATTTAAGTATATTTATTGTTCAAATATTTAACTTACGGGTATTATAAATATATGTAATTAAATTGATAAAAGTTATTTATTTATTTCAAATTCCATATAAGACTAATGAATCATTAAATTGGTCATCTCAAAAAGTATTGAAACTATAAATAGGTAAGTATAGTTTTAGTAACTTTTTAAAATTACGTCAGTTTACTGGTTCAGTGAATATTCCATTATCAAATATAGTTTTTATAAATTTTCAGAACTCGACATTAATAAATTATAATATTTAGGTATAGTTCTGTATTATTTTATTTCGATTATTTAACGACGTTTCATGAACAATGTGTTACCTGATGAAGGGAACACATTGTTCTCGAAACGTCGTAAAATACTCGTAATAAAATAATACAGAACTATACCCAAATATTATAATTTATTAAATCGTTTTTTGTTTTTATACAAAAGCTATATTCAGTTCATTAAAATGTCTTTCCTTTTGTTACAAAATTCAAAGTTACTTGGTAGAACATTTTATGTGTTTTTAAGTAAAATTATTTTATATTCCGTAGAAATTGCCATTTTTGCACTAAAGTGTACCTAATGTTTCAGACAAAACTTTTTACGTTTTCAGACTAGATTTATTTATTTTAAGTGAAATAAAAGAAATATTTGATTTAATATATAAATGGTTCTAAAACAAAACAAATGAATATTTGATTCAAAACTTTTTTTTATTTGGTAGAAACGTTTCTAATTTTCAATTAAAATTTATTATCAAAACTTTAAAACTCTACTGTGAAAATGAATAAGTGTTGCGAACAGGGAACACAAAATAAGTTTTGAATCAATGCAAAAATTATTTCATTTAAAACTTCCTTTTTCTCAGTGTACGTGTACCAGTTTCTAAAACGAATAAATAACGTGTATAGTCGTGACAATTATTATTGTTAAGCAGAATTCATTTAAAGGTGAATATATAAGTATTTATAAATTAAGAAGTGAATTTAGGAGTTTTTTTGTACATTACTGTTAAACTTGCCTACAATTATTCTTGTTTTAGAAATTAAACGACCTATACAAAATCAACAAAATTTGCTTTTCAAATTTGCCGCGTTCTGCTGACCAATCAGATTGTTCATTTTTGAGCCAGATTTACACACAGTAATTTAGCTCCAGTATAATACAATTGTGACAATTCTTTTATAGGTTAAAATTTCTGGGTTAAAATTTTTAATATACTTGTGAACTTTACTTAATGTTATGAAAATAAATCTTTCTGATTTTATTTGTAGTTTAAATATTACATTGAATTTTTCGTGATTCAAATTTGCCGCCAAGCTACACCCAAATTTATTTTCCCCTTTTCTTGTATCTGTATAAAAATGAAACTTCGGCCTACCTATGGATTTTGGGACACAGATTTATAGTAGGTATTTGATTTACGCCGTATGTAGTAGAATAGATATATTGTTGACGATCCGAGTGGGTTTAATTATTATAGAAATATTATGTCATTGTCCATTGAGTACCTAGGTACCTATACTTATTAGGTAAAATAAATAGATTGGAATAGATGCGAAATTGTAATATTCTTCGTGGTTCTTACAATAAAATATATAAATAGAATATTGTTTTACTTTTTTGTTGTGGTGTAAGTAGTACCTACCTTACCTAGGTACTATTACAAAAAATTTCCTCATTCTTATCTATTGTAATATCACCTGTCATAAACCAATAGATTTTAATATTAGACCATACATTTGTATTGAATAAAAATATTGGGTCATTTTATATTCTAATCTTGTCTTCTATACACATATTAAATTTATACTAGTTACCTGCAATCAATAATAATAATAGTTGTTATTATACATAGGTACAGTAAATATAGGTGTAATAATTATTTATTAATACCTATTATTAATACCTAGGTACCTTGCTGATATACCTAAATCTCACATTTATTCCATTTGCATTCTATATTTACTGATCAATAATTGGTGATTGATTGCTATTAATTATTGTAGGTTATTTTAAATGTCAATCAAGAAACACCGCCAACAAAACAAACATTTTATAAACCACTGTCACATCGGAGACATCCATTAACAAGTGGTCAAACTTATAGCACAAATTCAAACCTTATGACGTCATCCCAATTTTCATCCCCCACCCTTCTTCGGCCAATGTCCCGTCGGCTGCATTCCGATCGGCCATTGTCCCATTCGGCCAGTGTCCGTTCTGCTGATGTCCCCGCTCCCGTGCACAACTAGATGCTATAACAGTCCTAAATACAAAATTTCAACTTTCTACGTCTAACCGTATTTGAGTAAATGTCTCATTTTGTGACAGAAATCTGTCAGGATTAAACGTATTAGCTTGTGGAAATAAATCTTCTCTTCTTTGCATACCATAAAGGAACAACACAATTATCGAATCTTTAGGAAGAATTGTTCCTTCTGAAAATTAAAAAAATTAAAATTGATAGTCATTATTAGGTATGGGTGAAAAGAAATAGGTGGCTATTACAGATTAACTGCCAAAGTAGAAATTTGTATACCTATGCAGAAAATTCTTCACAAGAAAATTAATCGCAAGGAAAATATAATTCGGTTTTGGAAGAAACTCAAATTGAAGCTTGAATGGGACTAAATAATGAACCTATAATACCCTTCAAGAGTTCCACATAGAGACTCAGGTTTCCTCGGCCTCTGGGGCTGACTACCTGTATTTTGTTATTTTTTGGAGAATATTTCCCCCACTGCTCTACATACGTTTCTCACAATTAACTTTGCCTTTGCTTTACTGCATTGACCACTGGACTAAGATAATGATAGTGTTCGATTTACAAAGTCTTTTCATAATGTTGTCAAACTACAAATTTAAAGAGTCTAGGAAGATTCTTCGAAAGCAATTCTTCGAAGGAAAGTTCTTCGAAAAGCAATTCTTCGAAAGGAAAATTCTTCGAATAGCAATTATTCGAAAGGAAAATTCTTCGAAAATAAAAGATATACGAAACAATACTACAACAGTATAGTTCATTGCGAAGATATTTAATCGCCAAAAAATAAGATTAACCCCATCATACTCAAAGAGTATTTTTAACAAGATTATTTGAATTTTTTAAAACTAGAAAATATTCTTGCCTAACATTTTTCTGAACTTAACCCCATCATACTCGAAGAGTATTTTTAACAAGATTTTTTGAATTTTTTAAAACTAGAAAATATTCTTGCCTAACATTTTTCTGAACTTAACCCCATCATACTCGAAGACGATCTGGACTAACTTGTTATGGTCAGAAATCTCATTTTCGAAAAATGCGATATTACGATCTGCGCTTATTGAATGTGTCGATCTGCGCTTATTCAATATAAATTTACTGATTATATTTCTGCGCTTTTCCAACGTCTTAATGACTAAAAATGCGCTTTTACAACTCTCCGAGCCAAATTGATCCTTAGGTGTTGTTTCGTAGTTAACAGAAAATATGATCTTTTATTTTCGAAGAATTTTCCTTTCGAAGAATTGCTATTCGAAGAATTTTCCTTTCGACGAATTTTCCTTTCGAAGAATTGCTTTTCGAAGAACTTTCCTTCGAATAGAATTTTCCTTCGAAGAATTGCTTTCGAAGAATCTTTCGGATACCAAATTTAAATTATTTGATATTATCTATACAACAAGTTGGTAAAAACTTATGCCAAATCGTCGTAGGAACTTCGTTTTTTGAGCCCAGCACAGGTAATTGAACAAGTTTCAATGCTTTTTCTGTGGATCGAGTCGACAAATTTTTTCCAACTCGGTACACCATCGCCAAAGTTAGACGTTTTTTTTGCGAAAAAACGTGTTTTTTTGTTCGAGTTTTAAAGGGTACGAAAAAAGATCATCCTAATCTGAGATTATCCCCTTAAAGTACACCCACAATTTGGTTTTTCCCCGAAAGAATCGTCTAATTTCGTTGAAAAGTCGACGAGTTATGTGCAAAAAACCAAAAAATGCCCTTTTTTAAAAAAAATTCATAACTTTGTTCCAAATGATCGTAGGAACTTCGTTCTTTGAGTCCTGCACAGGGAATTAAGTGAATTTTAGTGCCCTTTTGATGGATCAAGTCAAAATTTTTTTTAAAAGTCCATAGACATCGTCAAAGTTGGACATTTTTAAAATTAAAATTTATTATTTTTCACCGGGGTGCTAGAGGGGGGCGGAAGGGGTTTCGCTAAAATTCGAAGGCATGACTTTAAAGTAGACACTTCAAAATTTTTCGTCCACAAAGACTCATCGAAATCGATTGAAACTACGCCGAGTTATAGCGGTTTGAAAATGGTCGAAATTTCACGAATTTCAAAGTGTTTCATTTTTTTCCGCCAGTATATTTGCATAATTCGTAATTCAGTTTGTTTATTTTTAAACCGAAAAACTACAAAAAAAAATTCATTTTTAAATTTGATTGCGTTCAATTTTCGGTTGCGTTCAAATTCGGTCGTTATTCACCTTAAGGCTCTACACTTGTTGAAAGCAATATTGCTGCAATAGAATCAAAATTCACGATTCTGGCTATATTGCTCAAAATAAAAATCTGAAATTTACCATAAGTAATTACGAAGCATTATTTGATCGAAAAATTCATACAATACATTGTTGCGACAACAATTAGAGAAAATAAGAATTAAATTATGCATTTTAATATTACAAACTACGGCCTTATTATTGCATATTTATTAATTTTGTTTTAAATAGTCGATTCCTTGCATTGTTCGTGAGAGTGCTAAGAAAATATTTTTTGTCAAAAAAATTACACATCTGAGGAAAAAAATTGTAAAAAATCGGCCAAATTGACTATTTTTACTAATTTATTACTAAAATACCATTAAGTATTTCAAAAATATATTTTCTTAGCACTCTAGAGTCATCTTTTAACTATCTATATATAAAATATGAACAGTGTAGGTGTACTAACAAGAGCGCAGTTTGTAATATAGGAAGCTCCCTTTTTCACTATATTTTTGACACAAGTGACGCCTTAACAAAGCTACACGAGTGTTGGCTGTATGTTCTGTTTTTCATAGCTGTACATGCATTTAAATATAGGTAAATTCATATTTTCTACTGAAGAATACTACTGTTTATTAACATCGAATAAGATCGAAGAAGCACCTATAAAGCTATAGGATTGATAATATTTATTTTCTACGATGGAACAATCTCTGGTAGGTAAACATTATAAAGCACATATTTTTTCAGCCATATTTATTTTATACATAAGTAGATACAATTTGAAATTAAAAGCTGTACGTAATTCAATTAAGGGGTCCGTCTGGTAGTTAATTTTTTTTTTAAAACAGAGATGTGCGCGTCCCATGATCATTTGGTATGTAGACGTTTTTCCTTTATTTACAACATATGAACATGTCACCAAAAGATGTTAGAAGGTCTCTCTGTTTTTATTTTTCTTCTTTAACTTATGATTTTGGAAAAACATGACTTTGAAATCAGCCATTTTTCTTGATTTTTAAGAATTTTTTTCTGGTAAACAAAAAGCTATATTAAATTTCTGAAAATTGAACCTTTGTTAACAAGAAGTTTTTTTTTCATTCGTCTGTGTTATAAATTAAATGATATATGATGGGACAACGATGCTATGTTTTCGCTGTTGAAATTGATTCTCTATTTAGCCAACACATTCTATGTTCAGTTTTCTTTACCTACATTTTTTATTCGATTGACTGCAAAAAGAAGGGCTTGACGTCACCTGAACCCGCCCCACTTTGAAAATGACAACTTACGTTCAGAAGTTCGGTACTTTCCGAACGCGCCTCTTAATTGTCCTTATGTCTACAAGCTAGAATTGATAATATTTCACAAATTACATTCATTTATTGTTATAGAGAAGACCGGGCAGACCAACTGTTTGTAATTTAATATTATTAAAAGAAGTTATTACAAATTTCGGATCACAAAATTTAACGTTAAATGGCGAGTTAAGAAAATCGAGAGATCCTGTGTGGAAAAATTTAGCTCAACATTTAAAAAATGATTCTATAACGCCACATGCACTTTACTGGCGAGTGTTTAGAAATAAGGATCTATGAAATTTATCCCTTAATTCTAATCACACTGGTTTGGATACAGCCAATTTAAGTTCTTCTGAGGATGAATCAGATAGAAACGATAATTTTAATCCAGAATTTAATATCAAATTATCTGCCACAGAATTTTTGACTATATTTTGCCAAGATAAAGTAAAATATGGTAAAAGAGAATATCTTATTCTAAAACCAGGCATTTGGACAAATTTGATTTTTGAAAAGATTTGGTTTACTGTACATGTTTTGTATAACTGGGTTTTCAAAAGGGCTAATATTCTAGAAACCGGTGTTCAGTACTTGAATATAAAAGGACATTGTTCAGAATGTAATGCTTTATTTGAAGGAATTTCATTTAATCCACCTGATTTTAAAACGGATTATATCATTTTTTGTAAAATAAAAAATTATGAACCTGAGAAACATAACATAAACAAGAAACGAAGATTGAATGGCCAAAGAAGAAATGAAATTGGAGAAAAGTTAGCAGATGGAAATTTAGCATAAATTTGGAGGAAAAATGAAGCAATGAGATTAATGAAATTTAGTGAAAGAGAAGCTAAAAATTTATACTCCCTTGAAGTTTTGCGTAAAGTTAAGCAAGAAACATTGGACAACAAATATGGGCTAAAATCTAAATCAGTTTTTGATTCTTTACTTATGCTGAAAAGTAAGCCACCGTATGTCGGTAGCATTCACGACATAGGTTTTCAAAAGTTTTTCGTACATTATTGGTCAAATTCTCAGCTTCAAGTTTATAAAAATTATTGTAAAACAGAAAAACCCTCAACACTAATAATAGATGCGACAGGATCTTTAGTTAAAAAAATCACATATCCGAATTACGAGTATCTCTCTGGACATTTGTTTTTATACATGGGTGTAATAAATATTTCAAAAATATCTAGGGGACAAGTACCTATAATGCAAATGATATCAGAACGCCATGATACGTCTTCGATAATGAATTGGTTATCGCGATGGTTATATGACAGTTCATGTATACCACAGATTGTCATATGCGATGGTTCAAAAGCGTTATTATCTGCAGTTTCACAAACATTTAACAAAATTGAATTACGAATGTATATTGTCAAGTCGATCTTTAAACTTTGCACCAATATGTTTCATTCGAATGGATTATAATCATTTTATTCATGCTGTCTCCAGATGGGATTGTTTAAAAAAAGACAGACGGGTTAGAGAATTCTTCTTAAAAGCAATGTCAAGATTAGTTTGCTGTCAAAATTTTGAAGATGTGGAAACTATTGTAAAATCAATATTAATTGTATCATTGAGTATGTGAAACAGAAAAAATATATTTGAAAAATTTAATTGCTGGTCAAGACACTATTTTAGTTGAAGAGCATGACAATGTAATAGACTCAAATATTAAAGATGAAATCCCGGGCAATATAAATGAATTGGCAGAAAATTTATATGCTCTATGTCGTAATTTAGCTGAAAGCGTTAGAGATAGGGATAATTTATATTACTTACCTGAATTTTCAGTAAAATTTAAGGATTTGATAAAATCAATTGTATTATGGTCAGGTGTAATGGTACCCGTATTTAAGAAAGGTACAGTTAAAACACACTGGTTAATAATAAAAAACAAACCACAGGTTATATTGTAAGCTAAATAAATTATTTTATCTACGATAGTGTGTAAAATTGACAATTAGTTGTCAGTTTTTAGTTTGTAAAACAATTGTTTAATAGCAAGATTTCATTAGTCACGCAAAAACATCCGCACAACAATCGGTAACTAACGTGAAAATTTTCTTGTCAAAGCAAACTTGTTTTGATCCTAATTCAAATTTAAAAGGATTTTTTTATATATTTCGAGTTTTTTTAAATTCTATCGTAGATAAAATCTTATACGATACACATACGTAAAGCATATTTAGTCACTCACGGGTCTTAAAACACTCGCTGCGCTCGTGTTTCAATTCGAACCCGTTCGTGACTAAATATTTGCTTTACGTACTTGTATCGTAAATAACTATTATAGTGACTAAATTAAACTTTGCCTGTAAACATCAACAAAAAAAATACACTTAAATGACGACTAGGCAAAAATTAAATACAATTGATTTAACATTGAAGTAAATACGAAACACTGCACAAAAACAACAAACACAAAACGATTCTATCTTTAAAATTTTGTGTATTTATTCTTAAGAAATAAAAATTATTTGAAGTATGTTTCATTATAATTTTTACCTTCCGCTTACCTGTAAAGGAAGGTATTGGAATCATGCAAAAAATCGGGTGGTGAATTTTTAGTGAATGAGCACGAATTAGGGTCCTTACAACTCATTTTTGATAGTTTCACGATGATGTCTGTGTGTATGTGTGTGTGTGTGTGTGTGTGTGTGTGGTCAAGGGGTGTTAGTCGCATAACTCAAATACGAATTACCCGAAAATTTTGATATTTGGTATTTAACATTTGTATATAAATTGGAAGAGCTCCGTAGATTTTGGTACAAATATCTTCATCGGAAGTGATATTTTTTGAAGATTGAAAAGGTTAATTGTCAAAATTGTATATAAATTTGGAAAAATATAGTATTTATTTGTAATAAGAATAAGAGGAAAAGTTATTTGCAACTTACGTTATAAAAAAATTGTCTTTATCTGGTAGCATTAAAGAACTGCAGTAAAATTAAAAAAATAAATTTATCAAATAAAACGTTGATATCTTGTAATCCATGATCGGTTGATTTTTGTTTCTGCGTAAAAAATATTGACAGGTGAGACGGGTGACAAGTTGGCATACTAGCGCTATATAAGTCCTAAGTAAGATATTAAATGTAGTAATTGAACGGAGGATGGCTTCAACACAGCAGAGTTTTCCTGTGAATGAATCTTTTTATTCAGGTGATGCAAATTTCTGTGTTTGAATATTTTAGATTTTTATTTGTATATTTTAAATGGGCACCGGATTGTACGTATACATTTCTGTTTAAAGTCTAGATAAGGCGGAAGGTTGTGTGATGGCCACGTCAGATTTTTATTTTATACAATAAAACTGGTTTAGGTTAAGATCATACATAATATCATTATATTTATCTACTTATATAATAATAATAATAAACAAAGGTAATCGCCAATCTCAAACAAACAATGTTATTAGCACCTTGAATATAAAGCAATTGAAATACGAGATGATATTCTGTACATCTAGTCAACAACATGATATAATCAACTATAAATGTGCTAGAATTTCCATTTCAGATGGTATCTGATGACTACTCCCTACTTCTGGATTCGTTGTTGACATTTGCGACCCCGACACGGTTACAATGACAGGGTTCTGATCAGCTTTCTGTACAATGGTCACTAGGTTCCCGTCTTTCGCTTCAATGTCACTGCCACTGCTGCTCTTGAGCAACATCCTCAGAGGCGGGATCTCGTTCTCTGGAGCGACCTTCAGGCTGTCCAGGGTCATGTTCTCCAGCGCGATCTCTTCTTCTTGGTTGGCGAGGATGTTGACGACGTTGACGACGGAGCCGTCGTGGTTGGATTCCGATATGGAGAGCGATTGTTCTCGACTGTGAGCCGCAGGGTCGACTGATGGTTGGCGGTTGCTACTCGAGTGAGAGCGGTAACTTGGGGGGCAGCTGTACTCGGACTGGGTTGCATCTCGTCGGTTCGATGGAATCATGTTCATATTATTATTGTGTATCCAAAATTCTATGTAATGTAATTTAATTTTTAAAAATCTGTTGTGGCCAGCACACGACCTCTCGCTTTAACACTGTAATTTATATGAATTTGGTTTTCGTTAGGCTTTCTTAAATTATAATTTTGCAATAAATTTACAAACTTTTTGAAAATAATTTTATTGTTCTTAGTTCTTAATTAGCTCTTTATAGATAAAAATTTAACTTTATTATTACCTTATTACATTATGTTCAGTTAATAATATTTACATTTCTTTTAAAATGGTGCCACAAACATTTCAGAAATTGTGCATACGTCTGTTCATCTGTCACATTGACATATTCATTTTTGTTTTTAATTTTTTCCTATATTGTGATTTACAAATCGTGGTAGGTAAAATTACATATCTTTGAAAAATAATTTTCCTTTATTGGTAAGAGATATAGACAAGATGTTAAATAAATATTGTAAGATATAATTTGTTCTTTGAAATTTCGTATGACAAATTGTAGCTATCGCAGAATTTTCTATATTTTTTTGTAAAAAATGTTAAAATGCTTCAAGAAAATACTATTTCCGGTTGGCAGATTTTTACCAAAATCTAATCAGCATATACAAATGTATATTGCAAAATATTAGAATTTTATGTTCAGTAGAATTTGAGATAATGAATCAGAACGAAAGACTATAGTAGGCGCACATACAGACACACACACACACACAGACATCATCGTGAAAATAGTCAAAATAGGTTCTAAAGGTGCTAAAACGTGCTTATTGACAAAAATCTCGACATCGAATTTTTTCACGATCCCTATACCTCTCTAGGCGAGAGGCAAAAATCACACACACACACACACACACACACACACACACACACACACACACACACACACACACACACACACACACACACACACATACACATACACATACACATACACACACACACACACACACACACACACACACACACACACACACACACACACACACACATACACACACACACACACACACACACACACACACACACACACACACACACACACACACACACACACACACACACACACACACACCATCAAGATTTTTAGGTTAAAAAATTTAAACATTACAAACTACAAAATAATAACTAATCCATATAGTAATGACGGTATCTTATAACCAAGTAGAAAATTCCATTGCAAGAAAAGATAGAAGCTTACAAAAATTATGAAAGAAACTTACTTTTGATCGATGAAAACAGGTTTTTGTTCACAAATCACTGAGTTTGGGTTTGACGCAGTTGTCACATGAACTGATGATTAAATACCTTTCTGACATATATTAGAAATTTTTTCAACTTTTTTTCGACCAGAGTACCGCGAAAATTTAAAAAGTACCAATGTGCCCCCCTCTCCCCTACACAATGCGAAAAGTCTTATTTAAATTTATTTATAGGAACCGGGGTCCAAGGTTTTTTAGTATCCACGTCAAACGGAACTCCATCATTATAATTATTACATTTGATACGATGTTAATTACTTTTGTGTAAAAAAGTTTGGTTACTTTTTATACGACGCGCAGACGCTCGAGAACGCTGCGAAGAGTCGTACTCTTCGAGCATATACTGACTAGAGAAGTAATTCCCTATACCAATGCATAGCTTGTTGTGATCGGAAGATATGCAGTAGGGAGGACTTGCGGGGCAGGAAGTCATGGCGTATTGCGGGTAGCGTTTTGCTGTTATTCTTTGTTACTTCTTATCAGACATGTCATTTTACTATAACCCTAAGTTCTGCGTTTACTTTGTGACAAGTTTTATGAGGATCTGTGAGTATTATTTTACTTTGTGGAATAATGCTAAGAAATTACGCATTCCTCAATACATCACGGCTTCCGACCCCGCAAATCTCCCCTGACGCATATGTCAGTCAGTATATGCTCGAAGGTCGTACTACGCTGAGCGTTCACACGAGCGCCTTGCGTACCCCAAGGAGCACAGATTCGTTTTTAATCAGTTATATTTACGTCTAAAACACTTTTCATAAAACTTATTAACTTTTGTTATATCTTTTATACAACTAAAAAATGTTGAAATTAACGTTTTAACGACGTTTATGTTTACTTCGTGGGGAATCTATACAACTATATTAGATAGTTCTATTAACATTTATACGACTTTCATTATAACTAATATAGCATTTATTTATACCAGTTTTATAATAGTTTCTGAATTCTAGTTTTAATCTTTATTAACACTGTAATGCAACTGTCTTAATATCAACACGTATAGTAAAAAATGTATATACATTTAAAACTTTTGAGTGTTACAGCAAGTTAATCATATAACTCTATGTGACTATATGACATAAACAAACTATTTGGACTTGTAATATTCTACAACTAGTCGAAAGAGTAAACTTTATAATTAAAATGTAATGTATATAAAAGCTATAGGTAGTCTTAAATTTATAAACAAACTTGGATTTATTGGGAAATCTTATATTGCACTTCAATAAAAATTAAAGGCCGGTTAAATACATATAAACAAATAGTATATTGTACAACAAGAGTGGATGTGATGCCTATATCTCACGAGAACGAGTTTGCAGTCACGACCCCACAGGGGGAGTGTCTGCAAACGTTCGCGTGCGATATAGGCAATCCACTCGAGTTGTACAGCCTATTTTTTCTACGAAATATGGTTTTTGCAATAAAATGCACTCAATGTGATGCCAAAAATTATTTAAAAGTAGGGTTACATCAATTATTTTGTGACATATGACATTTGAATAATTGTTGCCAACGTAAAATCTCTAAATTTTATTTGCTTTTTTAGCAATAAAATAATGCTTTTAAACATAATTAATTATTAAAAAACAGTTGATTTAATGTTTTTAGTAATTATTTATCATAATAAAAACATAATTTGCACGCATTAACAATTTTTTGACGTATTTGACTTTGAATTTCATATCCACACCTGGTGTGGATATGACATCCCTATCCACATATGATAGTATGAAGGTATGTTGCCAATATCCAGTAGGGAGTAGAAAAAATATATTATATTCATTAATTTTTATTACATAAATTATATTTTTGATATTTTTGTCATATAATTTTAAATTCTGTAAAGTATGTCTCATAAAAGTATAAAAATAATTATTTACCCCTGAAATATAATATAAAAAATATAATAAATTTTATTTGCATGAAATATTGCAAAATGGCTTCTAACATACTGAACAAAAAGATGGCCGATGAATTTGACACATTTTTAAAAGATATAGTAAATACTTAACAACTACTCTACATCTAGTATTTTTATATTATTAATAAAGATATTTAGAAACTATACTCATAGGTACTATTGTATGTCTACTGTATATCTATTGTTATTGTAGATATTTAGTAGTTTGAAATAAGTGTTTGCAACTATAATAAGACTTATAAGTTAACTAATACTTGTAAGTTATTTAAAAGTTTTATTGTAGTTTTTAAAACTGAAAACAGACTCTTTTACGAGATTCACAAAATTCTAACCTAAAATCCATTCGAATTTTTGACTGCTCTGCTATATTTTGAACAAAGGTTGCAAGATTTTCTATTTAAGTCAAGTGAAAAAGAAAACAAGATAAAAATGAGCAAATTTAGTAGGTATAGTAAAGACAGTAGTTGAAGACAACAAAATATTTACTACCCGTTCTAAATGAATGAAATTTTTCCCAAGACATTGCGATAACTGGAAAGCATTAAGGGCTCGAAATTCTTGTCCAGAATTAAATTGGATGAAGTATAAATGTATGGTAAAAAGATCTGGTATTGATTGCTTAGAAGAAGTTTTTCATGAAATAGATTATTATTCAAATTAAATATTTCATCACTTGAAATAATTTGTTCATTTTCGCTGTATTCGGAATCAAAATAATTATTATTTGATAAAGTAATATTGACAGATCGCCGCACGGATTGAGTTTCTGACTGCACCAAGATGAATGGGTAAATAGAGCAAGAGAATATGGAGAATATGGAGACTGATCCCCTCCGATAAAAGGATCTAGAAAGCTTTGTGAGAAGCGGCGCTACTCCCACGGGAGTGTTAAGCTACTATATATATATATATATATATATATATATATATATATATATATATATATATATATAATATTGACGGGTTTTGAAACATTTAAAGTAGCAGGTATACTACTTGTGCTTTCTGAAAGATTTCATGGTTATGTGTCGTTTGAGGCTTTAGCTCTCTATCAGTAACTACTGGCCTTTTATTTTTATTTGATTTTGCTTGACAGCTGTATAATTTTACTTTTCTATAATAATCTGTAGTATATTTATACTGTTTCTTAACTTTATTATATGATCGAAGCATATTTTTAACGTTCTACTTATAGAAATTTCTAGATGCAACACCAGTCACATAAAAGTATATTTTGACAGGATGTTAAAACTTTACAAAATCCATATTATTTCTCGTGTTAAAAAAGTTGTATAAAATTATAGTTTTAGTTAAATTTATTAAAACCAGATATTCATATAATACTTGTAAACTTCACTACAACTTTAATAAATATCTATATTTTAACTTAATTGTAAAACTCCTCAATATCACAGATAAAAACTAAAGTTTATAACGTTTAAAAGACGTCTTTTTTTTAGTGTAAAAGTCGTTATTAAAACTTCAAGTAAAAACGTCAATAAAACCTAAATATAAGACGTTCTTACAACTTCTAAATAACTGCTATATGACTCGATGGTATACTTTAAACTTAAAACTCTACAATGACGTTTAAACCACGAATACAAAGTTGTATAAAAGATATGAACTTTTAAGTTTTATAAATTTAGAAAATATGGGTCGCTATAACCACATTATTAGTTTTAATATCTGTTTTCTGACTTTGTGTTCCTTGGGACCGCACCCACTTTACCTATAACTTTACGATTTTTGGCGGTTATACGTCGTTTTGCCAAAAAACGGTCGATACGTCAAGGTTACGCTGAGGCACACGTTAGGTAGACAAATCTATTATGAAAT
This sequence comes from Agonum fuliginosum, assembly GCA_947534325.1. NCBI lineage: Eukaryota > Metazoa > Arthropoda > Insecta > Coleoptera > Carabidae > Agonum > Agonum fuliginosum. The sequence continues at coordinate 16,838,093 of OX384043.1, read as the reverse complement.
AAACAAAAACTACTTTCAATTTAAGCACTTATGTAAATTTGGTTTTATTCGTTCCTAATTATAATTATAAAAATATATCTATACAAATATTAGCATATTTTGCGAAGTAGGGAGTAGGGACAAGTTTATAAATACAGAGCACGTAAATTCATTCATCTTTATTTAAAAAATGTTCTCCATATTTTTAATTTTGATTTCTTTGTCAATTTTAAGTAGCTTAATTGTATATCATATAAGAAAACGAAAATTTAGATCTTTAAGAAATGTTCCAGAGCCTAAATCTTATCCAGTAATAGGTTGTTTGTTGCAATTTGGATTCACTACAGTTGGTAAGATTAATATTATATAATAATTTCTTTTTACCTCTCGCCTCATATTCTATAAGAGAGGTATTGTAATGGGTCAAAATTTTCGAATATGAGTTTTTGGTAGATAAGCATGTTTCAGGGTCTCTAGAATACGAATTTAATATTTTCATGATGATGTCTGTGTGTGTGTGTGTGTGTGTGTGTGTGTGTGTGTGTGTGTGTGTGTGTGTGTGTGTGTGTGTGTGTGTGTGTGTGTGTGTGTGTGTGTGTGTGTGTGTGTGTGTGTGTGTGTGTGTGTGTGTGTGTGTGTGTGTGTGTGTGTGTGTGTGTGTGTGTGTGTGTGTGTGTGTGTGTGTGTGTGTGTGTGTGTGTGTGTGTGTGTGTGTGTGTGTGTGTGTGTGTGTGTGTGTGTGTGTGTGTGTGTGTGTGTGTGTGTGTGTGTGTGTGTGTGTGTGTGTGTGTGTGTGTGTGTGTGTGTGTGTGTGTGTGTGTGTGTGTGTGTGTGTGTGTGTGTGTGTGTGTGTGTGTGTGTGTGTGTGTGTGTGTGTGTGTGTGTGTGTGTGTGTGTGTGTGTGTGTGTGTGTGTGTGTGTGTGTGTGTGTGTGTGTGTGTGTGTGTGTGTGTGTGTGTGTGTGTGTGTGTGTGTGTGTGTGTGTGTGTGTGTGTGTGTGTGTGTGTGTGTGTGTGTGTGTGTGTGTGTGTGTGTGTGTGTGTGTGTGTGTGTGTGTGTGTGTGTGTGTGTGTGTGTGTGTGTGTGTGTGTGTGTGTGTGTGTGTGTGTGTGTGTGTGTGTGTGTGTGTGTGTGTGTGTGTGTGTGTGTGTGTGTGTGTGTGTGTGTGTGTGTGTGTGTGTGTGTGTGTGTGTGTGTGTGTGTGTGTGTGTGTGTGTGTGTGTGTGTGTGTGTGTGTGTGTGTGTGTGTGTGTGTGTGTGTGTGTGTGTGTGTGTGTGTGTGTGTGTGTGTGTGTGTGTGTGTGTGTGTGTGTGTGTGTGTGTGTGTGTGTGTGTGTGTGTGTGTGTGTGTGTGTGTGTGTGTGTGTGTGTGTGTGTGTGTGTGTGTGTGTGTGTGTGTGTGTGTGTGTGTGTGTGTGTGTGTGTGTGTGTGTGTGTGTGTGTGTGTGTGTGTGTGTGTGTGTGTGTGTGTGTGTGTGTGTGTGTGTGTGTGTGTGTGTGTGTGTGTGTGTGTGTGTGTGTGTGTGTGTGTGTGTGTGTGTGTGTGTGTGTGTGTGTGTGTGTGTGTGTGTGTGTGTGTGTGTGTGTGTGTGTGTGTGTGTGTGTGTGTGTGTGTGTGTGTGTGTGTGTGTGTGTGTGTGTGTGTGTGTGTGTGTGTGTGTGTGTGTGTGTGTGTGTGTGTGTGTGTGTGTGTGTGTGTGTGTGTGTGTGTGTGTGTGTGTGTGTGTGTGTGTGTGTGTGTGTGTGTGTGTGTGTGTGTGTGTGTGTGTGTGTGTGTGTGTGTGTGTGTGTGTGTGTGTGTGTGTGTGTGTGTGTGTGTGTGTGTGTGTGTGTGTGTGTGTGTGTGTGTGTGTGTGTGTGTGTGTGTGTGTGTGTGTGTGTGTGTGTGTGTGTGTGTGTGTGTGTGTGTGTGTGTGTGTGTGTGTGTGTGTGTGTGTGTGTGTGTGTGTGTGTGTGTGTGTGTGTGTGTGTGTGTGTGTGTGTGTGTGTGTGTGTGTGTGTGTGTGTGTGTGTGTGTGTGTGTGTGTGTGTGTGTGTGTGTGTGTGTGTGTGTGTGTGTGTGTGTGTGTGTGTGTGTGTGTGTGTGTGTGTGTGTGTGTGTGTGTGTGTGTGTGTGTGTGTGTGTGTGTGTGTGTGTGTGTGTGTGTGTGTGTGTGTGTGTGTGTGTGTGTGTGTGTGTGTGTGTGTGTGTGTGTGTGTGTGTGTGTGTGTGTGTGTGTGTGTGTGTGTGTGTGTGTGTGTGTGTGTGTGTGTGTGTGTGTGTGTGTGTGTGTGTGTGTGTGTGTGTGTGTGTGTGTGTGTGTGTGTGTGTGTGTGTGTGTGTGTGTGTGTGTGTGTGTGTGTGTGTGTGTGTGTGTGTGTGTGTGTGTGTGTGTGTGTGTGTGTGTGTGTGTGTGTGTGTGTGTGTGTGTGTGTGTATGGACGTATGTATGTGTAATTATGTGACAATTTTTCGTTCACGATAACTTAAAAAGTATCAAACATTTAATAACAAAATTTCATATTTAAGGTACATATTAATAAGGATCTTAACACCGGATAAGATTTTGGTAGAAATTCGCAAACCGGAAGTAGTACTTTTTGAGGCTTGATATAGTTTTTCTTAAATATATTGGTACATTATTTATTTATGATAATTTTTGCAATTAAAAATAAAAGATAATATAATTATTATAATTATAAATTTTAAATACAATTTGCTGAATCTGGTAGTATTTAACAATAAAATAAAGTGCAACTAATATTCTACTTTTTTGAGGTACCAGTACTTATCTTGTTGTCCATGATATTTATTTGTTTATTTATTTATTTAAATATCCATTTTGGAATTTGTAGGCAGTGCTTGGCACTGGTATCCAGATCCTTGTTACATAATATATAATTATTTAAACAGTAAATAATATTTTTGTAATATATAAAATTTAAGTTTTAAATAAAATTCAAATTACATTTGTACATAAGTAAGATTAAAATATCACATATTCTAGTAAAAAGTATAACGCTTAATACAATAAACAATATCATCAGTCTATATCAACAAAATAAGGTTTTAAATTAAATAAATGAAAAACATTATTTTATGTAAACATTAACAAATTCAAGCTGTTGTTAAATTTAACTTGATACACAGTTATATATAAATTACTTGTTTTTAATAAATTCTTTTACGTAGTGCCTAAATGTTTTTATATTTTTGATTATTTTTAAGTTTTCATTAATTGAATTATACATTCCAATACAATTATTATATGTTGAGTTGTAAGCCTTAACACTACTACATTTAATTGTTCTAATATGACTATCTTGTCTAGTATTACTATTATGACAGTTTTTTCGAATATTTAATTCCGTGTTGCATTTAAAATTAAATTAAAAAAACTTTATGTATAAATACGCACTGTTCTATCATCATTAATTGTGTCATTGTTAGTAAGTTGGTTTTTTGAAATAATATACTAGTGGATGTTAATCTTGGTATATCAAATATAGCTTTTATTGATTTATTTTGAAGTCTTTGTACTCTCTCAAATAATATTTTACTGCAAGTACTCCAAGTACTTATTAAGTATGTCAAATGGCTTTGATCATAAGAAAAATAAATATGTTTTTTTGCTTTTAGAGATAAACGGTAGTTACATTTATACAAGTTGGCAATCAATGGTATAATATTATCACATTATATTATGTTTAATCATATTTTTCCAAGTTAGTCTACTATAATATATCCATAGTCCAAGATACTTGTATTCACTCACTATATTTAATTGTTTATCCTCCATAATATAGTTCTAACTGTTCTTCATTTCTCCTTAGGTTGAAAGTAATGTACACTGTTTTATTAATGTATTTGTATAGGTAATACCTAAGTAAAAAGAATAAAGTAGATATGGCGGGAGGTATTGTGGTGGCCACGTCAGATTTTTTATCTTAATGTAATCAAACCTAATAGTACAGTAAAATTAGACGAAAAAACAGCCAAACCCCGAAATCCAAAAAAACAAAGGTCTGAGTGTTTCAAATTGATTATTAGCCTTTGCTGTAAATATGGTAAAAAGTCTCCGCCGCCAGACTGTCGGGTTTGGGTGGGGGAAAGGTGATAAAAAACCTTATGTTTTCTCAGTTTTTCGCTAATTTCTCGGATACCGTGCAACGTAGAGTAAAAAATTTTGATTGTAGAGAATAAAATTTCCTACAACTTTGGTATTAAACAAATATTTCTCCGATCAATAGTTCAAAAGTTACGACAACGGATAGCAGAGTAGAGCACTGCACGGGCCGTAATTTTGGAGCCCGGCCCGCCCGAAGCCAGACTATTATTAGGCCCGGCCCTACCCGGCCCGACAATTTTAAATTTTACCAAAGCCCGGACAGCCCGAAGCCCACCTGCTATTTGGCCCGGCTCGGCCCGGCCCGATATTGTAAAAAAAAAAAAAAAAGCCCGGCCCATAATGTTTCGAAGCCCGGCCCTACCCGGCCCGAGATTTTTTAAGGCCCGGCCCTGTCCGGCCCATGGTTTTTCGAAGCCCGGCCCTGTCCGGCCCATGGTTTTTCGAAGCCCGGCCCTGCCCGGCCCATGATTTTTTGAAGCTCGGCCCGGCCCGGCCCGGCTCAGCCCTGTCGGCCCATGATTTTTTGAAGCCCGGCCCGACTTGGCTCGGTCTAACTAAACCTCTAAAATTTAGTTTGTGGGTACGTGTTATCGTGTTACATATCATACAAATTTTTTTAGTATAATGCTCTCCAAATTTGTTTAGTAACTGTAGGAAATTATTGTAATATATAACTTAGAAATAAGATTTTAATTTAAAAAGCACGGCTCGGCCTATGCTAGCAGCATAAAACACCCAGCTCGGTTCAAGCCCGTAGTATATCGGGCCTGGTTCGGCTCAAGCCCGTAGCATAACAAGCCCGGCTCGACCCAAGCCCGTACCATAACAGGCCCGGCTCGGCCCAAGCCCGTACCATAACAGGCCCGGCTCGGCCCAAGTCCGTACCATAACAGGCCCGGCTCGGCCCAAACCCGGAGCATAACAGGCCCGGCTCGGCCCAAGCCCTTGATATGGTAGGCCCGGCTAGGCCCGAAGCCCACTATACTTAAAAGAAATAAAGCCCGGGCCCGGCCCACGGGCCGGGTAGCCCGTGGCCCGTCCGGGCCGGGCCGAGCCTTGCAGTGCTCTATAGCAGAGTGCTTTTTAAAATTTAACTACCTATGTAATTATTTTGTTTCAGTATTAAAACGGCTATAAATTTTCAACATATTAAAATCTTTTTTATTTCGTTCAGAAATAAGAGCTGATTAAACACAATAATTTAAAAAAATCTGACGTGGACACCACATGACTTCCTTGTACGCCTTGTGTGTTCATACTTTTCTTAATAACTAAAATGTAAAATAATATTAAAAATTCTTTTAACTTATTATACTAGTATACTCACAAATATATTTTAGTCATTTTATTTAAACTGCAGAAGAAGATATAAAGCATATTTTACTATTGTCACTGTCATGTCATAATCATTTAAATTTTACGTAGTAACAAATGTTAAACGATCATGGAGTACAAGATACCGAAATACTAAATTATAATTATATACTTTAATTATTCTTAAATGATAGAAGATACAGACATTTTTTATAAAATACCGATTGTAGATAATAATCACATAATCTTTCATTTAAAATAAAAAAAATTGTCTAAAATTAATTATTTATCAAAATATTTTTAAAAAGTACTACTTCCGGTTTGTAGACTGAAACCAAAAATAGGAGGTGCACAACTAGATGCTATAACAGTCCTAAATACAAAATTTCAGCTTTCTACGTCTAACCGTATTTGAGTTATGCGACACACATACGTCCGTACGCACGTACGTACGTACGTACGCACGTACGCACGTACGCACGTACGCACGTACGTACAGACGTCACGACGAAAGTAGTCATAATGGATTCAGAAAAGGTCAAAACGGATATTTCCGTCAAAATCTGAGAACCGAAATTTTTCGCGATTACAATACTTCCTTACTTCGTACAAGGAAGTAAAAAGACTAAAATTTTACTATATTCTCTCGGAGAAAAACTTTAAATTTTGGGTCATCACATACCTTAAATAGATTTCAGAAATATTGTTTCTTATAGAAAAATGTCCCAGAAATACAATGCTGAAATCCGGAAGTCGATATCTTAGTTCCTTCAGAAATTAGAGCTGATTAAATACAATAATTTATAACAAAACTAAAATTTCACTATATTCTCTCGGAGAAAAACTTAAAATATCAGGTAATCAGAGTTCTTTAAACCATTTTTGAAATAATTTACCTCATAGTAAAAAGTCGCAGGAATTCAATGCTGGAAACCGAAAGTTGATATCTCGATTCATTCAGAAATTAGAGCTGATTAAACACAATTTTTTTGTTTAAATTTTGGCTGAACTAGGACCTCCAAAATTTAAAAAATTGTATTGTAGATTGAAAATAGTCTTAAGAATTGAATGCTTTAGACCGGAAGTCAATATTTTAATGTGTTGAAAAGTTACAGTCGTTTTTGTATATTATGACATAAAGTAATGACATAATTAAATTTTTTAAAAGCGTTCCTTTTTCTCTCGGCCGTAACTTTTAAATTGTTCATCGTAGAAAACTTTGTAAACAAGCAATGTTGTAGTAAATTTTATTCTCTACAACTTCCTTTCGAAAATGTTTACTCTACGTATCACGGTTTCCGAGAAATTAGCGAAAAGCTGAGACAACATACGATTCTGGCATTTTTCCCGCTCCCCCTCTCCCAAACCCGACAGTCTGGCAGCGGAGACTTTTTACCACATTTGGAGCAAAAGGTAATAAACAATCTGCAACACTCAGACCTTTGTTTTTTTGGATTTCGGGGTTTGGAGCTAATTTTACTGTACTATAAGTATTGCATAGTATAGCAATAAAAAGTAGATTTTATATTTTTATTTAGAGCAACAATACTAAGTTAAAATTTTAAAGTCATTTATACTATAAAAGTTATGAGACCCTTCTAATATCATATATGTTCAATTTCGTATTCAAACCTTTATATATAAAAATAATTATATTTTAAAACAATTACAAAAATTGTGGGCTGCAAAGTAACGACAAAGCCAAAAAATAGAAAATTCTCTTTTTTGCATTTTATTGATTTCAAGTTTAATTCTTACAGTACAAACATAAGTCTCTATATTTTTGGTATTTACCTATATGTTTTACACGCGTAGGTAATACTTTTTGGAAACTGCACTTTCACAGGATGACGCTTAATATGAGCATTTATTAAAATGATATACATACAATACAATACATTAAAACTGTAATAGATGTAGGCAAAATACATGCTTGATTAATTATTATTTTAAATAATTTTACAGATATTTTTAAAAACCTTGGACGATTGTGTGAAGAGTACAAACATGAGCCATTTGCGAAAGGTTGGCTTGGACCATGGCATTGTTACCTTGTATCAATAAATCCAGAATTTGTAGAATTTATATTAAGTTCTCGTAAACATATTACAAAATCTGTCGACTATGATATTATGAAAAATTTTGTTGAAAACGGTTTGATAATGTCGACAGGTAGGTGCAATTATTTATAATATAATCATAATTTCTTAATAAAAATATATTTATTATTTAAGGGAGCTATTGGCATAAACACAGGAAATTATTAAATCCTGCATTTCATTTGAAAGTTTTAGAAAGTTATGTGCCAATCTATAATACGAAATGTAATATTTTAATCGAAATACTAAAAAATGAAGTAGATAATGGAGACTTTGATGTTTATCCTTATTTAGTTAACTGTGTTTTTGATGTAATTTGTGGTACGTATTACAATATACAGGTTGCTTTTATACTTAGGGGAAAAAATTAAAGGGTTTAATGGGGTCGGTTAATTGACTAAATATTGATGATAATAACATCATTTTTCTATGAAATAATAAAGATCAAGTTCCTAAGCAAATATTTTATACCTTTTAAAAATAACAATAAATACTGAATGAAAATATAATTTTTAAAGTAGTTCTGTTCAAAACATCTTGCATTCGTAACGTCAAACATTATTCGTGTTAGTCCCGCTATTAGCGCGCATGTCATATACTAACACATTATCCGTACCTTTGAATATATATATATATATATATATATATATATATATATATATATATATATATATATATATATATATATATATATATATATATATATATATATATATATATATATATATATGGTGCTTCAGACTACCCGTACCCCCCGAATATAGAATAGAATAGAGATTTTTTTGCGAATTGTTGTCAATTTTCGCTGAACGAATTTTTTTTTTCAGACAAAACCTTCTTATTTTATATCACAGAATCCGAATCTGCAATAAAAACTGGCGGTTACCATTTAAGATAATGAAGTGACCCCGTCTTTCACCCAGGGTTGAGGGGTGGAACTTTTATTTGGTGCCATTCGATAGAACTTCCAAAAATATTTTGGACGTATTTCTTGGTTTCTCAATCCGTTTTGTTTTTCTCGAGATATTCGGAGGGTACAGGTGATGAAGCACCCTGTATATTTATATTATTATCTTTAATTTGGTAATATTAAATTATTGAAAATTTCACATGAGTAAACGACCCCATTTCACGAATTTATAAAATTGTTACCTATTTGTATATCTAGGCTGCGAAATGATTGTTTAGCGTCCGAGATAATTTTTGGCCGAAGTGAAGGCTGAGGCTAAATAAATATTCTCGAGGACACTAAAAACATTTCACAGACGAGGTATAGTACACAATATTTTTTGTGCAATTGCAATGCAATGCAATTGCAATGATTGACATTGACAATTATTCAGTCCGCAAATTTCAACTTCCCAGTCGTTATAATAGTAACGGCCGCGAAATGCGGACGTCTATGTCAACTATGTTGCACAAAAAAATTATTTATGTTAGTGTCCCTTACTTACATCATGATATCATGTAGTAATATAATATTTGTCTGAATTCTTGAATAATATGAAAAACAATTTCTTACTGTATTTATGAAGAAAATCATTTTTAGAAAGTACATTGGGTACACCTATACATGCACAAACCACAGATAATGTATTAGTAAAATGTATCCGTTCTATCGCAAATATAAGTGTTAAACGAGTTTTTTCATTATGGAAGAAATTTGACACACTATATCAATTATCACATGATTATAAAGTACAACAAAAGGTACTTATGAAAGCAGAACAAATAACAAAACTTTTAATAGAAGCAAGAAAAAATGAATTAATCAATAAAAATAACGAAGAAACAGAAATAGACGATGTTGGTATTAAAAAAAAACGAGCGTTTCTGGATACTTTGCTGCTTGGAACTATCGATGGAAAACCACTAACAGATACAGAAATTCTAAAAGAAGTTAACACTTTTATTGCTGCCGTAAGTTGATCTATATAATCATTTATACAGTATACAGTAAATAAATGCAGATTTACAGTAGTTTTATCAACTTCAATTCGGTTAATGTAATAATGAAATATAATGATTACTTATTCTTTTAGGGTTACGACTCAACGAGCAACATTTTAGCTTTTACGTTATATGAATTATCAAGAAATCCAGAAGTACAGGTAATAGTGAAAGTGCTTGAGAAATAAAATATCTTTCTTATAACAAAGTATTTGCAATATTACACATTTTTCAAATAATTTTAACTCTTTTAGAATAAACTGTTCTTAGAAATAAAGGAATTTTACAATAACAATAAAAATTATGAACCAACTGTAAAGGATTTGGATAATTTAAAGTATACTATTCTTGTACTAAAAGAGACTTTAAGATTATATCCTAGTGTCCCTATAATTACTAGACAATTTGAAGAAGATGTCGATTATAGTAAGTTGTCTTTATATGTTTGGACATCAAAACATACCACACTGATAATAATATTGTTGGGTAAATATTTGTAAGTGACTGGTATTTGGATCAATGTATTTTTTAAGCTTCCAATTTAACCAAAAAATAACAGTGAAAAATCTAATTCATCACATAAAATTCATTGCAGAAAATTTATCGCAAGAAAAATTCATCGCAAGGAAAATTTCATCGCAAGAAAATTTATAGCAAGAAAATTCAACACAAGGAAACCAGTCTCCATGTTTAACTCATGAAGGATATTAGGTTCTTTATTTAGTTCAGTACAATTTGAGTTTCTTCCAAAATTGCGTTATATTTTCCTTGCGATTAATTTTCTTACGAAGAATTTTCTACGATGAATTTTCCTGCATCTAAACAGTCATTTCGCAGCATAGGTAGGTATATAAATAAGTTGTTCAACTTTGGCAGTTAATCTGTAAATAATAGCGACCGATTTCTTTTCACCCATACCTAATAATAACTATCAATTATTTTAATTTCCTTAATTTTTAGAAGGAACAATTCTTCCTAAAGATACGATAATTGTATTATTCCTTTATGGTATGCAAAGAAGAGAAGATTTATTTCCACAAGCTAATACGTTTAATCCTGACAGATTTCTGTCACAAAATGAGACATTTACTCCCTTCTCATACGTTCCATTCAGTGCTGGACCAAGAAACTGTATTGGTAAATTCTCATTTGATTAAATTTAAATTAGTTGTAATAATGCTAACATTAAATTATATTGTAGGACAAAAGTTTGCAATGCATGAATCTACGGCAATACTGTCAAAAATAATCATGAATTTTGAAATTGTACAAGCAGAATCAAAAGCTGATTTACAACTCGGATGTGAAATATTTTTAAGAGCAACAACGGGTGTACCAATCCAGTTGAAGAGAAGACAAATTTGAAACAAGAATAATTTAAAACAGTGTCAACATTTTAGATGTTAATGACATGACTCTACTATTTTTATTTTATTAAAATAATTATTATAATATTGGTAAAGTGTAGGATACTCACAAAAATATACTATTGGTAGAAGGAAATTGTAGTTTTTAATGATTTTATTAAAATTTTATCAAACCATATAAATAATAAATGACATTATATTTTCACTTGTAATATCCCAAGTGCATGGATTAAATCCGAAAATTTTTTCCAGTGCCAATTGCACGAGTCAAAGACGAGTGAAATTGTATTGCAGCAATTTATTTTGTACTTACGTTAAAAAGATGTGTTAATTTTTAGTAGATCAACTGTAGACTGTAGATAAAGTTGATAAAAGTAAATAAAGTAACACAGCAATGATTTATTACTAACGCGATTGCAACAATTACTACTTATTATATAATATTTTGAAACATCTGTGCAATCTATCGCTACGAATTTGTACTGCCTTGTTAGTGCCCCAGTGCTCGCAACGTTGCTTATAATACATGCTGTAAGAGGGCGATATTTGTTAAAAGTTGAGTGTTGAGTGTTCATTTTTATTTGTTATTTTCATTTTGTATATGAATTTTGAAGATAGAACTTGTAGGTCGCATAAATATAAATATGAAGCGTTCGATAAATATTAAAAATTATTTTGAAAATATATTAAAATATACCTAGTACCAAAATTAATTAAAAGTGTTCCCCTAAATGTTTTCCTGGTCTCTGCTGACCACTCCCCTCCCCCAAATTTAAAAGTCTAGCACCGCCACTGCTACATATCGTATGGGAACTGTAGAAAAATGTTCTGTAAAATTTATCTCTAAATCTAATATATTAACAAGAAACTCATTATAATGTGTTTTAAAATAATAATAGTACAGCAAATAATTCAACTCAAACTTATGAGAAATTTTTCAAACACTAAACGAAATATTAAAAGGCATTAAGGCATATTGTAGTAGCTACCTATTGGATTCCTCGCATTTTTTTTGTATATTCGACACATTATAAAATTAGAGTTCTTTTGGCCTAATAAATTATAAGTGTACAACCTTAATTTTTCCCGATTTTTACCTAAAAGTTTAGTTTCATATCTCAAAAAACGAAACGAGATATCGAAATGCAGATTGCTTTATTGGATTTATTTGGTATTATTTAGAAATTTTTCATAATATTAATTTTTTATCCAAATAATTAGCAAGTGTATGACTTTAGTTTTTTTTCGATTTTTCTTGTAAGAGATATTCTGGTTAATACGAAAACTCCGGAAACTCATTTCTATAAAAAATTCAAGGTCTTGAGGAAAGACTTCTGTTTTCATAAAAATTAATATACCGGTGTGTCCCAGCGAAAGTGTGGCATAGGCGTTTAACATGTGAAAACAGTTTTTTGTAAATAAAAACTGTCCGGCTAAAAACTAGGATACCATATTGCACAGGACAATACTACATCCATTCCTACATCTTATTTAATACACATTACTTCAGTTTCATAATATAATTTCAAGAAATTACTGAAAATAATTTGAAAATTTTAACCTTCAGTTTTTATTGCTACATTCGTAGCTGTCAATTCGTAGCCATGTTGTGGTTATGTTTGCGGCGAGGTCTGCGGCCTACGGAACCAAAGGTCGTACCGGGTCGTACGTTCGATTCCGACCTGGGGAAGATGCATATTTTTAAAATATTTTTCAGTTTGTTTTGTATGTTAAGGTAATAGCTATTTAAGTAAGGAAACGAAGGTTGTTACCTTACGTATGTGAAATTTGCAGCACGAGGCGCAGCCGAGTTCTATAAACACATAAGTAAGGTAACTCTAAC